>BPTQ01000001.1:188742239-188877274 GCA_019973895.1 Chrysanthemum seticuspe | reverse complement strand
ATTTATGATTAGTAACATCTTGATATGACTCTAATCATTATGTATGATAGTAGTTTGTAGAATGTGTTAGGTTCTTAAAACCAAACACTACTTAAGCATTTGCATATTTCTATTAATAGTAATACAACATTTTGACATCATGTATTACATCATGGAGATCATTGGAAGATTCCATTAGATATTTTGTGAAGATTTGTACTCTTCATATCTTGCACAATCTTACTTAGATAGAGTTGACTTTAGGCAAGATTTGATATCTTGACTGTCAGACTGGCGGTACCAATTGGGTACACGGGCGGAACCCTTTTTAGGGGTCCGCGGTCCGTGGACGCTCCTGTCCAAATTGGCTATAAATAGCAATGCCAAGCCAAGTAGTTTCTCATCCCTTTCTAACATACTCTCATACATATCTTCTCTCTAACCTTTCTAACTCAGTTTCATATCATATTAGTGATCTCTTTTGTAGCAAAGAAGATCAAGTCATATTCAAGCTTCAACGAGAAGTTGGAAGTCTTGTTTGTTTAGTGTTGTATGATCTAGTGTTGATCCATACTTCATTGTTGTATCAAACCATCTTGTGAGTGTGAGTGGTTAGTATTTTAGTCCTAAAAATACATTGTGTGTGGGAGTAGTTGTACCCTTGGAAAGAACTCGACATCTAGCTTAGTGTCGGAAATAGTGTAAGCGAAGTGTAAAGGTTTTCTCCGCCGGTGAAAGGAGCTTGTTGACTAGTGAAGTTAAACTCTCGAGTGTGAGACTCGGGGAGTGGAGTAGGGCAAGGAAAAAGAGTCCTTGTAGGCCGAACCACTATAAACAACTTGTTGTGGTTTGATCATTTCTTTCCTTACTTACCTATTACATATTGCTTGCATATTTCATTAACATACTTAAGATCAATATCAATTGATCTTTCAATAAGTTTCAAAACAAAGTTTTTAATCGGTAAACTATTCAACCCCCCTTCTAGTTTTCTACATGATTAACTCCGAAGTAATCAACTTATGTCAAATACCCATCACGTGAATAAACATACAATCGGATGTACATTCACCCACTGAATGAACCGGAACAAATGATGCCTCAACATCAACGCATTCTTCCTAAAGGTATACATGAAGACACTGATCTGGAAGATTCACCAACACTGTATTCGAGCGGATGAGGTTGTCATTTTATTCAATGTTTATTTGGTTGATTTACAGATTGCACATTGGAAGGAACAATAATCCGTGAAGATTTGGCAAAGGAATACCAAAAAGTGGATCATTATTCATGAACAATAATCTGTGAAGATTTGGCAAAGGAATACCAAAGAGCGGATCATTATTCATGAGTGCAACTACAATGATAGTCATTAACAATGCTTTGAGGAATAACTGGAAATTGGGCTGCTTGAGTAGTCTGAGAAGTACTTCTTAGATGATCAACATTCGCTCGTGGTTGGAAATACTCATCAAACATATCTTGAACCAATGAATCCCAAACAATAAATCCTATTTATCCTTAGTGAGTGAAACATTATGCGTTGGAGGAGAGTCATCAAACATTAAGTCATCAAACATTAAGTCGTATAACCATTATTCAAACATCCATCATCATTTTCAGATGCCATTTTTGATTTAGCAAGTGACTAAGAATATACATCAATGAACGTAGATCCACTTGATGACTGAATGAGCATGGGAGAAACATGAAGCTTGTTGATGAAGAATGTCGATAAGAATGGTCATAAACATGAAGATTTCTCTTCTTCTGAAGATAAAGCGCACTGAAGCGTACACCTTTCTTTTCTTTAAGGAACGGGGCTTGAACTGTTGTGTTCAAACTTCATAAGAGGATTTCTCTTCTTTTGAAGATAAAGCGCACTGAAACGTACACTTTTCTTTCCTTTAGAGTACGAGGCCTGAACTGAAGTGAACAGACGTCATAAGAAGATTTCTCTTCATTGGAAGATAAAGCTAACTGAAACGTACACTTTTCTTTTCTTTAGAGAAAGAGGCATGAACTGTTGTGTTCATACGTCATAACCGACAGAATATCAAGATTGAGTTACTTGAACCCGTGAGTTATCAGATATCAATCCATTTGTAATCCATACTTTAAGCCAGTCCATGTAGTGAAGGATCGAAGTATCTGCAACAGAGTAAGGACTACCTGCACTAATATTACAAACTTGATTGCATATATTTTGGTTAGTGACATTAGTATCCAAACCCTTTGGGGTTTCATAGGCAACCTTGATTTTGTCATCGGTAAACAGCTTTCCGGTAGGTATCCACCTAAGTCCAGCATTATAGCTAGGTCTAGGATTGTTATGCTTCTTATGCATAGTGGAAGACTTATCCTTATTCCTAGTTTCCAAAGATTTAGTAGTTGGTATCCATCTAGACAAAGTTTTCGGATTGTTTTGCTTCATATACACAATAGATGACCTAGTGAAGATCCTAGACTTAACAGGTTGAACCTTTGGATGAGCATTTACTTTCATTAGGGATGTAGAAAAACAGTTATCATGATGTGCCTTAAAGATGCATTTCAGACAATTTGAGCAAACAGCTTGTCTGGATTCAGAAACTGATCTAGAGTTCTTAGAGGGATTTGCTATGGGAATAGCTTTATTCAAAATGCAACTACTCTTAGATCCAAGCCAATCCCTAGTATTTAGTTGAGTGTTCCTAGGAGATGGTTTAAAACTACTAGCAGTGCCTTGAAATCTCGTAGAATTCATCACCCTAGGTCTAGCACCTAAAATTCCATCTGTTCTAATTTGTGCCTTTTTCCTAGCTTTTTCTAGATCATAGTTCTTGAACAAATCATTCATATCATGAGAATTCTTAGCAAAATGAAGTGAAGTGACTGGTTTTGACAAAACTTGTTTCGCATCAACTTGGGAGGCAAACCGTGTTTTTGAAAAATTTGTTCGTTCAGACTTAAATGCAGTCGGTTGTCTAACAACTGGTTTTCCCAAGATTGATGGTTTTGCAAACTTAGTGTTCACACTATTCCCTGTGGTTTTTCTGAGCTCATTCTTTAAGGCAACTATTGTGAAACTCTTATCCTGAAGTTGAGCTTTGAGTTCATCAATTTTTTCTATCAAAGAGTTTGTTTGTTCTAATGACTTAGTTCTAGCTTCTTTGACAGAGTCACTTAGTTCTATATGATGCTTACTCAAAGACTCATTTTCCTTTAGTAATTTGACCACACAAACCGTTAATTCATCATTTCTCATTTGAATATCATCAATAGCATTAGCATCAGAATTACTTGTAACCAAATTACTTTTCACATGCATATCAGAAATATGTTTCTTCAGATTGTTGATTGTCAAGTTTTTGTCCTGAAGCTGAGCTTTCAAAGTGTTTATTTCAAAAAATTCACAGAATTCAGGAAATTCTGGATTTTTGCATGGTTTATGATATTGTAAACTTTCCTTTTTACTTTGTATTGCAATTTCAAGTGAGATGCAATGTTTTTCAAGTTGTGAAAATCTGTTTGAAAGTTCATTGTACTTTTTCTTATCAACCATAGTGTTAGTTTTGAAAACACTAGTATCAGACTCAGCTTTAGTCAAAGAACATTTGTTAGAATCATGTTCAGCATCGTGATCAGTTTGTTTAAGAACATTAACAGATTCATTTTGTTGTTCAATTAAGGGTACCTCAGCAAATGACACGTGTTCATTTGTTTTTTTGAAATCTGCTTCTGCATTCTGTTTAGCACGAGTCACTGAGCTGTTGCTTGTATCAAGATTGTCATTCTCTGTACGGTTGCATTCAGTGACAACTGAAACAACATCCGATGCATTACCCGAATCAACCATACTACCACTTGATTGCACCCCACATTCATTCATTTTACTGTTCACATCGTCCACTTCTTTTGTGACAGGAGTTACCGAGCAGCTGGTTACATCATTCATTGTTGTCTCTGATATTCTACATTCAGCAACACCCGACCAATTATCTGATACATTAACCGACTCATCACAACTATCTCTCAATTGCACCTGAAATTCATTCAAGCTTTCATCCTTTTGTACAGCTTCCTCAATGTACTTTTCCACATTATCCATGAGTTGGATAAATGTCTCAATGAATTCCTGAATTTCCATTCTAGTATGTTTTTTGAAGGAAATTCCAGTCAAGTGTTGATCGTAATCTGCTGAATATTCTCCATTGATGAATGGCTGAAATTGGTTGTGGATTACCTGAAGTGCAGCACTGGAACAATTCTTTTGAACCTTTTCTTTATCAATTTGTTGTTCCAATTGTTCTAAGTTCAATTGTAATGTTCCCGTTAATGTGGATAAATCTTGACGGAAAAGTGCATTGCATGTTCGTTCCATTCCTATCGGTGTGATTAACATGAGATGTGAGTGAAGTAGATGATAAGGTTCAATGCTACTTTCCTTTTGCATGGCATTCTGTAGTCTAAACAGGTGCAATTCTCTTTCTTCAGACTCTGAACACGAAGATCTCACATCCTCATTGATTAATTCAAGCATCTTTAATCGTTCAGTGTAGCATTCATTATCATTGTTGTCCACAACATCATACAATTTAAGCACTTCTGAAATCACTGGGTCAGTAGAGTAAGACATGATGTGGTAGTGTGCACGGGATTTTACAAGTCTATGATTTAAACCGATAAATAGAATCTTTCGCGGGATTTTACTAAAATCAAGATGAAACCGTGAGACAAGATTAATTAAGAAGGATTGTATGAAATGAATTTACGGATCTTGTAGACGATAAAGAAGCGTTTTTTTTTTTTTTTTTTTTACGAATCGAGTTATCCAATAACTAGCACGGTAGTTATATTCAACGACCCCGAAAATTTTTTAGTCCAATGTAATACTCAATCTCGGATTAAGAATTGAGCACAAATTCGTCCTAATGATTAATTAGCACAAAAAAAAATGCAACAAGCCCAAAAATTCGTCCCTTGAAGAATTGATAAGCCCACGGATAAGAACCCAATCACACTTTAATCTCACGCAGCCCAAATTCACTACTAACCTGCTCAATCCAACTGATACTAACCCTAAGATTAAGACTATAAAAGACCAGTTATTACCACACACTTGCCCTAATATTTTGTAACCCTTATCTTAAAAAAACGCAGTCACCAAATATTTGTACAACAAAGATACGTATTCTCTCCCTTTGGCAGCCACCAACCAAATGGTCCCTTTCAAATCAATTCTTTCTTTGTTTTCTTTTCAACAACTAACCACAAACAAAGTGTAGTCCTGCCTCCCTTTATTTTTTATTTTTTTTAATTGAAGTTCTCAGCGCAAGGTAGGTTTAAATTTTGTTATTGATTTTTTTTTTTTTTTTTTTTTTTTGTTGAAATCGAATGAAAGAGGGAATGAAATGATTGTGTTTTGTTCTTTTCTTGATGTTTCGAACAGTAAGAAGGATGTGAAAACTTCTATATAGATCAATGATGGATAATTTCTTTGGAGGGTTAAGATCTTAAAGGTCTTTAAACATCTTAGAAAAAATCTGAGATCTTGTTTTTCGTTTTTCTTTTTGGTTCGAGTTGAGATTAGGATAGTTTCGATTTGATGAGATTTTCTTGTATCTTGTTTCTTGTTCGAGAGATTAAGATAGAAGCCGAACTTGTTCTGTATTATCTTTTATAAAAACCAAGTCGCTATTACCTATAAAGACCTAAGTCGCTAATTCATGTAAAAACCAAGTCGCTGATTTTTTTTTTTTTTTTTTTTTTAAACATAAGTCGCTACCTTGAAAAAGACAGTACAAGTCGCTACCAAAGAAAAACCTGCAGAAGTCGCTATTAAAAAATAGGACAAGTCGCTATATAATAAAAACAGAAGTCGCTAGGATTTTGTTAATACAAAACCCAAGTCGCTAACCTTTTTTTTTTTTTTTTTTTTTTACCAACAACTCGCTAATAAGAACACAAGTCGCCAATAAGAACACAACAGCAGCAGCAAGAACAACTTCGGACCAAAAAAATTCGAATATGATAACCAAGATAAAATTCGAATATGATAAGCACGAACAACTTCGGACCACAACTCGAATATGATGAATATTTGAGATAAAATTCGGACCTTAAAGATAACCCAACAATAACCAAACTCAAAAATCAAAAACACAAGATAACCAAGATCAAACCATGGCTCTTGATACCAATTGTAAGATATTGGTTATTGTTTTAATCAAAGAATATGTATGAGGTTAGGATCAACCAAGAAGATTTTAGAGAGAGAGAGAGATGGGTGGGATACTTTCTAGAGAGAGAAAGAGATGAGAGAAAAAGAAGTTGTATGATTAGAGAAATGAAAGCACCAACCCTCTCCACATGTGGAGAGGGCTATTTATAGTTCTTACAAATAACGCCACCTACGGGCTGTGGATCAGGCATACATTGGGTAAAGACCCGTCCGTCCTCCACGGTGTTGCTCTAAACTAATTAACTAACTAATAAATAACGTAATTAACTACAAGTCTACGAGCTAACATATGCTAGATAACATTTGGGGTGACCGACTCTTCACTATAGATTTTTCTAATTCCTAACAAATCTCCCCCTAAGTGTTGGTGATGAATGAATATGAACGGTTAAGGCGTTGATGTAATAGTAGCTTTGACGTCTTCTGACATTCTTCTTTCTTGTGAGAAGAATTGCCTTGATTCGAACAATCTCCCCAGTGTAGAGAAATTTTTTTCTTTAAACAGTTTTGCTTTGACGTCATCTTTAACTTTGTTCTTTGATCATTGTTGTCTGCATCAATTCTGCCTCAGGTCTGCTTCGCTGCTCCAGTGTCTCCACGTCATTCTTCAACATGCTCACATGCTCTTTGACGTTGGATTTCAGTACTGATGAAGTTCTTTAAGTCTTTAACTTTGTAGATTCTTTGGCTTGACGAAGAATCATTCTGACTTTTGTGTTGCTTTAAGATAGAACTTTCATTAGTGATGATGTTGGCATGAGCATGTGAAGAATTTGCACGATCATTCCGCTCCAGAGCTTCCATAAGAAGAAAACATGAAAACGGTTAGTAATAAGCGGATTCCGGCACTTACAAGTTTGAACTTCAAGAGTGTTAACAACATAGTGTGAAAACACAACTCTAATTCTCACAAAGGCCGTTCCTGAACTGGAGTCCCACAAGTGAGATAACGCGATGTACCGAAGTACACCTACAGTTCAGATGAGTCGCTGAGGTACACCGAAGCATCACCTCACGACTGTAGACCGTTTGAGACACACTAAGCGTAATCCATGGGGAGTTACCGAAGTGACCTGCTGTCAGGGCTGTTTGATGTTGACCCTGGCAGGAGTTTCCATTCAATCACTGAGAATCACAGTTGTTAACCTCTCATAAATGTTCTCGACAGATTGCTAAGATCTGTGAAGGACTCGATAACGTACCACTGATGTTCTTATTGTTGAACAGCAAGTGATGAAATTTCAAGTGTACCTAAGAGATCTTTTGATGAATCTCGTGGCTCTAGACTCAATAGTGCGTTTTGGTTTTCCTGAGCGAAGACTAGGGAGACGGTCTCCTTCTTCAATACCAGCTATCTCTAAGAGAAAGCCGATAGATTATGTAGGGTTCCCTGTGAGAATGAAAGAAGCTTCTTTTGAGAGAAACTTGAGTGGCCAAGAAGGTTTAGTGCATGCGTCACTGGGTCCATGATGACTTTTAATCTTCAATACCGGCGTCACTAAGTGACAACCAGTAGTATATGAATTGAACCCGGTGTCTGCCCTAAGTTGAATAATTTGGAGGGCTATTTCTTTTCACCCTTTTCTTTGCATTTCTTTTTAATTCTTCAACTCCTTCTTTCTCCGATTCTCATTTTCTCCTTTTTACAATCATACCTAAGGACTTCTAACTCCAACTATTGGTAGTGTCCTTGGGTAGATCCCTCCGGCTCTGGCGGATCATAGGACGGTTATTCCTAACCTTAGTCACCTTATAACTCCATGACTAACCTATGTTGCCATAAAACCATTTTCATGAAAATCTCTCAAAGTGTTTGTGAGTGAAAAACATTTTAGTACCACTGTTGAGAGATAAACATTTTGCATAAATACTCCCCCTCCACATGTGCTTAAGAGTTTTTACGGAAATCTGCACAGTGAGGAAAGAGCGCGCACCTTTTGAATTGATCAACTCAAGATAGACAATCTCCCGCGAGACACGGTTACGTTGCATAGTTAAAGAGTTACATTGTCAGCTTTTAGGTGACAACTAGCTCTAATAACTACCTTGAAGGTGTAGACAAACCTCGAAAGGTTGTCAAACCCGTCAGAGTTCATGTCTACCAAGAGTTTCTTGAATGGTACATTCTATTCGGACAAGTCCTTTGCGAGACACGTTTACATTACTAGCGAACTAGCTTGAAATTATTACCCGTCCCGGACAAGTCTTTTCGAGTTACTAACAGTTAAGTATCGTCAATTCGTTGGTTAAGTCTATAGCACAAAGATTCATTTGTATTTACACAACATATTTCTTATCACATAATTTTCTACCCCTCAAAAATCGCATATAAAATGTTATTTTTGAAAAGTTGAGAATATTTCGAGTGTTGCGGGAAGAGTGACACAAAGAACATTTTGGTGAACAAAGTTTTAACTCAAATACTCCCCCTCAACAAGTGATATAAACGGTTGAGGTTTTGAAAATCATACGGGGAAGTACTTGTTCTTTTGAGTAAAACCTTTGAAAAGTGAAAGGTTTGATAAGGTTTACTCAAAAGTAAGAAGCTTTCGCTCCTTATATAAGGATTGTGGCACTAAAGCGTACCACAGTGTCCTTTCTTGACAAGAACGGGTTGTACACTGGTATGTGTGCACAAGCCACCGTCATAATTAAATCACACATCCAAAATATTATGAAATAGAAGCAGTTCAAGGGGTACCAGGAAGTCCATCAATCTTGCCAGGAATGCGAACAGGGCGTTGATAGCCGGCGAGAGCAATCCTGGGATGACCACCTACAAAGCTCTCTAATGTTCTGAACTGGTCCCTTCGATTCAACCTTTCATCAATCATAGTGATGATCCTCTTCACATCCCTTCGATCCTGAGAATTCCATCTCTTCTTCGACCCGATGCCTTCATGTATCGCCTTTAACCTATAAGCCAAGCCATCCCAAACCTTCTTCAATGTGTGATCCCCAAACTTGTGAAGATCTCTACACGCCATCAAGCAATTTTGTTAAAGTTCACTGCGATAAACTACGCCGAATGGTTTGCTGACGAGGGTGTATTGTGGAAGCTGGTTGATGTCGGGAAGTTCTAGCTGAGGTCTGGTGAAGTTGACACGGGTCTGATATGATTCAACAGCTAGTTGTAAGTCTTCTACACGTTCCTTGATCACGATGCTTCTGATGAAGATAAGTAATCACTTGATGAATTCACGTTGGACTTCAGTCGAGAATTGTCTCATGCGTCCCTGTACTTTTGCAAGATAGAGATCTTCAATGTCATTGAGAGACAAATTCTCAAAGTCTGCTTCACAGAATGCATAATCTCTTTCGTCTTGTCGTTTGACCACGATATTCCGTAGGAAAGTGTAGTCCTATTTAGATGAAAGATCAACATGTATAATGGCAACGATCCCTTTAGTACTATATACTGCATCTTTAGACTTGCGAACCTGGCAGCTCTTGTAGTAGATTCGTCGGCGTTCTAGCCAATGATGAATCCCGTACAATGCATCGACGGCATACTGTTCCACCCTGTTAGAAAACAATTGAGTAACCGTTTCTTCGATGGCTATGCAGTTTGAGTATATGGCTGCCGGGAACGGAATCGTAAGTGATGTAGCGTATTTCCTTGAACCATCACCACCATGTAGAAGAAATTCCAAGTCGTTGTTGAAGAAGTAGCGAAATGGAATTTTAGGCTGATCTGGTTGGCCAATTGTAGGTAGAGGTTTTGACCAATCGGTGTAGTAAGTAGCATTATCTCTTCTGGTAAAGTCGATGTTTGCTTTAGGGTTGAGCCAATCAATGTTGTTGGACATGGCTCGAGCAATGTTTTCAAGGTGATACTCAACCTCGATGGCACTTTCGGAGCTGTCTTTTAGCAGTTGAAAAGCTTTATTCTTGATTCGTTTCAACTCCGATTTCGTCATCTTCTTTACACGGAATTTTTCTTGCAGTATCTTTGCATGCTCCAATGTACTACCGTCTTCCAGATCTTAACCTTCAGGTGGGTAGGGAGTAGAATTAACAAGTGTAGAAAACCAGTCGTATTCATCAGTATCATCTTCATCTAGCCATGATACGACGTCGGCCTTAGGCGCCTTCTTCTTCTTTTTCTTAGGCCTGGATGAGGATTCTGGTTTCTTAACTTTGTCGGGAGAGGTGGGTTGTTTTTGGGGCTCATGGAATTCCTCATCGTCACCACCCGTATACTCAAAGTGATCACCGGTTTTCTGAGTCTGGGGTGGTAACTCAGAAGAATCCTGAGGTTTTTCAGTAGAAGAGCGAGGAGGAGACCTTTGTTGAGCTGGAGTCCGTTGGGGTGGAGGTTGCATAGAAGATGATTCACCAGACTTCTTCGGGCGTTTAGGCTCGTCATTCTTATCCTGATCCTTATCTTCATCGTCGCGTGGACGCTTAGGCCTTTCAGCTTCTTCTCTGCATGCTGATTTTGTTGGTATTCTAGCAATGCTTCAAACAATTTACCTTCGTAGGAGGAAAATGTTGCAGATCGTTTCGACATTTGAGCTACCAGCCGGTTAACCAATTCAGCATCTGAGAAGATTATGGAATCAACTGGATTGATGTTCACATGCATTGGAGTTGATTTCATAGTCTGTTTAGCCAGGTGTAAGAGATTCAGATAGAGTTGTTTGGTGAACATCTCCTTTGTGATTCCAGGAACGATGTCAAGAAGGAACTTGTGAGTGTATCCTTTGATCATCTCATCCATTTTCCCTTGAAGATCATCTTTCATGAGCTTCTTGACATATTCCCTTTCAACTTGCATCTTGTCGTTCTCATCATGAAGATACTGTATCTGATCAGCGAAGAAATTCATCTTCTTGTAGAGCACGTCTTTCTTTCTGAACTGTTTGACAGCTTTAACGATTCGTGTCTTAGCTTGAGAGATCCAAGATGCAGTTGGCTTCTTCACTGATTTGGATGTTGATTTGGTTGATCTTTTTGATGGTGGTGGTGAGGAGTGAGAAGATGAATCCGATGATGATGAGATGTGAGGAGACTCCGGGTCCTTCGGTGGTTCAAAAGTTTCCTCCTTAGAACGAGTGGGACTGTCTAGAAGAAGACGATCATAATCGTCTGTTTCATCAATATTTGTATCATCAGCAGTTGTTTTCTCAGTCTTTTCCGTTTCTGGTTCCTCAGTATCAAAGTTGATGGGATCCTCAGTTTGCCATTGTTGTTGTTCGTGGGTGGTGGTAGCACCAGTTCCCTTATCGGGTTGATTAACCGCATCAAGAACTGGTGTGGCTTGAGTACCACCACTCGAACCTCTGGGGCCACGAGTTTGATCTTTTACAAATGCTTCGGCAAGATGTTTATGTCTGAGTTCCTTCAACTTCCTTTGATATTCCTTTTGCTCATCAATGGGTTCTTCTTCTGAGCTCTCCTTATCATGCTCAATCACTGGAGTTTTCCCTTTTCCTTTATCTGCTGGTGGACTCAGAGGTTTGACTGCTGAAGGATTAGTATCGGTTGCAGGCTTTCGTCTACTAGCTTTCTTGGCTGTTCAGGCTTTGGCACGGGAATGGGAACAGCTTCCTTAGAAGGAACTTTCCTTTTGCTTGGAGGTTTCCTCTTGGGGAACTTCCGTTGGCTCTCAGTGTTTGTGGCACTTCCTGCACTTCCTCTTCTGGTTTTTCTAGTAGGCGTACCAGAAGATTTTTCATCAAGAAAGCCAACTTTGTTCTCTTTCACAGCTACCAAATATCTTTTATAAGAGTAGAGCTGTTTGAGTTCAGCTGAGAGAAGGAGATCTGGCAACACAGCACCTTGTTTCTTGGTAGTTGACTCCTTAAATCTGACTGTTAGAGTGGGTTCGGACAGCACGTCAAGATTGTCGGGGTCATTAATTCTTTTGGTGATATCAGGGTTGTATCCAAGTGCTCTTTGGATCAACAGTTTTGTATATCTGATATAAGGAATCTTTGAGCCAAGCTTTTTGAGGAATGTCATCATGTCATCCCATATCAGAGCTTCAACTTCGATGTGTTTCATGTTGATCAGAGCCCAAAATATTTGCAGTTCCACGAGCTTGGGATGCTCATAGCCGCTGTCACGACAAGAAATGGATTTTGTGATGATGATATAAAGGGTTCTCCAAGGCTGAGGAATGTTTTTAAGATCTACGTAAGAATTCTTGTTAATAACCCCTGAAGCTTCGTCATACCCAATATCAATCAAAAATTGCAAAACAGTCTCTTCAGTTGGTATGATGTCAGGAATGAGGAGGACTAAGTCTGCAGGAGTGATGGTGAGTTGCTTGTGATTGAGCGTCACCGTCACATCATTCTATCCTTTGATCATCTGCATTGTATTCCAGAATTGCTGTATGTAGATCTCCGGAACAGTGGCAGAGTTGGTGAGCATGTTCTGATAGGGATGATTCTTCAGAATATCCACTGCAATGAGACAAGAAGATTCCGAGCAGGTGAGAGTTTCAAAGTCAACTCTGAGATTGTTCTTTCCAATCTTCATTGGATAGCCATGCGGGAAAATATCAACAATGGTGAGAACGTTTGGTGCATCCACATTCATTTGAGCTTCCATGTCGTGATCTGAAACACATTTAGCCAAAAGAACCAACATATCGAAGGACATAATGTTAGTCAACAGAAGGTTTTATTGACTAATTATTGAATGTGCTATGTCTATGATTGTTACGAGTCCAAAGTCACTTGTTTGTCCAATAGTCTAATGACGTCGTGATAAGTTTCGTGAGTTAGTTAACTTTAAGTTTTAAAGTTTATGTTATCACATATTTTTCACAACACATTACACATTTAAGCTTATTAGTGACAGTATTGGTTTCATGACGTTATGATTTATTTATTTACAAGTTTGCACGCGTAACAATTCATAATGAAGGTTTGATCAAGTTTTAGGCGTAGAAATGGTAGCTTATGCGTAAACAGGAGAGATATACGCGTAGACGGAAGCTTATGCGTAGGATACTTACTTACGCGTAAGAAATATTACGCGTATGAAAAGGGGACCTTATGCGTAAAGCTTACGCGTAATGCTTACTCGTAAGAGTAGACCTTATGCGTAGAGGTCACTGTTTACGCATATCCTTCACAGGATACGCGTAGTCCCTTTGTAGAACCTTACGCGTAAACGCTACGCGTAAGATTTCTCTTACGCATAACATGCTACGTGTAAGGTGATCCTTATGCGTAGATGGTTAACAACCTTGATTCTGATTTTTTACGAGTAGCAAACCTGAAATAAATTCATCACAGCATCAATACTAACATCCACATTCATTGTATAACAGATTTGCTCACAAACACTCGTTCAAATAGTTACGCGTAAAGAACCTTATGCGTAAACCAAAACCGTAATAGTTCAAAGATTACGCGTAAGATTTTTAGCCATAGGAATTGAACCAAAGTTTTTCTAGTAGTTCTAAGATGTCATGTGAGTGATATAACCAAGTATTAACATCCAATTCGCAGTGAATCAAAAATACCCATTTCTCAAGAACATTAAACCCTAATCTCTAATTCTCAATCAATTAGTGTTTCTGGGTTGTTTCAAAGCTTAGATATTATCAATTCACTATAATATCAACATCACACAACAATCTTTTTGACCAAAAACATTCACATTTGAAAATACCCAAACCCGCGCATAAACCCTAGTTCTTTAAATTCTATCAATACGTGATTCTGGGTGTGTTTTGAGTGTAAGAATGGTATTAGTGATGTTAAAGAAACGTTTTGACACAATTATCTTAACCTCAAACACAAAAACACGATTAAGTGTTCATACGGTTATGCGTAGAATACTAAAATCATTAAATCTTAAGTTTTAACCGTTGGATTCGCATGAAATTCAAAACCATTGTTTAAAAACTTGTTAAGAACACAAAATCACTTACAAATTGAGGATCAGAACACCGGATTTGAAGATTGATTTGTATGCGTAGGATTAGTTTGGTGATGATAATAAATGTGAAGTGTAAGTTAGGTGAGGGAGTTTTATTAAAAGAGAGTTTGAGCTTTTGGCAGTTTTAGTCCCTCCACATTTTCCATTTTCATCCAAAGCCTTTTAACTTCCATTTTGGTTACCAAACGAAGAATATTTGGAAATAACTTTGACAACACTTCCCCTCGACTTAAGAAATAATGAAAGGTTATAAATTTTAGTCCGAGGAGTGTCAGTAAACCTGAAATGTGACCACCATTTAAAGAAACAACCGGGATAAGGTAACATGCAAGTACACGGTTATTTTGAAACAGTTAAGAATTTATTTTCTCCTCCTCAACACTTGATCGAAAAAATACTGAATTTTGAAAGATTTGAGTGTTGACGGAAGAAATGTACTTGCCATGTTTGAAGAAATATAGATAGAAGAATATTTTTGTTGTTTTATCTCATTTTCTATTTTTGTATTTTGTTTTTGAAAAATTATTTACAAAAGAGATTTTGGTGTTTGACTGGTTTTTAAGACTATTTTAAGAGTTCATCCAATTCCTCTTGAGTCAAACACCGCATACCAATCCGGTGGACCAACTCATTAAACCTAGCGGGAGGCAAGGCTTTGGTGAGTAGATCTGCCAATTGGTATTCTGTACCCACGAAGTATAATTCAACTGTACCCTGTTCCACGTGGTCCTTGATGAAATGATATCGAAGATCGATGTGCTTTGAGTTTGAATACTGAACTGAGTTGCACGAGTCGCAATATCACTCCGATTGTCGCAGTACATCGGGATTCTGTCAAATACGTAACCATAGTCTTTGAGTTGTGTTCTCATCCAAATGACTTGAGCACAACATGCCGACATGGCTACATATTCTGCTTCGGTTGAGGACAGCGATGTACAATCATGTTTATTCGATTGCCAAGACACTAGTTTGTCACCAAGAAATTGTAGTGCTCCTGAAGTACTTTTCCGAGAATCTAAGCATCCTGCGTGGTCAGCATCTGAAAAGGCTATTAGTTCAAAACCAGAATCCTTCGGATACCAGATCCCCAAGTTAATGGTTCCCTTGATGTATCGGAGGATTCTTTTAGCCTCAGAGAGGTGGGTTTCAGTTGGTCTCGACTGATAACGGGAGCAAAGATATACGGCAAAAACAATATCAGGCCTGCTAGCTGTTAGATACATGAGATACCCAATGATACTACGGTATTTGGTAGGGTCCACCAATTTCCCATGTAAATCAGCGTCTAGCTTCTTGGTATGAGCCATTGGTGTGGCATAAGTGTCACAGGTTTTCATTCCAAATTTGTTTAACAATTCAAGGGCATATTTGGACTGACTCAAGAAAATACCACGGGGTGATTGATGAACTTGCAGTCCTAGAAAGAACGTAAGTTCACCCATCATGGACATTTCAAAATTTTTCTTCATTAGTTTTGGAAAAGCTGATGAGTGTCTAAATACTCATCATTTTTGTACCATCTAGACTGCAAAAACATCTGAAAACACTCAGAATTGCATCAAAATGATAAAAATATCACAAATCAGTGTTTTATGTGTTTCAAATGCAAAAATATCAAAATCAGATGAAAAACGTATCAAGTTTGCAAAATTGGCAGTTTTAGTCCCCCAAGTTTCAAAAGTTGTCAAAAACAGTCCCTGGTATATCAAAATAAAGAAAAATATCATTCAAGGTCCCTGAAATATTTTAAATTGTCAAAAACGGTCCTTGAATGAATCTTTAGTCAAATGGCGGAAAAGGTCCTTCAACTTTGAAAAGTGGCAAAAATGGTCCTTGGAAAATTGGAAAATGTCAAGTTTGGTCCTTGCATTATTGAAACTTGTCACTTTTAGTCCTTGGAACAACTTGGCAGAATTGGCAGAAATGGTCCTTGCAATTTTCAGAATTTACACATTAGGTCCTTGTGTTTTAAACCCTTAACACCCTTGGCCTTGTCATAATTCATTTTGACCCCTGCCATAGCCTTTGGACCCTTTGAAATTTGGACCCTTCCTTTTATACTAATACCTGGTCAAACCACAAGTCAAAAACAGACACCCTTGGCGCCATTTTTCTTCCTCTTCACCTGCTTCCCCTGAAATCACTCAATCCCATCCCCCCAGCTCACCTCTTCACCTCCATGTCCCCTCCACCTCACCTAAACAACAAAATACAATTAATGCCCCCTCCTCACCTCACTCAACCCCTCAACTGCTAATACCACTTTTTGGCGCCAAAAATCAATCCAATGGCCAAAATTCACTCAAAGCATCCAATGGCCTAGAAAGATGGTGGGATCAAATCAGAAACAAGTGGGAAGAAGTTTGGAATATAAAAAAGAGGCAAGAGAAGAGGAGGAAGACAAGTAGTTAGTTTTTATAAATTTTCCTAATGTCGTTTTTTTTAAAGTGTATTAGTTTAAATCAAATGTTGTAATTTCAAGTTCTATGTATTACATTTAAGTAAAAACACCTTTGTAATGTGCTTTTGATTATCTATCAAAGTTTTTATATAAGTTCCAATTTCCAAGTTTACTGTTGAAAATTTCAATTTCATTATCTTATGTACAAGCTTCTATTAGCTTCATTTTAAGCTCATACAAGTTCACTCAAGCTTACTTTAGCTTTTGACAAGCTTTGGAAACAATTTCAATCAAATTTGTGAAATGGTCAACGAAAGTCAAACTGGGTGCAAATTGGTTTTGGTGATGATGTGGGCTGAAGCAGAGGTTGATTTGGGTTGTATTTGACTAGGATAGAGTAGTTTGGGTTTGGTTTGGCCTGCAACACTAGCTGGACTCTTGTGAGTATTTGTCCAATTTTCATTTTCACATCATATTGCATATTTTGTTTTTACTTGTATCTGTAATCATTAACTGTTCAAATTTGGTTATTTAGTTGTACTTAGGTTATTTAATCTCAGTTTGATCCATAATCTTAGCTAGTGTAATGTTTAGTTTCATTTAAAAGTTCAAAACAGTAGAAATAGGTATGTTTGGATCAGTGCTCTATCTGTCTTTTAGGTAAATGCAGAGGTTAGAACCTGTTGTGTTATGTTTGTTTAGCTCAAATATACTCTTATCTGTGTTTAACTTGTGCCTGCAAAGCTCCAAAGTCAAAATCTTCAGTCCACTGTCTTAACTTGCTTACTGTTGGAATTTTTGAAAGCCAAAAGCTTATTTTGTGTTCATATTTCATAAATACATCTTGCAGTAGTCTCATTACACCTTATTACATCAATCTAAGTCTTTAAAATCAGCTGCAAAGTTCATAGAAGTCAAACTTTTCAAATCTTTCAAAAAGTCAAATTGCACAAAAACAGTTTTGAGCCCAAATAGGATGAATTTCCATGAGCTCAGTTTTGGGTCAAATCATGTCAAATTGTGGGGTCATTAACTTCAGCTGGTCTTATTTCTTATTAGCATTTTTGCAGATTTTTATCAAATTTTTAGAAGTCCCAAATTAGCTTGTAAACATGGCCTTAATTGCCCTGTGCACTGACTCAGTGTTAACTGAGTCTGCACAGGGGTTTTGCAGACCTTGCAGCCAGCTGTTGAGAGCTTGTCCAAGGCTCCTTTTTGGTTTACTAGGTCTCAGCCAGGTCTAGTTCAAGTTCCATTTGTTGGTTTTCAATTTCCAGGTTATTTTCTAATCCTAAGTTGGCCTCAGAATCTGTTTTTTTAGCTTATAAGCTTAAGTCATCAAATCTTATCATCTTGCAATTTTGAGGTCTAAAGCAGTTGAGATTTGTTGCATTTTAGTTCTTTTAGCATATTATAGCCTTTGTTATCAGTTGGTGGCTTATTTTGTTCATTTGGCTTATTCAAGTGCTTATTCTTAAGCACTTGACACATCAGTTTCATTTTCCTCCACACAACCCCTGTTTTTTATATTTTTCCTAGATTCCTTGTATTATTTTAAGCTTATCTTAAATTTTTCAGATTTTTCTAAGTTTGTTTGCTATTTTTCTGCATTTAAATTGATTTTTAGCACTTTTTAATTAGCATTTAATACAAATAATTCAGAAAAGTCTCAAAAAAATAATTTTTCCTTTTTCTTAAGTTTAGATAAATATAAAAAGACAAAAAAATATTTTTCCAAATTTTCCTTAGTTAAATTTGTATTTTTAAGTGATTTAAGTAGTTTTAAATAGTTTTTAATTCCTAGAAAATAGAAAAATAACCAGAAAAATATAAAAATAGTTTTGAAAATTCTCTTTTGATATTTTAGATTTTTCTAAGTCTTAATTTTATTTTTCTAACTTTATTTCATATTTTCTTGTGTTTTAGGTAATTATTAAATAGTTAAAATTAGTTTTTAATTAATAATAATTAGATAAATAGTTTTAAAAATAATTTTCTTTTTCTAATAATTTTATTTTATTATTAGGATTGTAAATATATATTTTTCATATCGGTAGGTATTTTCCTTCTTTATTTTCACGTTTTATTTTGTACGTTACGTAGTTTTTAATTTAAACGTAAGTTTTAAGTTTTAAACGTTCATCATTTTAAAAATAGTGATAGCGTTTATTTAATATATTTTATCTTTTTAATTTTCTTAATTTGTATTTAAGTCGCTTTAATTTATAAGCTTTTTCAGTAGTGTAATTATCCAATCCAAAACCTTTCTGATCACTATCCTTAGTGATCATTCTATCGTCTGAAAGTGTTTACACACCATTGAGTCTCCGTGGGACTTAACGACCCGGGAATTCATTGTATTCTCCAGGACTTCATTGTATTTGTGTTTTAAGCAGTTTTAAGCTTCTTACGGTTAGCCATTCACAAGTGGCTAGCTTGTGTGATTAGACTTGACTGGTTTAGCACAGATCAAAAGCGATTGAGTACTTTTTATGTGTAGACCCAAAAATAATGTCATCCACGTAAATTTGAACAATTAAGATATGTGCCCCGTGATATTGTATAAAAAGAGTAGGGTCGACCGAACCTTTGGTGAAATTATTAGCAATGAGGAAAGATGATAGCTTATCGTACCATGCCCGAGGAGCTTGTTTGAGACCATACAGAGCTTTGTTCAGTTTGTAGACATGGTTCGGGAACTCGGGATCAACAAATCCTTCTGGTTGGCTGACATAAACCGTTTCTTTCAGTTGTCCATTTAGAAACGCAGTTTTGACATCCATTTGAAAGACCGTCATATTCATATGAGCCGCGAACGCAAGAAATATCCGAACAGCCTTAAGACGAGCAACCGGAGCAAATGATTTTTCAAAGTCAATACCCTCCTCCTGTCGATAACCCTTAGCCACCAGACGTGACTTGTTTCTGATGACGTTCCCTTCAACATCCAATTTGTTCTTCCAAATCCATTTAAGACCAATGACGTAGACCCCTGTTGGTCTTTAAACCAGTTCCCATACTTCAAGACGTTTGAATTGGTTGAGTTCTTCCTGCATGGATTCAATCCAGTTGTCTTTTGTCATTGCGTCTTTAATGTTTTTAGGCTCAGATTGGCAGACAGTGAGTGCATAAATGCAATGTTCACCATCTGTGTGAAGACGTTGTCTCGTAACGACTGGTTGATTCGGGTTGCCAATAATATTTTCCAGAGGATGGTCTTTTGTCCATCGATGTGTAGAGGGTTGATGTTGGTATACATTGTGCAGATTCTAAGGATTCAAATGGTTTGTTGATGATTCCGCGACATCAGGTGCAGCAGTTTCATTAGCAAACGGGTTAAATAATGCATTTAGATCAAAATCTGCAGGTGGAGGTACTTCATTAAGAACATCATCAGCCGGTTCATCATTGTTGGAAGCGGTTTGTTCAACTGTTGTGGTGGAGTCAACTGGTGGTGCTTCTTCAATAGTAGTTGTTGTAGCAGGTGTATCAGGTATAAGAGTAGTATCAGGTTGAGCAGCGGAAACATCGGATACACCTGGAGCACGTTCATCAATATCGTCACTGAACAGCGGAGAAAATAACCTTTCCATTTGTTGACGAGTGAGCTGGGGGCTTTGATCAGCTGATGATGGGGTTTGAGGGAACTTTAAGCGGTTGTGACCGGGTTCCAAGCTGTTATACTCAGAAGCCATTTCTGTAAGTTCATCAAAATGAGCATGAATCGTTTCCATAACCTGCTTTGTTCGACGATTCCAGATTCGGAAACCTTTAGAATTATCACAATATCCAATAAAGACTCCAATGTCAGCTTTGGCTTTGAGCTTTCCAAAGTCATCACGATCATTATTCGGATAGCAAAGAGATCCGAATACATGAAAGTGTTTGAGATTCGGTTTTCTGTTACGGACAAGCTCGAAAGGTGTTTTGTTGTGGCGTTTTGTAATCATAGAACGGTTTTGATTATAGCATGCAGTAGATACAGCTTCTGCCCACAAGTAATCTGGGAGTTTAGCATTGATTAACATTGTTCTTGCAGCTTCCACTAACGTTCGGTTTCGTCTTTCAACAACTCTGTTTTGTTCTGGTGTACGTGCAATAGATGTCTGATGCTGAATTCCCACTCTCTCATAAAATTCACGAAGGGTTTGGTTAACAAATTCAGTTCCTTTGTCTGTTCTGATTTGTCTGACGGTGTTTTAGAGCTGAACCTGTATTTTCATGAGAAAGGTGATGATCATCTTTGGAGCTTGGTCTTTGCTTCGAAGAAAGTAGACCCAAGTCCAGCGTGAGTAGTCATCAACAATTACCAAGATGTAGCGTTTGCCATTAATCGTTTGCACGCGCTTCGGGCCACACAAGTCCATGTGAAGAAGATGAAGCACATGTTGAGAGATGTGTTCCACCTTTGAAGGAAAATGAGCACGAGTGCTTTTCCCTTGTTCACAAGCTGAGCAAAGGTGATCTTTAGAATACCGAAATCGTGGGAGACCTTCAACTAGTTTGTGTCGAGCAAGATTGGTTATAGTTTGAAAGTTTAAATGTGAGAGACGACAGTGCCATATCCAGGATTTTGTTGATGTTGCCTTTGAAAGTAAGCAGATAGGAGATGAAGCAACCATGTCTTGCATAGAGATAGTGTAAAGAATTGAGTTACGCGAGCCAGACATAAGGTCGTTTCCTTGTAGATCACGAATGAAACAAGATTTCTCCCTGAAAGCAACCTCCAAATCTCCATCACAGAACTGACCTACTGAAAACAGATTGTGACCGAGGCCTTCCACATAATAAACCCTGCAAATTTCGATGTTCCCATTGATATAGTCTCCGTAGCCCATGATAGCTGCAAAGTGATCATTCCCGAATCTAACAGTGCCAATGAACTTTGCAATAAAGTTTGATAACAGTGTAAGGTTGCCTGTCATGTGTCGGGAACATCCGCTATCAACAATCCAGAGAATGATCTGTATAACCTGCATTACACACAGACAACACAGATGGAATAGAAGTAGATGTGGAACCCGAAATGTTAGAGGGTTCCGGAGCAGTTATAGTAGACATACACACATTAATAACTTTAGGCATCCATTTAAATCCTAGTGTGTTATATATCCATTTCTGCCATCTCCAACTAGTATTTGCTTTAGTCTTAGTGAATGCACTAGGTGGTACTACATTCCTAGGAGGTGAAACTGGAGCTATAGGGACAAAAATGCGTTTCTTAGAATCTAAAGAGGGCGGTCTACCAAGCACAGACTTAGAATGATTAGTGGGCCTAGAGGTATTCCGATTCTTAGGATTCCTTAAATGAGAGATGATAGCTTTAGCAACACATTTGTCATGACAATCAGAATTTATACTTTTACGACAAATAACACAAGGTGCGTCAGACTGAATATCAAAAGTACTTAAAGGTTTAGCATTCGTTACATCACTATTTCTATTACATTTGTCAGACGTAATATCTATAGTGGAAGCAACGTGAGTCTTATTCATAGTCCTAGGGTGTTCTTCTACTTTAGCATTCCTTATTGATCTTTTCTTAGGTCGCAACTTCCTATTCTTCGATGTAGTGCTCCTAGGCTGTGAAGTGCGGACGTTTGGAAAAGAGGCAACTATTCTTGTTTCAGTAGAAGGAAGCACGTTAGCAACTTGTGGTTTGGCAGTAGGCATTCTAGGTTCACGATTACTAAGTGTTACTGGTGCTATTCTCTTAATCACAGTAGGCGGAAGTTGTTCATACTTTCCTAATATTTCTCTTAACTTAAAGATAGTGTGAATCAAATCTTGATTTTCAGAACGAATATTACCAGCAAAATTCATTACTTCTCTAGTGTGTGCAAGATAGTGATCAAGTTCGTGTGATGCTTCATGACGAGTCTTATTGAGTAAATCAAATATGACACCATATTCCTGTTTAACTTTTACAAGTTCTTGTTCATATTTTGAGATTTGACTTTTCAAAGACACGTTTTGATCATCCAGTTGCTCAAATTTTGGATTAAAAATGTTTGATTGCAACTGGTGGATTTTGTTTTGCAAAGCAAGTTCACGATTTTGACAATCTTTTTGACACCATTGAAGACGACGTTTTGCATTTGAAAGCTCGTTTAAGAGACGTTCGTTTTCAACTTTTAAAGACTCGATCTGAAGCACATTATCAGTATTCTCAACAGTTACGACATAATCAACAGTATCAGCAGAGATATAAACAGATGCATATGACAAAGAATTCAATAACACAACATTATGGACATCAGCACATATGACATCTTCCAAGAGTCGATCAACATCTTTTCTCAACATTTTCTTTTTACGTTTAGTATTAGAAATAGATGTTTCTGTTTTCTCGAAAACGACTTTCATCAATCCAAGTTCCTTATGAAAGTCCCGTTACCAAGGCAATGCACAATTTTTCAAAATTTTAACATTTGGTAAAAGATTTTTCTGAAAAATGTCTCTTTGTTCTCGCGCCAGAGGCGATTGAAAATGTTGAACTTTGATTTCAGAATGATATTCTATCTCATGTTGTAAAGTTTTGAGGTCAGCCATGAAAATGTCAAAATATCTAAGAATTTTGCGATTTTCAGGTTTTGAGTTTACTTCACTGATGGAAGGTAAAGGACCATAAGTTTGTGCATAATCTGGTTTGGGATTAACATTAGAAGACTCAGACGTTTTTATGATAATCCTTGGTGTGTTAGAAGAATTTGTTGGTGTGACGAAAGTGACCGCTTTTGAATAGTTAAAAGGTTTATTGTAAACAACAGTTTCTAATTTTGATCGACTCTCGTCTTCTGCATCTAATTACTCTTGACGATGATATTCAACAACACTCATAACAGAATTATCAATTTTATATTCTGCACTGGAAACTTCAGGATTTGGTTTGAATGTTTTGGTTGAAAGCTTAGGTTTGTAATCAGCAAGATTCGGTCCATATCCATTTGGATTGGGTTTTAAAGTAAACTTTTCAATAGCTGTGACCGACTCACCATGTTTGTAAACCACAGTTTTAAACTCTTTAAGTTTGTTTTGCAAGCCGATAATTTCTTCAAGATGATCATCTATTCGTTTCGTTGAATACTTTTTGTATGCAGAGAACTGTTTTTGACAAGTTAATAACTCAGCCTTAGCTTTTTGATTTTCCAAGGTGAGAGCGTTAATTTGCTTTTTATGTTCATGTTTCAGTTGTTCTATTTCAGACAACAAAGCATTCTTCGAAGCGGCTAGATCACACATCTGTCTCTCTAAATATTTTTCGTTTTGATGAGATTTAGCAAAGGCGGCTTCAAAACCTTTTTCACGGTTTTCTTGAGTTTTGAAAAAGTTGAGTTGCTTTTGTAAACATTCAAAATCCTTGGTTAATAGTGCATTTTTACTTTTCAAGTCCTGATTTACTGCACGACATTCTTCGACTATGGATTGTTGGTTTTTAAGAAACAGATCAACATCTAGATGAGGCAAAATTACGGTGTGTTCAACGTGAGTCATAACATGATCATTATTTAGATCCTCAAGTATAACCACGGAGTCAATTTGATTATCAAGGGAAACCATAAGGTCATCTTGATCGTCAAATATAACTACGGGGTCTAGTTGAAAATCGTCAAAATGAGATGTGGACGACTCATTTTGAACATTTTGAACCTTGCCGGATTCAGATGTTGGCAGAGATATTAGATCAGAGATAAATATGGTTTGTTTGGGTACCTGAGACAAGCCATCAGTGTCATACACTGGGCCTGTGTCACTCATGTGTAACTCATGCATATTGGCCATCAACATAACAGCTGCATTGGCCTGCAAGTCCTCCATATCATCATCTGAGTCTGCATCTGCCATAAAACTCTGTTCTTTGTCTGTGAGAGTTCCACCAGCTTCATCCTTAAGAGCCAAAAGTAAAGCCTCCTTGTGATAAGCACTGCCCCTAGTCCTCGGATTTGGGCATGCATTAGCCAGGTGTCCCTTCTCATTGCAGTTGTAGCATCGAAGACCATTCAACCCATTCTGAGCATTTCCCTGTTCCACCACTTGAGCTCTGTTGTTATTCCTACCCACAACATTAAACCCTTGACCACCGCCCATCTGACGACCATAACCACGATTCTGAACTTCAACTTGTCCATTGTTCACAACAGCCTGATTCCTTGTGTTAGATGAGGAACGAATACGATTGTTGGATTTGTTGGTATAACGGCCAAAAGCATTAGCAATCATAACAAATCCTTGTTGCAATGCTTCTAACGGATCGGATTCCTCATTAGCTTGACTATAAAGTGCCTGATCAGTGTTGTTGTTGTAAGGAACCAATTGAGTTTGTTGAGTTTGCTGTGATTGATCAGGTGGTGTGATTGTGGCAGTTGGTTGAGTTGCTGGTTGAGGAGGATAACTGTTTTGAGCATACAAGGCAAGTTGTTGATTTTCCGGATGTGAAGGTGAAGCAATTTGAGCAATATCAACTTCCTTTTCATGAGGCTTCAAGTAATCGTACAAAAATCCGTATGTAGAATGATGCATGTTCTTCGCTTGACGGAGAAAAATGACATACTTTTCCCATTCAGGACCAAGACTACTCAGGAACTTAGTATTAACTGCAATTCTTGGCATGATGATGTTGTGTTTATCCAAATCATTTATGATGTCTGAGAATCGATGATGATAAGACTCTAGTGTCTCTCCAGGTTCAATCATGAAGTGTTCATAAGCCAAGTAAATTTTGGATTCCATATCCTCCTGATTGAGTGCAGATCCTTCCATAAGAAGATGAATATGTTCCCACATCGCCTTTGCAGTCTTTTGAGCATCAACACTTCGAAGAATTGGGTTTGGTAATCCTAAAAGGATATATTGCATTGCAAGCTCATCAGCTTCCTAGTGTAGAAGTTCTTCTGCATTCAGGTCTGCAACAGTAGCAATGTTTGATTGTTCATCTCTTGGTGGATTAGCATTTGGATCTCCGGGTACAATGACAGTAGGCATCTGAAATGGACCTTCCAAGATAACCTTCTTTAAGAACTTTGCATGTGGCTTCCTCAGATCACAAAACCTAAAGAACCTAATCACCCATTGATCGTAGTTTCCTGGAGTGAGCATTGGAGGTCTATCGAGTGATCCAGCCTCATGAATTGATTATTGGCTGTTTAAAGCTTCACACATCTTTGCAAACCAAGTGGGTTCCTTCATAATGTTACTTGATGGATGTTGATTGAAATAGTTTGTGTAGGGTTGAACTTGAAGACTTGGTGGTGGTTGAACCATTTGAGGTTGTGGAATTGCTGCAAGTTGCGGAGTATGTTGTTGATTAAATTGTTGTTGATAAATTGCTTGTTGTTGATTCCATTGTTGATGTTGTGGACTTAATTGTTGTTGTCGTTGAGTATAAGTGTAAGGGAAATAGTTAGAGTATGGTGGTTGTGACATGTTGAAAAACTTGTGTTATAAAATGGATCTTTGTAGTCGAATGAACCTTTGTTGATGAAGTATCCTTAGGCGTAGAAATCACAATAAACCAAGTAGCACTTATGCGTGAAAACACCAAAGTTACGCGTAACAGTAAGAGTTACGCGTAGGTTTAGCTTACGCGTAAGTAGGGTGAAAACACTAAAGTTATGCGTAAAACAGGAAGTTAGGCGTAGAAAACTTAGGCGTAGGATGACCTTAGGCGTAAGACAAAGCGTAGGCGTACGATAAATCTTATGCGTAGAAGTTTCTACGCGTAAGCTTATGCTTATGCGTAATTTTAGGGTTTTTGCCCAAGTGATCTTTTACACTTTCACAGTGCAAAAGATATCCCAAGTCGACGTATTTTCAGGCTTATCCAAGCAAGAAAACACGGAGTAAACCACGAAACTGAAGATCAAACCAAGAACCAAGTTACGCGTAGTTTTAGGGTTTTGCTACGCGTAGATTTACTCGTAAGATGACTTTTGACCAAAGATGTTTCTAAACCAGATTTTTGTGATGAAATAGCTTCAATATCACCAAAATAACACAAAAGTATGAAACTTGATGATCCAAAGTGTCTAAAACAGTTATGCGCAGAAGACGAACCACGTATAAAACCTAGCTTAAAAACCAAGATCTACGCGTAAAGGTTGAAACTTTTTGCCAAAAACAGATATTTTAACACCTTAAAACATTGAAAGTACAAGAATCTTGGATTAAAAAGTGTAAAAAATGTGTTTTTAAGCGAACCAAAGTATCACCAACGAACCATATGTTCTACGCGTAGGACCAAAACCCACTTCAAGAACAATACGTTCACCCAACTAGTAGGCGATTGATACCACTGTTACGTCACTAAGTTTACAACACAAGCATCGATAGAAAGAGATAGAGAGGAAGATCGGATGAACAATACACAAACACACACGTTAAGAATGAAAGAAAGGTTAAGCGTAAATGTGAAAGAGTGAATTGAACAACCAACCCTCAAGTGAAGGTTATTACAAGGTATTTATAGGAAGGGGAGCTAGGGCAACACTCCTACTCCCTTCGTTTCCTTAATGGACATGGGCCTAAGCTCATGGGCCTTCTACATAAGCTTAAGCTAATAACAAACATAAAGACCATAATTAAGCTAACTATTACATATGAATCACTAACACTTGATTTAGGTTTAGGAGTGATTCCAACACCGAATCTACAACAAGAGAACCCGAAATATCATGGAAACAATTCACGTTACGTTCGATGAGTTGACCGGTCAAATGGCTCCAGGACAATCCAGTTCTGGACCCGTATTTCAACCTTTCTCAAGTAGTCCTATCAGTTCTACTCTTGTGTCTAATCACTCACCAGCAACTCCATATGTACCTCCATCAGAAGATGATTTACAGAAATTGTTTGATCCAATGTTTGATGAACACTATGAACTGAATGCTGATGAAATGTCAATTCCATCAACAGAGGCTGCTCCTATCCCTGTGAATGAAGTCAACCCTTCAGTCTCAATATCATTAAGTCAAGAAGCGCCTGCTGCTGATCACTCTGTCTCATCAAAAAATCATCAATCATCGAGTGTACACAATGGAAATGGTGCTGCTGTTATAGATGATGAAAACCCTTTTGCTCCTCCAGAAGATGAACCCTTTGAAAACATATTTGCTCCAGAATCATCATCAGGAGATATAGACTTTGCTACTTCAGTTCTTTAACAACAACCACATGAACATCTTAGGAAATGGACACATGATCATCCATTGGACAACATCATTAGAAACCTCTCTCGTCCAGTATCCACACGGAATCAACTTGCAACCGATGCCTTATGGTGCTTCTTCAATTCCGTACTCTCTAAGATCGAACCAAAAGACGTGAAAACTGCCATGAATGAAGACAGCTGGTTCAATGCCATGCAAGAAGAAATTCATGAGTTTGATCAACTAGATGTATGGGAATTAGTACATGCCCTAGATTGTGCAATGATCATTGCTCTAAAGTGGATCTTCAAAGTAAAACTTGATGAGCATGGTGATGTTTTAAAGAACAAGGCTCGATTGGTTGCAAAAGGATACCGTCAAGAGGAGGGTATTGACTTTGAAGAATCATTTGCTCTAGTTGCTCGTATCGAGGCAATCCGAATCTTCTTGGCTAATGCTGCAAGTAAGAACATGGTTGTATATCAGATGGATGTAAAGACGGTTTTTCTTAACGGAAATCTTAAAGAAGTCGTATACGTCAGCCAACCTGAAGGCTTTGTGAATCCAGAGCATCCTACTCACGTCTATCGTTTGAAGAAGGCTCTTTACGGTTTGAAGCAAGCTCCAAGGGCTTTGTATGATACGCTATCAAAGTTTCTTCTATCTACTGGATTCAGAAAAGGAGCAGTTGATCCGACATTGTTCACCAGAAAGTCAGGCAAACAATTAATTCACGTTCAAATATATGTTGATGATATCATTTTTGCCTCGACTGACCCCAATGAATGTGACTATTTTTCAAGTGAAATGGGTTCTAAATTTCAAATGTCAATGATGGGACAAATGTCATTTTTCTTGGGATTACAAATTTCACAAAGTCTCGGAGGCATTTTTATAAATCATTCTAAATATGCAAATGAGATTTTAAAGAAGTTCGGATTTGATTCTAGTGAACCTGTTGACACTCCCATGATAGAACGTACTAAACTAGATGAGGACCACTCAGGGATCATGGTTGACCAAACGAAATATCGTAGTATGATTGGATCCCTGATGTACCTCACAGCTAGTAGACCAGACATCTTGTTCGCTGTTTGCATGTGTGCTAGATACCAGGCTAAGCCTACCAAAAAGCACCTTGAAGCTGTTAAACGGGTCTTTCGGTATCTCCAAGGAACCATCAATATGGGACTTTGGTACCCGAAGGACACCGGTATGTCACTAACAGCCTATGCAGATGCTGATCATGCAGGATGTCAAGATACACGTCGAAGTACGTCTGGAGGTGCTCAGTTTTTAGGTGATAAGCTTGTGAGCTGGTATTCAAAGAAGCAAATGAGTACTTCTATTTCCTCTACAGAGGCTGAATATATAGCCATGTCATCTTGTTGTGCTCAAATCCTATGGATGAGATCCCAAATATCTGACTATGGCTTTGTATTCAACAAAATCCCTCTGTACTGTGACAATAAAAGTGCTATTGCTCTCTCATGCAACAACGTACAACACTCAAGAGCAAAGCACATCGACATTCGACATCATTTCATCAGGGAGCAAGTTGAAAACGGTGTGGTGGAACTATACTTTGTGAGGACTGAATACCAGTTAGCAGACATCTTCACCAAAGCTCTTCCTAGAGAACGTTTTGAGTTTATCCTTCCACGACTTGGTCTTAAGAGCCTACAACCAGAAACACTCAAACATCTTCAAGAGGAAAACGAGGAGTAAAGGTCTTTCTTCATCTATCTCTTGTAAATAGTTATTCAAAAAAAAAATAAATAAATAAATAAAATCAATGATTGCTCCGAAATTGATTACAATAGTTATTTACAATAGTTATCTCTTGTAAATAGTTATTCTTGTAAATAGTCATGGCAGACACTCGAACAATGATCGAGTTACTTCAAGCTCCCGTAGACGGCTACGGTGTTGCTATCGTTATTCCACCACTTGATACCGATAATTTTGAACTAAAAACGAATCTAATTCAATTGGTTTCAAATAAACCTTTTTGTGGTTTAGACCATGAGGAGCCCCACACACACCTCCGTTGGTTTAATCAAGTTGCGTCTACGATAAACTTTCAGGGCGTCACTCATGAGTCAGTTAAATTGAGATTGTTTTCATTTTCCCTTGAGGGGGCAGCCCGGACTTGGCTTGAAAAAGAACCCCCTCACTCAGTTACAACATGGGAAGACCTTTCTAAGAAATTTGTGAATCAATTCTTTCCTCCTTCGAAAATTACAATGTTACAAAATCAAATCATTAATTTTCAACGAAAATTCGACGAAAGTTTTGGAGAAGCATGGGATAGATTCAAGGAACTTTTACGTAAATGCCTAAATCATGGTTTTACCGATCTTCATCAGATTGATACATTCTACAATGCTCTAACGCCGACCGACCAAGATTCGCTTAACGCGGGCGCTGGTGGTAATATCTTGAGTCGTATGCCCGCCGATATTAGAACGATTATCGAAAATAAGTCAAAAGTTGTCTCGTCTAGAAACCGACCGGTTGTTTCTAAGATTGCTTCTAATGATAACTATGTTCAGAGGAATGAGTTGAATGGGCTGACTGATGCTGTTAATTCCATGATGAGAGAGTTTAAGATTCTGAAATCGTAACAAGTCAAAACCGTTACCGAAACATGTGTTATTTGTAGTGGTCCTCATCCATACCATAATTGTCAAGCCACCGATGGCGATCTCCGAAATGCTTCCATAGCCTCTGCTAATCTGGTCCAACATCAGAACCAAGGATGCCGTGCCAAACAAATGGGACCACCCGGTTTTGCACCCGTGTAACCACCCGCATTTTTAAGTTACTTTTCATTTTCGAGAATTTACTATTCAGTTTTACTATTTACATTCACTATTCAACTCGTAAAATTTTTAATCCACATTCTCGTACAATAAATTATTTTAGTAATAACCTGAGAGTTCGACCATCCTTAGATCATTTTCGCAAAAGTTATTAAGTAAACATCGTTTTAAAAGTTTCGTTTTAAACGGTCCACCGTTTAAACATCACGCGCATAACGAAAATCAACTCTGACAATTTTTCTCGCATCAGATAAATTTTTAGATCACTCATGATTAATTTGAGAATTTTTAAAATTTATTATTTTTAATATTACCAAATAAGCCCAGCGCAGAACAAAACTAAACTTACGTTTTAAACAATTCTACTTACATCCAGACTTAACGATTCATGCACTGTGTTTCTAATTTGTTTTTGACACTTTTACATTTTTTGGAAAAGTCAAATATATTTCCCTCCTCCTTTGACCATAAAGGAATTAACCTTGTACGTTCTACATTTCTGCTTAAATCGCGTAACTTTTAAACTTCACGAATAACTGTAAAGTTATCCCGCGTATGACGAAAACCACATTTTAACATCTCATATCACTTTTATACTAATTTTAGTCTACTCTAAATAGATTCACGGTCGTTTCCTTGAAATTTTGTTCTTTTCTGAAAAACTGCGTATTACGCGTTTTTGACCCGTATTTTCAGCTTTAAGCAGTGTTTTTGCACCCAATGAGACTTATCACCCATTTTATATTTTTATATGGAGTATAATGATGAGTCTCATCATTCCTACAACTTTCGTATTTTTACGATACCCGGTTTTACGTTTTATGGCTTCGGTTGGCATTTAACGGAACCAAAACTCACTCCGTAACCAAGATAATACCAAAACTAACCACCTAAGTCATCTTATCTTCACTTGGCCGACCTAAAGGGGGGGATTCATCATTTTGGTGGCAAAATCCTAACCATGCTTCCTTTAGATCATTACAAGTGTCCTAACTTAACCATGGTTAATATTTAACCCAATATATGGTTAACCAAACTTACCCTCCTATAAATAGCAAGTGATATGAATCCTAAGAACCCTCAAAATCTGTTTTGGGTCGTTCATATCACAAATCATACATATCTTCCATCATTTGATCTATAAACTCCAAGTTTATGCAAGGAAGTTCCAAAGATCAAGCTTCTACATCAAATCTCTAGCAAGTTTAAGTGATCTTCTTGAGTTTAAATCCAATCAAGTCACTTAGTACTTCATCACCAACTCTTCAAGTTTGCAAGGGTGCCAAGGTGTGGAAAGCTAGCTCAATCCGAAGTCTTTCGCGATCAATCAAAGTCCTATCCTTACTAAGTTACTCCTTTCTTATTGAAAGCCAAAAGTTATAAGCAACTTATCACCACCATCATCTCTGTAAGATATAACTTTTCACATACACATCAAACCATAACACAGAGTAGCATATAGATGGAATTCTAGAGAGAGAAAGTTAGAGGTTTAGGGAACTTAGTGAGAGAAAGTGAAAGATATTATTATGAGCTCCAACTCTCTACCTTGGAAGGTAGAGAGTATTTATAGTCTTACATAACTCGCCACACTTTGGGCTGTGGATCAGGCATACAGTGGGTAAAGACCCGTCCGTCCTCCACGGTGTTACTTAACTAAATTACTACTTAACTTAAAAGAACTACGACTACGAGCTTTCTAACGATTACATATACTTGAGGTGACCGACTCTTTAATACCGGGAATTTCTAATTCCTAACAATCTCCCCCTAAGGGAGGTCACCTCAATCATGTACCAAAATTACATTGAATGCAAATAGATATTACATTTAACAATTGATCTTGCATTCTTGATGTAGTCCTTTGCTCCTAAGCTCGTAGTCAGTGATTCTTCACAATGCATGTTTGGTTATTCCAAGTGGAGGTCTTTTACTGATCCACGTGATGATAAGTTTGAGCCATCTTTGGAGATCATCAGCTATCAACAATCTCTGACACATCCTTTGTGGTGTTGGTATTTTGTGATGTTGTGACTTTGGGACCGACATGCTCACATTCTGGATCATGAAGTCTTCACATCAGAGTAGCGGAAGCTTTTGTTGAATCATGATATTGGCAGCAGCGTAGCAGAAGCTTGGTGTGAAAATATCAGAGACATTGATGCACTAATCATGATTTCTTTGAGTTGAATGTGTTAAGTGAGCATGCGGCTGTGGATTGACCGCTCCATTCTGATCAGCTGCAAACGTCAGGCGAACCTGCAAACAACAGTTAGCAATAAATCGCACTAAAGTGTCTTTGATCACTTTCGTTGAATTGAGGTACACGGCCCACGGTTCCCCGTTGATCAGTACAAGTACTGCCTGTGATCAGGTAGGATTCCTAAGAATCTCCTTGACAGGGTTTCGCAGCTGTTCTAGCTGTTCTCAAACCGGAACATCTCAAAGAAGATAACACGGAGTGAGTGAACCAGCGAATTGAGATTCACTGATTGATGAAAAGAGATTTGAAAAACAATCGTGTATTGCTCAATAGAAATTGTTTTTGCAATACAACGAAGGTTTTATTGAAAATCAATTATCAATCATAAAAATACCTTTTGGTTTGAAAAATGAGTACACAGTCGATGTGCTATTGAAAAGAGTTTATTAAGCACAACGACCGGTTTTTCAAAGGCATCCGACAATCCATAACGTGAACCCGGTTTGATTCAAGAGATTGAATCGCCCCATTGTTTCTGTTCAGTTGTCACATGGTTGATCCATATAATAGATCTCACATGCCACCTACCAGGAGCTTGTTTGATGTTGGCTCCAGAAGGCTTTCCATCTTCATTGTGAATATGTAAACACATCACTCAGATGTTCTGGCAATACCACAAGGATAATGCGTAGGACTCAAGATATAATCTCTCTTTCCACATTGTGTGAAACAGAGAGTCTTCATTGAAAGTGTCCTAATGAGATTTATTGATGATCTCGTGGCTCTAGACTCAATTTGTGCATATTTGGATCCTGTGCCGGAGACTAGGGAGAGGGTCTCCTTCTGCAATATCAACCATCTCTAAGAGAAAGTCGATAGATAATGTCGGTTCCCCGTGAGAATGAAACAAGTCCTTTTAAGAGGAACTTGAGTGGTTTGGAAAGTTGAAGTGCAGTGCGTCACTGGGTCCATGACGTCTTGTCTTCAATACCGATGTTACCATCAGTAGCATATGAATTGAACCCGGTTTCTGCCCTAAGGTTGAATACATGGAGGGCTATTTGTTTTCACCCTTTTCTCATTCAATTCTTTTTAATTCTTCAACCCCTTCAGTGCTTACCGAGACTTCATAGCTAGAACCTTGTTGGGTTTATTCCAGTACTAGCTCAGTCTTAGTCCGCACTCTTCCCTTATCTCATTTTTCTCCTTTTATCATCATACCTAAGGACTTCTACACTAACTAGTGGATTGTCCCTGGGTAGATCCCTCCGGTTCTGGCGGATCATGGGAACCAATACCTAACCTTATCATCCTTATATCACCTGTACATAAAGTAAAGTTGGTCGGTCTAATTTGGTATTGTTCATCTGCCATTGGATCCAATTAGAAACCATTTGAAAATCAATTCAGATACTTGTGATATATTATCAAAGCATTTTGTACCTGAATTGTTTTTGATATTTTTAGAACGAGAACTCCCCCTCAACATGTGCATCAAGTATTTGAAAATGTTTAGCACACGGAGGCAAGAGAAAGAATTAACTTCTTTGATTACCATTTTCTAAAAGATATCAACATCACTTCCCATATCAAATCAAGTAAATATAGCATTTCCGGGAAGGATGAGGTTTCCATAAATTCGCTCCCCCTCAATATGTGCCTCGAGGTTTGAAAAGAGTTTTGCACATACTAGAGGGAACCTGCACATTAGGATGAATGATCATGTTTCAAATCAAAGGTTTAAGGTAGATGCTCCCCCTCAACATGTGCATTGAAAATTTGAAATCGTTTGTCACATGTGGGCAGGATAGCATGTACATCCGTTTATAACCATTTACCTAATTATCAGTTTAAATCTAATTTAAATCACACATTCTCCCCCGATCACAATTATCAAATCATTTGAGATTTGTGATCTCGTATAGATTTAAATTGATTTTGAAAGCTTTTAAGGAGAATTTGTGACTTGATTGTGAGAGTGTTTTAACTGATACGGATCGGATTTTGAGACTTTAAACTCCATTTATAAAACATGCATGTATATCTTTTGAAAACAATTTAATGCCAAATAACTTTTTAATTTAATTGAAATCATTCTCCCCCTCAATCAATGACATAGGTTGTTGATTGAGAGATCGAGATTTTGACAAATAAGTCCTGATGATTTTCAAAAATAGAGATCGAGTTATTTTTCAAAGCATTTGGTTTTCAGCAGATAAATGTTTATAGAATCAGAGCATGGAATTTGAAAACATGTTAAAACATGGCTCTGTTCTTTCTTTTAAAACCGGGTTACTGCCTGAAAATGACAATAAACCATTTCTCTTTCTCCCAAAAAAATATTTTTTGATTTTTTTTTTTTTTTTTTTTTTAAGAATTCGAACAACATCTAAAGTCCCGTGTCATTCTTTGAATGACAGCACAAAGACCGTAGATATTATCGAACCGGAAGAAACATGACAAAAATGACAATATTTTTTTGAAGATTTTTCGAATTTTTTAAATTTTTATGGATTTTGAAAGTTTTATATTTTTCTATTTGATTTTTGAAGGTTTTATAATTTTGTATTTTGTTTTTTCAAATATATATGTACAAGAGATAGATGAAGATAGACCTTTACTCCTCGTCTTCCTCCTGAAGACGTTTGAGAGTTTCTGGTTGAAGGCTTTTCAAACCAAGACGTGGAAGAATAAACTCAAAACGTTCTCTTGGAAGAGCTTTGGTGAAGATGTCCGCTAACTGATATTCAGACCTCACAAAATATAGTTCCACCACACCTTTTTCCACTTGTTCCCTGATGAAATGATGTCGAATGTCGATATGCTTTGCTCTTGAGTGTTGGACGTTGTTGCATGAGAGAGCAATAGCACTTTTATTATCACAGTACAGAGGGATTTTGTTGAATTCAAAGCCATAGTCAGATAATTGAGATCTCATCCATAAGATTTGAGCACAACAAGATGACATGGCTATGTATTCAGCCTCTGTAGAGGAAATAGAAGTACTCATTTGCTTCTTTGAAGACCAGCTTACAAGCTTATCACCCAAAAACTGAGCACCTCCAGATGTACTTCGACGTGTATCTTGACAACCTGCATGATCAGCATCTGCATAGGCCGTTAGTGACATACCGGTGTCCTTCGGGTACCATAGTCCCATATTGATGGTTCCTTGGAGATACCGAAAGACCCGTTTAACTGCTTCAAGGTGCTTTTTAGTAGGCTTAGCCTGGTATCTAGCACACATGCACACAGAGAACAAAATGTCTGGTCTACTAGCAGTGAGATACATCAGGGATCCAATCATACTCCGATATTTTGTTTGGTCAATCATGATCCCTGAGAGGTCCTCATCTAATTTGGTTCGGTCAATCATGGGGGTGTCAACAGGGTCACATGAATCAAATCCAAATTTCTTTAAAATCTCTGTTGCATATTTAGATTGATTTATGAAAATGCCTCCGGGACTTTGTGAAATTTGTAATCCCAAGAAAAATGACATTTGTCCCATCATTGACATTTGAAACTTTGAACTCATTTCATTAGAAAAACGATCACATTCCATTGGGTCAGTCGAGGCAAAAATAATATCATCAACATAAATTTGAACATGAATCAAATGTTTGCCTGACTTCCTGGTGAACAATGTAGGATCAACTGCTCCTTTGATGAATCCGGTTGATAGAAGAAACTTTGACAGTGTATCATACCATGCCCTTGGAGCTTGCTTTAAACCGTAAAGAGCCTTCTTCAAACGATAAACGTGAGTAGGATGCTCTTGATTCACAAATCCTTCAGGTTGGCTGACGTAGACGACTTCTTTAAGATCTCCGTTCAGAAATGCCGTCTTTACATCCATCTGATATACCACCATGTTCTTACTAGCAGCATTAGCCAGAAAGATTCTGATTGCCTCGATTCGAGCAACTGGAGCAAATGATTCTTCAAAGTCTATACCCTCCTCTTGACGATATCCTTTAGCAACTAATCGAGCCTTGTTCTTCAACACATCACCATGCTCATCAAGTTTTACTTTGAAGATCCATTTTAGAGCTATAATCATAGCACAGTCTGGAGCAGGTACTAACTCCCATACATCAAGACGATCAAACTCATGAATTTCATCTTGCATAGCATTGAACCAGCTATCTTCATTCATAGCAGTTTTAACATCTTTTGGTTCGATCTTAGATAGTACGGAGTTGAAGAAGCACCATAAGGCATCGGTTGCGAGTTGCATCCGGGTTGATACAGGACGAGAGGGATTTCCAATGATGTTGTCTAATGGATGATCGTGAGTCCATTTTCTGAGGTGTTCATGTGGCATTTGTTGAGGAACTGAGGTAGCTGAGTCGATGTCTCCTGAAGAAGATGGTTCTGATGATGATTCAGGAGTAGCAAATATGTTTTCAAATGGAGCATCTTCAGGAGTCGCAAAGGGATTAACTTCATCATTGATGCCAGAAACATTTCCATGATGTACATTTGAAGAATGATGATTTGTTGATGAGACTGAAGGATCAGCAGCAGGTGCTTCTTGACTTACAGATATTGAGACTGATGGATTGACTTCATTCACTGGAATATGAGCATCCTCTGTTGTAGGGATCAGCACCTCATTAGTAGTAGACTCATACAGTTCATCAAACATGGGATCAAACAATTTCTTTACATCATCTTCAGATGGAGGTACATATGGAGTTTCTTGAGAGGAGTTTGGAACAAGGGATGAACCAATAGGACTAGTTTTGAAGTGCGGGTCCTGAGCTGGAGTGTCCAGGAGCCATTTGACCGGTCAGCTCATCAAACGTAACGTGAATTGTTTCCATGATATTTCGGGTTCTTTTGTTGTAGATTCGGTATCCCTTTTTGTTTGGTGCATATCCTACAAATACTCCAATGTCAGCTTTAGCCCTAAGTTTGCCCAAGTCTTGACCTTCATTAGTTGGATAGCACAAGGCACCAAACACACGAAGGAAAGATAGATTAGGTTTTCTGTTGTGGACAAGTTCATATGGAGTTTTTCCATGAGAGGTGTGAATCAGGGAACGATTTTGTGTGTAGCATGCAGTGGCGATTGCTTCAGACCAGAGAAACATTGGAACCTTTGAGTAGATCAGCATTGTTCTAGCAGCTTCAACAAGGGTACGATTTCGTCTTTCAACTACACCGTTCTGTTGTGGGGTTCGTGGAACACTTCTTTGATGGCTGATTCCAACGCTTTCATAGAATTCACTAAGTTGTTTGTTGACAAACTCAGTTCCATTGTCTGTTCTGATAATTCTGATAGTTTTGTTAAGTCGAACCTGCAGCTGTTTGATGAGTTTGATGATGATATCAGGAGTTTCATCCTTTGTCCTTAAGAACTTGACCCAGGTGAATCTAGAGTAATCATCGACCACAACTAACACATATTTCTTCCCAAAGATGTTCTGCACCCTCATTGGTCCACATAAATCCATATGAAGCATATGAAGAACTTCTGTGACAGAGTTAGTAGGTTTGGGTTTATGGGCATACTTCTTGCTTTTTCCCAATTGACATGCTGAACAAAGATGATCCTTTTCATACTTTAGTCTAGGTAAACCTACAACTAAGTCCTTTCTGGAAAGATCGTTGATGGTGCCGAAGTTCAAGTGATTGAGACGACGATGCCATAACCATGACTTTGTTTTTGAAGCCTTAGATAACAAGCAGATTGGAGAGGCCCTCATCATGTCATCGATAGAGATGGTGTAAAGGTTTGAGCCACGAGTTCCTTTTAACAGTTCCTTACCATTAAGATCTCTAACAAAGCAGGTATGTTTTCTGAAGGCTACTTCTAGATCAGAATCACAGAATTGACCAACAGAGAACAGATTATGACCTAAACCTTCCACATAATACACTCTAGAGATGACACTATCACCAACAACATAATCTCCATAACCCATAATAGCACCGAAATGATCATTACCAAATCTAACAGTCCCGATGAATTTGCTCACGAAGTTCATGAGCCGCGACCGGTCTCCAGTCATATGCTTGGAACAGCCTGAGTCCAGGTACCACAGAACGATTTGAACGATCTGCAGTTGAACACAGACAAGAATGGATAACTGGATAATTGGGATCCCCATGCAAGAATGGGTTCCATTTGGTTAGTAACAATGTTTGGAACACCCACATCAGAAATAGAAGAATTCATATCAGAAAGTGAGGCAATGGAATCGATGTGAATAGATGCAGTACTAGTGTCAGTATTAGCCCTGTTCACAGTGTGATCACTTCTTAAGGGAATAGTTCTACCAGTAGGCATCCATTTTCTAGTGGGCATTATCTGATTAGTCTTAAGACCAACAGGTGTCCAATAAAAGCCTATTTTACTGAATGTTCTTCCTGTGGGTTTCCACTGTTTTCTAACTTTCTTACGTTTTTGCCTTTTAGCCTTCCTAGCATGAACTTTAGCATTAACAATATTAACTGGACAATTAACATCATTAGGCAGAACATTAACACCACATTCATGATTAGAAACAGAATTCAAGCAGACATCAGTACAAGGTTTGCAAATAGTATCAGAATTCGAATTAATTACAGTACGCCTATGGCTAATACTAGAATCAACACGATTCGTTTTATTCGATTCAAACGTAAAGTTCCTAGATTGTTCTTCTACTCTTTTCCAGTGGACATTCTTAGCTTGCGAGGTCCTATCATTCCTTGTATTGTCTTGAGACTTTGACCTGCTCCCTTTAATGTCACTGATTACTCCTGTAGAGGGAATGGGAACATTAGTTTGTTTTACTACTCTTTGCACCACCTGTTTAGATGTGCTGGGATCTGAACTACAAGCAGGTGCGCTAGGGTTCACTTTCTTAACACTAGAGGTACTGAGACTAGTACTCCTAGAAGGCACATTTGAGTTCACTTTCCTAGCATTGACAGATCTATAATCTGAGCTACTCAATGGTACACTACTCCTCACATTCAAGCCATTGGGAATCGAGTGCATATCATGTTTGGCCTTAGGCATTGAGCATGGAATCAAAGGGTTAACTCTCTCACCTAATGTCTTTGGGCATATTGTGATCAAACATTCTAAGATTTCTTGAGATCGTTTGGCATATAAGCATGCATGTCCAATTGCATTATCATGAGGTTTCTCTAGCTTATCCTCTTCAACAATCTCACGCAGGCATTCTAAGCAATCCTTAAGGGATGAGAAATATGTTTGAATGGCAAGTTTGTTGTTCCTTAGATGAGGGGGGACATATGTCACAGATAAAGCATATTTCTTACAAGAGTGAGCCTTTGATACAACATTCTCCCCATTGGTCATTGGCATTTTTCCTTTTACCTGACTCTTCAGATTCTCAATTTCCTTTTGCAATGAAGCTATTTGTTCGTTGTTTTTGTTACGAGTGACTTTAATTGATTCAAATAACTCATTGAAATGACGTTTAACCTTTTCATTTTCTTCTAGGAAACTTTCGTTTTCCTTTTGTAAAGCATTTACTAGGTTTTGAAGATGAAACGTTTGAGAATTCTGAGAATCTAAAGGAGGAGGCATTTGGGAGCCTGTCATATTGTTCGTTTGACCCTTTAATTGAGAGATTTGGGCTTTCAACTTTCTGATCGTGTTACACTGAGCTTGAATCTGTTCATCTCGTTTGTTAATTTGAAAAACTGCATCAAACTCTGGAGCATCTGCAGATGTCTTGATATTTGAAGTTTTGACATTTTCTTTGAGATGTTGATATTTTAGTTGTAGATTAAAATACTCAACTTCTAGGTTAGAAAAATGTTTAACCAAATTGTCGTGATCATCCAGTTCAATTTTCTCATTTAGTTTAGAATTGGTTTTTTCAAGCTCAATGACACGATCATGGGAGACTTTCAGGGCCACAGATAGTTCATGAAATTTGGAAGCATTAATAGAGCAATTTGAAGCAGTGAAAAAGACATCTTGAGCAACACATTCAGTAATAAGATTCTCATTCAATGTATGCAGGTTCTTCCTCTCAATCTCATTATATTTTAGTGCACGCTCATAGTCACTAATTTCAACTATTATTGCATCAAATTCCTTTTCCATTCCCTTAATATCTGTTTCTATCCCCTTTTTAAGACTCTCAAAGTGATCTTTTAGAAGTTTAAAGAAAGGCATGACCTCAGTTAAATAACATTCTTTCATTTGTTCAAAACCCCTTTCTCCTTCAGTTATACCAGTGGGTGTGATCCTTTTCTTGAAAGTTTTCTCAAAATCAACAAATAGTTGAAATATAACGTATTGGCTAATTAATGTCTTGCTTTTAGTGGCAATTGTTCTAGGTACAAGATGCATTGGTGTATTAGGAGGATACACAGTCGCTCTAGGCATTTTCCGAAGGGGAGGGTTTGTTTCTACAATATTTTCAGCTTTCTGCTTATCTAAATCCATTTTCCAGAAGACTTGTTCGGGAGTCAACAATGTCTGAGTCTTAAACTTGTTCAAGGAAATCCAGTTTTCCTTCTTGTAGTCATAGGGAGTGATAATTACTTTCTTCTCTTTGCATTTAGGATCATTTAGTTTCTTATTCATCTTCTCCCTAGTGACTTCATCTAATTTCTTGTCATCCTCAGTGCATTCAATGCAACTAGGTTTTTGTCTAGGTTTAAGGATCTCATTGCCATCATAGATAACACTTTGAGCTGCTTTTGCTATCTTTCCATACTCAGGGTTGGGTTTATCTATAATGGGAGTGCTATGCTTATCGCTTAGAACTCTATGCTTAGTGATCATGTGAGCAGTCTGAATGGTGTTTCCTTGCATGTACAACTTGTTTTCAAGTTTGTTTTTCAAAGTTTTCAGATTAGAAAAATCTCTTAAGAGCTTTGATTCCTTTGCATTAAATTCTTGCTTAAGCATTTTCACATTTTCTTGAAGTTCTTGTTTTTGCTTAGCAGTTTTAGAAAGTTTTTCTTGCAAGGAATTTAATTCTTGTTTCAATACTTCTTCTCTAAAATTACTTTTTCTAATTACTGTACGCACTTGGTCATCCATTTCCTGCTCACGAGTGGTCAACTCAAATTTTGCACGTTGTTCATAAATAGCAACACGTTCCTTATAGGCATTTAGTTCAGAAATTATGGAATCATCAGGAGCACATGCAGTGTATTCATCAAAGACATAGTCATTGTTGACTGCAGAAGATGCATCACTTGGTACAACTTCACTTTCACTTTGTTTCACGTATTGATCGTATGGGACAATATTGATATTACCCATATTTTCAATATTTGATTCAATAGTTTCAGTTGGTTGTACTTTGTCATGCATCTGTTGCACATCAGCATCATCGTATAGCTTTAATACCTCTGAGATGAGTTTGTCCTTGGATGGGCCAGCTTGTGGTGAAGAAGAGATCTTGGGAGAAGCCATTGGAGAGATGCTAGCCATAAAGATTGTGTGTGCAGTAGGTCCATCATCTACATCAGAGTCGTATGCATCACAGTCAGCGACTTGAAAGGCATTCTGATGATTGTGACCTATCTCCTGAATAGGCTGCTCATCCACATCTGCATCATAGGTCTTGGCATTGCCCTCAGCAAGAAACATCAATTCCTCTTCATCCAACGCAGCACCATTGTCCTGAGCTTGTGCCAGCAACATCTTATCTCTGAAGTAGTCAGCATTCTGTGGACGCTTTGGAGATGTGCAGTTCCTTGCAATGTGTCCTTCACCACCACAGTTATAGCATTTGATTGGCTTAGTTTGACCTTGGTTACCATTTCTTCCTCGATTCTGGTTTCCAACATAACCTCTCCCAGCTCCACCTCTTCCCTGATCATACTGTCTTTCCTGAACTGGTTGCACCACGATCCTTCCATCTTTAACAGTGGCTTGATTATGTGGGTTAGATGCAGTTCTGAGGTTGTTGTTGGTTTGTGGGAGAGAATTCATGTTTTGACTAATGAGAAGAGCTAGTTGATTGATTATGTTACCCACGTGTGCATCAGCATCAGCTTGTTTGAACATGGGATCAGGAATGAGTTTGTGATTACCATTCCCCAAGGGTATGACTTATGATGCTTTGGTTGTGATTCCAATGTTTGAGTAGAAGGCTGTTGAGTCATTAGACGAGCTTGTCTCTCCCTGGTTGGTTTTGAACTGATTGAGAATCAATTTTTCAAACATGGCATGTCTCTCATTCTGAAGGAGGAAGGCATAGAGTTGCTCATAGTTTGTATTCTTCAATCCTTTAGTGAGCTTCACAGCTGTGACAAACTTGTGCCATTCGGGATTCATGTTGTTCACAAACTTTGAGTTCAGCTGAATGTTAGGCATAGTCATTCTGATGTTCCTCATGTCATTCACTAACTTATGGAATCTCACATAGTACTCATAGACACTCTCATCTGGTTTCATCTTGAAGTGCTCAAATTCGTCATAGAGTTGGGATTCTCTGTCTTCCATAGTTAATTCTGATCCTGAGAGAAGCATCTTGACATTATCCCATACTGCCTTTGCATCGGTGTTGTGATTGATCAGCTTGTAGATGTCTTTAGGAAGACCTTGAAGAACAATGTTAGAAGCCCTGATATCTGCATCGAATCTCTTTTTCTCCTTATCATCAAGCTCATCATACATTTTAGGTCTGTCCATTCCGTAAATAGGAGTTCCATCATCATTAGTATCAAGTATGTCTCTAGTCGTCTCAACTCGATATGGTCCTTCATCAATGGATTTGAGAATGTTGACACCATTTTCCTTTCCAAGGCAATACAATCTGATTCGTTGAGCCCAAGAATCGTAGTCAGTTCTGTCAAGCATGGGTGGACGAGTATCTGAGCCAGCTGCTTGAACATCCTCGGCAACAGTGGAGATGACAGTAGGGACGTTGGTAGACATGTTAACAGATTATACGGGATTTTATAACTCTATGATTAAACCGGGAAATAGATTCTTTCACGGGATTTTACTAAATCAAGAGAAAACCGTAAACAATCACTCAAGTCGCTAGATGATAATGCTCTAAGTCGCTAGAAACAAATGCACTAAGTCGCTAGAAACAGATGCACTAAGTCGCTACCAATTAATTCGCTAGACAGCCAAGTCGCTAGAATCCCAAGTCGCTAGACAGAAGGCAAGTCGCTAAGTAGTAACTCGCTACAGACCAAGTCGCTAGCCAAATTTTGGCAGCAATTCGCTACACAAGTCGCTAGAGAAGCAAGTCGCTAAAGAGCAACTCGCTACAGACCAAGTCGCTACCACAAGTCGCTACCCGTAGTGGAGAGTCCACTACTTGTACTTTAACTCGCTAGATCTTACTCGCTAGCTTTAACACTGTAAGTCGCTACAAAACTGTGAAGCAAGTCGCTACCAAGAAAATAGTCCGAGAGCTAAGTCGCTAGCTTGAAAAACCAAATAAACTTCACTTTTCAATCCAAAAACAACCCAACCAAGATGATTCAAGCTTACCAAATGAAAACCTAAACACTTTTGATGATTCTAAACATAAAAGTACCAACAAAATTCAAACTTTAACACAAGAAATCAACCAAATGGTGCAAAAACCACTAAACTTTTTCAACCTCAAAAACCACCTAAAAACCACTATAAATCCAAAGATGTGCAAGATATGATCTAACCATGGCTCTTGATACCAATTGTAAGATATAACTTTTCACATACACATCAAACCATAACACAGAGTAGCATATAGATGGAATTCTAGAGAGAGAAAGTTAGAGGTTTAGGGAACTTAGTGAGAGAAAGTAAAAGATATTATTATGAGCTCCAACTCTCTACCTTGGAAGGTAGAGAGTATTTATAGTCTTACATAACTCGCCACACTTTGGGCTGTGGATCAGGCATACAGTGGGTAAAGACCCGTCCGTCCTCCACGGTGTTACTTAACTAAATAACTACTTAACTTAAAAGAACTACGACTACGAGCTTTCTAACGATTACATATACTTGAGGTGACCGACTCTTTAATACCGGGAATTTCTAATTCCTAACAATCTCATCTTTATTATTCATAATATTAACTATTTCATGCTATATATATAGTTACTATGTTGATTCATGATGTACATATACTCAATCACTTGTTTTAATTCACATATTGTCATAAAAGTAACAAACTAGTAAACTAGTCATATTCTACACATGTGAGACCATTAAAAACAGTAACATAAGGACTTTCTAACTTACATAATATGGTAGATAAGATAAAAAGGTAAACATAGCAATTTGAATCACCCGAAACGGACAAACGAGTCAAAAGTTATAAGCAAAAGAAGTTAGCGAAACCTAAACGCCGAAACTGCCAATAGCTTGATGTTTTGAGTTCTGCCGTTTTAAAAATGGTACTTCTGGCCCGAATCATCAAAAAGTTAAAACAAGAAAGTTGTCCGGAACGACGTTTTCCTTCAATAATATAGATGCTCGGACCTTGAAAACGCATAAATAGGCCAAAATCTTTCAAAAACAGAAACTACCGTAAATATAGTCTCATAACTATACTTTTGTCACAACTAAAAGCAAACCAAGAGGACTAATGGCCATAAGCCAAGACCACGGCTACGGCTAGGGCCAAAGCTAAGTCTCAAGACTATGGTAGTCAAGACGAAAGTCACGGCAAGGCCATGGCTAAAGCCTTAAGGCTTGTTTACCCAAGACCGTTAACTAAGGTGATCATATTTATGAAAACGACGAGAACTTGTAAAAACTAGATACTTGTAAAAACATGATAAACTTATTTATATAAAAATCTTCATTCAAAATCTATGTTTTATCTACTAAGTACTACAAAACTAGGAAGCTTCATGTGAGGGGTTTCATTTGAGTAAAACGTATCGACGAGTTACTGGATTTACGATTTAAAGTGTCCTAGCTCCTCGAACGTTTACTGCATGACCTCTGAATTATGATGGCCCGAACGGTAGTACGATATCTATAAACTAAACATGTTTTCACAACTAGACCATTTCTATAAATGACATACACAAATACCATGTACTACATCATGATCAACATAGAGACGTATATAGGATGGTTTATGTTTTCCTAAACATTATTCCAAACCTAAGTCGCAACATTCTATTTTAGGTTGCTCGTAGAAGTTCCCACGGCATATCCATCATTCTCATTATACATTTGCTATCATTTACTTTGAGGTGAGTTCATAGCCCCACTTTCTACTACTTAATTGTTTTACAAACCCTTGGGGGAGATACATGCTTTATTTTAAACCGAACACATTGCTTTCAAATTATACTTGAATATATTAGTTGCACTAAGTACCACTATTGCCAATCTTAAGTCCCTATTATCATGAACCATTAATCACTTGCGAGTGAACGTGAATAATGTGGATAGATCTATCGGGAATGACAAATCCCGTTTGTGTTACCAGGTCCGGTAAACAAACGCACTCTATTTGAAGATCCATAGGTTTAATGGCAAATTACCTATTAGGGCATCGGTTACTATTATATGATAGCTGTTAACGTTTTCAGTATCATGGGCTTAGTGCAATAATATCTGTTTTGTTTTCAACATTATGAGTGTATAACAACGTAACTCACACAAACATTATGTGTTCAACTGATTTCCAAAACTCTATGAATTTCACTCAACCTTTGTGTTGACAGTTTTAAGCATGTACTTCAGGTCCATAATGTTGGAAGCTGGCACAGAAGAGCAAGGATACTGAAGAAGGCTATAAATTTTATTATCATTCGAAAACCAATTTAATGTATTTTGTAAACTTGGAACCATCTGGGACCTCATTTTTGTAAACTCTGATATTTATATAAATCGAATGATAAATCTTTTAAAACGAATCCATTAGAGTTCGTTTTCTATTGTTATGACTGTTGTGCCATGAAGTAACACCCAGTTTGAATTCCGCTGCGTATCACGAAGTTGGGGGTGTTACAACCTGTTCCTCAACAAAACCAAAACCGTTATCAAAACCAATCGTACAATCAAAACTGAGGAGCTAACCTTAATCATGGTAATCAAAACTACCAAGCTCCTCATCTAGCTGCTCCGAACAACGATGATTAAGGTTAGCTCCTCAGTTTTGATAAGGTGCTCCGAACAACGATCTTATCAAGCTCCCCCACCACAAGTTTATCAACAATCTTATCAACAATCTTATCAAGCACCTCATCTAGCTGCTCCGAACAACGAGTTTCTAACTTACATGAAGAACTCCAACAACACCATTAAAAGTTTGCAAACTCAAATCAACAGTATGAGGAATGATTTCAAAAGGGAAATGGAAGCTACGAGTAACAAGCAGATGAGTGAAATGAGGAATATGATGGCTAGTTTCTTTCAAGCCAATCAAGCTTTGACTTCTTATTCTCAACCCTCGGGTTCTAGTACTCTTCCGAGTAATACGATTCCCAACCCGAGAGGTGACATGAAAGCGATCACTACCCGAAGTGGTTGTTGCTTACGATGGACCCACTGCTCCTACCACTATTTCTTCTTCTCCGTCTCGAGTGGTGGACCGTGAGACCGGGGTGACAAAGGACCCGGTGCTTCCTACTAATAAGGGGAGTACCGAGAATGTCCAACCCATGGTTGTCCCGACGTTTGAGCCCAAGGATGCTCCGGTTAGTGCTGAAAAGACTAACCCAAAAACAACACTTTCGTACCCGTCAAGGATGAATGATCAGAAACAACGTGAACACGCAAATCTTCAAATGGAAAAATTCTTTCAAATATTTCAAGATCTTCACTTCGAAATTAGCTTCGCGGATGCTCTTCTTCTCATGCCTAAGTTTGTTTCGACACTAAAAGGATTGTTAAGTAACAAAGAGAAAATTTTGGATTTGGCAACAACGTCTTTAAATGAGAATTGTTCAGCGGTTATTCTCAAGAAACTTCCCGAAAAGTTAGGTGACCCCGGCAAGTTCCTCATTCCGTGCGATTTTCATGGAGTTATTCAATGCTCCGCCTTGGCCGATCTTGGCGCGAGTATCAATTTGATGCCGAAATCAATCTACGAAAAGCTTTCATTGCCTCCACTTACCCCAACGTGTATGACCCTCGAGCTAACCGATCGTACTACGACGAAACCAAAGGGTATAGCCGAGGATGTCTTTGTCAAAGTGGGGAAGTTCGATTTCCCCGCTGATTTTGTTGTAGTTGATTTCGATGCCGATCCTCGAGTACCCCTCATTCTCGGAAGGAGCTTCTTAAGGACGGGCCATGCGTTGATTGATGTGTATGAAGGAGAGATCACTTTAAGAGTTGTAAAAGAAGCCGTCACGTTTAACTTTAACCATACTTCTAAATCTTTAACCTACCAATATGATGTGGCCAAAATTAATGACACCGAGGTGACAAAGGACCCAGGAATTCCTACTAATAACGGAATTACCAAAAACGCCCAACCTCCGGTTGACCAAAAAGTTGGGCCTAAACCATCGAGATTTGATCCGAGCCTTTCACGTTTTACGGTTAAGAGTTTATCGACGATACGTGCTGAGCAAAAGAAGAAATTAGAAAAGGAGACTACAACGGTTGTGGTGGAAAATGCTAGCTCTAAGAGCACACCACTTGTCCCACCTCCGCTTTCTGTTTGTTGTGTTGAACTTAAGAACGTCGAGTTTTCTTTGAGTGGCAATCCCACTCCTTCCTCTAAAATTTTGGAACTTTTTGACACTTCCCCGTCTCTCACTACGGAAAGTGACTCCATTTGGGAAGAGATCGATGCTTATATTAACGATGACTCGATTCCCGTTAAGATTGATGATGCTACTTTTGACCCGGAGGGGGACATCCTTTTACTTGAAAAATTGATATATAATGAACCGTCTTCTTACTCCCCTCCGAATGATGTTTTTGAACCTAAACGTCTCGAACTGATGATTCCGTAATGGAAGAAATTGAAGCTTATTTGAATTCTGATTCAGTTTCACCGGAAATTGATAACGCCGACATCGACATCGAGGGAGATATTCGTTTAATTGGAGAAATGCTCTCTTCACTCTCTCCGAAAGAAGATGAAATTAAAAAAATCAAGCCGTCTACTAATCCTTCGAAGCCCGAGCTCAAGGATTCTTCTATCGATTTACTTCTCGAGGAGTTCGCCGATGAACTCGCTCGCATGAACCCTCTTCCGCCGGGAAGTGAGGATGACGTCTTTGATTTTAGAGCCGACTTACGCGAAATTGAATATTTGTTATATCAAGATCCATCGATTTACTTCGAGAAGTTCACTGATGAACTTGCTCCCGTTGACTCGATTCCATCAGAAGATGATCTTTTGGAAGAAACAGAATACGAAGATCCATTTTACCCGAAGAAAGCAAAGAAAGAGAAAGTTTCTACTGATGAGCTTGTTGATACTGAGGTCCCACATTATTTTTTATCCGAGAGTGATTCCTCGTCTCGTGAGGATTTTCACGTAGATGATACTGATGCGTGCCAAACAGTCAAGCTAAATCACTCAAGCCTGCCACTTGTGAATGGCAGACCGTAATCAGCTTAAAACTGCTCAAGCACGAATGCAATGAAGATCTGGGGAGTATAGTGTTTCCCCGGGTCGTTATGTCCCAGCGAGCTATGCAATGGATCACCCTACGAATAGTGATCGAGAAATTTGAACGAAAGACGGATTTGATTGAACAATTATAACTACAGAAAAAGCCAACAAATTACAGGGGCTTAAATGCAAATTAAGGGAAATTAAAAAGATAAAATATATTAAATAAATGCTATCACTATTTGCAAAATGATGTTTTTGTTTTTATGTTTTTATAAAACTGAATTTAAAAACTACGTGACGTACAAATAAAAATGTGAAACTTACACAATATTAACCCTAAAAATATGAAAATGATATTTTCACAATCCTAATGATAAAAGGAAATTTATAGAAAAAGAAAATTATTTTTATAACTAATTATCTAATTAAAAACTATTTTTAACTATTAAATAATAACCTAAAATACAAGAAAATGTAAAATAAAGCTAGAAAAATAAAATTAAGACTTAGAAAAATCTAAAATATCAAAATAGAATTTTCAAAACTATTTTTATATTTTTCTGATTATTTTTCTATTTTCTACTAATTTAAAACTATTTTAATCTAATTTAAATGGTGAAAAATACCAAATAAAAAGGAAAAAATAAGGAAAATTCTTTTTTATGCTTTTTATATTTTTCTTAAACTGAGAAAATTGAAAAATTATTTTTTTTTGAACTTTTTCTTAATTAATTGCAATTAAAGCTAATTAAGAGTGATTAAAAACTATTTTAAATCAAGAAAAATAGCAAACAGTAACCAAAATTAATGAAAAATTCAGGGAAATGCTAAAATGCTATTCTGGTTCTATGAAAAATAAGAAATGTGGTGCTTATGTGTAAAAATTCAGAGCTGCAGTGTAACTTGAATTGAGATAAGCACTTAGAAATAAGCAAACAAGCACAATAAGCAACCAAACTTCTACAGAACCTAGATTATACTCAAATAAGCTAATATAAGCTAAATCCAACTACTCCTAACCTCTGATAAGCAGTTTCACAAGATCATGAGCTCACTGATTTTAACAGCAAAACAGGAAACAGGTCTGATGTTTGAGCTTATGTACCAGCTTATCAGAAAAGCTAGAGCCAAAAACAGATAAGTGGCCTTAAAGACCACCTAGCAGACTACACCTAAACCAAAAATCAGACCCTAACAAGCCTTGTTGAACCCTGTGCAGATGCTGCAAGTTCTGCATAAAACCAATTTTTGACACCTTTTGACTTTTTGAAACAGATTGAAAAGTTTGACTTTTGTGGATTTTGAGATCAAATGATTTACTGATGTTAATGAAATATGATTAAGTGAAGTTTTAGCAAGCTAGATAATCAAGTTTTAAACCTATGAGAAGGATTTTGATTGACTGACTTCAACAGATAAACAAACAAGAGCAGTCACCAAATTATTTTGACTTTCAGTGTGTTTGTATGCAAAACAAAGACAGGCATGAACTCAATAAACCATCTCAAGTCTAAAGAAACTAACCTAATCCAATATATCAACCTCTAGCACAGATTTTAAAGCTAAACCAAACACTCCTTTATATGAAGAAATGCAATCTAATCAAGCTCAAATACAAATGCAGCTTATGCTAATCATTAAAACAGGTTTAATATACTAGATTAGAGCTAATGAGACAGCAAATTACACTACTATAACAGATATAATGAAAATGAAGATTGCTACTGTTTAACAAGCTACACATGAGACTTACAAGAAGTCCAGCCACAATGGCTTGCAAAACCAGCAATAGAACCCTAATCCTAACCTAACCAACCCATTGCTTCCAAATCTACCCATTTCAAGTTCTGATCCAACCCATATCATTCCTGCATCAATTTTTGCTCCAAGTTGACTTTTGTTGACCCGATTCCAAAATAGCTTAAAACTTAATTTTAAGCTTACACAGAGCTATAATAAGCTTGTATAAACTTATATTAGCTTATAAATAAGCTGCTAGAGATTGAAACATAAGAACTTGAAACTCCAATTTGCAACAGTGGACAGTAAATATGAAATGTTAACCAAGACTTGAATTGAAACTTGATAAGGGTTTTAATACAATGAAACAACTAAGTTGAGTACAAAAGAGCTTGAAAATTCAACTGAGGAACTAATTAAGACATAATAAGATTAAAACGACATACACTTTTTTAAAAATAAACTAACTACTCTTCTCCTTTGCTTCTCTCCTTCTTTTATGCACCAAAACTGTCTTCTCTCTCTCCTCTGATCACTTCCCAGCAATAACATTGGCCATTGGATGCCTTGGAATCATCTTGGCCGTTTATGTGGTTTTGGCGCCAAATTTGGTTTCGATATCAGAGACAGGAACAAGGTGCATTAAATGTGATTTGTATGTTAGGTGAGGAGGGGGGAGACAAAGAGTGGAGTAGGGTGATTGTTGGTGGCTGGAGGTGTTGGTGTTGCAGACAGTGTTGTCGGGGAAGACAGGGAAAAGGGGGGCGGGGTATTATTATTTTAAACGTTGGGTATTGGGTTGGGGTAACGGGTTGGATAAATGGGTTTGATATTGGGCTTTTATTTGGGCTTGGGTTAATAACTAGGTCCGTTTGGTTTGTGGAAATAATAACACAAGGACCATTCATGTAAATTCTGTAAGACCAAGGACCATAGCTGTAAATTATGAAAAGTAATCCAAGGGTTGGTCTTGCCAATCTTAAATAGACCAAGGGCTAATTTTGACACTTTTGAAATTCCAAGGATTAAATATGACCATTTTAAAAATCCAGGGGCCAAAACTGTAATTTCTCAAATATTTTGGAACTTTTCACCAAAGGACTAAATATGACAACATATGATTTCAAAGGGACCTCTGGTGACTTTTCTTTTAAAATAAATGCCTAGGGACTGATTTTGCCATTTTCTGAAAGTCGGGGGACTGAAACTGCCAATTATGCAAACTTTGCTCGTTTTTCATCTGATTTTGAACATTTTGCATCTGAAACATATAAAATGCACTTTTGAGATATTTTCAGTATTTTGATGCATTTCTGAGCATTTTTAAACGTTTTGCAGTTCAGAATTAACCAAAAATGATGAGTATTTACACACTCATCAATCCCCCACACTAAACTATTGCTAGTCCCTAGCAATCTTTTGAGAAAAACTAATGGATTTCAATCTCTTTACCAAAAGCCATTACTTCTGGAGTAGCCAAATGTTTCAGTTCAAGTAAGAACCATGGTACACCGATAACCATGTGATTTTGAGCAAACCACCAGCTTCCAACGGATTTGATTTGTCTTTACCAGAAGCCGTTTGCTTCTGGACTAGCCAACTCTTAGATAAATTATCAATATTATCTTTGGTAAGCTGATTACCAATTATGGTTTTTCCACTGCCTTTACCACAAGCCATAATCTTGCGGGCTAGCCAACTCTTCACTTTTTAGGATATGGTGAGCTGAATACCATACAATTTTGGGCAAATTGCAAGCCGTCAACGGATTTGAGATATCTTTACCAAGAGCCGTTTGCCCCTGGATTAGCCAATCCTTTTGTTTATTAGACAAGGCGGACTGATAACCAATTGAGTAAGTGTAGAACACTTACTCCAAAAAAATTTTGGCCAAAAACGGGGGAATTAGGCGGATAATACATGATAAAATTCGTGAGAATCCCCCCCCCCCACACTAGAAATGAATATTGCCCTCAATATTCAAAGTACCGGCGGTTATGCCGAAACAAAGAACGTAAAAGGGAAATACTACGGCCATTATTTAGAAAGAAGATTTTTTTTTTTTTTTTTTTTTTTTTTTTTTTTTTTTTTTTTTTAGAAGACTTATATACAAAACATGTGGGGCAACCCCCCCCCCCCACACTAGGGTGGGACACACGGGTGAAAACCCATGTTTAGCTACTGTTTTTGATTACCGAGTCGCTAGCTTGACTCGACCCCGAATTCATTTGTTCATGGGGAAGCAAAGTGGAAGAAACAATCTCCATCGGACTTTCATTCAAGATGTTTGGATAAATATTTGAAGCACGTGAAAGTTCCACACCGATGAGATATACATAGAACCGGCTCAAGATAATGGTACATGGAAATGCCGGGATCAAAGATAATGTCTTCATTCCCGAAGGAGTGAAGAACAGGAGAAGTGACAGAATATATGAAGAAAAGAAAGAAAATCATGATAGAAATCATGACTAACTCTTCGTCCTCAATAGGAGAATTCATAGTTTCATGAATCTCATCAGTTAAGCTTGCTTGATCAAGACATATTATGGGAGTGTCTAGATCAAAGTAGAAATTATCATACTCCGGCGGAGATATGATATGAGTGAGTTCATCTGAGAACTCCATGAAGGTGAATGAATCATATTCAGAATTGATATGAGTAGGTTCACTGGTGAACTCCTCCAATGTACATGATTCATAATCGGGGAGAGAATTATGAGAATGAAAAGTGGTACTGCCACTAATCTTCTCTCCCATGTTATCAAAACATGAGGCTTTCATTTCCGGAATAGAATCATCAGAAAGAATGTCACTATCCTTAATGGGGATAGGAGATGAAATAGGTATCTCTTTGAAAGCCTCGATTTTAGAAATGAGAAGACTGACATTCAATAATGTTGCTCGAAGAGCTTCATCTTTGATTTCAGTGTCAGTAACTTCATCATTCTCTTCTTCTAAGCTAACAAGCTCAGAAGGTGAATCTTCCACATAAATGATGTCTCCACAAGATAACGAATCATCATCAGAAACGGAGAACATCTCAACATGATCATTTTGGAAGACAAGAGGAGGAGGGATATCACACACATGATCAAGAATTCCCTGTGACTCTCTTGGGATTGGGACAAGGTCCTCAACACTAGACTTTATGAATTCGTCCGATTCCTTTTTAGGAACAGTGTCGAGATGCTCGTCCCCCATGTTCAGAGAGTGAGTGGGAGCCTCGGGTGTGATAGCAGTTGTTTGAGATGGAATCTCAACTGCTGGGATATCAACTGACTGAGGGAGTTGAGAAATATTATCTTTAAAAGGATAAAAAATCTCCTCGTCATCATCATATAGAGCTGCCTTGAGAAATTTGGAACGCCTTAGAGCTGCTTGCTCTAGGATTAATAATTCTTCCCTAGATTTGCGAGCCTCTCGTTCTTCTCGTTCTTCGGCCAGCAATTCTCCTATGGTCTTTTCACCACTCACTTGATTCTTAAAGTTACTAATCATATCATCAAGTGTTTTCATTGTGGTTTCAAAGTCTTGGGAGATTTCTTGAGATAACGGCTCAGGTGGAGTTTGAACCGTATAGTGCTGTGGAGGTTGGAAATTTTCAAACCTGAGAGAGTCATGATTGTTACAAGGAAATGGGTTCCCTATTTGACAATCAGAGATGAAGTGGGGACCTCCACAGTACTCACAACAGTAAAACTGTTGAGTCTGGACTGGTGAATCATATGGATTTTGGTTATAACCAAAGTTCTGAGCATCACCGGAAAACTGTTCATAGACAAACGTGTTTCCAGATTGACACTCAAATCCTAGGTGAGGACCTCCACAAAATTCACAGCAGTAATGTTGATTATTTGAAGATAAGTCGGGCTGTGGTGGGTAATTGGAAAAGTTTGAGGGGTCGTTAAATGATTTCGGATTAGGATCATAATCAAATGAATTCCTCGAACCACAAAACAAACAACTCCCGTTATGAATATCATTACCACATTGTACACACGTACACCAACGACAGGGTGAACCAAAGAGAGGCTCACCACAACCGACACAAGGAATAAACGATTGCATTTGAGAGTTATGAAGAGGAATCAGTTTATTCAAAGAATCAACAAAACCAATATGGTGATCCGAATGATTATCAAGTCTCGAAGAACATTCAGAAAAATCAGGAGGTGGGACAAGTGGTGTGCTCTGAGAGCTAGCAATTCCCACCACTTCCGTTATGGTCTCCGGTTCTTGAACGGGTTCATCGGGTTGTGGCGGATGGTCGGAAAAACTTGGAGAATCATCGAGAGAGTTATCAGATAATTCGCACCAATAACAATATTTTCTTGCACCCATCCTTCCACATCGCTTGCATAAACAATCCGGATTCTGACAATCGAGCTGATCCTCTTCCATACGGCTTTTGCAGTGGAAACAACGAGGATAATCGAATGTCGCCATGAGAATTAAACATCTAGAGGGTTAAAGAAATAGAATTAAACGGTTTTGAGGTTAAAGAAGAGTAGAATCAAACGGTACGAGGGGGTAAGAGAAATAGAATCATACGGATAAGAGGAATGAGAAGAGTATTTTTGTATTTTTGGATAAGAAAATATAAACATATACAGATGGATGGTATGAACAAAGAGTGAATATCCAAATCACTAATCTGCTAGACGGAAGATAATCAGCACAGCTCCCCGACAGCGGCGCCAAAAATTTGATGCGTGCCAAACAGTCAAGCTAAATCACTCAAGCCTGCCACTTGTGAATGGCAGACCGTAATCAGCTTAAAACTGCTCAAGCACGAATTCAATGAAGATCTGGGGAGTATAGTGTTTCCCCGGGTCGTTATGTCCCAGCGAGCTATGCAATGGATCACCCTACGAATAGTGATCGAGAAATTTGAACGAAAGAGGGATTTGATTGAACAATTATAACTACAGAAAAAGCCAACAAATTATAGGAGCTTAAATGAAAATTAAAAGAAATTAAAAAGATAAAATATATTAAATAAATGCTATCACTATTTGCAAAATGATGTTTTTGTTTTTATGTTTTTATAAAACTGAATTTAAAAACTACGTGACGTACAAATAAAAATGTGAAACTTACACAATATTAACCCTAAAAATATGAAAATGATATTTTCACAATCCTAATGATAAAAGGAAATTTATAGAAAAAGAAAATTATTTTTATAACTAATTATCTAATTAAAAACTATTTTTAACTATTAAATAATAACCTAAAATACAAGAAAATGTGAAATAAAGCTAGAAAAATAAAAGTAAGACTTAGAAAAATCTAAAATATCAAAATAGAATTTTCAAAACTATTTTTATATTTTTCTGATTATTTTTCTATTTTCTACTAATTTAAAACTATTTTAATCTAATTTAAATGGTGAAAAATACCAAATAAAAAGGAAAAAATAAGGAAAATTCTTTTTTATGCTTTTTATATTTTTCTTAAACTGAGAAAATTGAAAAATTATTTTTTTTTGAACTTTTTCTTAATTAATTGCAATTAAAGCTAATTAAGAGTGATTAAAAACTATTTTAAATCAAGAAAAATAGCAAACAGTAACCAAAATTAATGAAAAATTTAGGGAAATGCTAAAATGCTATTCTGGTTCTATGAAAAATAAGAAATGTGGTGCTTATGTGTAAAAATTCAGAGGAGCAGTGTAACTTGAATTGAGATAAGCACTTAGAAATAAGCAAACAAGCACAATAAGCAACCAAACTTCTACAGAACCTAGATTATACTCAAATAAGCTAATATAAGCTAAATCCAACTACTCCTAACCTCTGATAAGCAGTTTCACAAGATCATGAGCTCACTGATTTTAACAGCAAAACAGGAAACAGGTCTGATGTTTGAGCTTATGTACTAGCTTATCAGAAAAGCTAGAGCCAAAAACAGATAAGTGGCCTTAAAGACCACCTAGTAGACTAAACCTAAACCAAAAATTAGACCCTAACAAGCCTTGTTGAACCCTGTGCAGATGCTGCAAGTTCTGAATAAAACCAATTTTTGACACCTTTTGACTTTTTGAAACAGATTGAAAAGTTTGACTTTTGTGGATTTTGAGATCAAATGATTTACTGATGTTAATGAAATATGATTAAGTGAAGTTTTAGCAAGCTAGATAATCAAGTTTTAAACCTATGAGAAGGATTTTGATTGACTGACTTCAACAGATAAACAAACAAGAGCAGTCACCAAATTATTTTGACTTTCAGTGTGTTTGTATGCAAAACAAAGACAGGCATGAACTCAATAAACCATCTCAAGTCTAAAGCAACTAACCTAATCCAATATATCAACCTCTAGCACAGATTTTAAAGCTAAACCAAACACTCCTTTATATGAAGAAATGCAATCTAATCAAGCTCAAATACAAATGCAGCTTATGCTAATCATTAAAACAGGTTTAATATACTAGATTAGAGCTAATGAGACAGCAAATTACATTACTATAACAGATATAATGAAAATGAAGATTGCTACTGTTTAACAAGCTACACATGAGACTTACAAGAAGTCCAGCCACAATGGCTTGCAAAACTAGCAATAGAACCCTAATCCTAACCTAACCAACCCATTGCTTCCAAATCTACCCATTTCAAGTTCTGAACCAACCCATATCATTCCTGCATCAATTTTTGCTCCAAGTTGACTTTTGTTGACCCGATTCCAAAATAGCTTAAAACTTAATTTTAAGCTTACACAGAGCTATAATAAGCTTGTATAAACTTATATTAGCTTATAAATAAGCTGCTAGAGATTGAAACATAAGAACTTGAAACTCCAATTTGCAACAGTGGACAGTAAATATGAAATGTTAACCAAGACTTGAATTGAAACTTGATAAGGGTTTTAATACAATGAAACAACTAAGTTGAGTACAAAAGAGCTTGAAAATTCAACTGAGGAACTAATTAAGACATAATAAGATTAAAACGACATACACTTTTTTAAAAATAAACTAACTACTCTTCTCCTTTGCTTCTCTCCTTCTTTTATGCACCAAAACTGTCTTCTCTCTCTCCTCTGATCACTTCCCAGCAATAACATTGGCCATTGGATGCCTTGGAATCATCTTGGCCGTTTATGTGGTTTTGGCGCCAAATTTGGTTTCGATATCAGAGACAGGAACAAGGTGCATTAAATGTGATTTGTATGTTAGGTGAGGAGGGGGGAGACAAAGAGTGGAGTAGGGTGATTGTTGGTGGCTGGAGGTGTTGGTGTTGCAGACAGTGTTGTCGGGGAAGACAGGGAAAAGGGGGGCGGGGTATTATTATTTTAAACGTTGGGTATTGGGTTGGGGTAACGGGTTGGATAAATGGGTTTGATATTGGGCTTTTATTTGGGCTTGGGTTAATAACTAGGTCCGTTTGGTTTGTGGAAATAATAACACAAGGACCATTCATGTAAATTCTGTAAGACCAAGGACCATAGCTGTAAATTATGAAAAGTAATCCAAGGGTTGGTCTTGCCAATCTTAAATAGACCAAGGGCTAATTTTGACACTTTTGAAATTCCAAGGATTAAATATGACCATTTTAAAAATCCAGGGGCCAAAACTGTAATTTCTCAAATATTTTGGAACTTTTCACCAAAGGACTAAATATGACAACATATGATTTCAAAGGGACCTCTGGTGACTTTTCTTTTAAAATAAATGCCTAGGGACTGATTTTGCCATTTTCTGAAAGTCGGGGGACTGAAACTGCCAATTATGCAAACTTTGCTCGTTTTTCATCTGATTTTGAACATTTTGCATCTGAAACATATAAAATGCACTTTTGAGATATTTTCAGTATTTTGATGCATTTCTGAGCATTTTTAAACGTTTTGCAGTTCAGAATTAACCAAAAATGATGAGTATTTACACACTCATCAATCCCCCACACTAAACTATTGCTAGTCCCTAGCAATCTTTTGAGAAAAACTAATGGATTTCAATCTCTTTACCAAAAGCCATTACTTCTGGAGTAGCCAAATGTTTCAGTTCAAGTAAGAACCATGGTACATCGATAACCATGTGATTTTGAGCAAACCACCAGCTTCCAACGGATTTGATTTGTCTTTAAGTTTTCTCTTACTAGAACATTTCCCTCTCTCTCTCTAAACTTACTTGAACGCCCCATTTAGATTATGGTTTAATGTGCTTGTGAAATCCTATAGTTTACAATTGGTATCAAGAGCCATGGTTTGATCACTCATCTTTCATGTTCTTTGTTTTGGTGGATTTCATAAGGTTTTTGGGGTATTAAGTGTTTAGAAGAGTTGGATTCATTTGGACAAATTCTAGTGTTAAAGTTTGAATTTTGCTTGTACTTTTGTCTTTAGGATCATCATATGTGTTTATGTTTTGAATTGGAGGGCTTAAATCATTGTGGTTTGGTTGTTTTTGATTGATAAAGTGGTTATTTGTGAAGATAGGACGAAGCGAGTTGAGTCTCGGACTTGTTTTTCTTCAAAGCATGTTGCTTTGTTTCTGTATGCGAGTTAGTATATGCGACTTGGCTATTTAGCGAGTTGATTTTCATGCGACTTGAGTTCTAAGCGAGTTGTGTGTCTTGCGAGTTGATACTAAAGCGAGTTGGCTATTTGGCGACTTGTTCCATTAAGCGTGTTGACAGTGTTGCGAGTTGATGCTAATGCGACTTAGCTATTTAGCGAGTTGATTTCTTAAGCGAGTTGTCTCCTTGAGCGAGTTGGTTGTTTAGCGAGTTGATAACTAAGCGAGTTGTGTGTTTTGCTACTTGTCACTTCTTCATGATACATTCTTACGGTTGTTCTTTTAGTTTAGAAAAATCCCATGAAAGAACCAATTTCCTGGTTTAATCAAAGAATTGTAAAATCCCGTAGAATTTGTAATCATGGCAAACATCGTTCCAACTATTGTTTCTTCTGTTACTAAGAATGTTCACGCAGCTGGCTCAGATACTCGTTCACCCACAATGTCTTACATCACTGACCCTTTTATCTCCCGAGTGCTTGAACTCTATGATACCTCACAGAACAATGAAACGGGTTGTACTTCTGAAGATCCTACCTTGATTGATTCTACAAATTATGATCAAAACTCCTCACCTTCTGAATCAAACTTCAGCAAACCACAACTGTTAATGAACAATGACACAAAGCATTCGGAATGCAACATTGAGCCATTTCAATTACTTCATCAGCACCTTACACAACTGCTATCCACTCCTATGAGTCGAACATGTTGTGCTCTCTTTCGCCAAGACTTACCTACGTTGAAAAAGGCTGTGTTACTGAACATAGAACAACTGAAGCTTCAAATTACCAATGAGAAGGTATTAATTGATGACTCCAATGCTGCACTTCAAGTTATCTACAACCAATTTCAGCCATTTATCAAAGGGGAATATTCTGCTGACTTTGATCCATACATAACTGGAATTTCATTCAAGAAACACACTGGAATGGAAATTCATGAGTTCATCAACACATATGTCCAACTCATGAATAATGTGGAAGTCTACATTAAGGATACTACTCAAAGGAATGATTGTCTGAATGAGTTGAATGATAGTCACGGAAAATTAAATGAAATGTGTGATATTTTGGGTAATGGTTCAGTTGAAAGAACGGATAATGCTGATGCTGACTGCGGAATTTCAGATACTAAAATGAATGATGTAATTGGCTGTATTGAACACAAAGGCTCAGAGTCGGAAAAACTTGAAACTTCTTTCATGTCAGTACATCCTGTTGTGCATAAGGTAACCACAGATGTCATACCAACAAATGAACAAGTGTCATGCATTGAGGTAATCTTAACTGACCCTATCTTTGATAATGATATCGATAAATGTGTCTCGGTTGAGTCTGAATCTAAAATCCTCGAAACTAATAATATGGTTTCAAAAAGGGCATTTGAGGAACTTTCTTACAAATATTCAATTCTTGAAGAACACTGCATTTCTTTGGAAATTGCACTACAGAATTTTTGAAAAGTCTTTTTAGTTTTGAAAAATACAATTCCAGTTTTGAAAAGTCTTTTTAGTTATTTTAGAATTTTGAAAAATAGTTTCATAATTTTCCCACTTATTTTCATAATTTTTGGTAATTTAAATTTATTTTAAAAATTAGAAATTAGTTTTTAATTCAAATAAATTCAAGAAAAATCATAAAAATTAGTTTTAATTCTTAGTTAATTTTCAAATTGCATTTTTAGTTTAAAAAAAATTTTAGATCATATTTAGGATTTAGATTAGACGTAGTTGCATTTTATTTACGTTTCATTTATTACATTTTAGTTTTATTCGCGTATTTAGGATTCCCCGTAGTGTAATTTCCCTTTTATGCTTTCCTTGCCCCGTAGTTTAGAAAACATCAAATTATCCCCTTTTCCCATTCAAATCCCGATAATCGCGACGTGAGTTGGAAATTCCATTCAACCCTCGTTCGGAACGATCTCGGTGCTCAAACCTAACACGTTTGAGTTACCCATATACTACACACTCTTAATAAACGGCTTTTAGATTTTCGTTGATACCCTTGCCTTTAAACATTGAGGACAATGTTTCGTTTTAGTTTGGGGTGGGTAATCTTCGATTTGATTTGGCCGCACTTGCTTATTCTCTGCCGTGTACTCTCGCAACCCCGTTTTTCCTTAGAAAATGAAAAAAAATTATGCAAAAATGTGAAAATTTAAAATTTTTTGTAAGCTTTTGCTAGTTTTATGATCGAAAATTTCTTGCTAGTATCTTAGAAGTTACTTTAAATATGCGTTTTTCTTGACATAGTCTTTGCTAATTGCTTAGACAAGAGGCTATAAAATGCGATTCTAGCTCACAAGGCCAAGAATTTGCAAGTCTCCCTAAGTGATTTTAAATATGCGAAGCTTAAACAAGAATTTGCTAGTTTCTAATAAGTGACTTTAAAAATGCGAGATTTGAGATTATTTTACAAAGCATTCGCTAAGTTAATATATGTTTTGACACCTTGTTGACTTTCCGCTGGTGAGAGTAGGAATAGAATTCTGACTTGACCGGGAGTGTTGAGCCCTAGCTTGTTCCCTTAACCATAGATAATTTAATTATCGGCTAAGCATCCGCGGATCTCATTATTTGGGATTTTAAATTTGCGGAGATCGAGGAATGATAGAGTTACTTATGAGTTTAGATGCTAAGCGTGGAGTAGATGGTTCTCTTTAGAGCCCATCGAAGGTACTTATGGCTTTTTGTTCCCACAAAATTGTTTCACCACATATATGTGAATAATAATTAGAGATGTTGAGTTTTTGGCGATAGTTAGTTCTTTGTCTTCTTTAGAGAATCCTTGCCCATGAGAGTTGGGTACACATCGAGGTACTGTCAGTGTTGCGGTGTAAAAAACTGTAGGGTTTGGAGTTTAGCGCAAAAGTTAACATGAAATAAAGCCCAAATGTATTAAAGTTGAAAAATCCAAAGCCATAAAAGTTGTCATAGACTTCTATAAAGGCAGAGGAAAATCCAAAGTCATAATAAGACTTCTGATAAAACGGTAATCCCGTTGAGTTAGTGGTTGAAAAGACCAAGGGCCTAAATTGCAAAAATGCAAATGTGCTGAAATAGTGTTAAGCCAAACTTTGAATCCAGGGGATGTCTAAATAAAGCCTCTGTCTCTGGACTCGTAGATGAGTTGTCTCGGTCGCCATAAAAAGGATATTCTCCCTAAATCGTGCGGAATTAGGACCTTGATGTGGACCTCATTCTTGTGTGCAATGGTTTTCGAGGGAAGGTGGATAACTAATTAGCGACTTAGCTTTATATCTTTATCTGAATAAAACTTATCGAAACGAGAAATTTGAAGAAATTCATTTCTCACAAAAAATAAAAAAATCTAGAGGAAAATAGGAAAATGGGAGCAAAAGGTAATTACACAAGTAACTTCCATGGGTAGTGTTAGCATCTAAAGTCATACTTAACAATGATTTCGATTTTACGCTTAGTTTGGGGACTTGTGAAAAATCAGGGACGATGTATTCTATCCGTATGGTCACTTCACGCTGTGTTGTGTTTCCTACTCCGTGATCCTAAAATGTATTTTGAAAAATGTTGGAGTTATTGATCGACATGAAAGTTCAACAAACCGTCACTCATAATTGGAATGTGCTTAATCGTAATATCTACATGTGAAATAAAAGGTAAACGGGGCGTTTTTAGAATTAAGGGTTTCTTAATCTCTTTTGAGGAATCTTTGCTACTTCTCATAGGTTTAGTAGAAAGAGATTGAAATCCTTGGTTTTAGAAGCGTGAGTTGATCACATTGCGTGGGGACACGACAATGGTCTCGTCTGGGGTATTTTGATATGTGCAAAAACACATATCATTTCTTTATCAAATCAGACCCAAAATAACCAAGAAAGATCCGTTTATTGCTAATATTTGCTGTTTTCTTGAGTTTATGCATGTGCAGGTTCGGATATGTCAAAAACATACAAAAGATAGCCAAATCAGACAAAAACCCGAGTACGAGAGATAAAGAGTGCTAAAGCTGAGCCGGAAGGTCAGAATTGTGCATCTGTGAAGATTTCTATGCTAAGAGGATGATTTTTGAAAGATATGATCAAGTTTAGAGAAATGGCATAATCAGTCCTTCCACTTTCAGAAATTGGCAGAAAATACCCTTGAGATTCAAAATTGGCAAATTCGGTCCTTGGAATATTGGAGATTGTCAAGTTTAGCCCTTGGATTACATTCTCAGAATTACAAGTTTGGGACCTGAAATTCAGATTTGTACATTTATGGCCCCTAAGATACAAACGGATCACATTACTAATCCGTATGCATTTCATATACAACTTATGGCCCAAAGAGAAAACCAAGTCCAATCCTATACCCGTATACCCTAATAACCCAACCCGTTTCACCCTTTTACCCGGTCAACGAGTTAAAACGATAAAAAATATATATTTTAACTAAACCCGCCAAAATCCCCCCTAAATTACCCAGCCACATGAACCCTAGTTTACCCATTTAATTAATTCCCCAAATTAAACTCAAATTCAATGGAAATTCGTACTAAATTCTGACGTGTGACTGACACACGGATGCCACGCTGGCAATCTGTGTGTCATATCACATCATTCCCTTGATTTGATTGGCTGAGAAGAACGTGGCACATGATCCAAGGGCGCATATTGAATGGGACGTGTGTATTTGATGATCAAGGGCTGATATTACTCAGAGAAAGCACATATACACTCCTTCTTGAAGCTTCCAAGGGTTGAGCTCAAGTATAAAAGGACCCTTTCACTCACGAATTGAAATCACCTTTTCATTTTCTCTTTCAGTAGCTAATTGTAATTTTAATTTTCTGTTTTATTATTTTCAGTGATATTCATCTTTGTAAACCTTATTTGTAAACTCATTTTTAAGTTGTTAATGAAATTCAGTGTTTACTTTAAATTCCTTGTTTAAGTTCAATTGTTTCTCAATTCAGTTTATTAATAGTGTTTTGATTCTTATTATTGAATTCAGAAGTTAATTGCAGCTTGTTTTCATCCTAATCAAAAACATAAAAAAAAAATCAGAAAACAAATAAAAAATATATAAAAATTTCTCAAATCTTCTTAAAAGCTTCTTATAAGCTCTGCTACTATTTTATTAAGCTTTGTTAAGCTTCCTTATAGCTTATTCAAGGTTTATATTTGCTTCACTTGTTATTCACTCAAATTCATACTATCAGTCAACCAAAGTCAAACTGTAGCCTAAAATAAGGAATGGAGTTGGATTTGGGTTAAAGATGAGCTGGATTTGGATTGGAATTGAGGTTAGGATAGTGGTTTTTGGATCTAGTTAATCTGCAAATAGGCTGGACTGTTGTAAGTCTTTGATTCACTTTATGTCATTTTTAGCTTAAATCTGCATAACTTTACTTTTATTGATTCAGTGTTATTTGCTTGTTAAATCATTGCATTTAGATTAATTTAGGTTAGTTATATATAGATTGGTTTGAATTAATTGAGTAGTTGGTTAGTTAAAATCTGCATTTTAAGTTTTTAAACTAGTGTTTGGCATAAGATGCCATTTGGAGTTCTAGAGTTTGTAAGTGGTTAGATTTGTTAAGTTTAGTTCCACATAATCTCATAGAGCTCAGATTAGACTTGATATTGCATCTGTGTTGAGCTCTAGTCAAAATTACCTTTCATTTGATCTCATAAGTAAAACAGTTAGAATTAACTAGTGATTACTTGCATTTTAGAATCAGATCATTAAGGTTTAGCTTATTTGAGTCACTTTGCATCTAAAATCATAATTTCAATATGTTTTTGCAAGATCTAAACTCATATTAGTCAAACTTATCAAAACTGTCACAAAAGTCAAAAGTGAAAATTGTGGTTTTCACAAAAGTTTGTGGAATTTTCACAGATTCATTTTTAGTTCAAATCAGTTGATATTTTGGGAAAATTAAGTCCAGCTGGTCTAGTTTTCAAAACTCATTTTTGTGGAATTTTTAGAAACTGTTATAAGCATTAAATCAGCTCTTCTTTAGAGCTGATTTGCCCTGTTCATTATCAGCTGGTTCTGAGTGTGAGCCATCCAACTTGCAGGCCTTGCACAAGGTTCAATCTAGATCATTAGGACCTGAAATTTGGTTTAGTGGATCTTGGGTTGGTAGTCTAGAGTTCTCAACTTCTGGTTTGCATTTTAGTTCACTGGATTAGCTTATAATTAAGCTGCAAGTAGGGTAGTTGTAGTTGTTTGGTTGTTAAAATCAGTTAAGTCATTTCATTGTAGTTTGCACTTTAGAGGTTTAGACTAGTTGAAATAGGCTTGTTTTAAGTTGATTTAGCAATACTTAAGTTTTGTGATCATTTGGTTCTTAATAGGAGCTTGTAGCTTATTTTAGAGAGCTTATTCATAAGCTGTTTCACTACAGCCCCCATTTCTTGCACACTAGACTTAGTTTTCTCTATTTTTCATAGATTTAGAATAATATTTTAGAATTTCCTTGAATTTTTCATAATTTTCTGGTACTGTTTACTGTTGGGATATGAAAGTGCTGAAGATATGAAAGTACTGAAGATATGAAAGTACTGTAAGCTGCAAAGTACTGGAAAACGTCAAAGAGTCAAAGTACTGTTAAAGACAAAGTCAAAGTACTGCACTACGAAGTCAAAGTACTGCAAGAACAAAAGAACTGTTATATTCATTTATAGAAAGTATTGTAACTCTAGAATATTCTATGTTTAGATTACTTGTCGTACAAGGATACAAAATGTAAACCGACTAGGATATCCTTGAGCCTATAAAAGGATTCCTAGATTGGCATTAGAGGTATGAGTCTATGAGTTTTAGAGTTTACGAATTCACAAGTTATTTAGTGTTTTAGAGAGAAGTTCGATAATCTTAGAATTGTTTAGAGTATCTGCATAATAAGCAGATTTAGAGTTTATAATAAAAGTTATTCTTCTTAGCTTTGTTAAGTAAATTCCGCGTACTTGATAAAGATTGCTCAGTGTTTCTTTGTTAATAACTTAGGATTTATCCGAGGTTATTAAACCTTAACAAGCTAGTTAAAGTTAGTTTGATTAAAGTATATCGATCCAACAAGTGGTATCAGAGCTTGTGTGGAAACTCTGACTAGGAAGAAACCCTACTTCTACAATATTCAAAATGTCGACTGAAGCTGTTCCACCACCCTCAATCACCTCACTCAGAATTCCAATAATCAAGAATGGAGAATATGATCTCTGGTGCATGAAGATGAGGCAGTATATTGCCATTACAGACCATGCTCTATGGAATGTAATTGTAAATGGGAATGAAGTAATTCCAGATCCCATTAATGTTCCTGGACAACCAATACAACCAATATCCTCCCCTAACTTGAATTCTACTTGCTTGACTTCAAGTTCCTTTTGTGAATATATCTTTAACAACTTCATCTTTAAGGACAGATTGTTTCTTAGTCTTTGGATTGTATCTCTATAGTGTCTGTGCTTGTCAAAGTATCTCTTAGAATTATTCTTTCTCAGCAGCATCCAGCAAGCTCCATCTTTTCAGCAACACAGCAACATATGACAATTTGTACATTAATTCAGTTAAAGTTGCATTCTATTCTCATCACTTCCAGGTGTGTTAACTCCTGTGAGAGGAGAATCATTGAAAATTTAATGGATTTAGATCTCTTTACCAAAGCCATTATCTCTGTAGTAGCCAAATGTTTTGGTGTGTAAGACCATGGTACATTGATAACCATATGATTTTTAGCAAATCATCAGCTATCAACAGATTTGTTTTGTCTTTACCAAAAGCTGTACCCTTCTGGACTAGTTAGTTCTTCTATCTAATGGTGAACTAATTACCATATAATGGTTTTTCCACAGCCTTTACCACAAGCCATTTTCTTGTGGGCTAGCCAACTCTTTACATTACTGATATGGTGAGTTGATTACCATCCAACTTATTAGCAAGTTGTCAACTAAAAACGGATTTGATATATCTTTACCAGAGTCGTTTGCTCATGGATTAGCTAATCCTTTTGTAACCATGGTGGATTGATGACCTATTGTTACCATCTCAAAATCCATTTATTTTACTTAACCTTTGTTTCAAAAATTTGTTACTTAGCAAAAGGTTACATTCAAAAATCACTTAACTGGTTTAAAAAGCTGCAAGCAGTACTTTGATTAAAGTACTATTTGATCAGCAGTACTTTGAATATAGTACTGATTTATCAAAAATAATTTATTCAAATAAGTCTCATACTAGTTTTTCATCATCTTCAGCAATGGTAGTCCAGTTGATAACCATGCAATCAGTTTCATTATCCTCTTCTACTTCCATTCCATGCTCTAGCATTCTTCTCATGATCTCAACTGTGAGAGGGTATCTTCTTTCTGCAAACATGTGTATCATTGTTCCATTTTCCAGCTCTAAAACATGAACTCCAGACTCTTCAAAGAATCTCCAACAAACAATTTCCCAGCTTTCTTGATTCTTCCAAATATCATCAGTGCTCTCTTCTTCAGTTTCCCATGCAGTTATGAGATCACCATGTAAAACTAAACCAATCCCTTCTAATGGATTATGTTCAAAGTAAGCTTTCACCACATGATATAAATAGAATAGATCTACTCTATCTATAATGTGCAGTAAGTCCCATAGCCTATTGAAAACTTTGAAGCTTTCATCTTCTTTATGAAAAATCATATAATCTCCATCTTTGGATTTCACAACTTCAAAAGCACTAATCTGTGATCTGTTCATCTTCATGTTAGCATCTTCTTTTGAATAATCAAAATCTACCACTCTGAGATAATTCCTTAATTCATCACTAGTCTCAGATCTTAATTCAACTTTTTCTTTCTTTGAAAACTGAACATTTGTAACTTCAATTTTCCTTTTTCTTTTCAAACTCTTGTTTCTCTCTGCTTCAGTCCAAGTAGCTTCTTCTCTAAAGTCTTTGATGTCTGCAACATTCTTTTTATAAGCTTCCCTAGCAGCATCATACAATCTTTTCATCTCAAAATAATTAAACTTCTGCAATCATTTATACCCTTAACTTTTAAGATAAGCCATCATAGCATTTCTGTCTTTAGCTTTATTAAGTCTTCTTGGCATAAATCTAACAGGAACAGGTGACTCTAAATGTTCACTAGCTTCAACATTCAATTCCTCATGCAACTTCCTAGCTACTTCTCTATTCTGAGCTTCAGTAATTTTCACAGTTCTTCTAACAATTGTAGCCCTAATATAAAATTCTTCATTCTCCATATTGTCCCTTGCAGTAGCCCAAAATTCTTGAATCCAAGGTTCAATAATATCCGGCTCCACTAAAAGAGCATAACTGATTGGCGACCCAGTAAGATAATCAATAATATCATGAAACGCCTCATTATCTTCAGTCTTGTCTAAATTGGCCACCATATTGTGCTTTGAAACAGTAGGTTGATTCGCCATTAGTGATTATGTAGATAAGAATAAGAATGATAGAAATATGGAAACGATGCTAAGGTATGAATATAAGAGGGAAAATCGGAAAGTATGTATTTATAGGTGAGATTTGAAAAAATCACTGCCCAAAATAAAATTACCGTTAGCATTAATTACCCCTCAATATAATCGTTGGAACAGTACTTTAATAAGACAAACAGTACTTTTCCACGTATGCAGTACTTTCCAAGCAGTACTTTCAGGAAAAACAGTACTTTGCCAAATTCTTCTGTATAAACTAAGTATACACAAATATCCTCCCCTCAAACAGTGCACAGGACTATACGAACACCTTATAGTCCTCCCCTCAAATGTAGCTCAGTAGTTAATCATGCCAATACTCACCACCAAGTGATTGAATCTTGAAACATCAAAGCCTTTGGTAAGTAAGTCAGCTACATTGTCATCTGTGTGAACCTTAACAACATTAATGAGTCTGTGCTCATAGCAATCTCTGATAAAGTGATGCCTAATCTGAATGTGATTGGTCTTGGAATGATAAACAGGATTCTTCACAATATAAATGGTACTCTCATTATCAATATTGATAGGAGTATTTTTAAAATTGAACCCATAGTCCAAGAGTTGATTCTGCATCCACAAAACTTGTCCACAACAGCTTGCAGCAGCCACATATTCAGCTTCAGTAGATGATGTTGCTGCAATTGTCTGCTTCTTGCATTGCCAGGAGACTAACCTTCTTCCAAGATATTGGCATCCACCAGTTGTTGATCTTCTATCATAATTATCACCTGCATAATCACTATCTGAAAAAGCTTCTAAGTGAAAAGGTGACTCTTTTGGATACCACAACCCTAACTTGGGTTGTTGTTTTAAATAACAGAAGATTCTCTTCACTGCATTCATGTGAGAGATCTTTGGTGAGACTTGATATCTTGCACATAAACAAACTGCAAACATGATATCAGGCCTTGATGCAGTAAGATACATAAGAGAGCCAATCATTGATCTGTATAACTTGACTTCAACAGGCTGTCCATCTTCATCTTTGCCCAATGAATTGATAGATTTAATAGGTGTAGTAACAGCCTTCATATCATCAAAATTAAACTTCTTAAGTATGTCAGTAACATACTTGTCTTGACTGATAAAACTTCCTTCCTTTGACTGCTTAACCTGAAGTCCCAAAAAGAAAGTTAACTCTCCCATTGAACTCATTTGAAATTCCTTCTGCATCAGCTGCTCAAACTCCTTAACCATGGACTGTTTGGTAGCCCCAAATATGATATCATCAACATAGACTTGAACTAACATGATATCCTTCTTGTCTCTCTTGATAAACAAAGTCTTGTCTATAGCTCCCCTTCTGTATCCATGTTGCAATAGGAATGTAGAGAGCCTCTCATACCAAGCTCTAGGTGCCTGATGAAGGCCATAAAGAGCCTTAACCACCTTGTAGACTTTGTTTGGGTGTTTAGGATCTTCAAAACCTGGAGGTTGTTTCACATACACCTCTTCTGTAATAGTGCCATAGAGAAAGGCACTCTTGACATCTATTTGGTAAACCTGAAAACCCATGTATGAAGCAAAAGCAAGAAATATTCTAATAGCCTCAATCGTTGCTACAGGAGCAAATACTTCATCATAATCTACACCTTCTTCTGTCTGTAGCCTTGAGCTACTAACCTTGCCTTGTTTTTGATAACATTGCCTCTTTCATCTCTTTTCACTCTGAAGACCCATCTTGTTCCAATAACTCTCTTCCCATCTGGAAGATCACATAAAACCCAAACTTCTTGAAGTTTAAATTGAAGAAGTTCTTCCTGCATAGCTTCAACCCAACTTTCTTTAGTCAAAGCTTGAGCAATGTTCTTGGGTTCCTCTTGAAAGATAAAACAAGTAAATAGGCAGGTTTGATGGTCCTTATGATTCAGTCTATTCTGTTTGTAGACAAAGCTAAGTAAAGCATTATGAGGTTTAGAAAAACTCTTAGCTGTGTGTCTAGTCATCACTCCAGAAGTAGAAGGACCAATGATTTGATCAGTAGGATGATTCTTATGAATCCTTAAGATTGGAGACTGTGGAACTCCATACGTATCATCCAAGTTAGTTAAATCAACATCTTCATTGGAATCTGAGAAAATACCTTCATCTGCAAACTTCATCATCAGTTTCCTCTAAGTCAGGCATTGTAGGATCATGCAAATCATCTAAAGTACTGTCAACTGATGCAGTAGTACTTTGTTCGAAAGTACTGTGAGAGTACTCAGCAGTCTTGTTCTTCTTCTTTGCCTCTTCATAAGCTCTCCTTTGGTCATCAGTGTAAGAATGTGCTAATACATCTTGAAGAAGCATATGATTAAATTCCTCTTGAATAGATTGATCCTCAGCAGATAATGAGGATTGTGGTGCAACAGTACTTTGTTTTGGAGAATCAGTACTTTGCTTGGGAACATCAGTACTTTGTTTTGAACTAACAGAATCTTCATCAGGAACAGCATCCGGTCTAATATGCACTCCATGAACAACATATTGTAAATCATCTACATTATGCATAGGTTGATTTTCTTCTCTAACAGGTACATAATTCATTGAAGGAGTTAAAACCTCAAGATCAAACATCCAATCAGGTCCTTTACCTTTCTCATTGTCTTGATCTTCTAAAAACTCAACATGAAGACAGTCTTGAATCTTCTTAGTAACTCTGTTGTACACTTGAAAGCCTTTACTGTTAGTGCAATAACCCAATAAGTATCCTTCTTCAGACTTGCCATCAAACTTCCCCAGATTATCAATGGTGTTTAAAATAGTGAGAGGACATCCAAAAGGCTTCATAAACCGAATGTTGGGTTTATTGCCCATCAGCAATTCATAGGGTGTCTTCATCTATGGTTTGGTGACAGAGACTCTGTTAAGTACATAGCATGCAGTACTTACAGCTTCTGCCCAGAATTGAATAGGTAGATGGGAATCTGGTAGCATTGTCCTTGCTGCTTCAATCAAAGTCCTATTCTTCCTCTCTGCAACACCATTTTGCGGTGGTGTTCTAGCAATACTAAACTCCCTCTTTATGCCTTTATTTGCACAAAAGTCATCCATAAGCTTGTTCTTGAACTCAGTTCCATTATCACATCTAATATCTCTAACCTTGAGTCTCAATTGATTTTCAAGAGCTATTATGAGAGTCTGAATAGCATCAAAAGTATCATCCTTAAAACCCAAAAAGAAAACCCAACTGAATCTACTGCAATCATCTGTAACAACCAAACAGTACTTTTTCTTATTTAAACTTTCCACAAAGACAGGTCCAAATAAATCCATATGTAACAGCTCCAATGGTTCTCTAATAGTTCTCTCCTCAAGCTTCTTGCAGGAAGCTTTGTGTTGTTTACCCTTCTTGCATGCCAAGCATGATTGATCATTCTTGTAAGTCTTTGAAGGTAAACCTCTAACTAGATTGCCTTTGACCAGTTTGTTGATATTCTTGAAATTAACATGGCCCAATCTTCTATGCCATTGATGTGCCTCTTCAGATGTTGCTTTAGCCACCAAACATGTGGCTCTTCCATAAGAATGTAGACTCTTCATGTCTAAACTATACACATCATTTGTCCTTGGTACTCTAAGGACTACTAATTCATCATCAACAGGCTTAAAATCAGAGGAAAGGATGAGACATTTTGTGTCAGTGAATAACACAGGATGCTTTTTATCACAAATTTGAGAGACTGATAACAAGTTGAACTTAAGCTCCTTCACATATCTAACATTCTCAAAGTCGATAAGCCCTGCTTTGATAGTTCCTTTTCCAGTAATCTTTCCTCCATTGGGATCATTCCCAAATGCAACTCTTCCTCCACTAATATTTCTAAAATCAGACAGAATCTCTTTGTCTCCTGTCATACTTCCAGAGCAACCACTATCCACAATTAGATGATCTTTAAGCTCCTCTTCTGGGTTGCCCTGCACACAAAGAAAAGAGTTAGTGATTTTTAGGAACCCAAGCCATTACTGACTTGTGTTCCCCTTGTGGAGTTACAAACTCAAATTCTTTGAGTATGTAATTCCCACTATCTTTCAAATGATGATCCAGAATTATCTTTTGCTCTTTAGCATGTGGATTTTCAAAATTTTCTGATTTTTCAACATAAATTTCTTTTACAAGATTATTAGCTTTTTCTTGTGTCACAAAAACATCAGATTCACTTTTTGTGGAAAGTACTGTGTGTCCCTTAGCAGTACATTCTCTCTTAACCCATTCTGATTTAACACGTGGTTCCTGTGATCTAGATCCCCTATGTGAATTGTAATACCTTCTAGGTTGATAGTGAGATCTCCTAGGATTCCTATTCTAAATAGTGTGATCAGTACCTTGTTTTGGCTGAGCAGTACTTTGGAAAGTACTGTGAGATACTGAAGGTTTTGAAAAAGGTCTTCTCTGATGTGGGTATCTATGGTCTGGTGTGAAGTTTCTGTGATTAACCCTATTTGAATTATTCCAAACTGGTTTGTGCTCTTTAGGTGTGTGGCTGGCAGTTCTGTTCTTTGGAAATTTGCTAAGGTATTCTGAGTGATGTTCACAATCCTTGATTAAATGAGTAGGACTAAAACACACAAAACACATTTTTTGACCCATACTTCCAAAGTGATTTCTTCTATGTCTATGCCCAAAATTATTTTGCCTTCTTGGTGAATGATGAAAACTGTTTTGACCAAAGTTATCCCAAAAAGTTTTAGCAGTACTTGAAAAGGTTTTACAGAAGGTACTGCTTGTGTAGCAGTACTTTGATTTGAAGGTACTGCTTGATTACTTTCAACAGCTTCTTTGGGTTTTTCAGACCTAGATTGAGCAACAAGCTTCTTCCTAAACTCTAGACTATCTACTCCAAAACGAGAAACATCAGGCCTAGAGGGTTGATGAACGCCAGTGGGATGAGGAACAGCATGATAACCATTATCTTTCTTATACTCAGGAGGTGGTTCACTTATTGAGCCCTCATTACTAGATGTATCTACATAGTTGATGAGTTCATCATCACTAGTGGTTATGTCCTCAAAATCACCTACATCCTGATCACTAGGTTGGTTTTCATCTATGTTACTAAAATCCATTCCAAATCCTAAGCCAGTTCTAATGTAAGCCCTTCTCTGTTTTTCAACATAAGCAACATGGGACAAGCCAGATTCATTCCTGGCATCAAACTTAGCTAACAATTCATCTCTTTCCTTAGTCAATTTCTCAATTTCAGAAATTTTACAGTTTAATTTCCATTCACTTAGTTTTAATTGGTAATCCTGTTGTTCATATTTTTCAGCCCAAGCTACTTCATTAGTTTCATGTGCTAAAATTTTGGCTTCCATAGATTCTAGGGTTATTTGATAACCAGCTACCTCAGACCTAGCCCTAACACAATTATCTCTTTCAATCACATAACTGTTAAGTAATTTATGATAAAAATCATAACAGTTTGAGCATACCTCAGAGATAGGAGACTGAGTTGGTGAAGTAGCCACCATTGCAAGAAGAACAGGATCATCTTCACTTTCTTTGCTCCAATCAAATCCTCCAAATCCATCATCAGATTCCAAAGCAGCATGTTCAGGTTCTTCATCAAAAACAGTGCTCCAGTCCAATGCTTCCACTGTTTCTTCAACTACATCTTCCACTACTACCATACAGTAAGTCACTGGTTCATCATCAAACTCTTCACGCCAGTCAACTTCTGATAACTTGTCTTGAGCAACCAAAGCCTTTGTTTCAGTAATTGGAATTTCTTTGAGCTCAAGTTTTGGCTTCTCAGATGTAATGTTTGCTTGATACTTAGCAAATCTGCACTCCCTTGCAAAGTGACCAATCTTTTGACAATTGAAGCATTCAATTTGGGATTTGTCAAAAGTTATTCCTTGTTTTGGTTTGAAATCAATGCTTTTGCCTGTTTTCTTCATGTACTTTTTGATCCTTGCAGTGATCATAGCAACTTGCCACCTGATATCAATTTCTTCAAGTGCATCTTTTTCAATCTGTGCTAGATCTTCTTCATAAGTGACAGGTAAACTAGCTTGTTGTGCAAAGAAGGAGCACACAACTTCATCTGAGTGCAAAGTGGTAGATGGTGGGGCCTGCTGAACATATGAAGGGGGGTTGTAAACAGCAGTACTTTGAGAAACAGTACTTTGAGGAGAAGCAGTACTTTTGACAGAAGTAATGCCCTTCTTTTCAGATGATAGAAAAGCTATACTGTGAGACTTATAATTTGTTTGACCACTCATCTCATGCTCATACACCTTCAGTTGATGATAGAGATCATCAAAGTCCATGACATCCAAACCTTGTTGTCCTCTGATCATTGTAGCAATCACATGCCATGTAGATGGCAAACTCCTTAGAAACTTCAAATTAGCATCCTCAACTGACACTTCTGCCTTGTATAACTCCAACATGTTGAGGAGATTTTGAAACCTATCATATGTAGCATCAAGACTCTCTCTTTCACCTACTGTGAAAGTTTCAAACGGTTGCTTCAGCAAATTTCTGTGCATCTTCTTAGAGGCTTCATTCCCTCCAAATCTGGTCTTGAGAGCAGCCCATAGCTGCTTAGCATCTTTAGCATCATGAAATTTGAGAAGATGACCATCTGAAATGGCAGATAAGAGAATGTTTAGTGCCTTTTCTTGATTCCTTAGGGTTGCTGCTGGTAAGACTGCCTTTGGTGCTATTGGTTGTCCAGGAACATTAATGGGATCTGGAACTACTTCATTCCCATTCCCAATTACATTCCATAGAGCATGGTTTGTAATGGCAATATACTGCCTCATCTTCATGCACCAGAGATCATATTCTCCCTTCTTGATTATTGGAATTCTGAGTGAGGTGATTGAGGGTGGTGGAACAGCTTCAGTCGACATCTTGAATATTGTAGAAGTAGGGTTTCTTCCTAGTCAGAGTTTCCACACAAGCTCTGATACCACTTGTTGGATCGATATACTTTAATCAAACTAACTTTAACTAGCTTGTTAAGGTTTAATAACCTCGGATAAATTCTAAGTTATTAACAAAGAAACACTGAGCAATCTTTATCAAGTACGCGGAATTTACTTAACAAAGCTAAGAAGAATAACTTTTATTATAAACTCTAAATCTGCTTATTATGCAGATACTCTAAACAATTCTAAGATTATCGAACTTCTCTCTAAAACACTAAATAACTTGTGAATTCGTAAACTCTAAAACTCATAGACTCATACCTCTAATGCCAATCTAGGAATCCTTTTATAGGCTCAAGGATATCCTAGTCGGTTTACAATTTGTATCCTTGTACGACAAGTAATCTAAACATAGAATATTCTAGAGTTACAATACTTTCTATAAATGAATATAACAGTTCTTTTGTTCTTGCAGTACTTTGACTTCGTAGTGCAGTACTTTGACTTTGTCTTTAACAGTACTTTGACTCTCTGACGTTTTCCAGTACTTTGCAGCTTACAGTACTTTCATATCTTCAGTACTTTCATATCTTCAGCACTTTCATATCCCAACATTTACTATTTTTCTTATTTAAAATCAGTTTTTAAGACTTTTTAATTACTTTTTAATTCAATTAATTCAGAAAAGCTTCAAAAAAAATAAGTTTTTATTTTTCCTAGATTAAGAAAAATATAAAAAGCAAAAGAATAATTTTTCCTTATTTTTCCTAGTCAAATTTGTAATTTTAGCATTTAAATTAGTTTTAAATAGTTTTTTAATTCATAATAAATTCAAAAAAAATCATAAAAATTAGTTTTAAATCTTAGTTAATTTTCAAATATCATTTTTAGTTAAAAGGTATTTTTGATCATTTTTAGGACTTAGTTTGGTATTATTTACATTTAAGTCATGTTTCATTTAAATTCGTATTTTGCATTTTAGATTATATTCGCGTAATTTGTCATTTGCATCATAGATTTAGAAATTTTATATGCTTCCCTTTACTTTTCCTTGCCCCGTAGATTAGAAAAGACAAAATTCCTTATTTCCCATTCAAATCCCGATAATCGCGACGTGAGTTGAAAATTCCATTCAACCCTCGTTTGGAACGATCTCGGTGCTCAAACCTAACACGTTTGAGTTACCCATATACTACACACTTCTCATTATTGATCTCCTTCCGGAGCAATCAATTTTTGTACCTTAATAGTTTTGATCATTTAGAAAACCTCCCCCTCAACATGTGCATATGATTTAGAAATTGTTTAGCACATGGAGGCAAGAGGACTTTGAAATATTTTCTTTGATCACAATTTTTATAGAAAAAGCCATTTGATTTTCTTGGTAAATTCTCCCCCTCAATATGTGCATAGGATATTTGAAATCATTTTATCACATAGAGGAAAGAGTTCATTTGAAGCACTTCCACGATCACAAAAGCCATTAAGAAACCATTAGAAAATCAATCAAGATACTTTATGTTGAAACATATAAATCTTTGTACCTTGATAGTTTATTTTCTTTTGAAATGCTCCCCCTCAATATGTGCTTCGAGATTCGAAAGCGTTTAGCACATATGAGAGAGCAGCCTGCACAATTGAATCAAACAATCACCTTTTATCAAATTTCATTATTAAATCACAAATTCTCCCCCGATCAAAAATATCAAACCCTTTGAGATTTTGGATCCCAAGTGATTTAATACGGTTTAGAAAACATGGGAGAACTTGTGGCCTGGTTTAAATACTCATCTGGTTTTTGGATCAATCCTCCTCCTCAACATGTGCATTGTGTATTTGAAATCGTTTGGCACATGGAGGCAGGAGTGCCTATAAAGGACTAAAACCAATTCCATTTAAACATATAAGAGATTTAAATCACTATCAAAGAACTCAGCCCAGCAACTAGAAGCACTTTGTCATTAATCAACTCAGCCCATGTGAAGATGTCAACCAACGGCTCTTAGAAGAAAAACTCCAGGTGAAGATGACCCGATAAGAAGAAGCTCGGTTCTTACATGAGTTTGGAGCCGTATGACCATATATTCTCAGATGTCAATCATCATGCAGTAGTTTCACACTTCTTCTCCCCCTCAAGAATTGCCTACGTATTTGCCATTCTTGATTAAGTAAGTGAATATCTTCAACAGTGTAGTCTATTCACACTTCTCCCCCGCAAAATTAGCACAGGATGTCGCCATCGTCATTATAGTTGAGCAAGTGGAATAAGAAAACAATCAACAGTAGCCCGGTTCACTTGATAATTGAAAGCGCGTGGAATAAGTATGAAGCATGTTGATGAGAATGGTCATTAATGAGAAGATTTCTCTTCTTCCGAAGATAAAGCGCACTAAAACGTACACTTTTCTTTTCTTTAGAGAACGAGGCTTGAACTGATGTGTTCAAACGTCATAAGAAGATTTCTCTTCTTTTGAAGATAAAGCGCACTGAAACGTAAACTTTTCTTTTCTTTAGAGTACGAGGCATGAACTGTTGTGTTCATACGTCATAATCTCTCTCTTTTCATCATCTCTTGGCAAAACATGTAACTGTCACCATTATCATTCAGTAGGCTCTTTGTAGTGACAGCTGATGGAGATATCTCAATATGATGAATTTGACCCTGAAGTAAACTAACCCGAACTTGTGACTTAAACTTGCACATATGTAACAAAGAGCGGTGCCGAGACTTCATCCTCCATTGAATCTCTAAGTACTCTATACTCTTCATCCAACCAACCATCAAGTAATAGACGTACATCACCTCTTTAAAATCCACAATTGAATGTGACACTGAGCACTACAACGTAACTCCTTAAAGTGATAGTTATTTTGAGGTGATAAGAGCCCAATTCCCCCAAGTGGTAAAAGAAAATGTAAAAGTCACCCAACAATAACTAGATTTAAAAGTCTTCATTTTTTGATAATAAGCTCGAACAAGGATCATGAAGAATCTTCATCCATCCATCCCCGATACCTTCAGATACTAAGTACACTCGCCCGAGATATTTCACTTCAACCTCAAATAAATAATAGTGAATTAACTCCGTTGTCACATCTTCTAGTTAAAAGCTAAATTCTAGCATCCTTTGACGTTTAAAGTGAACTATGATAATGGTTTTTATCCTGACCATGGTTAAAAGCACGTAACCCCGTAAAACCATGTAATAACCAAAATGCCATGACGAATATCCAAACACACATCCAATTTATGAAGCACACCCTTTTATCCCTTCTTCGAAGCAGAAACCGTAGCACCAGCATCAGAAGATCCCGAAATACGCTTTCCTTCCTCCAGGATGAATCCATCAATACGGGATTTTACAATTCTATAGTTTAAACCGAGAAATAGTTTCTTTCGCGGGATTTTCCAAAACCAAGAATAAACCGTAAGAAAGATCCGGAAATGCACTTTACTTTTACCAGGATGTTTCCATTGTCATGGGATTTTACAAGTCTATGATTTAAACTGAGAAATAGGTTCTTTCGCGGGATTTTACAAAATCAAGACAAAACCGTAAACAATGTCAGCTTGAATGTGTTATGACAACTTTGGTTTCGGTGTATATCTGTTTTAGGGGAACATGCAGCGGTTCATCAACGGTTCATTATCCAACATCAACAATATCATCAACCATCCAATAAATACTTTGGTAAACACATCATTCACGGATTCTGTCGGCTATTGCAGTGACAACATGGAGAAGTAAACCCGATATGCCAAACTTGACCATGAAGAGAAGTTCCCAAGATTTGTTACTTAAACTTGTACTAATCCTTGTGAAGAAGAAACGGTGTACCCAATGTACAAAACCTCTTGACATATCCTCAACTGCGTGAGACACCGAAGTGATAGCTACGTTATGGGTTAAGCGAGAAAGGAATCATAACCGTAACTAAATAGCCATGTCTTTATCATACTCAATAAATGCTCAAACAAGTCATCTTCACGGAAGGGTAGAAAGAAAGAAGACGAAATAAGTAAACGCCCCCGGAAAACCTCATTTCATATTCAAATACGAAATACCGAACAAACAACCCCGTAGTCAACCTTGTTCAAACAACAATTCATGCTGTGACAAAATAATTTATGTGAAAGTGTATACACCACAGTATTAAACCGCATAATACAAAGAATTGCAGCATCAAGTCTCATCAAGTCTCTTTGAATAATCAGAACTCATCATCAAATCGCATGACTCAAATTGCATCACCATTAAATATCATAGTCTTGATATATCACATAAACAAAACTCGTCGACCAATCTCATCATCAAACCGCATTATCACAACATTTCACATCATCAAATATTTTATCAACACATTTCATAACTCAACAAATCACTTTGACCATATAAATTATCTCGATAACACTCAGCTTATCTTTGTGAAAGTTGCAATACCAAAAATACCACTTATATACCAAATATACTCAAAGTTTGTACCCACTATTTTGTATCAAATGAAACTTGCGTAACTAGATCATCTCTCGGCCCAACCATCATGTAACCAGATCTGGCCCAACCAGTAACCATCTCTCGGCCCATTTACACAAATAATTGATAGAGCCCATGAGTCCAATGCCAAGAAATCACGAGACCCATAATAATTATTAGTGAAACCAGTTATAATTTATGTCAAACCCTAATAATGCGGACTATATAATACAACAAATACTCAAAGACTAACCCTAATCCCTTATCTCTGTTCTGCCCCCTCCTAAACTCTCTCACCACAAACTCAGATACTCACCAAAGAAAGATGCGCATACTTTCCACATCCTTCCACAATACGTGACCTTAAATCCATATCAAACTTAAATCCAAGATAAAGCAAGATAATCACCCCTTTATTTTCTGAATCGGATTAGTGAAGTCCTCGCCACAGGGTTGGCTCGAGGGTGTTATGTGACGGCCACAGGGATGGCAAGATGGAGAGGGCTTTGTGGTTGAAACAAGACAATCACGGGTAGGTTATTCTATGTTTTTCTTAACGAAAAGTTAATTAATGATATGCACGAACCTAGACAAAAGGGATAACATTCTTGTTATTCACTTAATTCTAAGGGTTCGGAAATAATCAAAAATATTTAGATCAATGATGGTTTGGTTTATTTCATGTTTAAGACTTTTGATAGTCTTGAATGTAACATGTGAGGACCACAAAAAAACAAACTGGGATCACCTTTTAGTCCCGTTTGATTATTTTCTTATAGCCGAATCAAGGAGAAAGATGAAACCCCAAATGGTTTTGATCTTTCTTCATTATTTTCGGATATTATCATTAAAACATGGATCAATGATGGTTTGAACAAAGTCGTGTATAGATCTTTTGAGATCTATGGCAGTTTTAGCATACGACATACTACAAAAATAAATAAACTGAGATCACTTAACGATTCTTCACCATGATTGTTAGAACCTTGATTGAGATGGAGCAGATCATTTTCTTTTTGAGTCTTGGTTAGGAATGTGATATTTGGTATTTATTGACTGATATGATTTTTACTAAAGTCGTAGTTGATGGTGTGTGATATTAGTGATGTTGAGTCAAGGTCTGGATGTCTTACTTCTTCATCATTTCTGTCAACTCGCTACATGTAATGAGTCAAGTCGCTACCTGTATGTGACAAGTCGCTAGGTCATGTTCTGTGCCAAGTCGCTAGCGAGTTTTGTGTCAAGTAGCTACTTCAACAAGTCGCTACTTCATTTGAGTCAACAAGTCGCTATCTATTTTCAAAAACACAAATCGCTAACTTGTTAATACAAGTCGCTACTTAGATTCATTGCATCTGGACAGTTGCGTGACAAGTCGCTAGCAAGAATTGTGACATTTTCTGATGAGTTTTCCGAACATTTTTCCGACCACGTTCATATTTACCCAGAAAAATATGCATAAAAATGTATCCTTTTTGACCCATTTGACCACGAAAATAGATGGTATAACCACTTAATAAAACACTGCTATTGGTAACATTAACAAACAGTCTAAGACATGATATATGTGACTTGATAAATGTGACTGAGACAATGTGGACACAGTTTTGAAACAAACTGATATAAAGAGCTTGAAAAAGCAATAACATTTCAGACAAAGACACAAAACATGTTAAACAAACACTGTTCACCCACAAGAAAAAATACCAAAAAAGTTTAAACTATGTATCAATAACCACCATAAATCGACACAACACAAAAACCTTGGCTCTGATACCATTTGTAGGATCGAAATAATATTGTGTTTGATGATTCGGGTGGTCTTGGATGATGGAAATACATGATAGCCATTTTAGAGAGAGAAAGTAGAGAGATGGGTGTTTTCTTGGTAGAGACTTGTAGCACAAATTATGAAAGATTAGATTGAAAGCACCACCCCTTCCATGGATGGAAGGGGTATTTATAGTTACAATGAAACCGTCCTCCTATCGGACTGTGGATCAGGGATACAGTGGGTAAAGACCCGTCCTTCCTCCACGGTGTTACTCTAAACTATTCTACGCTACTGACTAACTAATTAACTACTAAATAACATAAATAACTACAAGTCTACGAGCTATCTTATGCTAGACAATAATTGGGGTGACCGACACTTTAATATGGAATTTCCAATTAAAATAATAACTATTTACAAAACTCATTTTTATTTAATATGGAATTTAATAGTTATTTCAAAGAAAGAACAGAGCTATACTTTATCTTGTTTTTCAAAACTCATGCTCTGATTCTATAAACAATCACTTACTATCTAATGAAAACTAATTGCTTAGAAAAATAACTCGGACTCTATTTTTGAAAATCATCTGGACTTAACGTTTGTCAAAAATATCTATCTCTCAATCAACAACTTATGTCATTGATTGAGGGGGAGAATGATTTCAATTAAATCAAAAGGTTACTTGTCATACAATTGTTTTCAAAAGATAATCATGCATGTTTAATCAATGGAGTTTAAAGTCTCATAATCCGATCCTTATCAGTCAAAATGTTTTTCATAATCAAGTCACAATTCTCTTTAAAAGCTTTCAAAATCAATTTGAATCTACAGAGATCACAAATCTCTAATGATTAGAAAATTGTGATCGGGGGAGAATTTGTTATTTAGATTGGATTTAAACTGATAATTCGATAAATGGTTTCTCAAGTGTTTTGCAAGCATTCCTCCCCACATGTGCCAAACGATTTCAAATTTTCCATGCACATGTTGAGGGGGAGCATCTATCTTAAACCACAAAGATTTGAAACGTGATTAATTTATTCCAATGTGCAGTTCTTTTTCCTAATATGTGCAAAACATTTTTTTTCAAATATCTATGCACATATTGAGGGGGAGCAACTATTTTGAAAACCACATTCTTTATATAACTACTCTTAGATGCAAGCTAACCCCTCAAAGATGAAAATTAGTTCTATTACAAGGATGCTTGATGTTGAGGGGGAGCTCTTGTTCTAAAAATATCAAAAACAATTCAGGTACAAAATGCTTTGATAATATATCACAAGTATCTGGATTGATTTTCAAATGGTTTTCAATTGGTTCCAATGGCAGATGAACAATACCAAATAGACTGACCAACTTTACTTTATGTATGGTGATATAAGGACGATAAGGTTAGGTATATGTTCCCATGATCCGCCAGAACTGGAGGGATCTACCCAGGGACAATCCACTAGTTAGTGTAGAAGTCCTCAGGTATAATGAAAAAAGGAGAAGAGTGAGATATAGGAAGAGTGCGGACTGAGATAGAGCTAGTACAGGAATAAAACCAACAAGGTTCTAGTTATGAAGTCTCGGTAAGCACTGAAGGGGTTCAAGAATGAAAAAGAATTGAATGAGAAAAAGGGTGAAAAGAAATAGCCCTCCATTTATTCAACCTTAGGACAGTAACCGGGTTCAATACATATGCTACTGGTGTTTACTAAGGTAACACTGGTATTGAAGACAAGACGTCATGGACCCAGTGACGCACTGCACTACAACTTCCCAAACCACTCAAGTTCCTCTTAAAAGGGTTTGTTTCATTCTCACGGGGAACCGACATTATCTATCGACTTTCTCTTAGAGTTTTTTGATATTGAAAAAGGAGACCCTCTCCCTAGTCTCCGGCATAGGAACCAAAATATGCACAATTGAGTCTAGAGCCACGAGATCATCTATAAATCTCATTAGGACACTTTCAATGAAGACTCTCTGTTTCACACAATGTGGAAAGAGAGATTATATCTTATGAGTCCTACGCATTATCCTTGTGGTATTGCCAGAACATCTGAGTGATATGCATACATATTCACAATGAAAATGGAAATCCTTCTAGAGCCAACATCAAACAAGCTCCTGGTGGGTGGCATGTGAGTCCTATTCAATAGATCAACCATGTGACAACTGAACAGAAACAATGGGGCGATTCAATCTTTTGAATCAATCCTGGTTCAGGTTATGGATTGACGGATACCTTTGAAAAACCAGTCTTTGTGCTTAAAAACTCTTTTCTTTAGCACATCGACTGTGTACAAATATTTCAAAATAAAAAGGTGTTTATGATTGATAATTGATTTTCATTAAAACCTTCGTTGTATTGCAAAAAAAATTTCTATTGAGCGATACACGATTGTTTTTCAAATCTCTTTTTATCAATCATTGAATCTCAATTCGCTGGTTTACTCACTCCGTGTTGTCTTCTTTGAGACGTTCCGGTTTGAGAACAACTAGAGCAGCTGCGAAACCCTGTCAATGAAATTCTTTGGAATTTTACCTGATCACATGCAGTACTTGTACTGATCAACGGGGAACCGTGGGCCGTGTACCTCAATTCAGCAAAAGTGATTAAAGACACGTTCATGCACTTTATTGCTAACTGTTGTATGCAGGTACGCCCGACGTTTGCAACTGATCAGAATGAAGCAGTCAATCCATAGCCGCATGCTCATACAATACATTCATTTCCAAAGAAATCATGATAAGTGCATCAATGACTCTGATATTTTCACTCCATGCTTCTGCTACGCTGCTGCCAATATCATGAATCAACGAAAGCTTCCGCTACTCTGATGAGAATATATCATGATCCAGAATGTGAGCATGTCGGTCCAAATGTCACAACATCACATAATGCCAACACCACAATGGAAGAGTTAGAGATTTATGATAGCTGATGATCTCAAAAGCTGGCTCAAAATTCATTATCATGTGGAACAGTTAAAGACCTCCACATTGATTATCCAAACATGCAATAATGAAGAATCAATGTCTACGAGCTCCTGTGCAAAGAACTACATCAAGAATGCAAGAACAATTTTAATGTAATATATGTTTGTGTTCAATGTAATTTTGAGGTGATCTTGAGGTGACCTCCCTTAGGGGGAGATTGTTAGGATTTAGTAAATCCAGTTATTAAAGAGTCGGTCACCTTAAATATATGTAATCATTAGAAAGCTCGTAGTCATAGATTAGTTAATGTTTAGTAGTATTTAGTTAAGTAACACCATGGAGGACGGACAGGTCTTTACCCACTGTATGCCTGATCCACAGCCCGTAGGTGGCGATTTATGTAAGTACTATAAATACTCTCTACCTTCCAAGGTAGAGAGTTGGAGCTCATAATAAGATTTTTCTTTCTCTCACTAAAGTTCCCAACCTCTAACTTTCTCTCTCTAAAACTCATCATATACGCCTCTTGTGTTTATGATTAAGTGTGATAGTGAAATCCATTAAGTTACAGTATCCACTTATGGCAAGGTTTAGGATTGTTAAGCTTCTTATGCACAGTGGAAGACTTATCAATATTCCTAGACTCCAATGATTTAGCAGTTGGTATCCATCTGGGTGAAGTTTTGGGTTTGTTTTGCTTCTTATGCACTGAAGATGACTTACTGAAAGTCCTATACTTAACAGGTTGAACCTTAGCACTGTTTGTTGTCTTAGTGGATTGTACCTTAGCATGTGAGTTAGGAAAATGTTTCTTATTCGGAGAAGACTCAGAATTTCTAGTTTCATTTTTTACATGCTTAGCATTCTTCTTCATATAACTACTCTTAGATGCAAGCCAACCCCTAGTCTTTTGAGTGTTCCTAGGAAATGGTTTACAACTACTAGTAGTGCCTTGAAATCTCATGGAATGCATCATCCTAGGTGTTGCACCTAAAATTCTGTCTTTTCGAATTTGTGCCTTTTTCCTAGCTTCTTCTAGATAATAGTTCTTCCACAAGTCATTCATATCATATGAATTCTAGGTTTTAATGCTTGGTTTTGACACTGTTTTCGAACTAATCCTTGAGGTGCTGGGAGTAGAAGTGGCTACTTGTTGAGGGTTCACGGAGCTAGAAGCCTTATTCTTAGGTAACTCAGGTGAAGTGACTGGTTTTAACAAAACTTTTATCGCATCAACTTGGGAGGCAAACCGTGATTTTGAAAATTTTGGTCTTTCGGATATAAACGCAGTAGGTTGCCTAACAACGGACCGGTTTCTAGTGAGATGAGAAACTGGTTTCCCCAAGGTTGATGGTTTTGTAAACTTAGTGTTCACACTTTTCCATACAGTTTTCCTAAGGTCATTTTTTAAGGCAACAATAGCGAAACTCTTTTCTTGAAGTTGAGCTTTGAGTTCATCAATTTTTTCTCTCCAAGAATTTGTTTGTTCCATTGACTTAGTTCTAGTTTCTTTGACAGAGTCACCTAGTTCTATGTGATGCTTTCTCAAAGACTCATTTTCCTTTAGTAATTTGGCCACCCAAACTGCTAATTCATCATTTCTCATTTGAATATCATTAATAGCATTAACATCAGAATTAATTGTAACCAAATTACTTTTCACATGCATATCAGAAATATGTTTCTTCAAGTTGTTGATAGTCGAGTTTTTGGCTTGAAGCTGAGCTTTTAAATTGTTTATTTCAAAAAATTCACGAAATTCAGGAAATTCCGGATTTTCTAATGGTTTCTTAGTTTGAAAACTTTCCTCCTTTCTTTGTATTGCAATTTCAAGAGAAATGCAATGTTTTTCAAGTTTTGAGAATTTGTTTGAAAGTTCATCAAAAGCCTTTTTATCAACCATATCAATTGTTTTGAATTTATTAGTCTCAGCCTCAACCAAGGAACATTTATCAGAATCATGTTTAATATTAAGATCAGTTTGTTTAGGTATACAAGCAGATGCACTATGTTGATCAGTTAAGGGTACCTCATCACATGAAACCAGTTCATTTGTCGGTCTGATATTTGCATCCACATCATGTGTGACACGAGTCACCGAGCAGCTGGTTACGTCATTCTTTGTTGTTTCTGATATTCTGCATTCAGCAACACCCGACTTTTCAACTGATACATTACCCGACTCATCACAAATATCTTTCAACTGCACCAGACTCTCATCCACTTTTTCATCTTTCTGAGTAACTTCCTCAATATACTTCTCCACATTATCCATGAGATGGATAAGTGTCTCTGTGAACACGCTAATTTCCATTCCAGTGTGTCTTTTGAAAGACATTTCAGTCACGTCTTGATCATAATCTGATGTGAATTCCCTTCTAATGAATGACTGAAGATGTTTGTAGATCACTTGAAGTGCAGCACTGGAACTATCCTTTTGAACCTTCTCTTTGTCAAGTTGTAGCTCCAATTGCTCTAGGTTTAACAACAAAGTTCCTGTTAATGTGGATAAGTCCTGATGGAAGAGGGCAATACATGTTCGTTCCATTGTTATGGGTAGAAGTAACATGAGGTGAGAGTGAAGTTGTTGATAAGGTTCAATGCTACTTTCTTTATGCATGGTATTCTGTAGCCTAGACTGGTGCAATTCTCTCTCATTAGATTCTGAACACGGAGATCTCACATCGTCATTGATTGATTCCATCATCTGTAACCGTTCAGTGTAGCTAATGTTCTCATGGTTGTCAACTTCATCATACAGTTTGAGTACTTCTGAAATTACAGAATCAGGAGTGTAAGACATGATGTTGATGTGTACACGGGATTTTACAAGTCTGTGATTTAAACCGAGAAATAGAATCTTTCGCGGGATTTTACTAAAATCAAGACCAAACCGTAAGATAGTGAGAAGCAGAATGTAGTAAAGGAACTAGAAGATGAATAAGGAAGTGAAGATCAATTAGTGTTATGGTTGAGTTTGTGATATTCCCTAATTCCCTAATTCTTTCGGAAAATTAGGGTTTGAAAACAAGGGTTTTGTATGTTAGGTTTAGAGACACATCGCAGGAATTGACAAATCACAGTCCTTGACAAGTCTCTTAACAGATAACTTGCATAAGACAACTCGCTTCAATAAGCAAGCAGACAACTCGCTTATGTGGGCAACTCGCATAGAACAACTCGCTTCAATAAGCAAGCAGACAACTCGCTTATGTGGGCAACTCGCATAAGACAACTCGCTTCAATAAGCAAGCAGACAACTCACTTATGTGGGCAACTCGCATAAGACAACTCGCTTCAATAAGCAAGCAGACAACTCGCTTATGTGGGCAACTCGCATAAGACAACTCGCTTTAATAAGCAAGCAGACAACTCGCATAGGCAACTCTCTTAGGCAACTCACTTAGGCAACTCACTTAGGCAACTCTCTTTGGCAACTCGCTTAGGAAACTTGCTTTAGATACGCTGAATTTGGACAAGTCGCATAGGCAACTCGCTTAGCTACCAAATCTCTTCAGTGACAACTCGCTTCAAGCAACACACCAACTCGCTTCCAAGAAACACACACCGTGGCTCAACTCGCTTCCAACAAACATTCAAAAAACACCACTTTTCAATCCAAAAACAACCCAACCACGATGATTCAAGCCTTCCAAATCAAAACCTAAACACTTATAATGATTCTAAACACAAAAGTACAATCAAAATCCAAACTTTAACACTAGAAATGATCCAAATGATGTAAACTACTCTAAACTCATTCAAACCCAAAAACCTTATGAAAACCACTAGAAATCCAAGAACATGAAATATGAGTGATCAAACCATGGCTCTTGATACCAATTGTAAGATATTGGTTTTCATAAACACATAACAAATCACAATATGGTTCGAATGAGATGAAGTAATTTAGAGAGATAAAGTAGAATGGGAGCCTTTCTAGAGAGAGAAAGTAAACAAAAGAAAGAAGGTTAGATTGAAAGGTCCAACCCTCTACCTTGGGAGGTAGAGGGTATTTATAGTTACAAAATAAACGTCCTTCTTCGGACTGTGGATCAGGGATACAGTGGGTAAAGACCTGTCCTTCCTCCACGGTGTTGCACTAAACTAAATAACTAACTAAATAACTAGTAAATAACGTAATGTCTACGAGCTAACTTATGCTAGATTATATTTGGGGTGACCGATACTTCACTATGGAATTTTCTTATTCCTAACAGAATTGGCGAGATCTTAAATGTTAGTAACTCGAAAAGACTTGTCCGGGAGGGGTAATAATTTCAAACTAGTTCGCTAGTGATGTAAACGTGTCTGGCAAATGTCCTAGTAGAATGTACCATTCGAGAAACTCTTGGTAGACATAAACTTTGACGGGTTTGACAAACCTTTCAAGGTTTGTCCACACCTTCAAGGTAGTCATTAGAGCAAGTTGTCACCTAAAAGCTGACAATGTAACTCTTTAACTATGCAACGTAACCGTGTCTCGCGGGGTACTGTCTATCTAAAGTTGATCAATTCAAAAATGCACGCTCTTCTCTCATCGTGCAGATTTCTATCAAAATACTCAAGCACGTGTGGAGGGGGAGTACTTTTGCAAAATCCTTAACTCTCAACAGTGGTACAAAATGCTTTTAATCATAACCACTTTGAGAGATTTTTCATGAGAATGGTTTTATGGAAACATAGGTTAGTCACGGAGTTATAAGGTGACTAAGGTTAGGAATAACCGTCCTATGATCCGCCAGAGCCGGAGGGATCTACCCAAGGACACCACCAATAGATATAATTTAGAAGTCCTTAGGTACGATTATTAAAAAGGAGAAAATGAGAATCGGAGAAAGAAGGAGTTGAAGAATTAAAAAGAAAAGTAAAGAAAAGGGTGAAAATAAATAGCCCTCCAGATTATTCAACTTAGGGCAGACACCAGGTTCAATTCATATGCTACTGGTTGTCACTTGATGACGCCGGTATTGAAGATCAAAGTCGTCATGGACCCAGTGACGCATGCACTAAACCTTCTTAGCCACTCAAGTTTCTCTCAACAGAAGCTTGTTTCATTCTCACAGGGAACCCTACGAAAACTATCGGATTTCTCTTAGAGATTGCTGGTATTGAAAGCAAGGAGACCCTCTCCCTAGTCTCCGCTTAGGAAAACCAAAGCACACTATTGAGTCTAGAGCCATGAGATTCATCAAAAGATCTATTAGGTGCACTTGACAATTCATCGCTTGTCGTTCAACAATAAGAACACAAGTGATACATTATCGAGTCCTTCACAGATCTTAGCAATTTGTCGAGAACATTTATGAGGTGTTCACAACTGTGATCCTCAGTGATTGAATGGAAACTCCTGCCAGGGTCAACATCAAACAGCCCTGACAGCAGGTCACTTCGGTAACTCCTTGTGGGTTACGCTTAGTGTGTCTCAAATGGTCTACAGTCGTGGGGTGATGCTTCGGTGTACCTCAGCGACTCACCTGAACTGTAGGTATACTCTGGTACATCGCGTTATCTCACTTGTGGGAATCCAGTTCAGGAACAGCCTTAGTGAGAATTAGAGACGTGTTTTCACACTATGCTGTTAACACACTCGAAGTTCAAACTTGTAAGCGCTGGATTATTTCTAACCCATGTTTTATGTTTTCTTCTTATGGATGCTCGCGGGTGGAAAAGATCGTGCAGATTCTTCACATGGTCATACCAACATCAACACTAATTGAAGTTCTCTCAAAAGGCAACACAAAGTCAGAATGATTCTTCGTCAAAGTCAAAGAATCTACAAAGTTTAAAGACTCAGAGAACTAAATCAGTACTGAACATTCAACGTTAAAGAGCGTGTGAGCATGTTGGAGAAAGACGTGGAGACACTGGAGCAACGAAGTAGACCTGATGCAGATAACCACAACATACTATCACTACCACCACAAAGAACAAAGATCAAAGAACAAAGAAATCAAAGACGTCAAAGCAGAATACTTCAAAGGAAACAATTTCTCTACACTGGGGAGATTTTTCGAATCAAGACACTTCTTCTCACAAGAAAGAAGAATGTTAGAAGACGTCAAAGCTACTATTACATCAGCACCTACAACGTCATTACTCATATCATTAATTACCAACACTTAGGGGGAGATTGTTGGAATCACTCCTAAACTATATTACAAGTGTTAGTAATTAATATGTAATAGTTAGCTTAATTAGGCCTTTATGTTTGTTATAATGCTAAGGTTTATGTAGAAGGCCTATAAGCCTTGTCCCAAGCCTAATAAGAAAAGGAAGGGACTAAGAGTGTTGCCCTAGCTCCCTCTCCTATAAATACCTCATGTAAACCTTCATTTGAAGGTTGGTTGTTCACTTTCATATTACACTTGTGCTTATCCTTTCAATATTGTCTTAAACGTGTGTGTGTTTGTGTGCAACCGATACTTCCTTCATCTCATTTCTTATATGAATGCTTGTGTTACAAACATGGTGACCTAACAGTCATCTTCGCGGAAGGGTAGAAAGAAAGAAGACGAAATAAGTAGACGCGCCCGGAAAACCTCACTTCAAATCCAAATAAGAAATACCGTATAAACAACCTCGTAACCAACATTGTCCAATCATCAATTCAAGCCGTGAAATAATATCCTTCGTGAAAATGTGTACATCAAGTTGCCAAACCTCATAACAAAATGAATCTCAGCATCATACCAAATCTCATCATCAAGTCTCATTATCACTAATCTCATAACCAATCAAGTCTCATTATCAAATCACATCAAATTGCAAGACTCATTATCGAACCGCATCAACAACTCCCAACCCATATCAAATAGTCCATAAACCCAAAACAGATCATGAGTCCAAGTCCAATTAAAACCGTTTGTACTGTCACTTCAATTAAAATGTTCGTTCAAGCCGTGAATTTGTATCCTCCGTGAAAATTTTATCCGGCCAAAAATACCACTCATTAATACCAAATATATAAAACATTGTAGCCAAAATTTTTGTAAAAAATTGGATAACAAGTTTTATTCCTAATTAAAATTTATATTTAAACGAGTATATCAATATATCTCATTTCATCATGTTTGAATGTAGCCCAACCCTGACAGCCTAAAAGAAAATCGGACACCAGGCCCAAACCGAGTCTATCACAATTAAAAGCCCGGTCTAATACTAAACGGTAGACTCCGATCCACCCATTATAAGATACAGCCCGATCCAAGAGTCTCCTAATAAAACGGTAATAACCAGTGTAACCCTATCATTTGTCTCATTCCAAAACCCTAAGCACACACTTAGCGTTAATACCGCATCCCTCATCCAATTCTCAAAAATCTGCTCATCTCATCAAAACTCTTCTCCTTAATCTTCAGCAAAACAATCCGATTAACAAACACCAAATCTTTTTCGATCTATATTTATAATCTAATCAAGCAAAGGTCAGAACCTATTTAACTTCTTTCTGTTTCAGCAAATCGAGCACTAAACGAGGACTTCAAGATCATTAAAGATGGTCTCGGGTAGGTCCTTTCTTGATGTGTTAACCTTTTATTTTTCTTTTCATATTTGTCAAATAACGAACTAAAGAAATAAAACTAACATCCTTGTTATGTTTTTATTTCTTGATGATTCGGATATGAGTTGAGGCGAGACTTCATAAATTGGATTTGTGATGAAAAGGTTCAAACGAAAAAATATCGTGTAAAGATAAAAAACCTTGAACCTATTCTGAGATTCATTTGTATTGCAATTTCCTTTGAGTCTTGTTTGAGGATGAGGAGATTAGGGTAGATTGTAGTTAGATGTTGAAGTTGGTTGTGATTTGATTTTGATCAAGATTGATGTAGTCGGATCTATTGTACTTCAATTCCTTTTTTTTTTGTTTTTTTGTTAGAACAAATAACATGGACCATTGTTGTTTTAAAACTGAGGTTCTTGAGTTGTGGTATTAAGGTTTTGAGGTCGGGTCAATTTCAGTTTACTCTTTAACCTTTAAGTCAAGTTGCATCATGATTTGAGGTCAAAACGCTTCATGTTTTTTCTGTCAAGTCGCTTAAAGGTCAACAAATCGCACAGTTGCTTTTACCTCTTAGTCAAAATGCATAAGAGTCTTCTCAAAACGCACTATTAATTTTGACAAACCACATGAGTTGGTTATTGTTGTTTTAGGTTGTCAAAACGCACCCCCTTTAAGAAACCGCACACATATTATCCTTTTATCAAACCGCTCTTTTCAAACCGCATGAGCCCTGCAACACTCAAACCACATCAGCAAACCGCAGTTGGCTCATGAGTCAAACCGCATAAGTACCAGAAAAACCGGATCTTCAAACCGCATCCAAGATTTCCTGAAAACCGCAGTCAAGAAATTTGCCAAATCGCAGGCAAGAAAAGACCCAAATCTGACCAGTATAACAAGAAATCCAAGAAAAAATGTATACGGATTTTACATCTGACCACTGATTGACCGCAAGATACTTCAATCATTTGACTACAAAAACTGATTAATCAAAACAGTTTAACCATACAACTTACTTGACCACCAAACTATATTCAGAAATCATTAAAAACAAGTATCCAAAACCTGTTAAAATAGTTATAAAAACCAGATAACATGTTTAATACACTTAAAACTAGAATCAACCACAGTATAAAACTTCAACATAACCATATCAAACCGCTTCTAAGACCTCATCAAACTTAGTACAAACTCATGTATCAAACCGCAACAGAAACAAGTACAAAAACCGCATAGGAACCGTGAATCGAACCTCATGAACAACACAAACAACATAACCTGGCTCTGAAACTAATTATAGGATCATACATATTATGTTGTTTGATGATTTGGGTGGTCTAGGATGGTGATGATACAAGTAGTCCATGTTTAGAGAGTGAAAGAGTGAGAGGGAGTTCTTGAGAGAAAGTAAAACAAAAAGAATGAAAGGTTAGATTAGAAGCTCCACCACTTCCAAGGATGCAAGGGGTATTTATAGTTACAACCTAAACGTCAACCTGTCGGACTATGGATCAGGTATACAGTGGGTAAAGACCCGTCCTTCCTCCACGGTGTTACTCTAAGCTAAATAAACTAAGCTAATAACTAACTAATAAACTAGTAAATAACAATATGTCTACGAGCTAGCATATGCTAGACAATAGTTGGGGTGCTAGACAATAGTTGGGGTGACCGGCATCAAAAGGTTTCATCCGTCTTTTGCAAAAAATATGTCAAGAACAATACCAGCGAAAACAAAACCATGCATAAATCATTCAAACCAAACGGATTGAAATACGGTTATAAAACCGTTTTATCTTTTGATTCAAAACAAAAAAAAATACCAACAGATAACACATATTCATCAAAAGGGAAATAATCAAATCGATTCGTAACAAGGAACCAACACGCGTGTTCTTTGAAGAATCAAGCCCAGAACACCCAATTGAATCATCAATTGATTCAATTTAATCTCCAAAATCTAAAATCTTACACGGTTAGAAAAATCCCCAATTCAACGAAACCCTAGTTTCACTTCTTTGGGATTCCAAGTGCTCGCAAAGAACACACCAACCGGAGAAGAACAAGGATAGGTTAACCAAGCCATATCACAGGCGGTCAACCACCAAGAGGAGAGGGAAAAGTGAGACAGTAAGTCTCTAATGAAGAAGAGAGACGGTTTTATCTCTCACAGAAGATAAGAAGCCAAAAAGAGGCGCACAAATAATATTAGGGCATCACAAAAAAAAGGGCTACGGGGTTTTAAATTACCCCTGAAGTTTCAATCTTCACAAAACCACCCTTCCATTTCCTTTTTTTATATAGTATATTAAGTTTTGATATATATTGTATAGTTTATTTTAGATAAGCTACTTTCCTTATTTATAAGTAAGTACCTTTTCAAGGTTTAGAAATATAATAACCTAGTATCTACACTGCTTATTATATTGATTAGGAATAATTTTTAATGAGTAATTAACCTTAGGTTGTTCAATTTCAACATAAAATCTCTTAGGATAATTTTTGGATTAAATAGTCCCGTAAAGGTTTTACAGCCTATAAGGAAAAAATAAAACAAAAGAGCTCGCTAGATATAGAAATGTCGACACACCTTGTGTTAAATTTTTGGAGTTTTTTAGTCAATATCCTTGAGATATGACGAAAGGAGGTGGAGATAATGGAAAGAAGGAAATTAATACAGTTAGTACACCTCAATTCCAATGCCCGATCCCAAAACCCGCGAATTACTCATTATGGGAAATTCGAATGCAAATAATTCTCGAAGCGAATGGTTTATAGGAAACAATAGAGCCGTCAGAGACGACTCAACCCGATAAGAAAAAGGATTAAACTGCTATTGCATTCTTTTACCAAGCCTTACCCGAGGAACAATTGCTTCAAATAATAAAGCACAAAACCGCGAAAGCCATATGGAATGCTTTGAAATCTAGACACGTTGGCGAAGATAGAGTTCAACAAGCAAGATTACAAACACTCAAATATGACTTTGAGATATTACATATGAAGGAAGATGAGACAATCGACACCTTCACTACAAAACTAACAACACTCGTAAACAAAGCCACTAGTCTAGGACACACAATTGAAGATCAAACCTTAGTACGTAAACTACTAAATGATGTACCCGATAGGTATCTTCAAATAGTTGCATCTATAGAACAATATTCCGACCTAAGTACAATGACAATGGAAGAGGCATTCGGAAGACTTAAGAATTATGAAGAAAGAATTAACTTCAAGAAAGGGAAACAAGTGGACAATCAAGAGAAATTGATGTTCACACGACATGACAATAAAGGAAAACATTTTAGAGGACATGGACGTGGAAAGTATAAATTTTCACAAGATAAAAACCACGAAAAATTTAAGGGAGAAAAAAGAGATGGAGAAACATCTCATAACAACTTCAAGAAATCAAGCTATGATACTAGCAAATTACAATGTTACAAATGTAAGAAGATAGGGCATATTGCACCTAGATGTCCTCAAAGGACAAATTCAAATGAGTAATCTAACCTTGTTGAAGAAGACTTAGAACCAACCCTACTAATGGCAATATTAGAAGACTTAGATGAAAGGAAACAAGTAAAAGAAGTTGAAAATCAAAAGGTCTCGCTACATGAAGAAGATGTAGGATATAAAGAGACAAATATGGATAGTCTATGGTATTTAGACAATGGAGCAAGCAACCATACGACTGGAGTAAGAGAACACTTCAAGGAGCTAGATGAGAAGGTTAGTGGAAAAGTGAGATTCGGAGATGGATCACACATAGAGATCAAAGGAAACGGTTCAATCTTAATAGAATGTGATGACGAGAAGCAAAGAATTATATCACATGTATATTACATTCCTAACTTGAAAAGCAACTTATTGAGCCTTGGATAATTCACCGAAATTGGTTGTAAAGTAGTAATGCAAGACGATGAATTACCACTTTATGACATGGAGAACAAAATCTTCATGAAAGTTACAAGACAAAGAAACCGTCTATACAAAGCAAGTCTAAGGATAGGCACACATGTTTGCTTATTAGCAAATTTAAAGGATAATACTTGGTTATGGCACGCAAGACTAAGACATCTCAACTTTGAATCACTAAAATCTATGGCTCAAAGAGAGTTAGTTCAAGGAATACATGCCATTAGACATACAACACAAATCTGTGAATCAGAGTAGAGCGCCATTTCTCAAGAAAGCAAAAACTAGATCAATATCACCTTTAGATTTAGTATATGGAGATTTATGTGGACCAATCACACCACCAACACCTTCTAGAAAGAAATATATATTCTTATTAGTAGATGACTACTCAAGATATATGTGGGTGTATTTTCTAAACACAAAAGATCAAGCATTTGATACTTTCAAGGAATACAAGAATACGATAGAAAAAGAGTTAAGGACAACATTAAAGATGTTAAGAACTGATCGTGGAGGAAAATTCACATCTAATGAATTCACTCAATACTGCAAAGCAAATGGCATAGCACGACAACTTACCGCACCTTACTCACCACAAAAAAATGGAGTAGTTGAACGAAGAAATAGGATGATTATATCTACAATGAGATGCACGATGAAAGCAACAAACATGCCTCAAAATTTTTGGGCTGAAGCTGTTAGACATGCTATATACATCCTAAACAGCGTTCCTACAAAAGCCTTAGAAGACATTACTCCATATGAAGCAATCAAACGAAGAAAGCCAAACTTAGAGAATCTAAGAGTTTTCGGCTGCATAGCATATGCAAAGGTACCATCACAACATTTGACGAAGTTTGATGATAAAATTAACATAATGGCATACTTAGGAAACGAACAAAGATCAAAATCTTACCGACTATTTGATCCAACAACACAAAAGATATGTGTTAGTAGAGATGTGAAGTTTAAAGAGGATGAAGATGAGATTGGAAGGATTACATGAGTGAGCACACTAACGATGAACCTGAGTGGATTGACTTCAAAATTGAAAATATTGAAGCCACAAATGAACATCATGAACAAGAAATCCAACAAAGTGACGAAGACAACGATTTCCCTAACAATGATGGTGATGAATATGCAACATCAACAAAAAACTCACCCTCACATTCACAAACACTTCACACACCATCAACAATTTCATCACGAGTAAATCCTCAAGTTACATCAACTACCTCAGTACAATCAACCAATCAAAGTAATAATGGTTCAAACTCAACCACAAACTTACATCCAAACTTTGATCATACAACATTGCAAGGTTTTAGAACATTGAATGATTTATACATAAACACCAAGGAAGAATTACAAGGAAGCATCAAGCGATAAAAAATAGATTGAAGCAATGAAGGCCGAATTAGAATCCATAAATAGAAACATAACATGGGAACTAACCACTCTACCTAAAGGATGTAACATATTGGATTTCATAAATACACTAAACCATAAGATCAAATAGGCGTACAAGGAGTTCTAGAGAGAGAAAGTTAGAGGTTTAGGGAACTTTAGTGAGAGAAAGAAAAGTCTTATTATGAGCTCCAACTTTCTACCTTGGAAGGTAGAGAGTATTTATAGTCTTTACATAAATCGCCACCTATCGGGCTGTGGATCAGGCATACAGTGGGTAAGGACCCGTCCGTCCTCCACGGTGTTACTTAAACTAAATACTAATTAACTTATAATAATCTACGACTACGAGCTTACTAACGATTACATATACTTGAGGTGACCGACTCTTTAATACTTGGATTTACTAAATCCTAACAATCTCCCCCTAAGGGAGGTCACCTCAAACATATACTAAAATTACATTGAATACAAACATATATTACATTAAAAATTGTTCTTGCATTCTTGATGTAGTACTTTGCTCTGAAGCTCGTAGTCATCGATTCTTCTCATTGCATGTTTGGTTAATCCAAGTGGAGGTCTTTTTACTGATCCACGTGATAATAATTGTTGAGCCAGCTTTTGAGATCATCAACAAACATCAATCTCTGACTCATCCATTGTGGTGTTGGTATTATGTGATATTGTGACATACGGACCGACATGCTCACATTCTGGTTCATGATATATTCTCATCAGAGTAGCGGAAGCTTTCGTTGATTCATGATATTGGCAGCAGCGAAGCAGAAGCATGGTGTGATAATATCAGAGTCATTGAAGCATTAATCATGATTTCTTTGAAAATGAATGTGTTGTGTGAGCATGCGGCTATGGATTGACCGCTCCATTCTGATCAGCTGCAAACGTAGAGTGTTCCTGCATAAAACAGTTAGCAATAAAGCACACAAGAGTGTCTTTGATCACTTTTGTTGAATTGAGGTACAAGGCCTACGGTTCCCCGTTGATCAGTACAAGTACTGCCTGTGATCAGGTATAATTCCGAAGAATTTCCTTGACAGGGTTTCGCAGCTGCTCTAGCTGTTCTCAAACCGGAACGTCTCAAAGAAGACAACACGGAGTGAGTGAACCAGCGAATAGAGATTCACTGATTGATGAAAAGAGATTTGAAAAACAATCGTGTATCGCACAATAGAAATTGTTTTTGCAATACAACGAAGGTTTTAATGAAAATCAATTATCAATCATAAACACCTTTTGATTTGAAATATTCGTACACGGTCGAAGTGCTAAAGAAAAGAGTTTTTAAGCACAATGACCGGTTTTTCAAAGGTATCCGTCAATCCATAACCTGAACCAGGATTGATTCAAAAGATTGAGTCGCCCCGTTGTTTCTATTCAGTTGTCACATGGTTGATCTATTGAATAGATCTCACATGCCACCTACCAGGAGCTTGTTTGATGTTGGCTCCAGAAGGGTTTCCATCTTTATTGTGAATATTTTTAATATATCACTCGGATGTTCTGGCAATACCACAAGGATAATACGTAGGACTCAAGATATAATCTCTCTTTCCACATTGTGTGAAACAGAGAGTCTTCATTGAAAGTGTCCTAATGAGATTTATTGATGATCTCGTGGCTCTAAACTCAATTTGTGCATATTTGGATCCTATATCGGAGACTAGGGAGAGGGTCTCCTTCTTCAATATCAACCATCTCTAAGAGAAAGTCGATAGATAATTTTGGTTCCCCGTGAGAATGAAACAAGTCCTTTTAAGAGGAACTTGAGTGGTTTGGGAAGTTGAAGTGCAGTGCGTCACTGGGTCCATGACGTCTTGTCTTCAATACCGATGTTACCTTGGTAACTACCAGTAGCAAATGAATTGAACCCGGTTTCTGCCCTAAGGTTGAATAATTGGAGGGCTATTTGTTTTCACCCTTTTCTCATTCAATTCTTTTTCATTCTTCAACCCCTTCAGTGCTTACCGAGACTTCATAGCTAGATCCTTGTTGGGTTTATTCCAGTACTAGCTCAGTCTCGGTCCGCACTCATCCCATATCTCACTTTTCTCCTTTTTTTTCAATATACCTAAGGACTTCTACACTAACTAGTGGATTGTCCCTGGGTAGATCCCTCCGGTTCTGGCGGATCATGGGAACAAATACCTAACCTTATCATCCTTATACCACCATACATAAAGTAAGGTTGGTTGGTCTATTTGGTATTGTTCATCTGCCATTGGAACCAATTGAAAACCATTTGAAAATCAATCCAGATACTTATGATATATTATCAAAGCATTTTGTATCTGAACTGTTTTTGATATTTTTAGAACAAGAGCTCCCCCTCAACATGTGCATCAAGTGTTTGAAATCGTTTTGCACACGGAGGCAAGAGAAAGAATTAACTTCTTTGATTACCATTTTCTAAAAAATATCAACATCACTTCCCTAATTAAAACAAGTAGATAATGCATATAAGGGAAGGATGAGGTTTTCGTAAACTTGCTCCCCCTCAATATGTGCCTTGATGTTTGAAAGAGTTTTGCACATACAAGAGGGAACCTGCACATTGATAAAAAATTGATCACGTTTCAGATCTTTGTGGTTTAAGATAGATGCTCCCCCTCAACATGTGCATGGAAAATTTGAAATCGTTTGGCACATGTGGGAAGGAGAGCTTGTACATCCTTATAAAACCATTTACCGAATTATCAGATTAAATCCAATTTAAATCACAAATTCTCCCCCGATCACAATTATCAAATCATTTGAGATTTGTGATCTCTGAAGATTTAAATTGATTTGGAAAGCTTTTTAGGAGAATTGTGAATTGATTATGAAAGCGTTTTAACTGATAAGGATCAGATTTTGAGACTTTGGACTCCATTGATTAAACATGCATGAATATCTTGTGAAAACAATTGAATGACACATAACTTTTTAATTTAATTGAAATCATTCTCCCCCTCAATCAATGACCTAAGTTGTTGATTGAGAAATAGATATTTTGACACACTTTAAGTCCAAATGATTTCCAAAAAATAGAGTCCGAGTTATTTTTCAAAGCAATTAGTTTTCATTAGATAGTAAGGATTTGTTTAAAGAATCAGAGCAAGAAATTTGAAAACATCTAAAGCATGGCTCTGTTCTATCTTTGAAAAGCGGGTTACTGCCTGAAATGACAATAAACCATTGTATCTCTTTCTCCCAAAAATATTTTTTGATTTTTTGATTTTTTTTTTTATTATTATTATTTTTTAAGAAAATTCAAACAACATCTAAAGTCCCGTGTCATTCTTTGAATGACAGCATCAAGACCGTAGATATTTATCGAATCGAGAAAAACATGACAAAATGACAATATTTTTTGAGGATTTTTCGAATTTTTCAAATTTTTATGGATTTTTTAAAAGTTTTATATTTTTCTATTTGCTTTTTGAAGGTTTTGAAATTTTGTATTTTGTTTTTCGAATAACTATTTACAAGAAGATAAGTTAGTATAAGAGGATGATGAAATGAGTACCGAGATACGTATATCATTCAGCACGTTGTAGAAGAAAGAAATCAACATCTCTTAAACTTTAACCACCAAAGCATTTGAGGCTTCTAAGAAAATCGTCTGAACATGAGCCTTCTAAATGAGAATCTTTGGTAGCTTCCCCCAAAACCGACAATCTTCGAATTAAGACAATTTACCCCAAGAAGTAGAATGTGAAGGATAACAGTCTCATTGAATGAAGCTCAACAACCCAAAGAAACATGAAAACACCGAAGTAACAAGTTGAACCGGTGATCCTTTCTGCGGTTATCAAACTCGGGATACATGATTAAGCCCGATCATATGAACCTGTTGTGCATCCCCGATGTAATCATCATTCTGTGGATTTGTGCAGTCGTCTGTATGGGAGAACAATTATATCAACATCTTCAATTCACCAAATGCATTCTAGTTATCTTACATATAACCAATCAGCCCATAGTGTACACATGTACCCAACCAGAGTGAAGGCTATGACATCTAAGTAACATGTTGAATCACTGATCATCTCTGTGGATATCAACTCCGGAATAACTGAATAAGCTCGATCATGTGAACATGTTGTGCGTCCCTGATGTACACAAATCTCTCCCCTGATGGTTGCGATCTCATCGAAATCATCATTACATAGTGTACATGAAGCACTAACCGGAAGCACTTTATCATAAATCATATAGAAGATGTCGATAAGCAATATCATCTCACGCTCCACATATTCTTCACATATTTCTTCCTACTGAAAGCTGAGTTAACACATACCAAAAGTATCCAGAGACCACTTCCTCCCAAATGGTTGGAATAATACATCTTTCCCCCAAATAGTTAGAATAATATATCCTTCCCCCAAATAGTTGGAATAACACACCAAAGGCTATGAGTAAACACTTAGTTTCTCTGCGGTTATGACATTTGTCTTTCCCTGGATTACTTCAATAGTGAAGAAGTATTAAGTTCATCACGTGTACTCTTTGTGTGTTTAGATGTGTATCTCCTTCCCCCTTGCTGGTTTTGATACCTCAGAATCAGCAACACATTATACATGCCAAATACTCTTGAAATAGAAAAGAACAAACAATTAGCTCAACTGAATCCTATGAGAATCAACTGCTACAAAAACTCTCCCTGACTATCTTTACCAACCCATATGTAGACAATTTGAAGTGACCACTCAAGAAGAAAAACCCGATATACCAAACTTGAAACTGAAGTCGAATTCCGCAAATTTGTATTTTAAGCTTGCACTTAATGATGGAAGAGCGGTGTCGAGAATCTATGCTTTAAGCAAATTTCTAAGTACTCAATACCCAATGAAAGTATGAGACATTAACACCTCTTGCGATTATCCACACTGTCATCTGCGTGTGACACTGAGTAAAACAACATAACTCCTAAAAGCGATAGTTAACCAGGTCTTCAACCATCCACTCCGACTGCTGGTAACTAGATAAACCAAGACTTCAACACAAATTCTTAAGCCCGAGCAAGTTATCAAATAAGAACACGCCTTTATGAACGTCAACTTCAACCTCAAATAAGTGATAAATGAGTAACTTCGAAGTAATCAACTTGTGTCAAATGTCTAACACGTGAATAAACATACAATCGGATGTACATTGACCCACTGAATGAACCGGAGCAAATGATTCCTCAACATCAATGCACCTTAAGGTATACATGTAGAGACTGATCTGGAAGATTCACCAATAATGTTTTTAAGCGGATGAGGGAGTCATTTTCCTTAATGTTCATGTGGTTGATTTACAGAGTGCACATTTAGGAAAGAACAATGAAACAATGATCCGTGAAGATTTGGTAAAGGAATACCAAAGAGCGGATCATTATTCATGAGTGCAACTACAATAATATGATAGTCATTATCAATGCCTTGAGGAATAACTGGAGATTAGGCTTCTTGAGTAGTCTGAGTTGTACTTCTTAGATGATCAACATTCGCTAGCGGTTGGAAATACTCATCAAACATATCTTGAAACAATGAATCCCAAACAATGAATCCCAGTTATCCTTAGAAGTGAAGCATTAGGCATTGAAGGAGAGTCATATGACCATAATTCAAGCATCCATCAATACGTATTATATGCACTCTTCTCCTCCTCAAAAATTGCATCCGAAGTTGCCATTTTTGATTTGAACAAGGGAATAAGAATATACCCCAATGAATGTAGATCCACTTGAGGGGTGAAAGAGCGTGGAAAAACATGAAGCTTGTTGATGAAGAATGTCGATGAGAATGGTCATGCACATGAAGATTTCCCTTCTTTTGAAGATAAAGCGCACTGAAGAGTACACCTTTCTTTTCTTTCAAGAACGAGGCCTGAAGTGTTATCTGCAGACGCCATAATGATGAAGTACGAGGCTTGAACTGATGTGAACAGACGTCATAGCCGAATGAATATCAAGATTGAGTTGCTTGAACCCGTGAGTTATGAGATATCAATCCATTTGTAATCCATACTTTAAGCCAGTCCATGTAGTGAAGGATCGAAGTATCTACAACTGAGTAAGGATTACCTTCACTAACATTACAAGTTTGATTGCATATATATTGGTTAGTGACATTAGTATCCAAACCCTTTGGGGTTTCACGGTCAACCTTGATTTTGTCATCAGAAAACAGCTTTCCGGTAGGAATCCACCTAAGTCCAGCATCCTTAAACATTCTACCAGACGGTATCCACTTATGGAAAGTTCTAGGATTGTAAGGCTTCTTATGCATAGTGGGAGACTTATCCTTATTCCTAGTTTCCAAAGATTTAGCAGTTGGTAACCATCTAGGTGAGGCTTTTGGTTTCATTTGCTTCATATGCACTGTGGATGACTTAGTGTAAATCCTAGACTTAACAGGTTGTACCATTGCATTAGCATTTACTTTCTTCAGGGATTTTGTGAAACATTTATCATGATTAGCATTAAAGATACATTTCAGACACTTTGAGCAAACAGCTTGTTTGGATTCAGAAATAGATCTAGAATACTTAGAGTGATCTGCTATGGGAATAGCTTTAATCGAAACGCAACTACTCTTAGATGTAATTCCATCCCTAGTATTTAGATTAGTGTTCCTAGGTAATGGTTTAGAACTACTAGCAGTGCCTTGAAATCTCAAAGAATTCATCACCCTAGGTCTTGCACCTAAAATTCCGTCTTTGCGATTCTGTGCCTTCTTTCTAGCCATTTCTAAATAAGAGTTCTTATACAAGTCATTCATATCAGTTTTCCTAGGCAAGTGAGGTGAAGTGACTGGTTTTGTCAAAACTTGTTTCGCATCAACTTGGGAGGCAAACCGCGTTTTTGAAAATTTGGGTCGTTCAGATCTAAACGCATTCGGTTGTCTAATAACTAGTTTCCCCAAGTTTGATGGTTTTGAAAACTTGGTGTTCACACTATTCCCTGTTGTTTTTCTGAGCTCATTTTTTAAAGCAACAATAGCGAAACTCTTTTCCTGAAGTTGAGCTTTGAGATCATCAATTTTTGCTATCAAATAGTTTGTTTCCATTGACTTAGTTCTAGCTTCTTTGACAGAGTCACTTAGTTCTATGTGATTCTTTCTCAAAGACTCATTTTCCTTTAGTAATTTGGCCACACAAACAGCTAATTCATCATTTCTCTTTGAATATCATCAATAGCATTAACATCAGAATTACTTGTAACCAAATTACTTTTCACATGCATACCAGAAATATGTTTCTTCAAATTGTTGATGGTTGAGTCTTTGTCTTGAAGCTGAGCTTTCAAAGTGTTCATTTCAAAAAGTTCACGGAATTCAGGAAGTTCCGGATTTTTACATGGTTTGTTAATTTGGAAACTTTCTTCTTTACTTTGTATCTCAATTTCAAGTGAAATGCAATGTTTTTCAAGATTTGAGAATTTGTTTGAAAGTTCATCAAGAGCCTTTTTATCAACCTTATTGTTTGTTTTGAAACACTTAATCTCAGACTCAGTCTCAGTTACAGAACATTTATCAAAGTCATGTTCAGCATCATGATCAGTTTGATTAAGTACTTTATCAGATGCACTATGTTGAACAGTAGAGGGTACCTCATTACATGACACCTGCTCAATTTCTGGTCTGATATCTGCATCCACATCATGTGTAACAAGAGTCACTGAGCTACTGGCTGTTTCAAGCTTAACTGTCTCTGAGCCTCTGTATTCAGTGTCAACTGATCCATCATCCGATGCCTTACTGGTCTCAATACTACAATCTATTATGACAATCGGTAAATTTTCACATTTTAAATTTAATAATAAATTATTATTTATTATTACCTGAACGATTTTGAGCAAGCATTAGCTCACTTGAGATAAATAAGGGAGGTTATCCTGCACACTGGAACATTTTGAACTATCAAACATTATCAGAAAATGCATATTTTTCTATTTTCTACCCTGCTTTGAGTTTTCAAACTCACACGAGAAGTTATCTCACTTTATCGAAAACACGAGCTCACGCACGAATCGACCAATAGAAAGTATGGTATTAGTCTAATAAGCACATTTTGAATCAATACTGATGTTTTTATATTTCTTTTATAAAAACACACTCGAAACCCTATTTTACACGTTAACCAATTTTCAATATGTAACTGAAATATTTCAATTCACATTTAAACATAAATGAAATGCGAAAACTTTATCCTTCTTGTGTCGCATTTTATGCCACCAAATACAAGAACTCTTGATTATATATATATATATATATATATATATATATATATATATATATATATATATATATATAGGGGAGGGTTAACGTGAGATCAAACTTAAAGTTGTAAAAATAAGATCAAGTCTAAAAAACCACTAAACATTTATAAATAACAATTTTAGCAATAATACACATAAAAATAATATTTTAATACAAATTAACATTTTAGCAACTAATAGCCAAATGATACATGAGTTTGTATTAGTGATACACCTGATACACATTACACTAATAAACATTCCAAAATCTGATACACATACAAAAACCTGATACACATTACACTTCTAATGAAAGTGTATCATCTAGGTTTCGTAAATTTTAAAAAGAAATCTATCGAAACTTTAACAATTTTAGTTGTAGTTGATAAAAAATTTATTTTTGTTGTAAGAAGAGTGTCGCTTGTCAAATTTTAGTTTGATCTCATTTTAACAACTTTAAGTTTGATCTTATTTGATCTAGATTATATATATATATATATATATATATATATATATATATATATATATATATATATATATATATATATATATATATATATATATATATATATATATATATATATATATATATATATATATATATATATATATTCTCCTAGTACATGTACTCTAAACCTAATCTCTTCTACCTTGCTTGCACTCAAATACATTCAACATGAAATGCCTCTTTGGTTCATTGTTTTGATCACTAAACAAGATAGTATCTAGGGTATTGGGGAGACATATGAGTACAAGAGCCATTCCATCATCCCTAAATGTTAGCCTACGAAATGTACCATGAACCAAGTAAACACACTAAACCATTTGACTTGTGCATATGAAAATAATTTTAAAATTAAGTTGTTTTTTCGTTCCAACATACATACACATTTACATTTTTCCACACAAAAAACTCACAAGTCACAAAAGCACTCTTTTAGTTATTATCTTGCAACACTTAATATAATATCAAGCCTACAAATGTTGACTCCTACTTTGCGTGTAATAAACAAAACGCATCCATGTTGTTTCTTACAACATGTAATCAAAACAAATAAATGTATCATTTTTGTCACAGTAAGATAAACGCACCCTTTGGTCATTATATATAATGTATAAATTGTGGCAATATATAAGTTAAAACAATGACATGGTCCCTTCCTTTTGGCTTACTGTCACACGAAAACCACACCAATACTTCACTCAATCTCAACTTGGTAGCTAAACAAGTACATTTGTACTAGATAAATTAGAACTTAAAAACTTCTCCTGTTTTTCTTTATATAAACGAACACACAAACCACCCAAACTCATCACTTTCACTATAAACTCACTCAAAACACCTACACATTCTCCCTTGTGGTTTCTTTCGATCCAAAGAAAGAAGAATGAAAGTATTTTTTCGGGTTTAAAGTTGGGAAGCTAACGGGTTGGTTTTTGAAACACTAGTCGAAGTGCTAGTTCCTTGGTCCATCCTTTCCGTTCAAACACACTACACTCTTGTAAGGAAACTCAAACTCATGTCTTTCATATTTCATTTCGTTAAATCTTTAGTTTGCGAAACATATGCCTAGCCGAGTTTTTATGCAAACGTATAAATGAAAACATTATCGAAAACCTTGTTTCACTTGACTATTATGAACTAGCATAATCTATCATGAGTTGTTATGCTTATGTGGTGATTTTGAACGTTAAACATGGACTAGCAAACATAAAATAAGCTATACGAACCTTTACTAAATCGACTTTAACAAATTTGGTTTAAAATCTATTTCGGGTCCTAAATAAACATATAAAAACCATATCGGGCCTTATGGCCCAACGAAAACCCGACATGGCTGTTGAAATGCTTATTTGAAAAGTAGCAGCTTATTTATAACTTATGACAACTTTTAGAATTCGAAATATAAATCACAAATTGTTTCCGAACCATGAAACTCTTTAACGAACCATATAAGCTTATCGGGAAGCTTATTGGGCTTTACCAAGGCCCATAGCTAATTTGAAGTGCTTATTATATTTCTGAACCATTTTTCCAGCTTATATGAACGTAAAAAGCAGTTTCAAAACTAAAAAACTCAACTCGTGACTTATTTTGAAACACAAAGCTTAACCGAGCATTATTGGGCTCGAAGCAATGACTTATTCGAGAGCTTATTTATAAGCCGAGACCATAAGCTCGCTTGTTTCATAATCCTAAACCTACAGCCATTTCGGAAATATCGAAAGGAAAATGAAACGAATATAGATGCGAACCCAGGTCTGTTGATTTTGTGTCATAAATCAAAATCCAAACACCTCACACTCACTTAAATAAACTTGCGACGTACTTAAAACCAAAAGTGATTCTTGGCTCAGTGGTAACGTGTTTATGTTTCATTCGAGAGGTCGCATGTTCGAGCCCCGTCTGTTGCTTTTTGCTATTTTCATTTAAATGTGATTTTACAGCTTCAGTCCCCCAACTTCGAGTAACTTAACATTTTATTAAAATCTTTGTAACTTCGAAAATGAAACAATTTTGACAACTTCAATCCCTTGATTTTGAGTATATTGACACATCCTTAAAACTTTTGCCTAAGTTTTGAAACTTATATTTTGTTTTTACTTCTCAGCCTCTCAAAGTTAACAATTGGCACTTTTCACCCAAAGTTTTATAAGTTTAGTAAACTTGTACACGTTTTATCACTTTTTGTCTAAATAAATATGTTTAATACATATTTTATTTAACGACTACATCCGCGTAAACTATCAACATTAATTTTTTTTTCAAAAATAATATTTATCCATGACATCGATAAAAATATATATTGTATATATATATTTTTCCACCTCGAAACCAAACCAATCTAATAAATACAATTTGAATCGTATTTATTCACACTTCGATAATACTTAAAACAATATATTCAAGCCAACTCTTATATGAAAGTTTCGTATACAAATTTCCACATTATTCCAAGAGCCAAAACTTACAAATATTTTCACAACTACATTTTTATGTGCATCGATGATCTAATTAACTTGTGAAACATCCACATAAGCTACAATAACTCAATTTATTTGAAAACACTTGTTTTTGAACTTTAAGCATTTCAAAAACATAAATACTTGTAAACTTACAAACGTTGTTTAAATCTTAACAACATGCATTTGAATACGAGACTTAGACTAAAAACCATACCATACTTATCTAGATTGCGTGTCGGAGCCGTGCACAATTACTACTTGATTTATTCTCATTTAACGACTAATGAGGTGAGTTCATAACCCCTACTTTACCTGTTTTATAACTGTTTTGGGGTGAGAAACATGCAAAATCTTTATGAATGATAATTGCTTTTACGCAAACATTTTATAAATAACAATTGCTTTTATGCAAACTATATGGTTAACAACTGCTTTTATGCAAACTCTTTATGAATGATATTGCTGTATGCAAATGCCTTATGAATTTGCTTTCGTGCAAACCACTTTATGAACTATTGCTGTTATGCAAACACTTGATGACTGATTGCTTTTACGCAAATACTCTACGGACAACAACTACTTTATGTACTGAAACTCTTGTGTAAACCACTATTACGAGATAGCCTAAGAGAACTGTTTCCACAACTTGCCCGCCTTTCATGTACCATTAATCCCTGTGGGGAGCGCGAGTGTTATAAATAGATCTATTGAGGGTGACGCCTCCATCCGGGTTGGTCGCTCCAACTTGCCTCCGGATGTATACCATGTCGGAACACGAGTGTGACGGAAACACACACTTGCTAAGGGCACATAAACCATATTGACATGCTACTAACACGCATGCGGAACTGTTGTAGTTTGCTACATGAGCTTAGAGCTTGAGTAATAGACACAACCACTTTTATTTGGAAGACTCCTTACACGCGGTGTATCGAGCACACTTTTGTCCATAAAACAAACTTGATTACTAAAATGCTTTGCTATAAACTTATGAACTCACCAGCTTTATAGCTGACCTTTTTAGCATGTTTTCTCAGGTTTATGATTTTGAAGTGTGACGATTTCAAGGCAGGGCTTGGCATGGCATGGTCATGGACTACACATATCTACACTGATGTATTTGGGACTACATTTTATTAATGGGCCATATTTCCGCAACAATTAAACTTTTGTAAACTTTATTATTTTATTAATAAAAGTTCTTAAACGGGTTTTGTAATCCGTTCTTTATTACCGGTGTCGTGATACCAATGACGTGGCGCCCTCAGGTTTTTTGGGGTGTTACATCTATTGATTGTACCCGACATTCATTCACCTTTCTGATCACAGCATCCACTTCTTGTGTGCCAGGAGTTACTGAGCAGCTGGTTACATCATTCTTTGTTGTTTCTGCAACACCCGGCCTTTCTGATACATTACCCGACTTATCACAAATATCTCTCAAATGTACCCGACTCTCATCTACTTTATCATCTTTCTGAGTAACTTCCTCAGTATACTTCTCCACATTATCCATGAGATAAATCAATGTCTCTGTGAACGCGCTAATTTCCATTCCAGTATGTCTCTTGAAGGACATTTCAGTCATGTCTTGATCATAATCTGATGAGAATTCCCTTCTAATGAATGACTGAAAGTGTTTGTAGATCACTTGAAGTGCATTACTAGAACTATCCTTATGAACCTTCTCTTTGTCAAGTTGTAGCTCCAATTGCTCTAGGTTTAACAGCAACGTTCCAGTTAATGTGGATAAGTCCTGACAGAAAAGGGCAATACATGTTCGTTCCATTGTTATGGGTAGAAGTAACATGAGGTGAGAGTGAAGTTGTTGATAAGGTTCAATGCTGCTTTCCTTTTGCATGGCATTCTGTAGCCTGAACAGGTGCAAATCTTTCTCATTGGACTCGGAGCATGAAGAACTCAAATCATCATTGATTAATTCAATCATCTTTAATCGTTCAGTGTAGCATACATTATCATTGGTGTCCACAGCATCATACAATTTAAGTACCTCCGAAATCACAGGGTCAGTAGAGTAAGACATGATGTGGTAGAATGCACAGGATTTTACAAGTCTATGATTTAAACCGAGAAATAGAATCTTTCGCGGGATTTTACTAAAATCAAGACCAAACCGTATTACAATGACCAATGGAATGTGTTAAGATGACAGAAGGATTGATGAGTGTCTAAATACTCATCATTTTTGTACTGTTTATAATGCCAAAAACATCTGAAACACTCAGAAATACATCAAAATGATGAAAATATCACAAATAAGTGTTTTATGTGTTTTAAATGCAAAAACATCAAAATCTGGTGAAAAACGTATCAAGTTTGCATAATTGGCAGTTTTAGTCCCCCAAGTTTCAAAAATTGTCAAATCTAGTCCCTGGTCATTCCAAAACTTATAAAAAGTCATAAAAGGTCCTTGGGATTCACAAGTTGTAAGAAATTGTCCTTTGAAGTTTAAAAATCACAATTTACAACTTTAGTCCCTCAACTTTACAAAAATATCAAAAATAGTCCCTGGGTGTTCAAAAATAGAAATTATTCAAACAACACCCTTGTATTATTAATAAATGACAAAATTGGTCCTTATGGTGAACTTTTGGAAAATTACAAGTTAGGCCCTTAAAGTTTCAAAATTGGCAGATTTGGTCCTTGGACTTATAAAAATGGAACTTTATGCAAATTTAGTCCTTGTACTAACCATTATTTGCAGGATTGACCCTTGTGATAACTTTGGAAACTTGTCAAATTCAGTCCTTCAGTTTCAAAATATTACATAAATGGTCCTTGTGCTTATTTAAACCAAACGGACCTAAATATTAAACCAAACCCAAACCCAAGCCCAAAACTCTAACCCGGCCCAATTTTTAAAATAGAAATACCGCGTCTACTGTTCATCTCCTTCTCCAATCCCTGTAAACCAAAAACCACCTGGTTTTCCACCTCACCCCAGCTATCTAAAATCACTCATCACCATCCCCTTTCCACCTATTCACCAGCCCACAACCAATAAATGCATCCACACCATTAGCAGTTCACTGTTACACTCTCATCCCCTGTTTTTGCTTCCACATCACACCAAATCCATTGAAACTTAACCTTTTGTGTCCCCTACACCTCCACAACACCCCAAGATTCCTTAATTACTCTGAAACTATCTCAAGCAACCTTATACACTTTTGGCGCCAAAAGTCTTTTAAACGGATAGGATGAGTTTGACTCATCCAATGGCTAAGATTTAAAGTGGGAAAGTCTCAGAAGCATGTGGGGAGTATTTCAAGTCTATAAAGAAAGAGGAGAAGTAGAAGAGAAAGATCATCTAGTTTTAATTTTAATTAGCTTATGTCGTTTAACTTAATTTTGATTTTCCAGTGTATTTCTTAGCTTTAAAGTACTGTTTATCTCATATTCAGTGTATTATACAACTTTTGCAACAAGTAATTTCAAGTTTCAAGTTCTGTTTTCAGTTTATGCATTTTCAAGTTCAAATTATCAAAATCTGTCAATGTTGTTGTTAGATGTTATTAAGGACTGAAATAAGCCACATAAGCTCCTAGAAAGCTTATTAAAGCTTTTAGAGACTTTAAAATTCAGTTTAGAATCAAAAAGAGAAAATCATCAAAAATACCAAATAAATAGTTGAAAAATAAAAATCATGGTGAAAGATGCAAGAAAGCTGGAGCAAGGTTTATATTGGATGGCCTTGGGATTAGTGCTTCTTGGGAAGCTATAGGTTGTGTTTGTGTGACTCAGTTCTCAGCTTTTACTTGGAATACCATTTGTAAGCATTTTGATCCATTTTGGCATTTCAATATTAGAGTTGCTCATTAGTTTAAATTTCTGTTTGTTAATGTTTATTAGTCATATTTAAGTATAATTAAGTGATAAAATCAGTCACTTGTTCTTTTTAATTAATAGTTAATAAAAATCTCAGTTTCACAGTCATATTAGCATAATTGATAATCTTAAGTTTTATGTTGATAGTATTGTTGTTTCATGCTTGTTCAGTCTTATTACATGATAATACAAGGTTGTGATTCAGTTGCATGGTCCAAATCTGTGTTTTGCCTTGAAATACATCAAAACAGTCTCAATAAGGACTTTTTGGATAAGCTTGTTTAACTGAGTTAAAGAGTGTTTGTGTTATTGCTCATTGTTGTGTTGTATCTCACTTGGTCTAATTAGTTCATAGAAACAAGAAAAACCAACGCTTGATCATTAAAAAGTCAAAATACCATTTGATCATATTTGTCTTGTTCACTGTTGGATTTTTAAGTTCTATGATCATGGTTTTGTGTTAATAAGTTGTTATAATTGCTCAATTTAGTCTTAATACACCTTAATACATCATAATCAGTAGCCTAGGATCATTCAAATCTCACAAAAGTCAACTTTGTTTAATATTCTTACAAAGTCAAAATGTGTCCTGTGCACAGTTTTATGGTCAAAATCACAAGCCTGTCATAAGCTCTCTAGTTAACTTTAGCTTGTGATTTTTAGTTCTTTGAAAAGTTAACCTGGCCATCTTTGAGTTCCAAGTTTAATATTTCAGTTTGTAGCTTATTTGATAGGCCTGGAAGAGCTTTTTGTTTTTCCAAAAATACTCAGTATACATTGAGTTAAACTCAGTTGTTTTTCAGCTTTTTAATAAGTTTACCAAAAGCTTTCTAGTGGACCCCACTGTTAAAACTTTAGCTTTTTGGATAGCTTATCTGGTCATCTTGCTAATCCAAGTGTTTGTTTTAAGTTTCTAGCTTATTTAAGTGCTTAAAAATAAGTTAGAAGGTGCCTAGTGATTCATTAAAGTGTCCTGTTTAATCAGTTATATTAGTGCTTATTTTAGCTTATTTGGTGCTTACTTCTAAGTTCTTTTGCTTATTCAGTTGTAATAATAGCTTATTATCCTTTGACTAGCTTATTTTCAGTTTAGCTTTTGCTTATTCATTAGCTTAATAACCATTTTAGCTTAAACTTGTGCTTATTTTTGTTTTTGTTAACTGTTAAGATAATAAGCTCAAAACTGAGCTTATTAGTCATTTTTATAAAAAGTCATAGTTATATAAATTGCTTATTTCAGTTAGCTTAACAAGTTTGTAAAGAAAAATCAAAAAAATAAAATAGTAGCAAAAAGTCATTGCTGGGATTCGAACCCTGGCCACCCAGCTCACCACACCACACACACACCATCTGCCCTAGGGTCTTTTTCAGTTTTCTTTTGCAACATTTAATATATAACCCTTTTGTTTCCAATAAGCTTATACGAGCTATTTAGCTTATTTGTAGCTTATTTCAACTAGCTTTTTCAACTTTTGTATTTTTTATAGAATTGCATTAGTATAAAGTATTTTATAAAAAAAGTTTCAGATTTTTCTAAATAGTTTAAGTATTTTTAAACATTTAATTAGTGTAAAATCTTATTTAATTCATAATAAAAAATATAAAAGTCTAAAAAATATAAATCTTTTTTCTAAAATTTTCTTTTGTCATATAGTACGTAATAAAATTGTTTTTACACTTCTAGGACTTTTATTTCATAAATTTTACGTTTTTGCTTGCGCACTCGCGTAATTTTTATAAATAACTTACGTTTTCATTTTAAATCACGTTTTTAGATAATTTAAGTTTATGCTTTAGTTAAAATAGTTTATTTAAGTTATTTTGTTTTATAAGATCACAAAAACATCATTGTAAAAATATTGATAGCGTTTATTTAATATATTTTAACTTTTTAATTTCCTTTAATTTGCATTTAAGTCGCTGTAATTTATTAATCTTTTCTTTAGGTATAATTATTCATCAAAAACCTTACTGATCACTATCCTTAGTGATTATTCGACATCTGTCTGTGTTAAACACCGATTCATCCTCCGTGGGACTTAACGACCCAGAAATCCACTATATTCCTCTGATCTAAATTGCATTTGGTTTCTGAGCAGTTTTAAGTTTCTTACGGTTAGCCATTCACAAGTGGCTAGCTTGTGTGAGATAGCTTGACGGTTCAGCACCAATCAAATTTTGGCGCCGCTGCCGGGGAGGCTGTAAGCGTGTTCTAAGCATTTTTCAGACCCGTACTTGCACATATACCATCGTTTGTAAACAGTTTTTTGTAAAGTTATATAAATCAAAAAGTTCATTAACACTTTTCCTAAAGTGTTAAAAGCACCAAAAACAATATAAAACAACAAAACAATCGTAACGTTTTCTAGCTTGTGTTTCTTTTAAGGTGATTCTTAAAGAAATACGATTTGGTTAAAACGAGACGATACCGAAAATATTGTCCAAAAGTTTTTAAACCATCAGCACAAATCATTACCTACGTCTTTTCAGTGGTACTTAATTTATACATAAAAATCAACCACCGCAAATCAAGGCAGTACACCTACTAACTGGGGGTGTGACCATAATAAGTTCCCGAACCACAGATTAAAAACTTGCCTTTGTGTCCTTGTGATTTGGTGTACCTTTTTCAAAGAAGCCATTTCATTTGTGATTATTGGTTAAGTTCACTTGTCGTTTTGCCTCGCATTTGTTTTGAAAATTGATTTTTATACTTAGTGCATGCGCACTCGTTCTTCCAGTTCTACAAGTCCACTTTCTGAGCTTGCAAACATTCCTCGTAGACGTAGAGGACGTTCTGCTCCTTCAGCCGTGACTGAGGAACGTCTACCACCACCACCCCCTGTCGAAATGGCAGAAGACAAACCGATGAATGAGCTTCTCCAAGCACCTATCGAGGGTTATGGAGATGCCATTATTGTCCCAGCCATTGTGGCTGATACCTTTGAGCTCAAAACCGGGTTGCTTAATCTGGTAACCCAAAGCCAATTCTATGGTTTTGAGCGGGATGATCCTCATGCACACATTCGATGGTTTAACAAGATTGCATCTACCATCAAATACAAGAATGTCCCACATGAAGCTATCAAGCTTCTTCTGTTCCCATTCTCTCTAGAGGGACAAGCCCGGAATTGGCTTGAGAAACAACCCCCTCGTTCCATTGAGACGTGGGAAGATCTAGTCACTAAGTTCGTTAACGAATTCTATCCTCCATCCCGAACTACAAGTCTTAAGAATGAGATAATGAAATTTTCTCAGAGATTTGATGAATCATTCGGGGAGGCATGGGATCGTTATAAAGAATTTCTCCGCAAGTGTCCGCATCATGGTTTTACCGAATTAATGCAAATGGATACTTTCTACAATGGTCTGAGACAACCTGACCAAGACTCTTTGAATGCCTCCGCGGGAGGTAATTTCCTTAGCAAAACCACAAAAGAAGCCTTACAAATCATTGAAAACAAGTCCCAGGTCCGTTCTTTCCGCACAAAGATATATCAGACTCAGTCTAATGCTGGACCTTCTACTTCATCTCCTGTGAGTACATCTAGTACCGATGCCAAGATTGATAAACTCACAGATATTGTTCAGGCTTTGGTTCTTGCTAACTAAAAGAAAGTCACTTTCACTCAAACACCATCACATGGTGAAGTGAAGAAAGTTGAAGTTTGTGTTACTTGTGGTGGTCCTCATGCATACTACAACTGTACTGCCACCGATGGTAGTCCGTTTGAAGCAAATGCTATAGCCGGTACTTCAAATCAAGGAGGTAATCAATATCGTCCTCAAAATGAACCAAACTACCGTGCTAACACTTATCAGGCACCACCCGGTTTTAACCAGAATCCTAACCGGAATCAGAATCAACCTAGAATGAACCAAGGTTATCAAAACCAAGGTAATTTCTATCCTGGACCCAATCAAGGTTTCCAACATCAAGGGAACCTTAATCAAAACAATTTCAATCGAGGGAATCAATTTCAGGGGAATGTGAATCCTAATCAAGGGAATTTTCAACAACAAGGTCATAATCAAAACATCCGACCTCAGAATTTCCCTCCACATCCTCCAGTACCATCATCTGATGAGTTATTGAAGCAGTTCATGAAATCCCAAGATGAAATGAACAGGTTGTTGGTCAGTCAGATCGCTGATCTCAAGAAGTCTTTAAATGATCAACCCTCGGGCTCAAGAAAACTTCCGAGCAACACGATCGCTAACCCGAGGGAAGATGCAAAGGCGATCACAACCAGAAGTGGTGTTTCATACAATGGACCTGCTATTCCTACTACCTCTTCTTCTTCTCTCCCGAAGGTAGTGGAAAGTGAACCTGAGGCGACAAAGGACAAGGAACTTCCTAATAATAACGGAGAAACCAATGATGTCCATCCTCAAGTTGTCCAGAAACCCAAGACTAATCCAGGAGTTGTTTTTGAACCACCTGTAGCTCCCGTTGAAAATACCAAATCCAAATCTTCTATTCCTTACCCATCACGTTTGAATGAGCAAAAGCTCCGCGAAAAAGCCAGTCATCAAATGGACAAATTTTTTCAAATTTTCCAAGAACTACATTTTGACATAAGCTTTGCGGATGCTATCATCCTGATGCCCAAGTTTGCATCAACTCTCAAACACATGTTAAGCAACAAGGAAAAGCTGTTTGAAATGGCTAAAACTCCTCTTAACGAGAACTGCTCAGCAGTTATCCTGAAGAAGCTTCCAGAAAAGCTTGGAGATCCTGGAAAATTTCTCTTACCTTGTGTATTTCCAGGAATGGTTGAATGCTTTGCCTTAGCCGATCTTGGTGCAAGCATCAACCTGATGCCTTATTCAGTATGGAAGAAACTTTCTCTTCCGGAACTTACTCCTACATGCATGACTCTCGAGCTTGCAGATCGTACAATATCCCGTCCTCTTGGCATTGCTGAGGACGTATTTGTGAAAGTAGGAAAGTTCCATTTTCCAGCTGACTTCGTGGTTGTTGATTTTGATGCCGATCATCGGGTTCCTCTCATTGTTGGTCAAGGATTCCTGAGAACGGGCCGTGCTCTCATTGATGTATTTGAGCAAGAAATCACATTACGTGTTGGTAATGAAGCTGTCACCTTTAACCTTGATCAGACTTCGAGGTACTCCGCAAATTATGATCCTGAGTCGGTTAACCGAATAGATATCATTGATGTTGCTTCAGAAGAGTACTCTCAAGAAGTTCTTGGTTATTCTCATAATTCTGTGAGTGGGGATCCCACTACATCTTCTCAACCTATCATAGCCAATTATACTCCTTCTCTCACTCCGTTTGAGGGAAGCAACTTCATCTTGGAAGAGATTGAAGCATACTTGGCTAGTGATTCTGTTCCATGGGAAATTGATCACGCTCCAATTGACATTGAGGGGGACATACTTCTCATTGAGAAGTTGCTTAATGATGATCCATCATCAGCCCCTCACACTAGTGATTTAATTCCTGATGAGATTAATCAAAATGAGATTAATCTGGAGGGAGATATTCTTCTTAAGAAGTTGTTAAATTATGACATTTCTCCTCCACTCCCTCCTGTCAAACTTCATAACAAGGAAGTCAAATAAGTTGAGAAAACTGAAGAATTTCCTGAGGTTGAGCTTAAGGACTTACCACCTCATCTCGAATATGCATTTCTTGAGGGTGATGATAAATTACCAGTCATTATTGCTAGAGATTTGAGTAAAGATGAAAAGTCTGCTCTCATTAAGATTTTGAAGTCACACAAGCAAGCAATTGCTTGGAAACTCTCCGACATTAAGGGTATCAACCCTAAATTTTGTACTCACAAAATCTTGATGGAGGATGACTTCAAACCAGCAGTTCAACATCAGAGAAGAGTAAATCCAAAAATCCATGATGTTATCAAACAGGAGGTTATCAAACTTCTTGATGCAGGATTGATTTACCCGATCTCAGATAGTCCTTGGGTTAGCCCAATTCATTGTGTTCCTAAAAAGGGTGGCATAACTGTTGTCACAAATGAAGATAACGAGTTAATTCCAACTCGGCTGGTTACGGGATGGCGTGTTTGCATTGACTATCGTAAGTTGAATGACGCTACCCGTAAAGACCATTTTCCTCTACCCTTCATGGACCAAATGCTTGAGAGATTAGCAGGGAATGAATACTATTGTTTCCTTGATGGTTTCTCCGGGTACTTTCAGATCCCCATTGATCTAAAGGATCAAGATAAAACTACATTCACCTGCCCATACGGAACTTTTGCCTACAGACGTATGCCTTTTGGCTTATGTAATGCTCCTGGCACGTTCCAACGATGTATGATGGCCATTTTCCATGACATGATCGGGGAAACAATGGAGGTGTTTATGGATGACTTCTCGGTCATTGGGGATTCATTTCAAACATGTCTCTCCCATCTAGATAAAATGCTCAAACGGTGTGAAGACACCAATCTTTGTCTAAACTGGGAGAAAAGCCACTTTATGGTCAAAGAAGGCATAGTCCTTGGCCATAAGATTTCAAAAAATGGGATTGAGGTCGATAGAGCAAAAGTCGATGTTATTGTTAAACTGCCTCATCCTACTACCGTCAAAGGTATTAGGAGTTTTTTAGGTCATGCCGGTTTCTATCGTAAATTCATACAAGATTTTTCTAAAATCGCCCGGCCTATGACCCATCTTCTTGAAAAAGATGCTCCTTTTATCTTCTCTCCTGAGTGCATCGAAGCTTTTGAAACATTGAAGAAAAAGCTTACTGAAGCACCCATTCTCGTTGCTCCTGACTGGGATTTACCCTTTGAGCTCATGTGCGATGCAAGTGATTTTGCTATCGGTGCAGTCCTAGGGCAACGTAGAGCTAAGCATTTTCAGCCTATCCACTATGCAAGTAAGACTATGACTGAAGCTCAAACTCATTACACCACCACAGAAAAAGAATTATTAGCTGTGGTGTATGCGTTTGAGAAGTTTCGGCCATACTTAATCTTGACCAAATGTGTCGTTTATACGGATCACTCGGCTCTCAAATATCTCTTTGCAAAACAAGATGCAAAGCCGAGATTGCTCCGTTGGGTTCTCCTCCTCCAGGAATTTGATATAATCATACGTGATAAAAAAGGAGCTGAGAACCTGGCTGCTGATCATTTGTCCCGATTAGAGAACCCTCACCAAGATGTTTTCGAGAAGAAGGAAATAAATGTAACATTTCCTCTCGAGACACTCAATGCGGTTTCTTTTCGTGGAAACTCTTCTACCCCATGGTTTGCTGACTTCGCAAATTACCATGCGGGTAACTTCATAGTGAAAGGGATGTCGACCCAACAGAAGAACAAATTCTTCAAAGATGTTAAACATTACTTCTGGGACGACCCCTACTTATTCAAAATCTGTGCGGATCAAGTCATCCGATGGTGTGTTTATGGACAAGAAGCTCTTGACATTCTCAAAGCTTGCCATGCTGGACCTACCGGGGGCCATCATAGTCCAAACTACACCGCCAAAAAGGTGTTTGATTTCGGGTTTTATTGGCCCACTATCTATAAGGATGCCCACGATTTTGTCAAAACCTATGACGCTTGTCAACGTCATGGAAATATCTCTCAAAGAAATGAAATGCCACAAAATGCCATTCAAGTTTGTGAGATCTTTGACATATGGGGTATTAATTTTATGGGGCCATTTCCATCTTCTCGAGGTAACAAATACATACTCGTGGCTGTTGACTATTTGTCAAAATGGGTTGAAGCGAAAGCTTTACCTACAAACGATGCCCGAGTAGTTGTGAAATTTTTGAAATCTCTTTTTGCTAGGTTTGGAACTCCACGTGCTATAATCAGTGATCGTGGTACGCATTTTTGCAATGACCAATTTGATCGTGTCATGCAAAAGTATGGTGTTACCCACCGTCTATCTACTGCATACCACCCCCAAACAAGTGGGCAAGTGGAAGTCTCCAACCGTGGTATTAAAAGAATTTTGGAAAGGACAGTAGGCGAAAATCGTGCATCCTGGTCGGATAAACTGGATGACGCACTCTGGGCCTTTCGTACAGCTTACAAAACACCAATTGGGTGTACTCCATACAAGCTAGTGTACGGAAAGGCATGTCATCTTCCGATTGAGCTAGAGCACAAGGCTTACTGGGCCTTAAAACATGCAAACTTCGATATTCAGACAGCTGGTGATCATAGAAAAGTTCAAATGAATGAATTAAATGAACTTCGTGATCAAGAATACGAGAACTCTTTTATCTACAAACAAAAGACAAAGAAGATTCATGACTCTAAAATCAAGAACCGCGTTTTCAACGTTGGTGATCGAGTCCTTCTTTTCAATTCTAGATTGAAGATTTTCTCGGGAAAGCTCAAGTCCCGTTGGTCTGGTCCATTTACTATCACTAAGGTTTATCCTTATGGCACCATTGAGTTATCTCAACCTGATGGTCCAAATTTTAAAGTAAATGGTCATCGATTAAAGCATTACTTTGGAGAGGACATTCCATCCATGGTTGTCCCGGATCTACAAACTTTCCCCATGAACCAATGAATGCGGGGATCGAGTCAAGCTAGTGACTCGGGAATCAAAAACAGTAGCACACACCATATGGGTTTTCATCCATATTTCTGTCTTCTTATCCCTTTTCTACCACCCTAGTGTGGGGGAGTTGCCCCCCGCTGTTGTATATATCTATTTTATTAAAAAAAAAAAAAAAAAAATGTATATATCAAAAACAAAATAATGGCCGTAGTATTTCCCTTTTATGTTCTATGTTTCGGCATAACCGCCGGTACTTTGAATATTGAGGGCAATATTCATTTCTAAGTGTGGGGGGAATTCTCACGAATTTTATCATGTAATTATTCCACCCAATTTCCCCGTTTTTGGCCAAAAATTTTTTGGAGTAAGTGTTTTTCACTTACTCAGTAAATGGTAATCAGTCCGCCATGTCTAACCCACATAAGGATTGGCTAATCCAGGAGCAAACGGCTCTTGGTAAAGATTTCTCAAATCCGTTTATGGCTTGCAATTTGCCCAAAATTGTATGGTATTCAACTCACCATATCCTAAAAAGTGAAGAGTTGGCTAGCCCGCAAGTTTATGGCTTGTGGTAAAGGCAGTGGAAAACCATAATTGGTAATCAGCTCACCAAAGATAATATTGATAATTTATCTAAGAGTTGGCTAGTCCAGAAGCAAACGGCTTCTGGTAAAGACAAATTAAATCCGTTGAAAGCTTATGATTTGCTCAAAATCATTTGGTTATCATTGTGCCAAGGTTCTTACTTAAACTGAAACAACTGGCTACTCCAAAAGTAATGGCTTTTGGTAAAGAGATGAAATCCATTAAGTTTTCTCAAATCATTGCTAGGGACTAGCAATATCTTAGTGTGGGGGATTGATGAGTGTCTAAATACTCATCATTCTTGTACTGTTTATAATGCCAAAAACATCTGAAAACACTCAGAAATACATCAAAATGATGAAAATATCACAAATAAGTGTTTTATGTGTTTTAAATGCAAAAACATCAAAATCTGGTGAAAAACGTATCAAGTTTGCATAATTGGCAGTTTTAGTCCCCCAAGTTTCAAAAATTGTCAAATCTAGTCCCTGGTCATTCCAAAACTTATAAAAAGTCATAAAAGGTCCTTGGGATTCACAAGTTGTAAGAAATTGTCCTTTGAAGTTTAAAAATCACAATTTACAACTTTAGTCCCTCAACTTTACAAAAATATCAAAAATAGTCCCTGGGTGTTCAAAAATAGAAATTATTCAAACAACACCCTTGTATTATTAATAAATGACAAAATTGGTCCTTATGGTGAACTTTTGGAAAATTACAAGTTAGGCCCTTAAAGTTTCAAAATTGGAAAATTTGGTCCTTGGACTTATAAAAATGGAACTTTATGCAAATTTAGTCCTTGTACTAACCATTATTTGCAGGATTGACCCTTGTGATAACCTTGGAAACTTGTCAAATTCAGTCCTTCAGTTTCAAAATATTACATAAATGGTCCTTGTGCTTATTTAAACCAAATGGACCTAAATATTAAACCAAACCCAAACCCAAGCCCAAAACTCTAACCCGGCCCAATTTTTAAAATAGAAATACCGCGTCTACTGTTCATCTCCTTCTCCAATCCCTGTAAACCAAAAACCACCTGGTTTTCCACCCTTTCCACCTCACCCCAGCTATCTAAAATCACTCATCACCATCCCCTTTCCACCTATTCACCAGCCCACAACCAATAAATGCATCCACACCATTAGCAGTTCACTGTTACACTCTCATCCCCTGTTTTTGCTTCCACATCACACCAAATCCATTGAAACTTAACCTTTTGTGTCCCCTACACCTCCACAACACCCCAAGATTCCTTAATTACTCTGAAACTATCTCAAGCAACCTTATACACTTTTGGCGCCAAAAGTCTTTTAAACGGATAGGATGAGTTTGACTCATCCAATGGCTAAGATTTAAAGTGGGAAAGTCTCAGAAGCATGTGGGGAGTATTTCAAGTCTATAAAGAAAGAGGAGAAGCAGAAGAGAAAGATCATCTAGTTTTAATTTTAATTAGCTTATGTCGTTTAACTTAATTTTGATTTTCCAGTGTATTTCTTAGCTTTAAAGTACTGTTTATCTCATATTCAGTGTATTATACAACTTTTGCAACAAGTAATTTCAAGTTTCAAGTTCTGTTTTCAGTTTATGCATTTTCAAGTTCAAATTATCAAAATCTGTCAATGTTGTTGTTAGATGTTATTAAGGACTGAAATAAGCCACATAAGCTCCTAGAAAGCTTATTAAAGCTTTTAGAGACTTTAAAATTCAGTTTAGAATCAAAAAGAGAAAATCATCAAAAATACCAAATAAATAGTTGAAAAATAAAAATCATGGTGAAAGATGCAAGAAAGCTGGAGCAAGGTTTATATTGGATGGCCTTGGGATTAGTGCTTCTTGGGAAGCTATAGGTTGTGTTTGTGTGACTCAGTTCTCAGCTTTTACTTGGAATACCATTTGTAAGCATTTTGATCCATTTTGGCATTTCAATATTAGAGTTGCTCATTAGTTTAAATTTCTGTTTGTTAATGTTTATTAGTCATATTTAAGTATAATTAAGTGATAAAATCAGTCACTTGTTCTTTTTAATTAATAGTTAATAAAAATCTCAGTTTCACAGTCATATTAGCATAATTGATAATCTTAAGTTTTATGTTGATAGTATTGTTGTTTCATGCTTGTTCAGTCTTATTACATGATAATACAAGGTTGTGATTCAGTTGCATGGTCCAAATCTGTGTTTTGCCTTGAAATACATCAAAACAGTCTCAATAAGGACTTTTTGGATAAGCTTGTTTAACTGAGTTAAAGAGTGTTTGTGTTATTGCTCATTGTTGTGTTGTATCTCACTTGGTCTAATTAGTTCATAGAAACAAGAAAAACCAGTGCTTGATCATTAAAAAGTCAAAATACCATTTGATCATATTTGTCTTGTTCACTGTTGGATTTTTAAGTTCTATGATCATGGTTTTGTGTTAATAAGTTGTTATAATTGCTCAATTTAGTCTTAATACACCTTAATACATCATAATCAGTAGCCTAGGATCATTCAAATCTCACAAAAGTCAACTTTGTTTAATATTCTTACAAAGTCAAAATGTGTCCTGTGCACAGTTTTATGGTCAAAATCACAAGCCTGTCATAAGCTCTCTAGTTAACTTTAGCTTGTGATTTTTAGTTCTTTGAAAAGTTAACCTGGCCATCTTTGAGTTCCAAGTTTAATATTTCAGTTTGTAGCTTATTTGATTGGCCTGGAAGAGCTTTTTGTTTTTCCAAAAATACTCAGTATACATTGAGTTAAACTCAGTTGTTTTTCAGCTTTTTAATAAGCTTACCAAAAGCTCTCTAGTGGACCCCACTGTTAAAACTTTAGCTTTTTGGATAGCTTATCTGGTCATCTTGCTAATCCAAGTGTTTGTTTTAAGTTTCTAGCTTATTTAAGTGCTTAAAAATAAGTTAGAAGGTGCCTAGTGATTCATTAAAGTGTCCTGTTTAATCAGTTATATTAGTGCTTATTTTAGCTTATTTGGTGCTTACTTCTAAGTTCTTTTGCTTATTCAGTTGTAATAATAGCTTATTATCCTTTGACTAGCTTATTTTCAGTTTAGCTTTTGCTTATTCATTAGCTTAATAACCATTTTAGCTTAAACTTGTGCTTATTTTTGTTTTTGTTAACTGTTAAGATAATAAGCTCAAAACTGAGCTTATTAGTCATTTTTATAAAAAGTCATAGTTATATAAATTGCTTATTTCAGTTAGCTTAACAAGTTTGTAAAGAAAAATCAAAAAAATAAAATAGTAGCAAAAAGTCATTGCTGGGATTCGAACCCTGGCCACCCAGCTCACCACACCACACACACACCATCTGCCCTAGGGTCTTTTTCAGTTTTCTTTTGCAACATTTAATATATAACCCTTTTGTTTCCAATAAGCTTATACGAGCTATTTAGCTTATTTGTAGCTTATTTCAACTAGCTTTTTCAACTTTTGTATTTTTTATAGAATTGCATTAGTATAAAGTATTTTATAAAAAAAGTTTCAGATTTTTCTAAATAGTTTAAGTATTTTTAAACATTTAATTAGTGTAAAATCTTATTTAATTCATAATAAAAAATAAAAAAGTCTAAAAAATATAAATATTTTTTCTAAAATTTTATTTTGTCATATAGTACGTAATAAAATTGTTTTTACACTTGTAGGACTTTTATTTCATAAATTTTACGTTTTTGCTTGCGCACTCGCGTAATTTTTATAAATAACTTACGTTTTCATTTTAAATCACGTTTTTAGATAATTTAAGTTTATGTTTTAGTTAAAATAGTTTATTTAAGTTATTTTGTTTTATAAGATCACAAAAACATCATTGTAAAAATAGTGATAGCGTTTATTTAATATATTTTAACTTTTTAATTTCCTTTAATTTGCATTTAAGTCGCTGTAATTTATTAATCTTTTCTTTAGGTATAATTATTCATCAAAAACCTTACTGATCACTATCCTTAGTGATTATTCGACATCTGTCTGTGTTAAACACCAATTCATCCTCCGTGGGACTTAACGACCCAGGAATCCACTATATTCCTCTGATCTAAATTGCATTTGGTTTCTGAGCAGTTTTAAGTTTCTTACGGTTAGCCATTCACAAGTGGCTAGCTTGTGTGAGATAGCTTGACGGTTCAGCACCAATCAAGGATCGACACAATGATAGACAATTGTGTGTTAGGTCTTATGATTGTTTGTGGGATTAGCAGAGATGTTGTTTGGTTGTGATTTGGGTTGGTTGTTGTACGATTTTATGGAGAAATTTAGGTCTAAAAACTTAAAAGCTCAATAACTTCCTTTCGGAGAGGATTTGGGCCTCGAAAATTTCGTTTCACGACAACGTCGAGAATCCTCACAATATTCAGCCTGTTCCGGTCGTTTTGACTGGTATTTCGCTGAAAACGGAGTTACGGATCAAAAGTTATAGCCGTTTGAAGTTTTGACGTAAAAAGTCAACTTTGGTCAAACCTCTTTTTAAGACAAATCGCTACAGAAACAATAATTAACCAAGTCGCTAAGAATTAAGTCGCTAGCCAATTTTGACAGCAAGTCGCTAAGATGTCAAGTCGCTAAATAGCAACTCGCTAAGCACCAAGTCGCTAAGATGTCAAGTCGCTAAACAGCAACTCGCTAAGCACCAAATCGCTAATACCAAGTCGCTAACAAACTTAAGTACAAGTCGCTAACTTACACCAAGTCGCTACCCGTAGTCGAGAATCCACTAAGTGTACTGTTTGTCGGCTTGTCTCAATAGACAAGTCGCTAAGCACAGCTCGCTAGGAACTTCAACTATAACTCGCTACCAACTTACAAAGCAAGTCGCTACCAAGACAAATTATCCGTAGCTCAAGTCACTAGCTAGAAAATCAAACAAACATCACTTTTCAATCCAAAAACAACACAACCACGATGATTCAAGCTTACCAAAGCAAAACCCAAGCACATACAATGATTCTAAACACAAAAGTACACCCAAGATTCAAACTTTAACACTAGAAATGATCCAAATGATGCAAAAACCACTAAACTCTTTCAAACACTAAAACCACCTAAAAGTCACTAGAAATCCAAAGATATGTAAGAGATGATCAAACCATGGCTCTTGATACCATTTATAACATATTGGATTTCATAAACACACTAAACCATAAGATCAAATAGGCGTACAAGGAGTTCTAGAGAGAGAAAGTTAGAGGTTTAGGGAACTTTAGTGAGAGAAAGAAAAGTCTTATTATGAGCTCCAACTCTCTACCTTGGAAGGTAGAGAGTATTTATAGTCTTTACATAAATCGCCACCTATCGGGCTGTGGATCAGGCATACAGTGGGTAAAGACCCGTCCGTCCTCCACAGTGTTACTTAAACTAAATACTACTTAACTTATAATAATCTACGACTACGAGCTTACTAACGATTACATATACTTGAGGTGACCGACTCTTTAATACTTGGATTTACTAAATCCTAACAAAGGACATAAAGCAATTGGATTAAAGTGGGTATTCAAGACCAAGAAAGATGCTAATGGAAAGATAGTCAAGCATAAAACAAGACTAGTAGCAAAAGGTTACATACAAGAGCATGGCATAGACTTTGAAGAAGTCTTCGCACCTGTAGCAAGAATGGAATCTGCCCAATTACTATTAGCCATAGCTGCTAACAACAAATGAGAAGTACATCACCTTGACGTCAAATATGCATTTCTGCATGGAGACTTAAAAGAAGAAGTATATATTACACAACCCGAAGGATTTATAAAAATAGAAGAAAATGGAAAAGTCTACATACTTATAAAAGCTCTATACGGTTTAAGACAAGCACCACGTGCATGGAACATAAAGTTAGACAACACCTTGAAGTCATTAGATTTCAAGAAATGCGCTTTGGAACAAGCTGTCTACAAAAAAAATCAAAGGGCTCAATACTTCTAATAGGAGTCTATGTAGATGATTTAATCATCACTAGTACACCAAAGAAGGAGATAGATAAGTTCAAAGCACAAATGGAAGAAAAATTCGAGATGAGTGACCTAGGATTATTAGCTTACTATTTAGGAATTGAAGTTACACAAACTTGAAGTGACATATCAATAAAGCAATCCGCTTACGCAAGCAAGATCCTAAAGGAAATTGGAATGACAGACTACAACGAAACACTAATACCTATGGATCCAGAAACAAGTCTGACAAAGAACAATGAAGGAACAATGTTCAACTCAACTGAATATAGAAGTTTAATTGGATGCTTAAGATATCTGCTTCATACAAGACCTGACTTAAGTTAGTCCGTTGGATTACTTAGTCATTTTATGCAAGAACCAAAGGAACAACACAAGAAGGCTATAAGGCAAGTACTACGCTATGTAAAAGGAACAAAAGACTTTGGAATCACCTACAAACACGACGGAGGAAACAAGATACAAGGTTATAGTGACAGTAGCTACGTAGTCAACATTCAAGAAGGAAAAGGAACTACTGGAATTATATTCTATTATGGTGAATCACCAATCAGCTAGAATACACAAAGGCAAGCCACGGTAGCACTATCAACATGTGAATAAGAATTTATTGCAGCAACAACAGCAGCAACCCAAGCATTATGGTTAAAAAGATTACTAAGCAAGCTTACACACTCACAAGAAGAAAAGGTTACAATAATGGCTGACAACAAGTCTGCCATAGAACTAATGAAGAACCCCGTATTTCATGGAAGAAGCAAGGACATTGATATAAAATGCCACTTCATAAGAGAATGCGTTGAAAGAGAAGACTTACAAGTCGAATTCATAAGTGGAGAATATCAGAAGGCTGACATACTGACAAAAGCACTACCGAAGATCAAGTTTCTAACAATGAGACAACTTATTGGAGTCAAAGATTTATGACAAAGCGATTGTGATTAAGGGGGAGAATATTGGGTCAATCCCAATCTAATAAGTCAACACAAAAGTCAAACCGAAGCAAAGTCAAGACAGTTACAAATACAGTTATATAGTTAGTTACAAAGCAGTTATTTTGACAGTTACAATCAAAGGGACACGACTGTTGGATCATACGAACCAACACACCCTTTCATTCGTACCCTTTCAACATGTATAAATAGTTAGAACAAATGTATGAACAAGATGATGACAAATTTATAATAAAGCTTTTACATTTCAATTGTTTCTTGTATTTTGGTATATTTTGAATACGTTAGAAAGATCATAGATCCATAAACGAGGCCAACATACTTATGGACAAAGGTTCGTGTTCTCACTCTTTTTTGACTTGTTTGTACTTTATAATAAAAAGTTCTTAATATAGTACTCTGTATAATTATTTTATATACATGTGTTTTTCACAGCCGTATTTGTAGGTGTGATGTTCACATATAACTATACTAGACGAGTACCCGCGCCTAGCGGCAGCTGTTTCTAGCGTCAGATAATTAATGATTTGTGATATTGTGGTGCGTGTTTTGTGTAGCGTTTAAAATAGAACGTGAACCGATGAAAATGCAATTGCAAACGGTTGTACTATACGATAATTAAAGTCTAGACAAAATTCTTAACATCTATCAAACAACATATAAAATCATTTAATGAAAATGAAAGTAAACATTACATCAGTTATAGGATAAAAACTAACAACACACGTTACTTGTTGCGTAAAAACTAACAAGGATGGGATTAATGGTGACTAAAATTAGTGTCAATATGATTAGCCCAAAATAAATTAAAAATTGGCTAATTTTGGCTATTTTGTAAAAGATTTTGGCACATTTAGCCGCATCTTTTTTTTGAAATGAGCGTATTTAGCATATTGAAAAGTTAAATGTGCACTAACGGGCACATATTTTATCATAATTGTAAAACATTATAATTGTTTTTGAAGAAAAACTTATAGATAATATATTTATATAGCGACAGATCGTTAGTGTTAAAAAAAGTTTATGGGTTCTAAACGAAAAATAAAAAAAGTTTGAAGATTTGGGGATTAAACATAACGTTTTGAAGCCCGGTTTGACCCGGGTGGTTCAACCGGTTGAACCGTTCCCGTCGAAAAACGGGTCGATTTAAACCGAGTCAATATGACATGTTGGGTCAAAACGGGTCAAATTAAACAGGGTCAACCCACTGGATTTGAAGCGTACTGTATCAACCCGGTTTTCAATATGTGTTAATAGTTTCAAATTTTTACTTTTTACTTTTTGGTTTTTCCTTTATAATATAGCAGGGTACCCGCGCGTTGCGGCGGCGAGTACCCTGTGACTATTAACCGGAGAAATAGATCTCGATGAGACCTGATTCACCAGTTTGTATCAGTTTTAACGGGTCCTCTCTAGTTCGTTTCCGGATGACTGTTATTGGTTAGCCGAACCGATGGCGACACCGGTTTCCGGTTGAACCCGTTGGTCCGGTCCGATTTTTAAAACTATATGTACCATCAACTTGTTAGCTTGTATGAAGCTTGTGTGTTTTATTAATTTGTATAATGTGTATAATAACATGTATTTTTCATTTTAGGGTGTTTTAAAAATAACATTAATTAGTTTGTTTAATTATTTTATATTTAGAATTATGTTGTAGCTTGTTTAAATTGTACATTGTGAAATTTTCATTGTACTTTTTAATAAGGGTGTTTTAATTGGTTGTTTTAATTTAGTAGATATGTTTTTAATTGGTTGTACAATGTGAATAAATTATTGTACTTTTAAGTAATGGGGTGTTTTAATAAGAGTATTAATTACACAAATAAATTTCTCTCTCATTTGACCATTAAACTTTTTCACTTTTTCACTTTTCCACTTTGACTGTTTTTCCATTTTATGTAGTATAGATAAGGTAATGATAAATTGTTCCGAAGTTTTGTAGGTTGCTAATGTGATATTCGTGGATACTCCTTCTGGTGTAGGATTCTCGTATGCTAAAACACGGGAAGCATCAAGGAGTAGTGATTTCATTTTAGCTTTACACAATTATGATTTTCTAGTAAAGGTTAGTCATCAATGACTTATATTTAAATTGTCGAATAAATTCGTACACCTGTCTATTTCAAGAGATCAAATCGAACTTACAATTGTAAACTACAGTTAGTAGAATTATATGTTGGTCCACTGATTCAATGGGTAGCATCAATTATCTATGATCATCTAGTAACCTTATGTATTCATAGTCATTTTAATTTTTCTTTATTTGATGTGTTTATGTATAGTGGTTTTTCCTCGGTTCTACAATAATCCATTGTACATAACTGGCATATCATACTTGGGCATCCTCGTCCAATAGTTGCTTTAGAGACATACAATGATAAGACCGGCGATTTTTTTCTTGACCTTTTTCTGCTCATATATTGGCTTGAGTTTTAGGTAATTTAATTTTAACCAACCCCTAAATTTTATCAGTTATAATGAAAATATTACTCTGTGATATACGTAGAGTGCTCGCACCCACACATAAACACTGAACTACAAATATTGCATTTTTGTTAAATATATTATTGGAGCATCAACTAGCTAATAGTTATAGGAATCTTGATATGCAGTTTTTTTAGCAATTATGTTATTATAATACATTTGACTTGATGGTTTATACACATGTATAATCAAGATCGTTGAAATCAAACAAAAGTAATAACTTTATTATTGAGCAATTTCTGTGAATATTGTGTTGTTACAATCGGTTATATTGTTTCCTATTTATATTAGATGAACCGATACCTTGAACCATTGTGATGGTTCAGTTGTTGTCAACCGATGCAACCATTGGTGGTGGCAGTTGGTAATCGGTGGAAGTGGTGGTGGTTACACCAAACCAAAAGACACAACTTTATAGGTTTGTGCTAATTACATACCATTCCCTAGATTATAGTTTCTATGTATTACGTTAATGGTCCTTTGACCTTATTTAACTTAGAATCTACGAGGTTATGATCGGGATTGTTAATACAAATAAACCGTAAAACCATTTATTAATATTTTGCGATCTCTTTGTGTTTTGTTGATAACAAATATAATGTTATCTTAAGTATAATTATAAAGGATACATGTTAGTTTTGTAAAGCATTTACATATAGCCATTTAAACACAAAAATGTAGTAATTAAGCATTTGTTGTAATAGTTTATTAGGATGGGTAAAAATCATAACCCATGGACCATAACCCATGGATCTTATACCATACCCAAGAAGACTTGATACAATGTATACTTAGATACATTGAATCTAAAGATAACCCATGGAGCAACCCATAACCCATGACCCATAACCAAAAAACCCATGGGCAAAGAGAAGCGTTCCACGGATCCCTAGGATTACACTAGACGGATCCCAAGTGGAAGGGATCCGTGGGATCCGGGAGAACAGTGAAGAAATTTGCCTATAAATAGAGAGCCATTTCTTCATTCTAACTCACCCCTCTTCTTACTAAATCTCTCAAACACTCTCATTCTCTTCTAACATATAGATCACTTGATCTAGAGAGTTGTTCTTCTTTCTTTCTATTGTGATCCTCATATAGGTCCTTCTCTAAGGCGAGATCACGAGCATTCTACAAGTCATCCAAGCAAGGGGTCCTTGATTGATTTGTCACTCCGCAATATTTCTGTAGCGAAGATCTTGTATTTGATAGTTCACATATTTGTTGTGTAATAGTCGTGTTGGTTTGGTCCACCGTGTTACGGACTCGGTATCTAGCTTTGTACCGGAAAAAGTGTAAGCAATGTTGTGAAGGCTTCTCCGCCAAGTGAAGGAGTTTGTTGACATAGTGCTTGAACTCTCGAGTAGGTGACTCGGGGAGTGGAGTAGGGCAAGGAAGGTGTCCTTGTAGCCGAACCACTATACATCGGTTGTGTCTTTTCTTTCCCTTTGCTTTACTTTATTTACTTGCTTTATCATTAGATCTATACTTTCTCTACATCCACAAGATCTCACATATTAACAAATCTAAAAGTTTTTCAAAACTAACGTAAAATCGGCAAAACTATTCAACCCCCCCCCCCCTTCTAGTTTTCCACAATTGGCATCAAGAGCTAAGTTTATAAAAGTTTTAAAATAAAATTGTATTTTAAAAAAACTTTTCGATCACTATGGGTTCTGAAAATTATAAGGAAGGGCAATCTATGCAACGACCACCACTACTTGAAATTAATGGTTTTATATATTGGAAAATAGATTCGAAACATATGTGAAGTCTAAAGATATTGATCTTTGGTACATTATTGTTGAAGGTGATTTTGAGGCTACCTCAAATGATGATAAAGGAAATTTAGTTCACATACCTCATGATAAACTAAACGATGAAATGAAGAAAAAGCTTTCTAAAAATAGTGAAGCAAAAATGGTTTTATATAATGCTTTACCGAAAAAGGAATTCGAAAGAATTTCTATGCTTAAAACCTCTAAAGAAATTTAGAATTATTTAGTTGCAACTCATCAAGGCAACCAACAAGTTAAAAATAATAAAATTGATTTATTTGTTCAACAATATGAACAATTTTCAATATCGGATGAGGAAACTATAGATCATTCATTTGCTAACTTTAATACTATTATTACATCTTTACAAGAACTTGATGAATCTTTTTCTAGCCGTAATCATGTTAGGAGATATCTAAGGGCACTTCCATCGAAGTAGAGATCCAAGGTGACGGCGATCGAAGAGTCAAAAGATTTGACAATTCTCACCCTCGATGAACTCATAGGCAACCTGAAAGTCTACGAGCTTGTCCTTGCTAAAGATTCCGAAGCTTCAAAGGTGAAAGAGAAACACAAATCTCTTGCCCTTAAAGCCAAAAAGGCTACGAGCGATGAGGAGAACTCCTCTTCGAGTAGTGACGACGAAGAGTACGCTATGGCGGTAAGGGACTTTAAAAAGTTCTTTAGAAGAAAGGGAAGATACGTCAAACAACCGTATGACGATAAGAAAGGCTTTCGGAAAAGCAAAGAGGACGAGAAGCCAAAGGATGATCGTACTTGCTTTAAATGTGGGAACCCAAACCACTTTATTAGTAAGTGTCCCAAACGGGATGATCAAAAGGCGTTCGTGAGCGGCACATGGGGAATGAGCGACGAGGAGGATGAAGAAATTTGTCTCATGGCAAATGACGAGGTATGTCACGAATGCTATAGTAGTTCATCACTCGATGACGACTCATTGCATAATGAATATGACAAACTATGCAATATTAGCTTAAAACTAATTAACAAAAACAAGCTTTTAAAGAGTCAAAATCAACGTTTAGATAAAGAAGTCATAGAATTAATAGCAAAACTAAAACGTTTAGAAAAGGGTAAAATAGCAAGTGGTGAATGTGAACTTTGCGTTCAACTTCAAGCACTAGTGGATAACTTAGATTCTAAAATTGCTAGAATGAGTACGAACACTTTAGATACAATACTCGAAGGTGTTAAAACCGGTAACAATCAAAAGGGTCTAGGTAGTCAACAACTTGATCCATCAACTAGTGAAAGTAAAGAAACAAAATTTGTTAAGGAACTAGAAAAACCAGCCACTGTTGTGGCGGATCCCACGGATCCCCTAAAAAGGGAACCGGCTAGTGTACAGAAAGGGATCTGTGGATCTGCTGTAGCAAACAGTAGCAATAACGTAGCTTCCTCATCTAGAACTGAGTTTGTTATAGTTAATAGGAAGAAACCAACTCATGTAACCACTAGACAACTGATGAGTCTCTAAATACTCATCATTTTTATACCAAAATAAACTGCAAATTCATCTGAAAACACTCAGAAACACATCAAAATGATCAAAATATCACAAATCAGTGTTTTATGTGTTTCAAATGCAAAATTATCAAAATCAGATGAAAAACATATCAAATTTGCAAAAATTGCAGTTTTAGTCCCCCAAGTTTACAAAGTTGTCAACTTAAACGTCAAATAAAACCATATTTTTACTACTCATAAATCTCTGAGTAGTCAACAGATCACCAATGTACTCAACCAAAGAAGGATAATTGATATTGTTTGAGTCAAGATCTACTCCTTCGATGCAATAACGATGACAAACGATGTCGTCTAGGTGTCTAGGGAAAGACATGTGATCGGCCAAGGGAAAAATCCCCTAGGCACCCTAGGCGGTGTTGTCACCGACCAAAAAGATCAAGGAATTGTTTAAAAC
>BPTQ01000001.1:188687909-188737017 GCA_019973895.1 Chrysanthemum seticuspe | reverse complement strand
CATGCTGAAGGAGATTCTTCGCACCAAGTATTTGTCGCATTGTGACAAAACGTATCCTTGGTAGTGCCTTTGTGAGTATGTCAGCCCTTTGTTGCTCTTCACTGATGTGCTTAACCGTTAAAATATCATTCTCAATGCATTCTCATATGAAGTGATATTTTGTGTTTATGTGCTTGCTTCTTCCATGAAATACTGGGTTCTTCATGAGTGCTATTGCTGATTTGTTGTCCACATAGATTGTGATCTTTTCTCCATTAGAGTCTGTTATCTTACTTGGAAACCTCTTCAACCAAAGTGCTTAAGTAGTTGCTGCAGTTGCTGCAATGAATTCTGATTCGTAAGATGATAAGGCTACTTTTCCTTGCTTCTGAGTGCTCCAAGTTATAGGTGAGTTTCCAAAGTAGAAAACTATTTCGGTTGTGCCTTTTCCTTCTTGAGTGTTGACACCATAACTGCTGTCACTGTATCCTTGAATCTTGTTTCCATCATGCCCGTAAGTTATACCATAGTCTTTGGTTCCTTTGTTATAACATAGAACCTGTTTTATTACTTTCATATGTTGTTCTTGAGGTTCCTGCTTGAATCGACTAAGTAATCCAACTAGAAAACCTGAGTCTGGTCTTGTATGTAACAGATATCGTAAACATCCTATTATGCTTCGATATTCCGTAGGATCTATAAACTTTTCTTCGCTTAACTTTGTCAGCTTCAGTCCTGGTTCCATAGGTATCTTTGCATCATTGCAGTCCAACATCCCTATGTCTTTGAGTATCTTAGTCGCGTAGCCTGTTTGCTTTATCGATATTTCACCCTACTTTTATGTAACTTCTACGCCTAAGTATAGTAGGCAAGTAGTCCAAGATCACTCATTTCGAACTTTTCTTGCATTTTATAGTTGAAGGATTTGATTTCCTTCTTCGATGTTCCAGTAACTATTAAGTTATCAACGTAGACTCCGATTAATAGAGTTGACGTCTTTTCTGTTCTTGTGTAGACCGCCTGCTCTAATGCATATTTCTTAAAGTTGAGTAACTTTAAGGTTTTATCCAGTTTAATATACCAAGCACGTGGAGCTTGTTTGAGTCCATATAGTGCTTTCCTCAATTTTTGTACTTTCCTTTATCTTCTGTCTTTGTAAATCCATCAGGCTGTGAGGCATATACTTCTTCATTTAAATCACCATGTAGAAATGCTGATTTTACATCCAAGTGATGTACCTCCCATTTGTTGTAAGCAGCCATTGCTAGAATCAACCTTATAGTTTCAATTCTTGCAACTGGGGCAAAGACCTCATCAAAGTCTATTCTATGTTCCTGAATATATCCTTTCGCTACTAGCCTTTCTTTATTCTTTAATATCTCTCCGTTAGCATCTCTATTTGTCTTGAATACCCACTTTAAACCAATGACTTTATAATTCTTTGGTAAAGTAGTTAATTTCCATGTGTTGTTTTTTTTTATGGAGTCAATCTCTACTTGCATTGCTTCAACCCATTTTTCATCCTTTGATGCTTTTTTGAAATTCCTCGGTTCATCTTGAACTAGTAGAAGTCTTTCTGTGTTATCATATACCTCATTTAGAGTTATGTATCCTCTAGTGGGTATGTGATCAACATTTGTGTCAGTAGTTAAAGGTGTGGAAGTTTTGGAATTTGGTGAGAAGTTTATGGATTGTATTGGACTGTATTCAGAAGTTTCGGAAGGCGTATTTGTTGGTGAATTGATAGGTGAAGGTGTTTCTTCATTTTCGTTGTCGGCAAGGACATCATCTTCAGTTTCACTTTCTTGATCTTGTTGAACCTCCTTTGTTTCTTGTGTTTCATTATTTTGTATAATGAAATCACTTTATTCTGGTTCTTTTGGATCGAAATCTTTGACGTATTACTCCCAATTCCATGTCTCGTCTTCTTTGAATTTTACGTCACGACTCACGCATACTTTCTTTGATATTGGATCAAATAAACAATATGCTTTTGATCCAGGTTCACTACCCAAATATACCATTTCTATACTTCTATCATCTAATTTAGTAAGATGTTGTGAAGGTACCTATAACACCCCAACCCGACAAGGGTCCGAATACATAACAAACTAATAAAAATGCTGATACGCTTACACAGCGCGTTCGGTGTCAAAGGAACTTCCTTTTCGTCGAGCAAGTTTTTCAGCACCCTAGGCAGTGAACCTAATCGTTGTAGTGTAGTATTATGGTAAGCCGCGGGTATTGATATCGTCCTCTAGGGGAATAGGAATGCTAGTGACAAGTTACTACGCTAAGGTTGGGGTTGAGGAAGATTTTTTTTTTATCTTTTTTTATATTTTTTAGGAAATGGAAAGGTACGAATCTCGAGGTTTGGATTTAGGGGTTGGTATTTCTACCGATTACTCTACTTATCTAATTATCTAATTAACTAAGCTAGGGGTAGTCTATGTCTATTGTTGCGTGCTCGTATGATGATTAAAAATGTGTTTACTTAGGTTTTATTACTCCATAGTTATCTCCTATTGATGGTTGAATTGTTACGTCCTTATTCTTAACGCGTTGTGTTTCTAAGGTCGTAGGGTATGCGTTTATCCCTAACTCTTTGAAGCTACCAAAGGTTAATGACTACGAAATCTCTAGGATTCATAAACTTAACACTAAGGTATTCTTTGGATGTTTAGCCTACAATTCCACTAGTAACTATATGCTAAGGTCCAACAAAGATTAATCAAGCATTAATAGCACAACGAATGACCTATCGCAATACTAGGTCAATCACAATTAAGATAAGAGACAACCAATCAATATTCAATAACTAAGTTTCATATTACCTAAGCAAACACACAAATAAATTAGCCGGACATGGAGAACATGTAAGCATACACACAATCAATTGAAGACATAATTGAATTAATGAAGTAAAACACTTATCTTGATGTAAGATAGGGTATGGAACCCTAAAATACTGTACAAGACAGCCTTGGTTCAGTTTAGGTTTTTACTCCACAAAACTACACACTGAAAACTGAAAAATTCGGATTCTATATATAGTGTTACAAACTGTGACGGCGTCATCGTCATTAGGGTTTCGTCTTGGCCACGTTAGCATTGTGACGGCGTCACCTTATGACTGTGACGCTGTCTCTTTCAGTCTCTGACGTCGTCTGGATCAAATCTAAGCCGTCTGAGCTGCGACGCCCTACTCTTTTAAAACCTGATGCCGTCACTTGTAAATAAGCAATTTGGCTACTGAGTCGTCATAAAAATTGTTCCGACGGCGTCACAAGTAGAACCTGACGCCGTCCCCTTCATTTCCAGCAGCTTGAGTGTCTCGATTCTTAACTTTGGCCATTTTCTTCGTATATTAGCGCCTTTTCGTCCGAATAAGTGTCATTCTAGCAATTTGCCTTCAAGAGACCTAAAAAGTGAAAAGGAAGGAAATTAAGTAGTAACGGATACAAAAGTGATCAATTAAGGGCTTAAATGACCCCTCAAAAAGGTACCTTTTAAATCCTTATCAAATATCCCTACACTTGGTATTTGCTTGTCCTCAAGCAAATGTGCTTTTAGCCAATTGATTTATAAATTAGGGGTCATGAAGAATTAGTTTAGAACGATCCACAACAGATATAAGCCCCGCAAAAGTCATAACAAGCACGGAAATTACATACTAGCACCTCACATGGGGTGTTTGGATACTCACATCTCTCGGGTGTATATGAAATATAACAAGTTGGAAATGAAAGATAAACACTCATTAACCGGTCCTAGTACATAGATTACCATAGGCTTGAGACTAGATCAAATCTCCATCGCTTTGGCGTAAGCACCTAGGAAAGACTATCCAATAGGTCTTTTAAAGGGTTGTAATGTTAGGCTTACGGTAGGGAAACAAAGGGTTTTGGTGGGATAGGCGATTTAGTGGTGGCAAGTCAAAAATCTTTATGTTACAAGCATGCGAAGAATGATGTTGCTAAGCCAAGACTCGACACACTAAACTCTAGATAACTGAAACAAAACAAACATAAATTTAAAGATAGATGTAGGATGGTAGCCCGTATGTTTTTTTTTCATTTTTTCATTTTTTTTTCAACACTCTATTTTTTTCTTTTTTCTTTTTTTTCTATCTTTTTTTCGATTTTTTTTCATACCCTTTTACTCTACCATCCTCTACGATAACATCAAAATAATAAGGATTTATAGGCACATCCCTACACTTGAGTTTTTATTATTCTAACACTAATTTGACCCGAATTGAAAAGATCAAAACACTTGAAGTACATTATTATGCAAATAAAGGGAATTTTGAATTTAACGTTCCCTTCCCGTCATTTCATAAAATTTAACTTTTCCCATGAGTCCCAATCGTCCTAAAACTGTGTACAAAGGATATGACTCGACTTAGCAACTTATGCAAGCAACTAGATAATTGAACTAAGGGTTAAGTATGATAACAATAATGCACTAAAAGTGAGTGCATACAAGGTAGGCTAAGGCGATTTGGGTGTACATTTGGGGGTGGATTGTAAACAATGCTCTTCATTGACATTCCGGAAAACCAAAACATCACGAGAACCGCGAAAAAGATAGGCTCTGAGGGGTTAACTAGGGGTATCGTATACTAAAGATGAGTACAACGCAAAGGTGTGGGGGAATTACTCAACCGATGTGGAAGAAGTAATTATATTACATGTATCAAACAAGGGTTATCCTAATGCCTCTTATCATTTAGTTATTCCTAACTACACAAGTGTAGTCTTACTAGCGATCTCGGAATGCATCACAAAAAAAGTTCTAGAATCTATTATACTACAGGTTCACACTCTAAGCATTAAGTGGTAAAGGGTTTTTTGTGCTAGTCATATAATTTCCTATCCATGAGACGCTTTATTAAGACTAATGGCCCACTCCTACATGTCATGAAAAATTTTAAATTTGGTGCCAAAATTACCCTAACCGATATTTCTCATGGTTTATTACACAAATGAAATTGGACAAAGCAAATAATCAAGGATAAGCATAGTTTCAAATTTCCCGTTTTATTTTCCCTCCCTACACTTAAACTAAACATTGTCCCCAATGTTCCCCGAAAGTATCAAAGTAATGATAATGGAAGGTAATTAAAAGCGAAAGAAACTAGTACTCCCCTGATTAGCTCGGTAGGATCCGTGTGAAGTGGTGGTTACATCTCTCTTAAAGAAGAATGTTAGCGTGAAAAGCTCCTTCTCATCTTATGTATCTTCTTCTTGATAAATTAAACCTGCACACTTGAAGAAAATAGACGAAACCTTCGCGTAAAATTGGTGGTAAAAATATATATATATATGACTCTATTAAACTAGGATATAATGCTTGTAGAATGGATGTTTACAGATTTTCTGGAAAATCAAGTCCTGGAAAATTCCAAAAATTTATAAGTAGCTAAGAAAACGAGAAAAGTAATAAGCTGTTTATGCTCCTCCTGACGTCGTCAGGTTGCGATCCTGACGCCGTCAGGTTATCCTGACAAAAACTGGTCTGCGATTTTCTGGAAAATTTTATCTTTAAAATCTGGAAAAATTTCCTGCAAAACATCCATTATGACTCGATACAAGCATTTGACTCGAACAAACACACATGTATATCTTTTAATTAATTGTAATTCTCATGTTCACGTTTCTTTTGAAAACGTGTGTAATCCTCCCTACACTTATCCCTTATGTAAAATACCTTTATATGTAATTAAGACGAGGTTAAAGACAAAATAAAGCATTTTTACAAATTTAAACATGAGAATAAACAATCAATAAAAGATACACGACACAAACAAGCAAACAATTAAGCATGGGTTGCCTCCCACGAAGCACTTTTCTTTATTTATGAGTCTTGTAGCTAGACTCGAAGTAGTGCCCCTACGTGACTTCATTACCGTCACCATCTACCTCATGACGGTCTCTATTGGGGAATTCCAAGTTGTAGAAGTGCCCTATGATACACCTTTCTAAAAGGTCGTCCTCTCCCCACTCGGTTCTATATTCCGGTCCTAAGTTCATGCAATCCTTATAGAAACTGAAAATCTTGGCCATAACATAATCTACTCCCTTCTCCTTATCCTCATCATTCCTGTAGTAGACCGATAGTTTAAGTTCCTTTTCATCATTGGAGAGTGATGAAAACTTCTCAATCTTAAATGGCATTTGGTAAGCTACATCATCGGTCTCAGCTTTGAATCTCACTATTCCTAACGATAGATCATAAGTCATCCCGGTGTTTTCTATGAAAGGCTTTCCTAGAATAACGTGAGACAAGCTAGGATCTATGGCAGTACTAATATCATCTGCTATTATGAAATCCGTAGGAAACGTGAAACTACCTACATAAACAGGCAATCCCTTAACTCTACCAAGAAAATTGCAACTAACCCTAGGATTATCGGGATCTTTCCTAGTTGGGATAGGCTTCTTCATTACCCAATTATAGTAGGTGCTAGTCATGATATTTATCGGGGATTTACGATCGATGTAGGCCTTTGCCATGAAAAGGTGTCTTATGCAACATGGTATGTTAAGATTCCAAGGGTTCCCAAACTTGATCCTAGGGCTTCTCCTAACATACATGTGACGGAGGTCACGTACTAAGTGTGGGTGGCGAGAGAGTTCTTCTTCCGTAGGAAACTTATTGAAATAGTCCTTGTCTACTTCATCTACTTCCTTGGTTGCTTCATTCCTAGGTGTTTCACTAACCTCAAGTATCGTTTCATAGTTCGCTTCGTCATTTGTTCTATTAGGTTTCACTAAGGTGATGGTATTGACGAATTGAACGTGCTTAGCTAACTTACTTGGGTCCTTAATCTCTACATCGGAAATTTCAGGAGTTGAGATAGAATTAACCTTCCTATCACTATTGGTCATGGCTTTCAAAAGGTTATCTATCTTCCTATCCATCTCGGCTTGTTGTTGGTTAAAATGGTCCGAGAGCTTAGCTATTTGAGCTTCTTGGGATGCGACTAGGTGTTGCAACATCCCCTCTATGTTTTGTTGGTTAGGGCCGTGAGATGGGGGCCATGAGAAATCATTGGATGTGATTTCTTTGGTTTGTACCCAATAAAAGTCGGGCTTGCCCTTCCATGTTTCTCGGGCGTCATTAAAAGTCCTAGGTCCGAGTGTTGTAGGGAATCTTCCTCCCGTTCCATTAGTACGCGAGGATGCGTAGTCAACAGAAGCTTGTTCGGGGAATCTTGTGCAAGTGTGCGTGTTATGAGGACCACTATACGACTCACACGAGGAAGAAACTTTGTTCACTTGGCGTGAGGACTTAGGATTGTCGTAGGAGCTCATTAGGAATTTGACTTGATCTTCAAGCTCGAGCATCCTACGGTCGGAAGATTGTGAGTCAATGGGAGGCAAGGAGATTGCCTTTACGGTTTTGGGCAACTCACGGGGGTCATTCCAACTTTCGTTGTCATAGAGAGCAAGGTCCTCTATTATTCCCCATGATTCTTCCGCGGTGAGATCACTATGTTTTCCACCAGCCGCTTGGTCAATGGATCGCTTAGTGGGGAAGTTGACATGATCGTAGAAGAGTTGGACATGAAGCCAAAGATCAATGTCGTGATGAGGGACTCTATGGAGTAAGTCCTTGAATCGAGTCTATTCTTCGTAGAGAGATTCACCTTGACATTGTTGGAACATCAAGATATCATTCCTAAGCTTAGTAGTTCTCCCCGGTGGGAAAAATTGAGCAAGGAAACGAGAGGTGAGATCATCCCAACTTGAGATGGAGCCATCGGGAAGTCGCTCAAGCCAATTACTAGCTTGGTCCCGTAGAGAGAATTGGAAGAGACGCAGACGCGTGGTCTCCCGAGTAGTAGCATCGAGGTCGATGGAATCAACAATTTTAAGGAAATCCTTAAGATGCTGATTAGGATCTTCGGAACGAAGTCCATGGAATGCACATCCGTTTTGCACCAACCGGATGGTGTCGGATCGCAGGGCCATAGTTTGGGCTTGGTCGGGAAGCTCAATGGTGTTCCTATAGCCTAGGTGGCTTGGTCTCGAGTACTCACCAAGAGTACGGCCTCTTGGTGGGTCTTTTGGTGGTGGGTTGATGAGTGGTGGTTGGTTATCACCTTCCATGATGAAAAGTGATGGGGTTACTAACAAAGGTCACGAAAAAGGGGGATAGACTACGAGGAAGCTAAAAAATGGGAAAAAATCTTACTTGATAGGAATCAAGTAAGGAAACCTAAACGAGGTGGACTCCTAACTAGCTATTCTATTCCCCGGCAGCGGCGCCAAAAACTTGATACGCTTACACAGCGCGTTCGTCGAGCAAGTTTTTCAACACCATAGGCAGTCAACCTAATCGTTGTAGTGTAGTATTAGGGTAAGCCACGAGTATTCATATCGTTCTCTAGGGGAATAGGAATGCTAGTGGGAAGTTACTACGCTAAGGTTGGGGTTGAGGAAGATTATTTTTTTATCTTTTTTTATATTTTTTAGGAAATGGAAAGGTACGAATCTTGGGGTTTGAATTTGGGGGTTGCTATTTCTACCGATTACTCTACTTATCTAATTATCTAATTAACTAAGCTAGGGGTAGTCTATGTCTATTGATGTGTGCTCGTATGATGATTAAAAATGTGTTTACTTAGGTTTTATTACTCCCTAGTTATCTCCTATTGATGGTTGAATTGTCACGTCCTTATTATTAACGCGTTGTGTTTATAAGGTCATAGGGTATGCGTTTATCCCTAACTCTTTGAAGCTACCAAAGGTTAATGACTACGAAATCTCTAGGATTCATAAACTTAACACTAAGGTATTCTTTGGATGTTTAGCCTACAATTCTACTAGTAACTACATGCTAAGGTTTAACAAAGATTAATCAAGCATTAATAGCACAACGAATGACCTATCGCAATACTATGTCAATCACAATTAAGATAAGAGACAACCAATCAATATTCAATAACTAAGTTTCATATTACCTAAGCAAACACACAAATAAATTAGCAGGACATGGAGAACATGCAAGCATACACACAATCAATTGAAGACATAATTGAATTAATGAAGTAAAACACTTATCTTGATGTAAGATAGGGTATGGAACCCTAAAATACTGTACAAGACAGCCTTGGTTCGGTTTAGGTTTTTACTCCACAAAACTACACACTGAAAACTGAAAAATTCGGATTCTATATATAGTGTTACAAACTGTGACGGCGTCACTCTTTAATTGTGACGCCATCGGGTCGTCGTCATTAGGGTTTCGTCTTGGCCACGTCAGCATTGTGAAGGTGTCACCTTATGACTGTGACGCTGTCTCCTTCAGTCTCTGACGTCGTCTGGATCAAATCTAGGCCGTCTGAGCTACGACGCCCTACTCTTTTAAAACCTGATGCCGTCACTTGTAAATAAGCAATTTGGCTACTGAGTCGTCAGAAAACTTGTTCCGACGGCGTCACAAGTAGAACCTGACGCCGTCCCCTTCAGTTCCAGCAGCCTGAGTGTCTCGATTCTTGACTTTGGCCATTTTCTTCGTATATTCGCGCCTTTTCATCCGAATAAGTGTCATTCCAGCAATTTGCCTTCAAGAGACCTAAAAAGTGAAAAGGAACGAAATTAAGTAGTAACGGATACAAAAGTGATCAATTAATGGCTTAAATGACCCCTCAAAAAGGTACCTTTTAAATCCTTATCAAATGCAAGCGGAAGTCTTATAAAATAAATACCAGGTCATATAAACGAATGACTTCAGGAAGAAATACAAAATCCAACATGACGAAAAGAAACGACGTATCAAAACAAATGTTCTTCGAAATGAGTCCAAATAATAAGGGAAACTAGGGTCGGTCACTCAAATGCTCCTACTCTCAGCCCATCAAGCCCAACATCCCACTTGGTACTTGCCGCATGGAAAAGAAATGCGGCTGAGCTTAAAAAGCCCTGTGAACAGATATGACAAAATAAAAACTAAATAAAGATATAAAGGGAATCAAAGGAAACTGATATCAAGGTCATAGAAATGAACAAAATGAGTCAATGAGGAACTTGCAGAACACAATATTAACAGATAACAAGAACAACAATCGAAGGAGACCAAAACAAAGCAGCGCATCAGCGAATAGATATAAGCACGTATAAATAACCAAACATACAGATACCGAACATAAACAAATAGGGGTTGATAAACAGTATCCTAAACAAAACAAGTAACCAAACAGTGTACAAGCATAGCAGTCAGCGTATCAACTAAACCTAAATATGGCAAAACAAATAAATCAGATAATCAGAATACATATAAGCCAAGCTGAATTCTATAAGCAGGCGGAATCAACTAAATTGAATGTAAGCATAGCAATCACATAAGTCAGATAACCCACAGTTAATAAACAGAACAAGTATCATAACCAGCGGAAATACTAACAGCAGTATAAGCATGATAGTCACATGTATCCGGTAGAAATACCAAAAGAACATCATAATTGAATGAATTAACTAAACAAGAATATGGCATGGAAAACTAAACAAGTCAACTAGATGGATAACATAAGTTGAACCATATTCCTTCATCAACCAGTAGCATGAACAGAAGTGTAAACATGGTAGATCAACAAGTCAGGTAAACATCAATTTCTAAGCCAAAACAATATCGTAAGCAACGGAAAAAATACCAACCAAAAGTACAAGAATGGTAGTCACAATTAGCAAATAGGAATACTAAATGATAATCATAGCCCACAAAATAACTAAACAAGGTATAACATGGTAACCGGATGAGTCAAATAATTACATACTAGCATGGCAAACGGGTGAATCAATTAGTCAAGTAATAGCATGGCAAACAGATTGTTGGGTTTTAGGTTCTTCAGAACAGGAATTATTCTAAGTATTGGAACCACTGCTAGAGTTGATGAAACCACTGCCAGAAGAATTAATCCACTGCTGAAGTTAAACCGCGGCTAGTAGTAAAGTAGAACCACTGCTATTGTATTGTAAACACTGCTAGTTGTGTATAGTCGGTTTAATATTTTGTATTAGATAAATATGGAAAAGATATTTATCTTGTATGTTACGTATTGTATTATGTAAAGGACTCCTTAGCCTATAAAAGGAGGTTCTATGTTAGATTAGATATACGCATGTTTTATATCTAAGGTTGATATATTTCAAGGTTGTAAAACCCTAATACTGGTTAGAGTATTCGTTATTAATATAATTGAGGTATTTAAGAGTTATTATTATTGTTCTTCTTCTTAAGGTTGAATATTAAATTCCGCGTAATATTTAACAAGTTATTATCAAGTCAGTTTCTATAAGGATCATTTGCTCAACTGGGATCAACAAGTGGTATCAGAGCTTGTGATCTAGAAACTGTAATAAAAAAGAAGTCAAGTTAAGTTCAATTCAAGAAAGTTAAGATGTCTGACGAAACTCACATGGTTACTGCATCAAAGGTGCCCATGCTGAAGCAGGTTGAGTATCAAGTCTGGAGAATGCGAATGAGACAATACATTCGCATGATTGATTACAACATCTGGGATGTTGTTGAGAAGGGTGATAAGTTACTCCTGATGGAAAGCCTGTTAGCATTGTTAGTGAAACAGACAAAGCTCAGAGAAAATTAGAGATTAAAGCTCATAGTATTCTCAGTATGGGAATACCTAATAAGTATGCTTTGGAATTTGAGCAATATGAGACTGCTAAAGACTTAATGGATGCCATTGAAACAAGATTTGCTGGTAATGAAGCTACCAAAAAATCCAGGAAAAACATGCTCAAGCATCAGCCTGAAAACTTCACTGCTCTCAGTGGAGAAAAACTTGATGGCACTTATAATAGACTGCAGAAACTGATCAGTCAACTGAAACTGGTGGACTACAAAGTTGCTCAAGAAGATATAAATCTCAAATTCATCAGAAGTTTTTCACCTGAATGGGCTATGCATACTGTTGTGTGGAGGAATAAAGATGACTTTGATAAGATGACTTTGGACAATCTCTACAACAACTTGAAAGTTTATGAGTCTGAAAAGAACATATCTGACTCATCCCCATCTACACAGAACATTGCTTTTGTGTCTACAGGTCATAGGAGTCCTCAGGATGTTTCCACTGTTGCTTATGAAGTATCCACTGCTGTTGCTAACAATACCACTGTTAGTGATAATGTTAGTGATGGTGCCATCTGTGCTTTTCTAGCTGATCTTACGACCAGTGTTACTGTGCTAAATCAGGATTTGGATCAAATTGATCATGATGATCTTGATGAAATCAATCTTCAGTGGCAAATGGCAATGTTAACACTGCAAGCTAGAAGGTTTCTGAGGAAGACTAGTAGATATGTCAAATATGATGGTCAAAGAAGAGCTGGGTTTGACAAAAGCAAGATGGAATGCTTTAACTGCAAGAAAAAGGGGCATTTTGCTAGGGAATGTCGAGCACCTAAGAGGATTGAAGGCATCAAGAAGACCACTAAAGAGCCTGTTCCTTCTTCTGCTTTGGTTGCTCAGGATGGTCTTGGTGATTATGACTGGAGTGATCAAATTGATGAAGGACCCAATGCAGCCTTTCTTGCTAGTGAAGCTTCAAAAGAGCATAACTTTGCTCTTATGGCCTATGCTTCATCTTCTGGTTCAGATTCTGAGGTATCTAATGATTCTATTTGCTCTTTTAAATCATGTCAAGATAACTTAGAATCTCTTAAAGCTATTAATGAGAGTCTGAGAAAATAGGTAGAAAGACTTTCACTAGATAACTTAGGATATAAAGTTGGCCTTAAGAGTGTTGAATAGAAACTTAATTTCTGTATTAAATGTGAGTTTGAATATGTTGATAAGATTAATATACTAGGTGGTGAAATTGATCTTAAGGACAGAGAAATTAAAGTGCTTAAACAGAAACTAGAAGAAGCAGAGAGTGTAAAACAAGAAGCTCTAGTAGAAAAAGAAAAGCATGGTGTTAGGGTTGCTAAAACACAATATGCTTCTGATCTTGTAAATAAACCTATTGGACAAAAATTGTTCAAAGATGGTACTGGCCTAGGATACAACAATATGCCACCACCCTCTCTTATGAAACATGCTCCACCAATAAAAGAACTATCCTTTAGCAGTGAATTCAGTTTTAACAAACATGTAGGAGAGATTAGTAAGACTGAATCACCTAAGATAGGTTATGATAAATCATCTGATGGTCCAATTATTGAAGATTGGGAATCAGATTCTGAGGAAGATAAGTCTGAATCAACACAGTCTGAGAAGTTAGAATATATCAAGTCTGTTGATTCTAAGCAAACCAACCTTATGCCTAGATCTGGAGCACCAATTTCTAGAAAAGTGGTAGATTATAAGGAGATACCTAGGGAACAGATGAAAAGATACATACCTAGGGGTAATCAGAGAAACTTTAATGGCCTAATTTCAAATAGATTAGGAGATGAGTTTTAATGTGTTAAGAAGGCTTGTTACAAATGTGGTAGTTTTGAGCATCTACAGAGAAACTATTATAATAATCAACCACAAGTTTGGAACCATTGGAGGAGGGTAAATCATCAAAACTTTTTAAAGAATATATACCTTCATCCTAACAAAAATATGGTTCCCAGAGCAGTGCTAATGAGGAATGGTAAAACAAAATCTATAATCACTGCTGCACCCAAATGGGTTCCAACCACTGCTAAGCAAAATCTTTCCACTGCTAAGCTGAATATCACCACTAATACAAAAGAATTTTTAAAAATTCCAAAGGTGATAACTGACACAGTGGTTGGAAACCATTTTTATGCTGTTAAGGCCTCAACAAGCTGGCAATGGAAACCTAAGACCAATATTTTACATCATTCTAGTAGTGCATCAATGGACCTAAAGAAATTTGATTATGTTGATTCACAGGGCAGACCCAAGTCAGTATTGGCTTGGGTCCACAAAAGGAACTAACTTGGTTAAATTCATGTGCAGGGCAATTTACAAGATGAGCTAAAAGACAAAGGAATTTTTGATAGTGGTTGCTCTGGGCACATGACATGGGATGGGAGCAACCTGGAGGATTTTGAAGCTTATGATGGAGGATATGTGGCATTTGGCAATGATCCAACGGGAGGAAAGATACTTGGCAGAGGCACGATCAGAACAGGGAAATTAGACTTTGAAAAGGTCTATCTGGTACAGGTAATAAAGTACAATTTATTCAGTGTTTCTCAAATGTGTGATAAGAAAAACTGTGTACTTTTTGGGGAAACTGAGTGTGTGGTGTTGTCTCCTGATTTCAAAATTCCTGATGAAAAGTATATACAGCTTAGGGTTCCTAGGAAGGAAAACATATATTGTTTTGATCTTAAAGATGTAATTCCTAATAAGTCCTTAACCTGTTTGTTTGCTAAGGCATCGGTAGATGAGTCTAAATTGTGGCATAGAAGGCTAGGTCACCTTAATTTCAAAACAATCAATAAACTGGTAAAGGGCAACTTAGTGAGAGGGTTACCTTCTAAGGTTTTTGAGTGTAAAGAACTATGTGTGGCCTGTCAGAAATGAAAACAACATAGAGCCTCTTGTAAGACCAAAACTGTTAACACCATTACACAACCACTGTTTATGCTTCATATGGACTTATTTGGACCTACCTTTGTTAAAAGTTTGAACCAGAAGCAGTACTGCCTAGCCATTACTGATGATTATAGTAGATTTTCTTGGGTATAACCTTAAGGGAAAGAAAAAAAAAATTTGTAATCCTTCATATTAATGCATAATATCACTATTTTTGGCAAAAGATTTGGTTGCTGAAATCTTGGTGAAAAGGTTGGAGTGTGGTTGCTGTATTTCATGTCCATAATGTCGGAAGCTGGCACGAAAGGGTAAAGACTAGATCAAGAAGGCTATAATTATTTTATCATTCAAGAAAGACATCAAAAGACTTTATATTGATACATTTTGTAAACAATGGAACCAACTGGGACCTATTTTGTAAACTCTGATATTTCTATAAATCGAATGATAAATCTTTTTAAAACGACTCCTTTAGAGATCGTTTTCTATTATTATGACTGTTGTGCCGTCGAGTAACACCCAGTTTGAATTCCGCTGCGTATCACGAAATTGGGGGTGGTACAAGGATACTAAATGAATGAGTAATCAACGAAAAACTAAAGATGAGAAATACAGAATATGGTGCATTGTGGAATAACAGAAGGTACAATATAGGTGTATCAAAAGTGTAAAGGTAGTCAGAAATCTACCACGAGTCCAGAAACATATCATATCATAAACAACATAATCATGGTCTTTATAAGTAACATGATGGAGTAGCTAGCTCTCAGAGTTGTGAAAGACGTGTATTGCACACAACACCAGTCACCAGAAATAAATCAATCATGTCATATCATATCATATACAGAACAAATCTAGGATGCATCCATACGCCCCTACAGAAATCATAGTAACCAAACATATATCCTTGAGCTCATAAACATATAACAGAAAAGGGACGGGATGGTTCATCACTCGCCCACCCTGGAGTCATGCCATTGGTGCATCAATGACATGCCCATGTTACCTTCATGGCTAGGGAAAATGGATCGGGTATTAAACTGAAGGGTCAAAAGGCAAAGTCAAAGTTTGGCAAATGTCTAAGTCATCAGAATATCACAGGTTCATAATCAAAGGTTCACAATCAAAGGTTCATAGCAAAGGTTCATGGCAAAAGCTCAATTCAAAGGTTTACATTAAATGGTTCAAGGTTCATAATCAAAATAGCTAAGGATCAAAAGATACGTAAGAGATCATGAGAAACCTTAAAAGAAAGGTCAGAATATCTGTACCTTATTCAAAGTAAGTAAACAGTAAAAGAAAGGTCACAAGATGATCACTCCCGCTTCACGGAACCTATATGAATTAAATAAATTTATTATAATCAGATTACCCATTTTAGACGGCTCTCCATTTTTCGTAGGTTTCCACTTTTAGAAGATTTCCCATTTTAGTAACTTTTCTAATTGAATAAGTTAAGGTATAATTCGTAATTCTTCAAATTAGGATCAAATATGACAACTTATCATATTTTAGGGTTTTAAGTGTCATTTAACAAATTTTAGGGTTTAATGAGCAATTATGTTATTATTTGCAAAACACGTAAACTTTACCCGTATTCCTAATTAATTAGGGTTTCATAAACCATAAATCATACAAAGGTCCAAATGTACATTAGAGGTCACCAAATATCATTTTAGTGGTTTAGTAGTCGTTTATACAAGTTCATAAGGTTACACGCATCCCGGGTTAATTTACAAACACTTATGCATACCAAAAGTTAAAACATGTATTCAAGTCATATTCAGATTTATTTACTCACATCAGACATGTTTTATAACCATTTAAATAAAACAGCTAGGAAAAATTCAGGTCCCCCAATTTGACACAGAGCTACCTATATGACTCTAGTTTTTATGTGAATTTTCCCAGAATTAATAGACATGTCTAAGTATTTTATAAAAATTCACTTTCACAAACTGTCCCAGATTTCTCAGCTTTTGACACTTTGTAAGTTTGCAATTTCAAACCTTATTTAGACTGTCCCAAAAATTCCCCATAAATTCCAGAAATTATTTAAGATCTTAATTAACATCATATAAAAATTAGGGCTTCCCAGACCTCACCATTAATTTATGAAAAATCCCACAAGTTGGCTGAATTCCCAGACCCGTATAGCAGTTTTGGCATGTTAACTTTGAAAAATCAAACGGGTGTCTTCCCGACCACCAATGACCCCGAAACTAGACACACAAGTAGTACAGAGGTTAAATTCAATTCTAGAATCAAAAACCACCCAAATATGTGTTGTTAACAATTTATTATATAGTTTTCAAAACACTAAATTTCTAGACAGCTTAACATGAAATCACAGTTTTGACCCACGATACATAACAATTCATTACGACTCCAATTCAATCCCAATAATTAAACCAATCATCATGTACATGTATTAAGGTCCCCTAAACATCCTAAAATTAGTCTCATTCATTTTTGCCCACTGAATAACAAATTAAAAATGTAAAACCACACTGAAAACCCTAATTGACCTAAAAACCCTAATCCGATTTCCACCATTTATATAAATTGATCCGAGCACTATAAAATTAATACAAATTCGTTTTTATCATCCACATAGATTAGGGGTTTCATAAAAATTAACCACATAATTTTCTCATGAGTCGAATTAATTAAAATAAATAAGAAAACAATTGCCTAGTTTGCGGTTTAAGGAGAATTCGATTGCAAGAGACCTAAACGATTTTTCTTCCAACCTTGGCCACCCTCTCCTTGATCTCACAGCCTTAAAAAAGTGTGTGTGGGTGTGTTTTCTGGTAGTCGAATGGGATAGGAGGGTAAACAAGGGAATCCAGTTTAAAGGAGAAAGCGTGTTTTAGTTTTAGGAAATAAGTAAATGCCGAATATTATAAATTGATGGGGGGATTTGTGTTTATCTTTAGGTCGGTCAAAAAAAAGAAGGGGGAAAAAAGGATGGGCCGAATTTGGTGTAGAATTTTTAGGGTTTTCATATTTTTTTGTATTTAATTATTTATAGAATTAGTTTAGGTATCCATTTAATTAAATTTAATCTTATTATTAATTTAACAAATGTCACCCAAATTAAAAGTATTATTTCAAATGTTTATTAAATATTTTAGATCAATTTCATAACTAGTACCTCGAGTTAATAAATTTTTAAATTAGACGCAAATATAATTACGCGATTTTCCGGGTTTTACAGTACCTTTGCATATGCTAAGCATCCAAATATTATGATGTGTTGAAGATTTGGTTTTCTGCCCTTCAATGCTTCGTAAGGAGTAACATCTTCTAATGATTTTGTCGGTGTGAAATTTAATAGTAAAGTTGCATGTCTAACTGCTTCAGCCCAAAAGTTTTGTAGCATCCCTATTGCTTTCATCATACATCTTGTAGTAGAAAGTATTACCTGTTTTTCCTTGACGACGCCATTTTGTTGAAGTGAATATAATGCAGTTAATTGTCTGATTATCCAGTTTTCCCTACAGTACTTGTGGAATTTATTTGATGTAAATTCCCCTCCTCTATCTGTTCTAAAAGTATTTATCTTGGTTCCATGTTCTTTCTCCATCCTTTTCTTGAATTCTTTGAAGACACCGAATGCTTGATCCTTTGAATTCAAAAAATATTCCCACATATATCTAGAGTAGTCATCTACCAACAGAAATATGTACCTTTTATCCGAAGGTGTTGCGTCTGAAAAAGATATTCTTAAATTAATAGAGTTTCAAAATGCATACTAATTTACAATGTTCAAAAAATATTTTAAATGAATGCCTCGAAAACCAACATATACACCTTCTAAAAAATTTATGATAGACATACCGTAAAAACTAAAAACTTTTTTTTATAAAAATCTGATGATTTTTTCAAAGAAAATGATGCATAAGCGCAAAGTGCTAATATATATTTTATATTTATTATATATATTTGTATAATAATAATTATACTATTTAAAGTAACTCACATGACTTCTTCAATATTTAGTTTTTCTTTATCTTTATAAGTACTTTTTTACTTGTATCATCCATCTATGTGGGACGAATATAACAAACATTGTTTTTAGGGAACTAAATTTTTCTTAGTATAATGTAAATGATTTTTAAATTTCGCTATGATGTTTTTATTTAATGATAACTTGCGACTGCGGGTCATTGCCAACTATTTTAATCCTATACCTTTATAATATACCAGCTACCAACTCAGCAATTTTTCAGTTTTTATATGAAAAATATTGTTATTCCATAAAATTATTCAAAACTAAAATTGTCGTCATTCGCATATCTATTGTATGGTAAAATATAAAACAAAAAAAAATCGCTGAATAATTTAATTGCATGGTAGCCGCCGCTGCAAAGCACGAGCAAAGTAGTATAGATAACTACAATATTGATATATTTTTTCTTAGTCACTCTCTACATGAATATGTGAATATTAGAGTTTTTCTTATATCTACATACTCTTTTACTTATACCTCACACCTTTGTGTGATGATAAAAATAAAAAGATTATTGATAATAGTAAAAAGATATATATAAGTAAGTTTATAATATTTAAATTTGTAAATTTATTTATTAAGATGATATAAATACTTTTAAAATGTTGATATGGAGAAAAGATTTCTAAAACAAGATATTATGATTAGGAAGTGTAACATTTTTGACGTACAACATGTAATTAATTTTATCACGCTATTTATTAACTATTTGCGAATATAAGCCGTTACAATCACTTTGACCTTTTATCTTCATAATATTACTCACTACCGACTCTATATTGTTGCAATACCGCACGGGTATATTATATGACATATTTCCATTAATCTTAACCTGAAATTTTTCGGTCATATGTAAAGCTTTTGTTTTGAAAAAAGTATAATTAAAAACATTAGTTGCTATAGTATTTAGTTATATGGTATCCGCCGCTGCAATGCACGAATACCTTGCTATAACTATATATAAATATAAAGGATTTTACATAGCTTTGTAAAGAAATTTTATTTAACAACCTTGTTTACAAATACTACTATACTAGTAATAAATATCAGTGAATTATCAAAATCGCGAGTCTATTTTTCTTTTATTTATAGTGTTTTAAAGTAAAATGCAATTTTTTATGCCGGTGATTTTCGTTTATCGCAAGCAACGAACAAAAAACAGTACTACAAAATTTTAGTAATGGTTTCAAGTATTTAGTTGCATTGCAAGACAATTGGGACTTAAATGCATTGCGACATACGGTAGCTTCAAGTCAACTGCCTCTAGTTTCCTCTACAGAAGTTGATACAAAAGCATCTAAATTTATATGAGAATTGTGGTTTGGTTGATAGAGTTGTGAAGGGGGATTAGTCATTAGCACTGCACTTAACTACACTTATCATTCGGTTGTCACACTCTTGGCTAGATTCCTTGGCTGGTCAACATTGTGGCCACGTAGAACCGTTAAATGATAAGCCAATAACTGCAAGCAAAAGGCATAGTTGAGCAGAAATATATATATATAGTTATATAAAGTAAATGATAAGAGCAAACAAGAAATGCTCAGAAGTAAATTCAAAGTATAGCGAGACATTTTTCTTATTTTTTATTTGTTGCAAATTTTGTAATGTTAGTTTTTACCAGATACATGTTTAGCATGTTAATAAATTTACTAAACAAACGTGGCCAAAAAACAAGTGTGTATTACTATTGTTACTCTTAGTTATATTCAAAAACATATGATAACCATATACACACGAGACACATAATATATGTTGAGATAGCGATTAAACTACCAATATAAAAAAAAAGGCCGGAGATATAAAAGCAATATAGTGGAAACACCTGCAATGGAACGATGTTGACAACAGGCTGTAAGCAGTCCACAACAAGAGGAACCTCAATCACTCGACAAGATCCACCACACACAGATGCTGCGTCTCCTTCTGTACACATCACTATCAACCGACCTTTTCGAGCCTTGAGTTGTTGAATAACAGACTGTTGTTTGCTGTTCAATAATAACAAATGTCAATGAAGCAGAACAATTGCAATTGAACTACCTAAACTTAGGGTCCGAAGTTGTGTAGGAGACAAAACGGATTCGTGTCAAATTGGGCAATTATCTTGCGAGTCAAAATGGCTTGGTTCGACTTGAGTTGGCCAGCCCACAAACACAAATTACTCATTACTCATTTTATAGAAAGGGTAGCATGTTAAAGATGGTTACAAAATCTATATAATAACAGAAAAAAATTCTATCCTTTTTTTTTTTTTTTTTTTCTTTTTAAAAAGGGTTTTTTATATTTAAATCTATGATTGACCCGTTTCCTTGCATAACCCACTTGACCCATTGGAGAGAAAACATATGCCATCCTGACCCATTGTCAGTAAACAGGTTGAAAATACCACCTAAAACCTCAACCAAATTATCAAGATAACAAATAAAAACCAACCTGAAACATTGATCACGGGTAGCAATGACAACAATGGGCAGGTTTTCATCAACTAAAGCCAACGGGCCATGCTTCATTTCACCAGCAAGTATCCCTTCACTGTGCATAAGTGACACTTCCTTGACCTTTAAGGCACCCTCGAGAGCTGTTGCATAATTATATCCTCTTCCAAACATAAGAAGTGACTGCTCAGAAATCAGTGATCTTGCAAGATCTTTCATCTCCTCATCAAGCTTCAATACTTCCCTGATTTTGCCTACAATGAAATACATTTAAGACTATAATTAATTTAATATTTTAGGACCAAAAAGCATATTCTCTCTTTTGAATATAAGTTGTTGGATAGGCAGATTGGATAATAAATCAAAATGCATAATTTTATTGTGGGTCGGGTTGGGTTGTCCCAGAAACACTTCCGTTTGTCCGTTTGTCTTGTTTAGAGAATTGATGCATTAAATACGAGTGCAAAAACAAAGTTGCTACAATAATAATGTACCTTTTAAAAACAATCTGGAGATTGTGAGTAATAGTATAGACCAAGGTTGTCAGGATCGCGATCCTGCTCATAGGATCGTATCCCACACACAAAAAACGATTATTGTAGGATCGCAATTACGATCGTAGGATCGGTTACGATCCGATCCTATTATTAACCTATTTTTTTAGCTCTTTTTTCCTATATTAAGTTATAATTTAAGTAGGATTGTATCAGGATCGTAGGATCGGTTACGATCCGATCCTATTATTAACCTATTTTTTTAGCTCTTTTTTGCTACGGTACTTGAATATATAACTTTTTCTTTTATCGTCCATTTAGATTCGTTTATCATATATAATATTATATAGAAATATATAGAAGTATATAGAAATATTACGATCTTGTGAAGCCGAAAACGATCCTAGGTAGGATCCCGATCCTGACCTTTATTGAGAACAATTCATGAGACTCTCAACCCATTTGACCATTCCCTATTAGCTAAGCTTTTCTACTCGACCCATCAAAGTTTAAAAAAATACGTCAAATCGACCCATGTATTAGGAAATGCATTGAAATTGCAGCATCTAACCAGTGTTTTTAAAACCAAACCGGCAAGCGAACCGGACTTTTTTCGGTTCCTGGTTTTTTCCGGTTGAACCACTGAACCGGCCTACCAGCTCGGGTCTTTTTTCCGGTTGAACCGGTCAGTTCAGTCCGGTTTTCAAAACACTACATCTAACGGAAACTGGAATGAAATTATACCTGGTAAGCTTAAAAGGCCTTCTATGATCCCTTCTCTTCGTTGTTTAGAAGAAATCGTATCAGCACCTATTGCTAAGGCCACCATAGCCATCACCACTATTTGACTTGTATATGCCTAAGAAGTTCAAGAAATATATAGCATCATTCTCAATATAACCAATAATCTTAAAAGCATCATTCTTAATATTACAAAGGCAAGGTAGAAAAGCAATATACATACCTTGGTACTTGCGACACCAATCTCACTACCAGCATTTATATGAACTCCACAATGTGTATTCCGAGCAATAGCACTTCCGACAGTATTTGTAATGCCGACACATAAAGCACCATTCTCCAAGGAATATTCAAGGGCATTTAATGTGTCAGCTGTTTCACCGGATTGACTAACGAAGATTATTGTATCGTCTCTGTACACAGGTGCCTGTCTATCCAGCAGATCACTTGCAATCTCCATCATAACAGGTATACCTGTCAGTGCATCAAACTAGTGAATAAAACGTGTATACTACATAATACGTGATAACAAATGAATTTTAACCATTTACTTGTAATTTGGACTGTTGTTTATGTTTTATCCCTACAGGTCAAACAGGCAATATCAAAATTTAGTTAAACTGTAAAGGCAGAAATTTCGATTTATGTACTTGTAAATGGGTCAATTCAGGTTATCTTTAATCGACAAGGTATTTTAGTGCATAGAAATTCTAAAAAAATTATTCTGAAAATTAGAATATTACTCAACTTATATAGTTTTTAAAATTATACTTGCTACACTAATTAGTTAAAGAAATTTATAAAACAACAAAATTAGACGAACAGCGGTTCAAGTCAAACAAACCCGGGGTAGTAGCAATAAATTGCCCATTTGACCTATTACCAATCCAACCATTTTGTCACATGGAAATGGGTCAAACATTGTTTAAATTGTACTATTAATGCATAGAACCTCATAAGCCTTTTAGACAAGAATTTGCCACCTGCATTATGGGTACCCCCAATTTTGCCACATCTAGGGACTACATATCACTTACCAGAAAGTTCTTCCAATAGAGGTCTGGCTGCTAAAGCGGCATTATAGCTAGTGCCACATCCTATAAAAACAATCCTTCTACTCCTCCTGATGGTTTTCAAATGATCCTTCAAACCACCCAACAGAACACTCTTCTTTTTGCTGGAACCTCCACGTATAAGCCGCCCACGCATTGTTGTTGTCAAGGATTCTGGTTGCTCATGAATCTCTTTCTGCATATAGTGTTCATATTTCCCCTTGCTTATTTGCTCAACCTCCATCTCAAGAATGGACAACGCACGTTGCACAGAAGCAGGTCTCGAAAGAGATTTTCCATCTTTCCCTTTGCCATGATTAAATTTCAGGATTGTCACTCCTCCATCCTGAAATAACCAACAACATAAGAAACCTCAATATTCTCATAACTAAAGATATATAAATTAGGGCCGATTGTAACACCAGAAATCCCTCATGCCAATATGATGAAATAACAGGACTAAAGTCCTCTCATGCCATAGCTAGTAATTCAAGTTATTATAAGACATATACCTTAATATGAACAACTTCACCATCCTCGATCACCAAGACCTTTTTGGTGTGTTCAACAAGAGCATGAGGATCACTAGACAGAAAAAGTTCTTTGGGGTGACCATTTTTCGAAATAAATTTCATGCCATTGTATGAAGTTCCGTTGTCCTGTTCTTCAGCAAATTCCTGCAGGAGTAACATTTTTTAATGCAATTGCGGATACAAATAATTTGAATTGACTGTATTGTTCATAATAAAAACTAAAATATGTAAGCTTTCCGAACAAGATGCAGAACCTACTTTCACACCAAGAAGCAGCGGACTACCGCGTTTACAAGCAATCAATTCATTTGGATAATGTTTGCTTTTAAAAATAAGCGCATAGGCTCCTTCAAGATGCCTCATAACCTCAAGCACGACTTCGCTAAATGTGACAGTTTGATCACCTGCGCTAGTAAAATATCTATCGAGTTATAAATGGCGAAAGACATTGACCGTGATGCATAAAACATTCTAATGAAAAGCCTCCATCCGGTCATTATTGACATCGTGTGAATGTAAATATAGGGAGTGTTCCCGTAAGGTTGTTTGAAGAGCTAACTATTTACTTTTTCTCAAAAATAGCTTATAAACTTAGACTTTATCATAACAAATCCAGGAGAAAATGTGTGGATATATTTATGTATTATAGATTTATCAAAGCATAGTAATGGTAATATGACCAGTAAGGACCAACACTTCCAGTTACGGGGAAGAAAAAGAATGAAATAAGGTAAAGTTATAAATAAGCAACATCACATGCCAAATAGCTTAAAATCTAAGGTGGTGAGCTTATAATACACAGCTTAAATAAGCTTAAACTGTTGGGCTTCATGCAAACAATCAAAACAACTTACTGCATTTTGGTAAAGCAATAAGCTACTTAAATATGATTGCGGAGCACCCCCTTAGCTGCAAAGGGTACATATATCGCCTAACCAAATGGGTAGACAAAATAAGAAATATATCACAACCCCAATGGCAGAGTACAAACTCTATATTTTCAATTAGATTACAAGCCATGCTTAAGCGAAACAAACTGTAATTTTAAAAACTTCAAGTACCTCCTTCATTTGCTTCGTCAAAAACAAATTTGGCAAGCTTTGGTATCACCTCTGTATCAGTCTCAGATTCAAAAGTAAACCCATGTCGAAGAAGAGATTGCTTTAACACCTGCAGTGATTCATGTAAGAAAAATTAACAGCAAAAAAGTTCAATATATCAGAAATTTAAACAAAAAGCAAGTATATAGCGCATAGGCGGAAACGGTAAATGCAGCAAAGCTAATACAGAACTACTCCAGTAAATTTAATTTGTCATCGATAATGCAAGAAAAGAATAACTGTTTAAGAGATATGTCATGGTAAGTACAAAAATCAAACTCCATACAAATTTGTAAGCATACCTCGTAGTTGGTGATAACTCCATTATGAACAACCAAGAAGTCATTACCAGCACCAGATGACTGTGGATGACTATTCCTTGGAGATGGTTCTCCATGGGTGGCCCACCGCGTGTGTGCAATTCCAGCATGAACGGAAAACGATTCTTCCAGATTTAAATCAGTAGCAGAGACCTCTGAAACACCAAAATACATAATAAATTTTTGAAGCATTATCTATATCTTGAACGAACACAGACAATCATAATAAGCAATCTGAGATATTATGAAAGGTTCACCAAACCCCTATACCATCAATCAAACAGTGGATTTAGAATTATACTTCACACTTTTCGAGATATATTTACTAAAATTTCAAGATGAAAAGCCCACTACTTTGTTGTATACTGGTATTCCCACAACATAGGATATTAAAGACAAACCAGTACATTGTTTATTTAGGTACAACGAAAAGCATTGAAACAAAAAACATAGTTTTTGACTGCTCTATCTTCAGATTTAACATATATGTACAGCATAAAGCTATATTACATTAAAAAAAATGAATGTGAATTTTGAGGGCCAATTATATAAAACGCGATGTACATTTGAGGCCCTGCGCGATAGCACACCTCGCACACCCTCGTATACGGCTCTGTCGTTGCACAACATAAAGCAGTAACTATCCTTTAATTACTTCCCGTTTGCTAACCGCTAAAAAATTGGAGTAGATGTAACAGATATGGAAGGGGAATACGAAAACTGCCATAAAGAGGTATTTAACTAAGAAAAATGGAAGCTTGTAAGAGGTTTTACATGAAGCCATAACATTAAATTTTGAGCCGTGAGGAGGTTAAAAACCGTACATTCTTATATCCATCTCTTCAATTAGTGGAAATTTGAAGTAAATTCGCCCGTGTTTGTATTGTAAGAATGTGAGAAAGTATTATATTTAACAGAACCATGTGATCATGTAATTTATCTAAGAACCTGAAGTGTACCACTATTCCCAAAATACATGTTGCTAGATATCCTAAACCTGTATATTTCTATAAGACGGAAAAAACTGAATATAACTGCTCTATTCCCAACACCTCTGCGGCTTATTATGTGAATCCTATTGCTGCTGTTTCAGGTATGGTGTGAGAAATTTGAAGTAAATTCGCCCGTGTTTGTATTGTAAGAGTGTGAGAAAGTATTATATTTAACAGAACCATGTGATCATGTAATTTATCTAAGAACCTGAAGTGTACCACTATTCCCAAAATACATGTTGCTAGATATCCTAAACCTGTATATTTCTATAAGACGGAAAAAACTGAATATAACTGCTCTATTCCCAACACCTCTGCGGCTTATTATGTGAATCCTATTGCTGCTGTTTCAGGTATGGTTCAACAATTGATAAGTTTCCGATTTCTGTGTCAGAAGAAACTTGATCTTGACAGATATTTCTTGCTGTTATCATTAACTAATTGCATACATCAATAATCAATTTTTAAGGGAATTTCTGTAGCATTTAGCAATTACAACAGAAAAAAATAATAATAATAATTAACCAAAAAAAAAAAAAAAAAAAAAACATATGAAATATTATCGGTAATATTCAGAAAGATAATATGATCATAAACCTTATTTGATTATAAATTGTTTCTAGCTTGATAATCAAAATTTTATTTAATCATGGATTCATGGGTGATTTTTCATGTTGAGTACTAAGATAGCTGCATAGTGAATCAAGTTCTCCTGACACCGGTTGGGGGGTTCTCTTTTACAAGAATGTAAGATATCGAGTTCTCATCTTATGCTAGTGTTTTGTCATTATATTTACATTGAATGTCATTTTCACCCAGGGAGCCCGTATCTTATAAACTTCACCAAATTACACTTCTAATCTCCAATAAAATACCTCAGATGAAGATTTGTAAAGCTGATTTATCTGTAAAGAACAAATATTTATGCACATTTAATTCAAGTTGGGAAAAAAATGTCATTCATTATTTAGCAAAAGAAGGATTAGCTTATGAGCTCTAATTGTGCTTGCTGTGAATATGCATACATTCACGTCTGACATACATGCTAGCATTGTAGTCAACTCATTATCACTCTCACCCTTTGGGCATTCTTGTCAATAACACTCCTGGAATGCTCAACATAATTACTTGAGTAATACCGCGAAGGGGTTACAATATTCAGGTTATTCTCATACAGCACGCCCACAAATACAATTTGAAGTAACAATTCGTCTATATAGATGAACATCTGGTCTTATGATGTGTGACTATCGAAGTTCAGACCACATTTGGTTAGCTAACCCCAACTGATGACAGAGTTTGGCCTACATAGATGGAGGGTCTATCTCACATTACAACTGTGATTGCAGGTACACATATACTATTGACAACTTGGTTAGCAGTTCTACTCGTTGATGGATGTTCATGATAAACTCAAAGTAATAAGCTAAATTCATTAATCATACTTCGCTAGACAATATGTACAGCTTGAATATAAACGCACTAAGAAATACAGTAAGCAGTTATGGATGAAGTGATACTAATCTCTAATAACAAGAGACCAACATACAAATACTTATCATACGAAATGTGACTTTCTTATCTGTATCTCATAATCAGCATAATCACAAATACAACTTTAACTAAATAAAACATGCAATAACTTGAAACAGTTGATCCAAAGCTAAAAGAGCTAGTTGCATCCTTAACATAAATTCGTCCATAGAGAAAAACAAAAGATCCAGGTAAATTCTAATATTGTGTATAAGGTTATTCTATTACGCAAATTGCACTAAATTCCGGTTATAAGACAAGTGCACTAAACTAATGGTCAAAGGTAATATACATTACATTATACGTGTAATGCAAATTGCTAACACAACGTTTACATTAGTTAGCTTGTCTTTACTCTTAGCAAAAATCATCTATTATCAAAATTGCAAATAGGTATCCATTGACTGCTTTGCAAGCTTATAGCGTGTTTAGATAACTTAATTTTTTCTGCTTATCTACTACTTTTTAAACAGTCGGGCAGTTTGAGGTATTTAGATTATCCAAATTGGTTTTGCATATAGCTTATTCTGGGGCGAAATAAGAAGATTTTAATACTTCTTATTTCAGAGTATTGTTTTAAGATAAAACTCGAATTTTACTTTTTTGCAAGCATAACCCATTATACATGGATTCACAATTTCTAATAAAAAGATAATTTTTTTGAAATCTTAGTACAGCTTCTTACAAAATAAGCAAATCCAAATACTATTCCGTATTTCATAAAGTGCTTATTCAAAAGCTTTTTATCCGAAGCATAAGCAGCAAAAATAAGCAATCCCAAACATCCTCAAATTCATTATTTCGCAAACTTAAGGGAGCGTTTGGATTTGCTTTATTTTATAGGCTTGTCTACTTATTAAAATTTGGAAAAGCCAATAAGCTCACTTTTTGAGCTTATCAACTTAACCTTATGGACGTAAGTCCATAACATTAATTCAATGCCCTCATAAGCCGTAAAAAATGAGCTTATTAGCTTTTCCAAATTTCAATAAGCAGATAAGCCTATAAAAGAAAGCTAATCCAAACACTCCCTAAGTTTGTGAAAAAGCAATCACATTCTAAATCATAACCAAAATCAGGCCAAATAAGCTACCTTGATAAACTGATTTAACTAAATTTTCGATATTCCCTTCTTGACGAAAGACAAGAGGAGACTGACACGTGACATGAGCGTTTCCATTACTGTTGCCGGAAAAAGCATCGGCGTCAATGGATATTCCGGCGGAATCATAACCTCTATATTCCAAACGGCGAAGACCGTTGAAAAGTAGTTCGAGAATGTAACGTCTTTCTCTGTTCACATCGTAATTTAAGTATGCGAAAATTCCACACATTTTGTAAAGTCGCAGATCGGAAGCTAGTGTGTGTTTTTTCTGATCCGGATTATTTAAAAGTTTTGGTCTCGTTTTTATATTTCTTTTATGGGCTGAGTTATTAGGACCCCATATTTTTTTATTAGTACCTCCTAGTTTTTTTGTTTTTTTTTTATTTTTTTTTATTTATTTTTTATTTTTATAATTTTGTTTATATCAAAAAGCTATAAACCTGAAAATGCGGAACTGTAAATATAAAGTTTAATAAGCCAAACGCTTAAAACTGTCAGAAATACGGAACAGAAACTGACAAAAAACTGCATTGTGCTGAAAAAATAAGGGGAAAAAGGGAATATTCCCTATGGAGTCACATCAATAAGAGGGTTTCCTATAGTAGGACCCTTCTTTTATACGTAAAAGTTTGCTTCTTTTTTTATCAGGTTTTTTAATTAAAAGTTTGTTGAATTTTCCAGGTCAATTTGGTTGGCGTGTTGATTTTTTGTAATAGTGACACGTGGAAAACAGATTTTTTTGTTTAGAATAATTGTTGGGGACAAATTTGACCAAAAGTTTGTTAGGATTGCTTTATAAGGATTTTTGAGCATGTCTATTACTTTGTGTTATTTTTGTTTAAAAATGGGTGTGTTTAACATTTTGCCCAAAATTCATTTTTTTTCATGAACTTGTCTTTACAAGGGTTTTTCGTGTGATATTTAGTCTTGACTTAGATGAATCTTGTTCGATTACTTAATGATCTAGACAACTAAAGAAAGCTTCAAAGAAAAAAACAAGTGAAATATGGAAATGATTTGTATTATTAAAGAACTTTTACGAGAGAGATTACAAGTGAACTTTGTTGGAATTTGGGTGTGTGTGTGTTAGGTCACCATACTAATGATAACACAAGCATAACAATGATATAAAGATGAGAGAGAAAGGTAGGATGGTCGATTACTTCCACAAGAATGAATAACAAATGTTTACTTACAATATAAAAGAACCGACACTCTCAAATGAGAGTAACATGAGTTTTTATAGGAGAGGGAGCTAGGGCAACACATCTAGTCCCTTCCCTGTTTATGTTTTGGACCTTGTCATAGGCTCATGGGCTTACTTCATAAGCCTAGACATAAATGCTAACATATAAGCCTAATTACTTAGCAACCTATTACATAGTTAATGACCGACACTTGGTAGTAGTTACACGTAATCCCAACAGTGTGGGTGGTAATAATCCTGATATGTTCTCTGAATCGTGTAGAGATCACTTTCAGATTGAAGTATTTCGACCTTATATGCCTCGGGTATCACGAAATCCTCAATTGGATAAGATAGAGAACAACACTTTGTTTATAAGGCACGAGAAATCAAAGCAGTACACTGAAAGTTGTTATGTCTGTTATGTTTTGTAAGAGATTAATAAATAATGAAAAACAATAACTGAAAGTTAGTTAAAATCGGTTAAAAACAGTTGGCGGGAAGGGTTGTAACGTTTGGGGAAAAGAGGCGACTTTTGGTGAGCAAAACCGTTCTGGAAGTAAAGCGGGACCCCAGCAAGGGCCTTGACCCCCGCTCTTTGTTCGTGGCGGCATCAAGCTAGCTAGAACGAGTGTGCACTCCGCACCTCCTAACTCGACTGTAAGTTGAGCCTGATTAAGCACTTGATCTTCAAGTAAATCACAATTACATAAAATATAAATGATGACACTAAAATCACCAACATTCCTCCCCCATTTTAGTGTAATCCTTGACTTACTAAAATAAACATAACAAACCAAACTCATGCATAAATGAAAATGTCTTGGAGATTGAATTTCATATAGTATATTATGCATTCCAAATATTCGAGAATCAGGGTGTCCCATGGATTGAACTCATCAACTCGTTTGAATAATCGAATATAATATACACATAAGTTTCTACAAGTTTCTAATGTACATATACTTAACACTTTACAAAGCCTTGTGTCCATATCCTTCATGAGCATATAGAAATCCAAGTCCTAGCTTCTTGAAGTGGCGACACTCCATGCTCACATAGGTAGTTCCTTTAGTCTTGCACCTGCAATACAATTTTCAAAAGAACTATTAAGAAGATAAACTTCAACGTAACCCACTTGCAGTCTGAACACATACCTTGGGATGATACGATGTGTTCCAATCTTTAATTGTAAGCCTTCCACATTGAATTCAACTTCTAACTTTGTATTAGAAGGGAATTGGGTATCTCACAGTTAGAGATTTAAATGAACTCTAATCACCTCCTGATAGCCGACTTATGCACTAAGTCTTTGGCTAATCCCTTAGTCAAGTGATCCGCCAAGTTCTTTTGAGAACGGACAAAATCCACGAAAATCACTCCATTTGTAATTAAGTCACGAACCTTGTTGTGTCTAACACCTAGGTGTCCAGACTTTCCATTGAAAGTTTTGCTATATGCTTTAGCCAAAGTGGCAGCACTATCACAATGTATAGAAATAGGAGATATCGGTTTTGGCCACAAAGGTATCTCAAAGATGAGGTTCCTTAACCATTCTGCCTCCTTTCCTACAACAGCTAAAGCTACAAATTCACTTTCCAAAGTGCCTCCTTTCCTTTCCTTTCCTTTCCGCTCACCTGGGAGCGGGACCCCAGCAAGGGGCTCTGCCCCTTGACCCCGCAAGGGCGCGCAGCCCCCTTGTCCCCCTCTCTTTGTTTATGGCGACATCAAGCTAGCTAGAACGAGTGTGCACTCCGCACCTCCTAACTAGACTGTAAGTTGAGCCTGATTAAGCCCTTGATCTTCAAGTAAATCACAATTACATAAAATATAAATGATGACACTAAAATCACCAACAAAATTTGTTGGATGTCTTGTGCAAATGAGGTCTCCTCTATTTATACTACTCAACTAAGTTATATACAAATTCTACACACTTCCATGGTGGGAAACTTCTAGAAATTTCGTGAGCTTCTAGGGCTTCCAAGAGCTTCTAGAGCTTCCAACACCTTTCAACATCTTCCAAAGGCTTTCAAGATCATCCGAGCTCTTCCAAGAAAAGTGTGGACAATCTAGAGTCCCGACCAACCTCGAAAACGATCCTATCGAGCGTGCGGGTCGCGACATCCTCCACTACCTAAGCTCGCGACGTCCTCGTGTTAGGATTTAGTAAATCCAGTTATTAAAGTGTCGGTCACCTCAAGTATATGTAATCGTTAGAAAGCTCGTAGTCGTAGTTATTTAATGTTAGGTAGTATTTAGTTAAGTAACACCGTGGAGGACGGACGGGTCTTTACCCACTGTATGCCTGATCCACAGCCCGTAGGTGGCATTTTTGTAAGATACTATAAATAACCTCTACCTCCCAAGGTAGAGGGTTGGAGCTCATAATAATACTTTTACTTTCTCTTACTAAGTTCCCAAACCTCTAACTCTTTCTCTCTCTAAAACCTTATAGTATACGCCTACATTTGATCATGGTTTGATGTGTTTGTGAAATCCAATATATTACAAATGGTATCAAGAGCCATGGTTTGATCATCTCTCTTACATGTTCTTGGATTTCTAGTGGTTTTATATGGTTTTTGGGTTTGAAAAAGTTTAGTGGTTTTTGCACCATTTGGATCATTTCTTGTGTTAAAGTTTGAATTTTGATTGTACTTTTGTGTTTAGAATCATTGTAAGTGCTTGGGTTTTGATTTGGAAAGCTTGAATCACTGTGGTTGGGCTTGTTTAGGATTGAAAAGGGCTGTGTTTAAGTTTTTCTAGCTAGCGACTTGACTCTCGGATAATTTTTCTTCGTAGCGACTTGCTTCTTTAGTTTTCAGCGACTTGTAGTTGAAGTGGTAGCGACTTGAGCTCTAGCGACTTGTCTATTGAGACAAGGCGACAAATAGTACAAAGTAGTGGATGTACCACTTCGGCTAGCGACTTGTTCAACGTAGCGACTTGTCTTTACTATTCTCAGCGACTTGACTTTGTTGTGACTAGCGAGTTACTCTTTAGCGACTTGGCCTCTTAGCGAGTTGTTCCTTAGCGACTTGCCCACTTAGCTAGTTTTTCTTTAGCGACTTGTCTGCTTAGCGAGTTGTTGCTTTAGCGACTTGTGTCTAGCGACTTGGTTCACAGCGACTTGAGCTTTTAGCGAGTTGTTACTTAGTGACTTGGTGACTTAGCGACTTGTCTTCAAGGGTTATAGCGACTTGGTTGATTATTGTTTCTAATACGGTTTTCTCTTGATTTAGTAAAATCCCGTGAAAGAATCTATTTCCCGGTTTAATCATAGAGTTATTAAATCCCGTGAAATCTGTAAACATGTCTACCAACGTGCCTACAATCATCTCTTCTGTAGCTGAGGACGTTCAAGCAGCTGGATCAGATACTCGTCCACCCATGCTTGACAGAACTGACTATGACTCATGGGCTCAATGAATTAGGTTGTATTGTTTGGGAAAGGAAAATGGAATCAACATTCTCAAGTCAATTGATGAAGGACCTTATCAGATTGATACTACAAGAGACACACTTGAAACTGCTGCTGATGGAACAATGATCTTAGGATTGGACAGACCAAAGACGTATGATGAGCTCAGTGATAAGGAGAAAAAGAGATACGATGCTGATATCAGGGCTTCAAACATTATACTTCAGGGTCTTCCAAAAGATATCTACAAGCTTATCAATCACAACACTGAAGCCAAGGCTGTTTGGGATAATGTCAAAATGCTTCTCTCGGGTTCTGAATTAACTAAGGAAGACAGAGAATCACAACTGTATGATGAATTTGAGCACTTTAAGATGAAACCAGAAGAAAGTGTCTATGAATATTACGTGAGATTCCACAAGCTTATGAATGACATGAGGAATATCAAAATGACCATGCCAAATATTCAGCTGAACTCAAAGTTTGTGAACAACATGAATCCCGAATGGCACAAATTTGTCACCTCTGTGAAGCTAACCAAAGGATTAAAGAACACCAACTATGAGCAACTATATGCCTTCCTTCTTCAGAATGAGAGACATGCTATGTTTGAACGAATGATTCTTGAACAGTTCAAATCTAAATAGGGAGAAACAAGTTCGTCAAATGATTCAACAGCCTTTTACACCAATGTTGGAATTACCACCAAAGCTTCTCAAGTCATACCCACGGGTAATGGTAATTACAAGCTCATTCCTGATCCAGCATATAAGCCTCCAGACTCAAACACACTCATGGAAAACTTCATCAATCAACTGTCTCTCATGGTTAGTCAAAATATGAATTCCACTCCACACACCAACAATAACCTCAGAACAGCATCCAATCCACACAATCAAGCTACTATCAGAGATGGTAAGGTAGTGGTGCAGAATGTGCAAGGAAGACGGTATGAAAAAGGGATGATTGGAGCAGGTTATGGTAATACTGGAGTAGGTGGACGATATGTGGCTAATCAGAATCGTGGAAGAAATGCCAATCAAGGGTAAGCAAAGCCAATCAAATGCTACAACTGTGGTGGTGAGGGACATATTGCGAGGAACTGCACATCTCCAAAACGTCCACATAATGCAGAATACTTCAGAGACAAGATGTTGCTTGTGCAAGCTCAGGATAATGGAGCAGCTTTGGATGAAGAGGAGTTGTTGTTTCTTGCAGAAGGGAATGCTAAGACATATGATGTTGATGTGGATGAGCAGGCAATTCAGGAAATAGGTCACAATCATCAAAATGCCTTTCAAGTTGCAGACTGTGATGCATTTGACTCTGATGTCGATGATGAACCTACTGCCTAGACAATCTTCATGGCTAGCATCTCACCTATGGTCTCTCCAAAGGTCTCATCACCACAACAGGCTGGTCCATCCAAAGAATCAATCATCTCATAGGTATTAAAACTATACGATGAGGTGGATGAGCAAAAGATACATAACGAAGTACAATCTCTTGAAACTTATGAATCAGATATTGATAATGAGGGTAATAGTAATATTGTCCCATATGATCAATATGTGACACAAAGTGAAAGTGAGATTGTACCAAGTGATGTATCTTCTGCAGTCAATGATGACTATGTTTTTGTTGAATACACTGCATGTGCCCCTGATGATTCTGTTATCTTTGAACTGAATGCCTATAAAGAACAAGTTGCTATTTATGAACAACGTGCTAAGTTTGAGTTAACTACCCGTGAGCAGGAAATGGATGACCAAATGCGTACAATTATTAGAAAAAGTAATTTTAGACAAGAAGTGTTAAAACAAGAGTTAAACTCCTTACAAGAAAAGCTTTCTAAAACTGTTAAGCAAAAGCAAGAACTTCAAGATAATGTTAAAGTGATTAAACAAGAATTTAATGCTAAGGAATCAAACTTTTGAATGATTTTTCCAATCTAAAAACTTTGAAAAACAAGCTTGAAAATAAGTTGTACGTACAAGGGAATACCCTTCAGGCTGCTCACATGATCACTAAGCACAGAGTTTTAAGCGATAAGCATAGTATTCCCCTCGTTGAGAAACCCAATCCTAAGTATGGTAAAATAGCTAGAGATGCTCAGAAGGTAATCTATGATGGCATTGAAATCCTTAAACCTAGGCAGAAACCTAGTTGCGCTGAGTGCACTGAGGAAGATATGCAATTAGAAGAAGCCTCTAGGGAGAAAATGGATAAGAAGCTAAAAGATCCAGATGTGTAAAAGGAAAAACATAACGATCAAACCCCATGATTACACTAAAGAAAATTGGATCTCCCTGAACATGTTTAAGCCTCAAACTCAATTAACCCCAGAACAAATTTTTTGGAAGAAAGATATGGATAAGCAAAAAGCTAAAGAACTTGTTGAAACAAACACTCCCCTTAGGAAAGTGCCTGCAGCTACTGTGTATCCTCCGAATACACCAATGCATTTAGTTCCTAGAACTATTTCCACTAATAGTAAGACCTTAATCAGCCTGTATGTTGTGTATCAACTATTCGTTGATTTTGAGAAGACATGTAAGAAGAGAATCACACCTACAGGGATAACTGAAGGGGAAAGGGGTTTTAAGCAAACTAAAGAATGTTATTTAACTGAGGTCATGCCTTTCTTTAAACAATTAAAAGGTCAATTTGAGAGTCTTCAAAAAGGGATTAACTCAGATATCAAAGAAATGGAAAAGAAATTTGATGCAATGATAGTTGAGGTAAATGATTATGAACGGGAACTCAAATATAATGAAATTGAAAGGAAGAATCTGCATATCTTAAATGAGAACTTAGTATTAAGTTGTGTGGCTCAAGATGTGTTTTATACTGTTACTAAGCATTCTATTACTGCTTCTCAATTTCATGAATTAACTGTTGCCTTGAAAGTTTCCCATGATCGTGTCATTGAGCTTGAAAACAAAAACTCAGAACTAAATGAGAAAATTGATCAGGATGATCACGATAATTTGGTAAAACATTTTTCTAAGCTAGAAGTTGAACATTTTGATTTGCAACTAAAATATCAACATCTAAAAGAAAATGTCAAAACCTCAAACATCAAGACATCCTCAAATGTTCCAGAGTTTGATGCACTTTTTGAAATAAACAAACGTGACGAACAGATTCAAGCTCATTGTAACACGATCAGAAAGTTGAAAGCCCAAATTTCACAATTAAAGGGTGAAAAGAACAATGTGACTGGCTCACAAATGCCTCCTCCTTTAGATTCTCAGTGTTCTCAAACTTTTCATCTTCAAAACTTGGTTAATGTTTTACAAAAGGAAAATGAGAGTTTTCTAGAAGAAAATGAAAAAGTTAAACGACACTTTAAAGAGTTATATGATTCAATGAAAGTCACTCATGACAAGAACAACGAAAAAATAACGTCTTTATAGAAGGAAATTGAGAATCTGAAGAGTCAGGAAAAAGGGAAAATGCCACTTGTCTTTAATAAGAATGTTGCATCAAAGTCATCTGCAGACTCCAAATATACTGTGACTGTTAAATACATTCCTCCTCATCTTAGAAATAACGAACTTGTGTTTCATAACTATTTCGCTCACCTTAAGAATAGTCTAGAATGTCTCCGTGAGATTGTAGAAGAGGATTTCATAAATAAGCCACTTGATAGAGAAATTAGGTTTGCTTGCATTCAGGCCAAACGATCTCAGGAGCTGTTAGAATGTTTAAGAGCAACATGTCCTAAATCCTTAGGTGCGAAAGATAAAGCTGTGATGCCTTGTTCTATGCCTAGTGCCAAGTATGCAACCCATTCTATGCCCAGTATTAAGAAAGTGAACTCTATAGTGCCTTCAAGTAGTTCAGATCCCTGCACGTCTAGTTCAGGAATTCAAAAAGTAGCCCAACCAACTAATGTTCCCATAATTCCCTCTACAGGAGTAATCAGTGACATAAAAGCAAGCGGGTCAAAGCCTCCAGGCAATACAAAGCAAGATAGGACCTCGCAAGCTAAGAATGTGCACTGGAAGAGAGTAGAAGACCACCCTAGGAACACTAAGTTTGAGTTGAATAAAACAAATCATGTTGATTCTAGTATTAGCTATAAGCGTACTGTAATTAATTCAAATTCTAATATTTTTGGCAAAACATGTAATGATGATTGCTTGGTTTCTGTTACTAATCATGTATGTGGTGTGAATGAGTTGATTAATGCTGTTATATGCCCTGTTAAAATTGTTAATGCCAAAAATCAAGCTAAGAAGGCTAGAAAGCAAAGGCGTAAGAAAGTTAGAAAACATTGGAAACCCACAGGAAGAAAATTTAGTAATATAGGTTATCAATGGATACCTACTGGCCACAAGTTTAATCTTAATGAGTTGTGCCATAAATTTTCTAAGTCAATGCCCATTAGAAAATGGATGCCTACTGGTAGAACTATTCCTTTAAGAAGTGAACATACTTTGAATAGGTCAAATACAGACACTAGCACTGCATCTATCCCTGATGATTCCATTGTTTCTACTTCCGATGTGGGTGTTCCAATCACTTCTACTAACCAAATGGAACCCATTCTTGCATGGGGATCCCAATTATCCAGTTATCCATTCTTGTTTGTGTTCAACTGCAGATTGTTCAAATTGTTCTGTGGTACCTGGACTCAGGCTGTTCCAAGCATATGACTGGAGATCGCTCGTGGCTCATGAACTTCATGAGTAAATTCATCGGGACTGTTAGATTCGGGAACGACCATTTTGGTGCAATTATGGGTTATGGAGACTATGTTGTTGGCGATAGTGTAATCTTCAGGGTATATTATGTTGAAGGTCTTGGTCATAACTTGTTTTCTGTGGGTCAATTCTGTGATTCCGATCTAGAAGTGGCTTTTAGAAAACATACTTGTTTCGTTAGAGAACTTAATGGTGTGGAACTGTTAAGAGGAACTCGTGGTTCAAATCTATACACCATCTCTATCGATGGCATGATGAAGTCTTCTCCAATCTGCTTGTTGTCAAAGGCTTCGAAAACAAAATCTTGGTTATGGCATCGTCGCCTCAATCACTTGAACTTCGACACCATTAATAATCTTTCCAGAAAGGATCTTGTAAGAGGCTTACCCAGATTAAAGTATGAAAAAGATCATCTTTGTTCAGCATGCCAATTGGGAAAAAGCAAGAAATATGCCCACAAACCCAAACCCACAAACTCAGTAATGGAAGTTCTGCATACCCTTCATATGGATTTGTGCGGACCAATGAGAGTGCAAACGATAAATGGGAAGAAATATATTTTAGTCGTTGTTGATGACTACTCTCGATTTACTTGGGTAAAGTTTTTGAGGACAAAGGATGAAACTCCAGATGTCATCATCAAACTTATCAAGCAGCTTCAGGTTCGACTTAACAATACGGTTAGAAGTGTTCGAACAGAAAATGGCACAGAGTTCGTTAACAAAGACTTAAGTCAATTTTATGAAAGTGTTGGAATCAGTCATCAAAGAAGTGTTCCACGAACTCCTCAACAGAACGGTGCAGTTGAAAGATGAAATCGAACTCTTGTGGAAGCCGCAAGAACAATGCTAATTTATTCAAAGGTTCCAATGTTTCTCTGGGCTGAAGCCATTGCCACTGCGTGCTACACCCAAAATCGTTCCCTTATACACACCTCTCATGGAAAAACTCCATACGAACTTGTCCATAAACGAAAACCTGATCTCTCCTACCTTCGTGTGTTTGGTGCTTTGTGCTATCCAACGAATGACGGTCAAGATTTAGGTAAATCAAGAGCTAAGGCAGATATTGGAGTTTTTGTAGGTTTAGCACCAAACAAGAAGGGTTACCGAATCTACAATAAAAGAACTCGAGATATCATGGAAACTATTCACGTCACGTTCGATGAGCTGTCCGGGAAAATGGCTCCAGGACAATTGATTCGCTCCCAAACGGTCAAGTTTAATCACTCAAGCCAGCCACTTGTGAATGGCCAACCGTAACAAACTTAAAACAGCTCAGAAGAAAATGCAATGAAGATCAGGAGAGTATAGTGTTTCCCCAGATCGTTAAGTCCCAACGAGCCGTGCGAGAATAATCAAACGTGTAGTGATCGAGAGAATTTGAATGAGAAAAGGGTTTGATTGATTATACCCTAGGAAAGAGTTTACAAATTACAGGGGCTTAAATGCAAATTAAAGGAAATTAAAAAGATAATTTCTATTAAATAAACGCTATCACTATTTGTAAAATGATGTTTTTGATTTTTCTTTTATTAAACTTAAATTACAAACTACGTGACGTACTAAAGAAAATGTGAAACTGAAGCAATATTAATCCTAAAAATATGAAATCGACATTTTTACAAACCTAATGATAAGAGAAAATTATTAGAAAAAGAAAATTATTTTTATAACTATTTATCTAATTATTATTAATTAAAAACTATTTTTAACTATTTAATAATAACCTAAAATACAAGAAAATATGAAATAAAGCTAGAAAAATGAAATTATGACTTGGAAAAATATAAAATAACTAAAGAGAATTTTCAAAACTATTTTTATATTTTTCTGACTATTTTTTCTATTTTCTATGAATTAAAAACTACTTAAAACTAATTAAATTGCTAAAAATTACAAATTAAACTATGAAAAATCTGGAAAAGTAATTTTTTTACTTTTTATATTTATCTTAACCTAGGAAAAATGAAAACTTATTTTTTTGAAACTTTTCTGAATTAATTGTATTAAATGCTAATTAAAATGGCCTAAAAACTGTTTTTAATTAAGAAAAATAGCAAACTGTCCTAGAAAAATATGAAAAATTCAGGAAAAGTCTAATTTAATATACTGAATCTAAAAAAAATAGAAAAACATGGGCTTGTGTGAAGGAAAATGAAACTGAAGTTGTAAGTGCTTATAAATAAGCACTTTGAATAAGCCAAAGGGTCCAAATGAGCACCAATCCAACACAGAAGCTATAATAAGTAGAAACTACTCAAATGCAACTAATTTCAACTAGCTTTAACCTCTGAATTGCAAACTTAAACAGTTTTGATGATTTGAGCCAAAGTGTTAAAAACAGATTTTGTCCACTACTTTGTAGCTAGAGAATAAGCTACCAAATAAGCTAAACTCAAAACCAATTGTTGGAATCTAAACTAGACTTGGCTAGGTGCTTGTAAACCAAAAACAAGACCAAGAGAAGCTCTGATGAGCTCTGTGCAAGGACTGCACCAAACTGAGAAAACTCAGTGTTCACTGAGTTGTGAGCAGGGCAAATAAGCCCTGTTTGACAAGCTCTTTTGAAGCTTTTACAAAATTACTAAAAATATATAAAAATCATTTGAAGACACTAGACCAGCTGAACTTTTAAAGTCCTAAGTTTCACTTGAATTGACCAAAGACTGAGTCAATGAAAAATCATCCTATTTAGGCTCAAACTGACTTTTGCAAGTTTTTGACTTTTGACAGTTGTGAGAAGGTTGACTTTTGTGAACTTTGATTCAAATTTATTAACTGATATTGATGTTTAATGATGAAATGAAACTATTACAAGCTATGCTACTGATATCCAAACACAATACAAGATTTTGGTTTCACAAAATCACAACAGTTAAGAGATTAAGACAGATATTGTGTGATTTTGACTTTTAAGGTGTGCAGACACAATATGATGACAGATATGGTTCAAATGAACTTAAATGAGACTAAGTGGACAAGTATTGAACACAAACAACAGCTTAAGCTTAAACTAACTACTCATCCAAACACCATTTTAGAAACTGATTTGATCTTAAAATTAAGCCAACTGCTAAACTGGCCTATGCAGACAATCAAACTGAGTTTAACTGACCTAATAACAACTAATCAAACAGGTTTAAAAGGTTTAATGATCACAGGTTCAAGTACAAACACAAACTGCAAATTGGATAAAAAAAATGAAAATGAGATACAAACTTACAAGTGCCCAAGCTATTTGTGCAGCTTAAACCAAACCCAAACTATGCTAATCTAAACAAATCCAACCCAAATCCACTCTGCATCAGCCCCATTCCATTTCCAAACCTGTTTGAACCAATTATGCTGCAAAGTTGACTTTTGTTGACTTTGTGACAAATTTGCTTGAAACTGAATTCCAAGTTTACAAAAAGCTATTTGAAGCTTAAATAAACTTGTTTGGATTTAAAATTAAGCTATTTGAAGCTTGGAAACAAGAGTTTGAAACTAAATGTTGCAACAGTAATCATGAAAATATGAAACTTATGTAGAAACTTGAATTAAGACTTAAAAGCACAGTACAATGATTCTTTTACTTAAGTTTGATATAACTAAACTGGAAATTACAATTTAGAAGCTACTTTAGACTTAGAAGATTAAAAACGACATTCATAAATTTAAAAAAACTAACTACTACTTCTTCTCTTGCCTCCCTTCTCTTTTTTATATCCAAAAAGCTTTCCACCTGTCCTCTGAATGATTCCCACTTGATATCTTGTCCACTGAATCACTTGAGTGCATAATGGCCATTGGGTGAGTTTTGGCGGGAAAAGTAGTTTTTTGACTGTAGGGCTCTGAAACTAGCAACTAGGGGGGGTGGCATTTATTGTGGTGGGAAAGGTGGGTAGAGGTGATGATGAGGGGGGAGGGATAAGGCTGAGGTGACTGGAGAGTAGCAGGGCAAGTGGTGTGAAGGGGATAAACAGTGGGGAGGGAAAAGGGGTATCGTTTGACTGAGTTTGACCAAAGGTTCAAAACAGGTAATGACAGGGGTCCAAAATGTGTATAATGGCAGGGGTCCAATTCTATTTTGACAAGGCTTGGAAGGTTTATAATACAAGGACTAAACTTGTAATTTCTAAAAGACCAAGGACCATTTCTGCCAATTTATCAAAGTTGTCACAAGGACCAAAACTGACAAGTTCCAATAGTACAAGGACTAGTTTTAACATTTTCAATTTTCCAAGGACTATTTGTGACAATTTCAAAACTTGAGGGACTAAAGTTGTAATTTTGCAATTTTTGATCTCAAGGACCAATTTTGACAACTCAAGAATCCCTAAGGACTTAAAATGATATTTTTCTTTATTTAGATTTACCAGGGACTATTTTTGACAACTTTTGAAACTTGGGGGACTAAAACTGCCAATTATGCAAACTTGATACGTTTTTCACCAGATTTTGATATTTTTGCATTTAAAACACATAAAACACTTATTTGTGATATTTTTATCATTTTGATGCATTTCTGAGTGTTTTCAGATGTTTTTGCAGTTTAATTGGTACAAAAATGATGAGTATTTAGACACTCATCAATCCCCCACACTTAGATATTGCTAGTCCCTAGCAATGTTTTGAGAAAAATTAATGGATTTCATCTCTTTACCAAAAGCCATTACTTCTGGAGTAGCCAAATGTTTCAGTTCAAGTAAGAACTATGGTACACTGATAACCATATGATTTTGAGCAAATCATCAGCTTTCAACGGATTTGATTTGTCTTTACCAGAAGCCGTTTGCTTCTGGACTAGCAAACTCTTAGATAAATTATCAATATTATCTTTGGTGAGTCGATTACCAATTATGGTTTTTCAACTGCCTTTACCACAAGCCATAAACTTGCGGGCTAGCCAACTCTTCACTTTTAAGGATATGGTGAGCTGAATACCATACAATTTTGGGCAAATTGCAAGCCGTCAACGGATTTGATATATCTTTACCAAGAGCCGTTTGCTCCTGGATTAGCCAATCCTTATGTGGGTTAGACATGGTGGACTGATTACCATTTGTTGTGTTTAGTACATAGTACTTCCACTAAAAGAAAAAATTTTAAAATTTGGCCATTTTGGGGGAAAAAGGGACTAAAAGGGTACATTTATGATCAAATTCGCCAGAATTTCCCCCCCACACTTAGAAATTAATATTGTCCTCAATATTCAAAGTACCGGCTGTTATGCCGAAACTTAGAACGTAAAAAGATAACATTACTAGCTAAGTGTAGAAACACAACAATTATTCTCTTTTTTAATATTTACAATTTTCGTTCATTTTTTAGTTCTATATACAACATGTGGAGTATCTCCCCCACACTAGAGTGGTACACACGGGTGAAAACCCATGTTTAACTACTGTTTTTGATTACCGAGTCGCTAGCTTGACTCGACCCCAAATTAATTTGTTCATGGGGAAGTAAGTGGAAGAGACAATCTCCATCGGACTTTCATTCAAGATGTTTGGATAAACATTTGAAGTACGTGAAAGTTCCACACCGATGAGATATAGAGAGATCCGGCTCAAGATAATGGTACATGGAAATGCCGGGGTCAAAGATAATGTCTTCATTCCCGAAGGAGTGAAGAACAGGAGAAGCCACGGGATAGGTGAAGAAGAGATAGAAAATCATGATAAACATCATGACTAACTCATCTTCATCCATAGGAGAATCCATAATTTCAGAATTATGAATCTCATCATTTAAGCTCACGTGATCAAGACAAATATCGGGTGTGTCATGATCAAATTGGAAGTTATCATACTCCGGCGGAGATATGATATGAGTGAGTTCACCGGCGAACTCCTCGTGGAGAGAATCAATCACAAGATGTAAATCTGTGAATTCTTGTTCCACTGTAGACTCATCACTATCCTCAATCTGAGTATCAAAGAGTGGATTCTCAGAAATTAAGGTGAATTCAGATTCGAATTCAAATAGAGGATTGGTGAGAGTTGTTTTGAATGCTTCAGGAACAAAGTGATTAATATTCTCTATTGGACTATTGGGATAAGAAGTGAGTGAACGATCATTATCAAGGAGACTTTCAGTCTCTCCCAGATCAGCTTTGAAATCAAAAAGACTATCATTACTTTCCGATGAAAGTGGATTGATGTAAGTGAGTTCATCGGTGAACTTCTCAAGAAGATGATCAGCATCAGACTGTGGGAGTGATGCCTCAACATACTCGATGTTTCCATGAGAAGTACAATCGTCGCTAAAATCGGAGAAAGTTTCAAAATGATCTTTTGAACACTCAAGAGGGGAAAGAGAATCACACATATGATCAGAAGTTCCCTGTGACTCTCTCGGGATTGGGACAAGGTTCTCAACACTAGACTTTATGAATTCGTCCGATTCCTTTTCAGGAACAGTGTCAAGATGCTCGTCCCCCATGTTCTGAGAGTGAGTGGGAGCTTCGGGTGTGATAGCAGTTTTTTGAGATGGAATCTCAACTGCTGGGATATCAACTGACTGAGGGAGTTGAGAAATAATATTCTTAAAAGAAATACTCTCCTCGTCATCATCATACATAGCTGCCTTAAGAAATTGGGAACGCCTTAGAGCTGCTTGCTCTAGGACTAATAATTCTTCCCTAGATTTGCGAGCCTCTCGTTCTTCGGCTAGCAATTCTCCCATGGTTTTCTCACCACTCACTTGATTCTTAAAGTTTTGAATCATATCCTCAAGTGTTTTCATTGCGGTTTCAAAATCTTGGGAAATTTCTTTAGGCAACGGCTCAGGTGGAGTTTGAACCGTATGGTGCTGTGGAGGTTGGAAATTGTCAAACCTGTGAGAGTCATGATTGTTACAAGGAAATGGATTCCCTATTTAACAATCAGAGCTGAAGTGGGGACCTCCACAGTACTCACAACAGTAAAACTGCTGAGTCTGGACTGGTGAATTATATGGATATTGGTCATAACCAAAGTTCTGAGCATTACCGGAAAACTGTTCATAGACAAACGTGTTTCCGGATTGACACTCAAATCCTTGGTGAGGACCTCCACAAAATTCACAGCAGTTATGTTGGTTATATGAAGATAGGTCGGGCTGTGGTGGGTAGTTGGAAAAGTTTGAGGGGTCGTTAAATGAGTTCGGATTAGGATTATAATCAATTGAATACCTCGAACCACCAAACAAACAACTCCCGTTACGAATATCATTACCACATTGTACACACGTACACCAACGACAGGGTGAACCAAAAAGAGGCTCACCACAACCGACACAAGGAATAAACGATTTCATTTGAGAGTTATGAGAAGGAATCGGTTTATTCAAAGAATCAACAAAACCAACATGGTGATCCGAATGACTATCAAGTCTCGAAGAACATTTTGAAAAATCCGGAGGTGGGACAAGTGGTGTGCTCTGAGAGCTAGCAATTTCCACCACTTCCGTTATGGTCTCCGGTTCTGGTTCTTGAGAAACGTGAAGTTTAGGCAAGTCATTCTTGCTGGTCACCGATCTAAATTTTGCATGATTGCTTTTAACCGTAAATCGTGAAAGTTTAGGATCAATTTTAGACGGCTTAGGAGCAATCGAGGGGTTAGATCTTTGGATAACCGTAGGTTGGACGTATTTAGCACTTCCATTATTAGAGGGAAGTACCTGGTCCTTTGTCACCCCGGTTTCTCGTTCCATTTCCCTACGCAAAATTAATGGATCATCACGAACAACACGAATTCATGACATTTGCGATAAAGTCTGAAGTTTTTCAACTTCGTCTCAGAATTCGTCGTAGTCGAGAGATTCCATGAGAATAGAAGAAGTTAGAATCAAATGGACAGAGGGTAAAGGGATAAAGAATCAAAAAGGGTAAGAGGGTAAAGAGGAATATTTTTGGATTTTTGGATAAACATTTTGTAAAAATAAGAAAGAAAATCTTTTTGGGTTTTTTGTGTTTGTTGAAAACTGATTTTAAAATGTTTTTGGGTTTTTGGATTTTTATAAGAAAATATAAACATATAGATGGTATGAACAAGGAGTGAATATTCAAATCACTAATCTGCTAAACGTAGGACTATTAGCACTGCTCCCCGGCAGCGGCGCCAAAATTTGATTCGCTCCCAAACGGTCAAGTTTAATCACTCAAGCCAGCCACTTGTGAATGGCCAACCGTAACAAACTTAAAACAGCTCAGAAGCAAATGCAATGAAGATCAGGAGAGTATAGTGTTTCCCCAGGTCGTTAAGTCCCAACGAGCCGTGCGAGAATAATCAAACGTGTAGTGATCAAGAGAATTTGAATGAGAAAAGGGTTTGATTGATTATACCCTAAGAAAGAGTTTACAAATTACAGGGGCTTAAATGCAAATTAAAGGAAATTAAAAAGATAATTTCTATTAAATAAACGCTATCACTATTTGTAAAATGATGTTTTTGATTTTTCTTTTATTAAACTTAAATTACAAACTACGTGACGTACTAAAGAAAATGTGAAACTGAAGCAATATTAATCCTAAAAATATGAAATTGACATTTTTACAAACCTAATGATAAGAGAAAATTATTAGAAAAAGAAAATTATTTTTATAACTATTTATCTAATTATTATTAATTAAAAACTATTTTTAACTATTTAATAATAACCTAAAATACAAGAAAATATGAAATAAAGCTAGAAAAATGAAATTATGACTTGGAAAAATCTAAAATAACTAAAGAGAATTTTCAAAACTATTTTTATATTTTTCTGATTATTTTTTCTATTTTCTATGAATTAAAAACTACTTAAAACTAATTAAATTGCTAAAAATTACAAATTAAACTATGAAAAATCTGGAAAAGTAATTTTTTTACTTTTTATATTTATCTTAACCTAGGAAAAATGAAAACTTATTTTTTTGAAACTTTTCTGAATTAATTGTATTAAATGCTAATTAAAATAGCCTAAAAACTGTTTTTAATTAAGAAAAATAGCAAACTGTCCTAGAAAAATATGAAAAATTCAGGAAAAGTCTAATTTAATATACTGAATCTAAAAAAAATAGAAAAACATGGGCTTGTGTGAAGGAAAATGAAACTGCAGTTGTAAGTGCTTATAAATAAGCACTTTGAATAAGCCAAAGGGTCCAAATGAGCACCAATCCAACACAGAAGCTATAATAAGTAGAAACTACTCAAATGCAACTAATTTCAACTAGCTTTAACCTCTGAATTGCAAACTTAAACAGTTTTGATGATTTGAGCCAAAGTGTTAAAAACAGATTTTGTCCACTACTTTGTAGCTAGAGAATAAGCTACCAAATAAGCTAAACTCAAAACCAATTGTTGGAATCTAAACTAGACTTGGCTAGGTGCTTGTAAACCAAAAACAAGACCAAGAGAAGCTCTGATGAGCTCTGTGCAAGGACAGCACCAAACTGAGAAAACTCAGTGTTCACTGAGTTGTGAACAGGGCAAATAAGCCCTGTTTGACAAGCTCTTTTTAAGCTTTTACAAAATTACTAAAAATATATAAAAATCATTTGAAGACACTAGACCAGCTGAACTTTTAAAGTCCTAAGTTTCACTTGAATTGACCAAATACTGAGTCAATGAAAAATCATCCTATTTAGGCTCAAACTGACTTTTGCAAGTTTTTGACTTTTGACAGTTGTGAGAAGGTTGACTTTTGTGAACTTTGATTCAAATTTATTAACTGATATTGATGTTTAATGATGAAATGAAACTATTACAAGCTATGCTACTGATATCCAAACACAATACAAGATTTTGGTTTCACAAAATCACAACAGTTAAGAGATTAAGACAGATATTGTGTGATTTTGACTTTTAAGGTGTGCAGACACAATATGATGACAGATATGGTTCAAATGAACTTAAATGAGACTAAGTGGACAAGTATTGAACACAAACAACATCTTAAGCTTAAACTAACTACTCATCCAAACACCATTTTAGAAACTGATTTGATCTTAAAATTAAGCCAACTGCTAAACTGGCCTATGCAGACAATCAAACTGAGTTTAACTGACCTAATAACAACTAATCAAACAGGTTTAAAAGGTTTAATGATCACAGGTTCAAGTACAAACACAAACTGCAAATTGGATAAAAAAAAATGAAAATGAGATACAAACTTACAAGTGCCCAAGCTATTTGTGCAGCTTAAACCAAACCCAAACTATGCTAATCTAAACAAATCCAACCCAAATCCACTCTGCATCAGCCCCATTCCATTTCCAAACCTGTTTGAACCAATTATGCTGCAAAGTTGACTTTTGTTGACTTTGTGACAAATTTGCTTGAAACTGAATTCCAAGTTTACAAAAAGCTATTTGAAGCTTAAATAAACTTGTTTGGATTTAAAATTAAGCTATTTGAAGCTTGGAAACAAGAGTTTGAAACTAAATGTTGCAACAGTAATCATGAAAATATGAAACTTATGTAGAAACTTGAATTAAGACTTAAAAGCACAGTACAATGATTCTTTTACTTAAGTTTCATATAACTAAACTGAAAATTACAATTTAGAAGCTACTTTAGACTTAGAAGATTAAAAACGACATTCATAAATTTAAAAAAACTAACTACTACTTCTTCTCTTGCCTCCCTTCTCTTTTTTATATCCAAAAAGCTTTCCACCTGTCCTCTGAATGATTCCCACTTGATATCTTGTCCACTGGATCACTTGAGTGCATAATGGCCATTGGGTGAGTTTTGGCGGGAAAAGTAGTTTTTTGACTGTAGGGCTCTGAAACTAGCAACTAGGGGGGGGGTGGCATTTATTGTGGTGGGAAAGGTGGGTAGAGGTGATGATGAGGGGGGAGGGATAAGGCTGAGGTGACTGGAGAGTAGCAGGGCAAGTGGTGTGAAGGGGATAAACAGTGGGGAGGGAAAAGGGGTATCGTTTGACTGAGTTTGACCAAAGGTTCAAAACAGGTAATGACAGGGGTCCAAAATGTGTATAATGGCA
>BPTQ01000001.1:188242225-188687809 GCA_019973895.1 Chrysanthemum seticuspe | reverse complement strand
CTCACATTCTGGATCATGAATTCTTCACATCAGAGTAGCGGAAGCTTTTGTTGAATCATGATATTGGCAGCAGCGTAGCAGAAGCTTGGTGTGAAAATATCAGAGTCATTGATGCACTAATCATGATTTCTTTGAGTTGAATGTGTTAAGTGAGCATGCGGCTATGGATTGACCGCTTCAATCTGATCAGCTGCAAACGTCGGGCGTACCTGCATACAACAGTTAGCAATAAAGCGCACGAAAGTGTCTTTGATCACTTTCGTTGAATTGTGGTACACGGCCCACGGTTCCCCGTTGATCAGTACAAGTACTGCCTGTGATCAGGTAGGATTCCTAAGAATCTCCTTGACAGGGTTTCGCAGCTGTTCTAGCTGTTCTCAAACCGAAACATCTCAAAGAAGGCAACACGGAGTGAGTGAACCAGCGAATTTTTAAGTCCACTGATTGATGAAAAGAGATTTGAAAAACAATCGTGTATTGCTCAATAGAAATTGTTTTTGCAATACAACGAAGGTTTTATTGAAAATCAATTATCAATCATAAAAATACCTTTTGGTTTGAAAAATGAGTACACAGTCGATGTGCTAAAGAAAAGAGTTTTTAAGCACAAAGACCGGTTTTTCAAAGGTATCCGTCAATCCATAACCTGAACCAGGATTGATTCAAGAGATTGAATCGCCCCATTGTTTCTGTTCAGTTGTCACATGGTTAATCTATAAAATAGATCTCACATGCCACCTACCAGGAGCTTGTTTGATGTTGGCTCCAGAAGGCTTTCCATCTTCATTGTGAATATGTATACACATCACTCTGATGTTCTGGCAATACCACAAGGATAATGCGTAGGACTCAAGATCTAATCTCTCTTTCCACATTGTGTGAAACAGAGAGTCTTCATTGAAAGTGTCCTAATGAGATTTATTGATGATCTCGAGGCTCTAGACTCAATTTGTGCATATTTGGATCCTGTGCCGGAGACTAGGGAGAGGGTCTCCTTCTTCAATATCAACCATCTCTAAGAGAAGGTCGATACATAATGTCGGTTCCCCGTGAGAATGAAACAAGTCCTTTTAAGAGGAACTTGAGTGGTTTGGAAAGTTGAAGTGCAGTGCGTCACTGGGTCCATGACGTCTTGTCTTCAATACCGATGTTACCATCAGTAGCATATGAATTGAACCCGGTTTCTGCCCTAAGGTTGAATAAATGGAGGGCTATTTGTTTTCACCCTTTTCTCATTCAATTCTTTTTAATTCTTCAACCCCTTCAGTGCTTACCGAGACTTCATAGCTAGAACCTTGTTGGGTTCATTCCAGTACTAGCTCAGTCTTAGTCTGCACTCTTCCCATTTCTCATTTTCCTCCTTTTATCATCATACCTAAGGACTTCTACACTAACTAGTGGATTGTCCCTGGGTAGATCCCTCCGGTTCTGGCGGATCATGGGAACACATACCTAACCTTATCATCCTTATTTCTCCGTACATAAAGTAAAGTTGGTCGGTCTATTTGGTATTGTTCGCCTGCCATTGGATCCAATTGAAAACCATTTGAAACTCAATTCAGATACTTGTGATATATAATCAAAGCATTTTGTACCTGAATTGTTTTTGATATTTTTAGAACGAGAACTCCCCCTCAACATGTGCATCAAGTATTTGAAAATGTTTAGCACACGGAGGCAAGAGAAAGAATTAACTTCTTTGATTACCATTTTCTAAAAGATATCAACATCACTTCCCATATCAAATCAAGTAGATATCGTATTTCCGGGAAGGATGAGGTTTCCATAAATTTGCTCCCCCTCAATATGTGCCTCGAGGTTTGAAAAGAGTTTTGCACATACTAGAGGGAACCTGCACATTGGGATGAATGATCACGTTTCAAATCAAAGGTTTAATATAGATGCTCCCCCTCAACATGTGCATGGAAAATTTGAAATCGTTTGTCACATGTGGGAAGGACAGCATGTACACTTTTATGAAACCATTTACCGAATTATCAGTTTAAATCCAATTTAAATCACACATTCTCCCCCGATCACAATTATCAAAACATTTGAGATTTGTGATCTCGTATAGATTTAAATTGATTTTGAAAGCTTTTAAGGAGAATTGTGACTTGATTGTGAAAGCGTTTGAACTGATAAGGATCGGATTTTAAGACTTTAAACTCCATTGATAAAACATGCATGTATATCTTTTGAAAACAATTTAATGCCAAATAACTTTTTGATTTAATTGAAATCATTCTCCCCCTCAATCAATGACATAGTTTGTCGATCGAGAGATAGAGATTTTGACAAATAAGTCCAGATGATTATCAAAAATAGAGATCGAGTTATTTTTCAAAGCATTTGGTTTTCAGCAGATAAATGTTTATAGAATCAGAGCATGGAATGTGAAAACATGTTAAGACATGGCTCTGTTCTTTCTTTTAAAACCGGGTTATTGTCTGAAAATGACAATAAACCATTTTCTCTTTCTCCCAAAAATATTTTTTTTTATTTTTTTTTATTTTTTTATTTTTTTATTTTTTTTTAATAAAATTCGAGCAACATCTAAAGTCCCGTGTCATTCTTTGAATGACAACATCAAGACCGTAGATATTATCGAATCGAGAGAAACATGACAAAAAGACAATATTTTTTGAAGATTTTTCGAATTTTTCAAATTTTTATGGATTTTGAAAGTTTTATATTTTTGTATTTTGTTTTTCAAATAACTATTTACAAGAGATAGATGAAGATAGACCTTTACTCCTCGTCTTCCTCCTGAAGACGTTTGAGTGTTTCTGGTTGAAGGCTTTTCAAGCCAAGACGTGGAAGAATAAACTCAAAACGTTCTCTTGGAAGAGCTTTGGTGAAGATGTCAGCTAATTGATATTCAGACCTCACAAAATATAGTTCCACCACACCTTTTTCTACTTGTTCCCTGATGAAATGATGTCGAATGTCGATATGCTTTGCTCTTGAGTGTTGAACGTTGTTGCATGAGAGAGCAATAGCACTTTTATTATCACAGTACAGAGGGATTTTGTTGAATTCATAGCCATAGTCAGATAATTGAGATCTCATCCATAAGATTTGAGCACAACAAGATGACATGGCTATGTATTCAGCCTCTGTAGAGGAAATAGAGGTACTCATTTGCTTCTTTGAAGACCAGCTCACAAGCTTATCACCCAAAAACTGAGCACCTCCTGACGTACTTCGACGTGTATCTTGACAACCTGCATGATCAGCATCTGCATAGGCCGTTAGAGGCATACCGGTGTCCTTCGGGTACCATAGTCCCATATTGATGGTTCCTTGGAGATACCGAAAGACCCGTTTAACTGCTTCAATGTTCTTTTTAGTTGGCTTAGCCTGGTATCTAGCACACATGCAAACAGCGAACAAGATGTCTGGTCTACTAGCAGTGAGATACATCAGGGATCCAATCATACTCCGATATTTCGTTTGGTCAATCATGATCCCTGAGAGGTCCTCATCTAGTTTGGTTCGGTCAATCATGGGGGTGTCAACAGGGTCACTTGAATCAAATCCAAATTTCTTTAAAATCTCTGTTGCATATTTAGATTGATTTATGAAAATGCCTCCGGGACTTTGAGAAATTTGTAATCCCAAGAAAAATGACATTTGTCCCATCATTGACATTTGAAACTTTGAACTCATTTCATTTGAAAAACGATCACATTCCATTGGGTCAGTCGAGGCAAAAATAATATCATCAACATAAATTTGAACATGAATCAAATGTTTGCCTGACTTCCTGGTGAACAATGTAGGATCAACTGCTCCTTTGATGAATTCGGTTGATAGAAGAAACTTTGACAGTGTATCATACCATGCCCTTGGAGCTTGCTTTAAACCGTAAAGAGCCTTCTTCAAACGATAAACGTGAGTAGGATGCTCTTGATTCACAAATCCTTCAGGTTGGCAGACGTAGACGACTTCTTTAAGATCCCCGTTTAGAAATGCTGTCTTTACATCCATCTGATAAACTACCATGTTCTTACTAGCAGCATTAGCCAGAAAGATTCTGATTGCCTCGATTCGAGCAACTGGAGCAAAAGATTCTTCAACACATCACCATGCTCATCAAGTTTTACTTTGAAGATCCATTTTAGAGCTATAATCATAGCATAGTCTGGAGCAGGTACTAACTCCCATACATCAAGACGATCAAACTCATGAATTTTATCTTGCATAGCATTGAACCAGCTGTCTTCATTCATGGCGGTTTTAACATCTTTTGGTTCGATCTTAGATAGTACGGAGTTGAAGAAACACCATAAGGCATCGGTTGCAAGTTGTTTCCGGGTTGATACAGGACGAGAGGGATTACCAATGATGTTGTCTAATGGATGATCGTGAGTCCATTTTCTGAGGTGTTCATGTGGCATTTGTTGAGGAACTGAGGTAGCTGAGTCGATGTCTCCTGAAGAAGATGGTTCGGATGATGATTCAGGAGTAGCAAATATGTTTTCAAATGGAGCATCTTCAGGAGTAGCAAAGGGATTAACTTCATCATTGATGCCAGAAACATTTCCATGATGTACATTTGAAGAATGATGATTTGTTGATGAGACTGAAGGATCAGCAGCAGGTGCTTCTTGACTTAAAGATATTGAGACTGAAGGATTGACTTCATTCACTGGAATATGAGCAACCTCTGTTGTAGGGATCAGCACCTCATTAGTAATTGAATCATACAGTTCTTCAAACATAGGATCAAACAATTTCTTTACATCATCTTCAGATGGAGGTACATATGGAGTTTCTTGAGAGGAGTTTGGAACAAGGGATGAACCAATGGGACTGTTTTGAAGTGCGGGTCCTGAGCTGGAGTGTCCAGGAGCCATTTGACCGGTCAGCTCATCAAACGTAACGTGAATTGTTTCCATGATATTTCGGGTTCTTTTGTTGTAGATTCGGTATCCCTTTTTGTTTGATGCATATCCTACAAATACTCCAATGTCAGCTTTGGCCCTAAGTTTGCCTAAGTCTTGACCCTCATTAGTTGGATAGCACAATGCACCAAACACACGAAGGAAAGATAGATTAGGTTTTCTGTTGTGGACAAGTTCACATGGAGTTTTTCCATGAACAGTGTGAATCAGGGAACGATTTTGTGTGTAGCATGCAGTGGCAATTGCTTCAGCCCAGAGAAACATTGGAACCTTTGAGTATATCAGCATTGTTCTAGCGGCTTCAACAAGAGTACGATTTCGTCTTTCAACTACACCGTTCTGTTGAGGGGTTCGTGGAACACTTCTTTGATGGCTGATTCCAACGCTTTCATAGAATTCACTAAGTTGTTTGTTGACAAACTCAGTTCCATTGTCTGTTCTGATAATTCTGACAGTTTTTTTTAGTCGAACCTGCAGCTGTTTGATGAGTTTGATGATGATATCAGGAGTTTCATCCTTTGTCCTTAAGAACTTGACCCAGGTGAATCTAGAGTAATCATCAACCACAACTAACACACATTTCTTCCCAAAGATATTCTGCACCCTCATTGGTCCACATAAATCCATATGAATCATATGAAGAACTTCTGTGACAGAGTTAGTAGGTTTGGGTTTATGGGCATACTTCTTGCTTTTTCCCAATTGACATGCTGAACAAAGATGATCCTTTTCATACTTTAGTCTAGGTAAACCTACAACTAAGTCCTTTCTGGAAAGATCGTTAATGGTGCCGAAGTTCAAGTGATTGAGACGACGATGCCATAACCATGACTTTGTATTAGAAGCCTTTGATAACAAGCAGATTGGAGAGGCCCTCATCATGTCATCGATAGAGATGGTGTAAAGATTTGAGCCACAAGTTCCTTTTAACAGTTCCTTACCATTAAGATCTCTAACAAAGCAGGTATGTTTTCTGAAGGCTACTTCTAGATCAGAATCACAGAATTGACCAATAGAGAACAGATTATGACCTAAACCTTCCACATAATACACTCTAGAGATGACACTATCACCAACAACATAATCTCCATAACCCATAATAGCACCGAAATGATCATTACCAAATCTAACAGTCCCGATGAATTTGCTCACGAAGTTCATGAGCCACGACCGGTCTCCAGTCATATGCTTGGAACAGCCTGAGTCCATGTACCACAGAACGATTTGAACGATCTGCAGTTGAGCACAGACAAGAATGGATAACTGGATAATTGGGATCCCCATGCAAGAATGGGTTCCATTTGGTTAGTAACAATGTTTGGAACACCCACATCAGAAATAGAAGCATTCATATCAGAAAGTGAGGCAATGGAATCGATGTGAATAGATGCAGTACTAGTGTCAGTATTAGCCCTGTTCACAGTGTGATCACTTCTTAAGGGAATAGTTCTACCAGTAGGCATCCATTTTCTAGTGGGCATTATCTGATTAGTCTTAAGACCAACAGGTGTCCAATAAAAGCCTATTTTACTGAATGTTCTTCCTGTGGGTTTCCACTGTTTTCTAACTTTCTTACGTTTTTGCCTTTTAGCCTTCTTAGCATGAACTTTAGCATTAACAATATTAACTGGACAATTAACATCATTGGGCAGAACATTAACACCACATTCATGATTAGAAACAGAATTCAAGCAGACATCAGTACAAGGTTTGCAAATAGTATCAGAATTCGAATTAATTACAGTACGCCTATGGCTAATACTAGAATCAACACGATTCGTTTTATTCGATTCAAACATAAAGTTCCTAGATTGTTCTTCTACTCTTTTCCAGTGGACATTCTTAGCTTGCGAGGTCCTATCATTCCTTGTATTGTCTTGAGACTTTGACCTGCTCCCTTTAATGTCACTGATTACTCCTGTAGAGGGAATGGGAACATTAGTTTGGTTTACTACTCTTTGCACCACCTGTTTAGATGTGCTGGGATCTGAACTACATGCAGGTGCACTAAGGTTCACTTTCTTAAAACTAGAGGTACTGAGATTAGTACTCCTAGAAGGCATCTTTGAGTTCTCTCTCTTAGCATTGACAGATCTAGAATCTGAACTACTCAAGGGTACACTACGGTTCACATTCAAAACATTGGGAATCGAGTGCATATTGATGAGTGTCTAAATACTCATCATTTTTGTATAATCTAAACTGCAAAATCATCTGAAAACACTCAGAAACACATCAAAATGATCAAAATATCACAAATCAGTGTTTTATGTGTTTTAAATGCAAAAATATCAAAATCAGATGAAAAATGTATCAAGTTTGCAAAATTGGCAGTTTTAGTCCCCCAAGTTTTAAAAGTTGTCAAATCTAGTCCCTGGAATATCAAAATGTGGAATTTTATCATTCAAGGTCCCTGAAGTATTCTAAGTTGTTTAAAATGATCCTTGAATGATTCTTTGGTCAATTGGCAAGAAAGGTCCTCAAACTTTGAAAAATTGCAAAAATAGTCCTTGGACCTTTTAAAATGAATTTTATGCAAAAGTGGTCCATGTACTATTCATTTATGTCATGTTTGGTCCTTGTGAGAAGTTTGAAAAAGTTGCAAACTCAGTCCTTGAATTTTGGTGTAATTGCACTTTTGGTCCTTATTGTTATTTCTTAAACCAAACGGATCCTTTAATACCTAAGCCCAAAACAAAAACAAGCCCAAACCCTTGGCCCTTGACCCCATTTGGCTGACCCTTGAGCCAGTCCACTCCCATTGTGAACCCCAGCCACCCCTTTTGACCCCCCTGTGTATTATTAGTTCGGTCAACGCAGGTCAAACGAAGAAAAAAGCCGCCCAAAACAGCTGTTACTGTAGCACTGTCTCTTCCAAGCTAGATATTCAAAACCAGTCTTGGTTTCTTCACCATTTTCAACCCCCCTCCCATTCCTTGTCCCCTCCACACCTTCTAAACAACAAAAACTCTTAATTGACTCAACCAAATCCTCATTAAAGCTAAAACCTGCTAAATGGAAAAATGGCGCCAAAATCACAAATGGACGGATATGATGGTTCTAGCCAATCCAATGGCTCAAAAGTGGTGGGAAACATTCAGAGTACATCAAGGAGTGCTTAAAGTCTATAAAGAGAGAGAGAAAGGCATTGTATCACATATCTAGTGTAATTTAAATTATGTCTTAGTCGTTTTTTTTATCTAAGCTTTTAAAGTGTATGTTTTCAATTACAAGTGCTTTGTTTAAGTATCTCAAGTGTACTAGAATCCTTTTTAATAAGCAATTTCAAGTTTCAAGCTTTAATTTCAGTTTATGCATTTTAAGATTTCAAAAATCTCATGTGAATCAAATGTTGTTATAAGTTGATTATATGGATTGAAATAGGTCACATAAGCTCCCATATAGCTTTTATAAGCTATTAGAAACATTAAAATTCAGTTTAGCTTCAAAAGGTCAAAAATCACAAAAATACCAATTAAATAGGTGAAAAATCAAAAATCACTTGGAGAAGGTGTTCACAGCTGGAGCAGGGTTTATCTTGGATGGCCTTGGTATAGTGCTTCTTGGGAAGCTATAGGAATTGGTTTCAGATCCTAGTTCTCAGTTTTAAGCTTGGAAGCTCTTGTAAGCATTTTTAGCCATTTTGGCATTTCACTGTTACACTTGTTTATTAGCTCTAAATTCTGTTTCTATTTGTTTACTAGTCATAATTTAGTGTGTTTGATCATTAAAATCAGTAGGGTGTTCATTTAACTTTGTGTTTTGAGAAAGTCTCATTTGGACAGTGAAATCTGTATAACCATAAGTCTTGTGTTTTATTATGTTAGTACTGTTGGATCATGTCTAATTAATCTTATATATTGATATTGTAAGGTCTGAAATCAAGTCTATGGTCTAAATTTGTGTTTTGCTCTAAAAATCTTCATAACAGTTAGCATAAAGGGGTGTTTGGTTGTTTGTGTTTAAAAGGTCTCTGGTCATTGGACTTATTGGAAATCTGTTTTACTTGGTCATAATATCTCAAAGAAGTCATAAAATAAAGTCCTTGTTAGCAAAAAGTCAAAATTTCAAGTAATCATATCTAGGTGCTTACTGTTGGAGTTTTTAAGATCAAGGATCTTGATTTTGTGTTTAAAAGTTGTTAATCTTGCTCTAATCAGTCTTAGTTCACTTTATAACATCATAATCAGTGTTTAAGATCAGTTTAAATCTCATTTTAGTCAACTCTTCTAGTTTTTAAGAAAAGTCAAAATCTCATAAGGTCGTTTTTGAATAAAATTTGGAATTTCACTGTGGGATTATTAAAGAGATTAAACTTATAAGCTCTTAGGGTATTATAGTCTAGTTGGTAAAGAAAAATACAAAAATGATAGTTCTTGGTTTTTTAGCTTTTTGAGTGCTTATTTCTTAGTTTCTTGTGAGTACCTGTTCCAATAATCTGTCCTGTGCACAGTTGATAAGCCAAAATTGATAAGCTCACACTGAGCTTATTAGTTGTCCAATTCTTGTGTTCTCTGGTTCTTTGGAAAGCCAACCAGGTCCTCTTGGATTGTCAAGTCTTAGTTTTCACTTTGGAACTTGTTAGCTAGGGCTGCTAAGAGCTTAAAGTTTGTCCCATTTTCTGTTTTTCATTACAAATAGCCAAAGTGCTTATTGGCTTATCATAGCTTATTAGTTTGCTTCTTTGCATATTTTAGCCTCATTTCAGTTTCTCTAGCTTGTTTGCATCTGTTTTGAGCTTTTGTTTCATCTGTCAAGCTTGTTTAAGCTTATTTTCATCAAACAAGCTCTTAAGTCCACTGTTGGATCAATAAGCCATCAAAACTGCTTATTGGTGATTTGTAAAATTTTTGTCTTCATTAAAGTTTCATATTTTTAGTATTTAAGTAGTTTTCAAAAAGAAAATCCAGAAAAAGTCCAAATAAAAATCAGTGATAGTGTTTATTTAAGATTTTTTAGCTTTTTGATTTTTCTTTTCAACTTTTTTATAAGCAAATCTTGTTTTTCTCTTTTTCTTAGGTTTCTGTCATCATATAGGATTTTTAGAAAAAGTTTCAGATTTTTCTCTATCTTTTTAGTATTTATTATAATTTTTAATTAGTTAAAAATAGTAATTAATTAGTAATAAATAATTAAAAAGTATAAAAAATATCTTTTCTGTTTTAAAATTAGTTTTATCATATTTTAGATTTTTCAAAGTTAAAATCTTATTTTTCCAAGTTTATTTTCTATTTTCTAGTATTTAAGTGTATTTTAAATAGTTATTAATTAGTAATAAATATATAAAAGTGTGAAAAATATATTTTTAGTTTTAAAATTAGTTTTATAGTATTTTAGATTTTTCAGAATCATAAGTTTATTTTTCTAGCCTTATTTTGTATTTTCTTCTATTTTAGAGTATTTATTAAATAGTTAAAATAGTTTTTAATTAATAATAATTAATTAAATAGTGTTAAAAATAATTTTCTTTTTCTAATAATTTTCTTTTATTTTTAGGATTCCAAAAATGTTATTTTCATATTTTTAGGCCTTTTATTTCTTAGTTTTCACTTTTTATCTTGTGTGTATACGTAGTTTTTAAAACTTACGTTTACGTTTTTCTCATCTGATTGTTGTGCTTTCCAATTCTGTGTCCAATTCTATTCCAAATCAATCAGTAGTGTAATTTCTAATCATAACCTTTACAGATCACTATCCTTAGTGATCATTCCATTATCTGAATCAGTGTTTAACACACCATTGAGTCTCCTTGGGACTAAACGACCCGGGAATCCATTGTATTCTCTGATCTTAATTGTATTTGTGTTTAAGCTGTTTTAAGTCTTTTTGACTTGACGGTTTAGCACAGATCAAAATTTTGGCGCCGCTGCCGGGGAGGCTTTAGCGTGTGTTTAGCCATTTTCAGATCCATTGTTGCACATACCCATCCATTTGTAAAAAGTTTTTGTAAAGTTATAAGAAAACCAAAAAGTCATTAACACTTTTCCTAAAGTGTTAAAACACCAAAAAAAATATAAAACAACAAAACAATCGGAACGTTTTCTATTCTCTTTTAAGGTGATTCTTGAAGAGATACGATTTGGTTAAACGGGACGATAACAAAAATATTGTCCAAAAGTTTTTAAACCCATCTGCACAAATCTTACCTACGTCTTTTCAGTGGTACTTAAAATATACATAAAAATCAACCACCGCAAATCAAGGCAGTGCACTACCTAACTGGGGGTGCGACCATTAATAAGTTCCCGAACATCAGATTTAAAACTTGCCTTTGTGTCACTTGTGATTTGGTGTACCTTTTTCAAAGAAGCCATTTCATTTGTGATTATTGGTTAAGTTCACTTGTGTTTTGCCTCATTTGTTTTGAAAATTGATTTTATACATAGTGCATGCGCACTCGTTCTTCCAGTTCTACAAGTCCACTTTCTGAACTAGGAAAGATTCCTCGTAGACGTAGAGGACGTTCAGCTCCTTCAGCCGTGACTGAGGAACGTCTACCACCACCACCTCCTGTCGAAATGGCAGAAGACAAACCCATGAATGAGCTTCTCCAGGCACCCATCGAGGGATACGGAGATGCCATTGTTGTTCCAGCCATCGTGGCTGACACTTTCGAGCTCAAAACCGGGTTGCTCAATCTAGTAACCCAAAGCCAATTCTATGGTTTTGAGCGGGATGATCCTCATGCACACATTCGATGGTTTAACAAGATTGCATCTACCATCAAGTACAAGAATGTCCCACAAGAAGCTATCAAGCTTCTTCTGTTCCCATTTTCTCTAGAGGGACAAGCCCGGAATTGGCTTGAGAAACAACCCCCTCATTCTATAGAGACATGGGAAGATCTTGTCACCAAGTTCGTTAACGAGTTCTATCCTCCATCCCGAACCACAAGTCTTAAGAATGAGATAATGAAATTTTCTCAGAGATTTGATGAATCGTTCGGGGAGGCATGGGATCGTTACAAAGAGTTGCTTCGCAAGTGTCCGCATCACGGTTTTACCGAGTTAATGCAAATGGATACTTTCTACAATGGTCTCAATCAAGCCAATCAAGATTCTTTGAATGCCTCCGCGGGAGGTAATTTCCTGAGCAAGACCACCAAAGAGGCCTTGCAAATCATTGAGAACAAATCTCAGGTCCGTCCTTTCAGAGCTAAGACATATCAGTCTAATGCTGGACCTTCCTCTTCTTCATCCCCAGTGAGTACATCTAGCACCGATGCTAAGATTGATAAACTCACAGACATTGTTCAGGCTTTGGTTCTTGCTAACCAGAAGAAAGTCTCCTTCACTCAGCCACCAACACATGCTGAAGTGAAGAAAGTCGAGAGTTGTGTTACTTGTGATGGTCCTCATGCTTACTACAATTGTACTGCCACCGATGGTAGTCCTTTTGAAGCAAATGCTCTAGCCGGTAGTTCACAACAAGGAGGTAATCAATACCGTCCTCAAAATGAACCACACTACCGTGCTAACACTAATCAGGCACCACCCGGTTTTAACCAAAATCACAACATGCACAACCGGAATCAAAACCAACCTAGAATGAACCAAGGTTATCAAAACCAAGGTAATTTCTATCCTGGACCCAATCAAGGTTTCCAACATCAAGGAAACCCTCATCAAAACAATTTCAATCGAGGGAATCAATTTCATGGGAATATGAATCCTAATCAAGGGAATTTTGGTCATAATCAAAACATACGACCTCAAATTGTCCCTCCAGCTCCTCCCGTCATTACTCCTCCAGTACCATCATCTGATGAGTTACTGAAGCAGTTCATGAAATCCCAAGATGAAATGAACCGGTTGTTGGTCAGTCAGATTGCTGATCTGAAGAAGTCTTTAAATGATCGACCCTCGGGCTCAGGTACTTTACCGAGCAACACGATCGCTAACCCGAGGGGCGATGCTAAGGCGATCACAACCAGAAGTGGTGTTTCATACACTGGACCTGCTGTTCCTACTACCTCTTCTTCTTCTTCTTCTCTCCCTAAGGTAGTAGAGAGTGAACCTCCAAAACACAATGGACCTACGACTCCAATGCCTCCTCCACCTGTGCCAATGAGTCAAGTCACCAAGGATCCAAAGGACAAGGTGCATTATTCAAGCCCACGAAGTACCGCACACGTCCTACCTTCGGTAGTCCAACCTCAAGTTGTCCAGAAACCCAATCAAGGAGTTGTGTTTGAACCTCCTGTAGCTCCTGTTGAGAAATCCAAATCTTCTCTTCCTTACCCATCTAGAATGCATGATGAGAAGCTTAAAGACAAAACCAAAGAGCAAATGGAAAAATTTTTCCAAATTTTCAATGAATTGCACTTTGATATAAGCTTCGTTGATGCTCTCGTTCTAATGCCCAAATTTGCATCCACTCTTAAAGGGTTACTAAGCAACAAAGATAAGTTATCTGAAATGGCTAAAACCCCTCTCAATGAGCAATGCTCAGCGGTCCTTCTTGAAAAGCTTCCCGAAAAGCTTGAAGACCCTGGCAAGTTTTTAATCCCATGTGATTTCTTGGGGATGGTTCAATGCTCCGCCTTGGCCGATCTTGGCGCTAGCATTAACCTCATGCCACTCTCAGTATGGAAGAAACTTTCTCTCCCTGAACTTACTCCTACTTGTATGACTCTCGAGCTAGCGAACTGTACAATAACTCGTCCACTTGGAATAGCTGAGGATGTCGTGGTAAAGGTAGGGAAGTTTCATTTCCCCACTGACTTGTTGTAGTAAACTTTGATGCGGATCCAAGAGTTCCCCTCATCTTAGGGAGAGCTTTCTTGAGAACGAGCCGTGCTCTGATAGATGTATTTGCTGAAGAGTTAACTATACGGGTTGACAACGAAGAGCTCACGTTTAATATCAACCAGAACTCAAAACCTCTGAACAAACATAGTGTTGCCACAATCGATCAAAAATCTAAAAGAATCGATGCAACACTCTCAAATTTCACGGTTAAGAGGAGTCACCAAAAGCGTGCTGAGCTAAAAGCTCTAAAAATCAACCCTGGCTCAAACAAATGGTTTGAAAGTTGTACCAAGGGAGTCATGAGTATTCTTGATGATGATGATCTAGAATCGGAGACTTTATCGGAAGTGGTGGAAATTTCTAGCTCTAAGAGCACACCACTTGTCCCACCTCCGGAATCAGTTTATCGTATTGAGTTTGTTAACTCTGTAGGTGAAACTGAACTCTCTTCAAAAGATCCATCATCCATTTCATCTCCAGATCCAATTGTTTCCGACTTTTCCATTCCTTCTCCCACTTCGGATGAGGAAGATGATAATTTTTGGAATGAAGTCGATGCTTTTCTAAGTGATGAGTCAATCCCAACAGGGGTTGATGATTCTTACTTGGATTCAGAGGGGGACATCCTTTTTCTTGAAAGTTTATTAAACGAAGAATCGTCCCCAAACCTCCCTCCCGGAAATTCTTTTGATAATCACCATACAAGCTTCAAGTTTAAGCTTAAAAATGTAAAAAATGGTGATTTGCTTCTTTCTGATGAGGAATGGACATGCATTGTAATGCACATATTTATTCCATTCTTCACAAATGGTGTGGTTGCTCTTTCCCTTTTCTCTTTCGGAATGAGGACACCATTTTTGACCCCGGTATTATCCTTTATAGTTTCTACTATTAAAATACCGGTTGTATCTCGTCGGAGTGGAACTTTCTGATGTTCATGTGTTTATTAACATTGTGAATGAAAGTCCGATCGAGATTGGTCTTCCACGTTACTTTCCCCATGAACCAATGAATGCGGGGATCGAGTCAAGCTAATGACTCGGTAATCAAAAACATTAGCATGCACCATGTGGGTTTTCACCCATAATTCTGTCTTCTTACCCCCTTTCTACCACCCTAGTGTGGGGGAGTTTCCCCACACTGTTGTATATTCTCATTCTTTCTAAAAAAAAAAAAAAAAAAAAAAAAAAAAAAAAATCTTCTTCTAAATATATGGCCGTAGTATTTCCCTTTTACGTTCTTAGTTTCGGCATAACCGCCGGTACTTTGAATATTGAGGGCAATATTCATTTCTAAGTGTGGGGGGGGAATTCTCACGAATTTCATATATTATCTACCCAATTCCCCCGTTTTGGCCAAAATTTTTTTTTTGGAGTAAGTGTTCTACACTTTCTCATTTGGTTATCAGTCCGCCTTGTCTGTAATACAAAAGGATTGGCTAATCCAGGAGCAAACGGCTCTTGGTAAAGATTTCTCAAATCCGTTTATATGGCTTGCAATTTGCCCAAAATTGTATGGTTCTCAACTCACCATATCCTAAAAAGTGAAGAGTTGGCTAGTCCAGAAGGGTACGGCTTCTGGTAAAGACACATCAAATCCGTTATATGGTTTATGATTTGCCAATAAATCATCTGGTTATCGTTGTACCAAGATTCTTACTTGAATCAAAACAATTGGCTACTCCAGAAGTGATGGCTTTTGGTAAAGAGATAAAATCCATCAGGTTTTCTCAAATCATTGCTAGGGACTAGCAATATCTCAGTGTGGGGGATTGATGAGTGTCTAAATACTCATCATTTTTGTATAATCTAAACTGCAAAATCATCTGAAAACACTCAGAAACACATCAAAATGATCAAAATATCACAAATCAGTGTTTTATGTGTTTTAAATGCAAAAATATCAAAATCAGATGAAAAATGTATCAAGTTTGCAAAATTGGCAGTTTTAGTCCCCCAAGTTTTAAAAGTTGTCAAATCTAGTCCCTGGAATATCAAAATGTGGAATTTTATCATTCAAGGTCCCTGAAGTATTCTAAGTTGTTTAAAATGATCCTTGAATGATTCTTTGGTCAATTGGCAAGAAAGGTCCTCAAACTTTGAAAAATTGCAAAAATAGTCCTTGGACCTTTTAAAATGAATTTTATGCAAAAGTGGTCCATGTACTATTCATTTATGTCATGTTTGGTCCTTGTGAGAAGTTTGAAAAAGTTGCAAACTCAGTCCTTGAATTTTGGTGTAATTGCACTTTTGGTCCTTATTGTTATTTCTTAAACCAAACGGATCCTTTAATACCTAAGCCCAAAACAAAAACAAGCCCAAACCCTTGGCCCTTGACCCCATTTGGCTGACCCTTGAGCCAGTCCACTCCCATTGTGAACCCCAGCCACCCCTTTTGACCCCCCTGTGTATTATTAGTTCGGTCAACGCAGGTCAAACGAAGAAAAAAGCCGCCCAAAACAGCTGTTACTGTAGCACTGTCTCTTCCAAGCTAGATATTCAAAACCAGTCTTGGTTTCTTCACCATTTTCAACCCCCCTCCCATTCCTTGTCCCCTCCACACCTTCTAAACAACAAAAACTCTTAATTGACTCAACCAAATCCTCATTAAAGCTAAAACCTGCTAAATGGAAAAATGGCGCCAAAATCACAAATGGACGGATATGATGGTTCTAGCCAATCCAATGGCTCAAAAGTGGTGGGAAACATTCAGAGTACATCAAGGAGTGCTTAAAGTCTATAAAGAGAGAGAGAAAGGCATTGTATCACATATCTAGTGTAATTTAAATTATGTCTTAGTCGTTTTTTTTATCTAAGCTTTTAAAGTGTATGTTTTCAATTACAAGTGCTTTGTTTAAGTATCTCAAGTGTACTAGAATCCTTTTTAATAAGCAATTTCAAGTTTCAAGCTTTAATTTCAGTTTATGCATTTTAAGATTTCAAAAATCTCATGTGAATCAAATGTTGTTATAAGTTGATTATATGGATTGAAATAGGTCACATAAGCTCCCATATAGCTTTTATAAGCTATTAGAAACATTAAAATTCAGTTTAGCTTCAAAAGGTCAAAAATCACAAAAATACCAATTAAATAGGTGAAAAATCAAAAATCACTTGGAGAAGGTGTTCACAGCTGGAGCAGGGTTTATCTTGGATGGCCTTGGTATAGTGCTTCTTGGGAAGCTATAGGAATTGGTTTCAGATCCTAGTTCTCAGTTTTAAGCTTGGAAGCTCTTGTAAGCATTTTTAGCCATTTTGGCATTTCACTGTTACACTTGTTTATTAGCTCTAAATTCTGTTTCTATTTGTTTACTAGTCATAATTTAGTGTGTTTGATCATTAAAATCAGTAGGGTGTTCATTTAACTTTGTGTTTTGAGAAAGTCTCATTTGGACAGTGAAATCTGTATAACCATAAGTCTTGTGTTTTATTATGTTAGTACTGTTGGATCATGTCTAATTAATCTTATATATTGATATTGTAAGGTCTGAAATCAAGTCTATGGTCTAAATTTGTGTTTTGCTCTAAAAATCTTCATAACAGTTAGCATAAAGGGGTGTTTGGTTGTTTGTGTTTAAAAGGTCTCTGGTCATTGGACTTATTGGAAATCTGTTTTACTTGGTCATAATATCTCAAAGAAGTCATAAAATAAAGTCCTTGTTAGCAAAAAGTCAAAATTTCAAGTAATCATATCTAGGTGCTTACTGTTGGAGTTTTTAAGATCAAGGATCTTGATTTTGTGTTTAAAAGTTGTTAATCTTGCTCTAATCAGTCTTAGTTCACTTTATAACATCATAATCAGTGTTTAAGATCAGTTTAAATCTCATTTTAGTCAACTCTTCTAGTTTTTAAGAAAAGTCAAAATCTCATAAGGTCGTTTTTGAATAAAATTTGGAATTTCACTGTGGGATTATTAAAGAGATTAAACTTATAAGCTCTTAGGGTATTATAGTCTAGTTGGTAAAGAAAAATACAAAAATGATAGTTCTTGGTTTTTTAGCTTTTTGAGTGCTTATTTCTTAGTTTCTTGTGAGTACCTGTTCCAATAATCTGTCCTGTGCACAGTTGATAAGCCAAAATTGATAAGCTCACACTGAGCTTATTAGTTGTCCAATTCTTGTGTTCTCTGGTTCTTTGGAAAGCCAACCAGGTCCTCTTGGATTGTCAAGTCTTAGTTTTCACTTTGGAACTTGTTAGCTAGGGCTGCTAAGAGCTTAAAGTTTGTCCCATTTTCTGTTTTTCATTACAAATAGCCAAAGTGCTTATTGGCTTATCATAGCTTATTAGTTTGCTTCTTTGCATATTTTAGCCTCATTTCAGTTTCTCTAGCTTGTTTGCATCTGTTTTGAGCTTTTGTTTCATCTGTCAAGCTTGTTTAAGCTTATTTTCATCAAACAAGCTCTTAAGTCCACTGTTGGATCAATAAGCCATCAAAACTGCTTATTGGTGATTTGTAAAATTTTTGTCTTCATTAAAGTTTCATATTTTTAGTATTTAAGTAGTTTTCAAAAAGAAAATCCAGAAAAAGTCCAAATAAAAATCAGTGATAGTGTTTATTTAAGATTTTTTAGCTTTTTGATTTTTCTTTTCAACTTTTTTATAAGCAAATCTTGTTTTTCTCTTTTTCTTAGGTTTCTGTCATCATATAGGATTTTTAGAAAAAGTTTCAGATTTTTCTCTATCTTTTTAGTATTTATTATAATTTTTAATTAGTTAAAAATAGTAATTAATTAGTAATAAATAATTAAAAAGTATAAAAAATATCTTTTCTGTTTTAAAATTAGTTTTATCATATTTTAGATTTTTCAAAGTTAAAATCTTATTTTTCCAAGTTTATTTTCTATTTTCTAGTATTTAAGTGTATTTTAAATAGTTATTAATTAGTAATAAATATATAAAAAGTGTGAAAAATATATTTTTAGTTTTAAAATTAGTTTTATAGTATTTTAGATTTTTCAGAATCATAAGTTTATTTTTCTAGCCTTATTTTGTATTTTCTTCTATTTTAGAGTATTTATTAAATAGTTAAAATAGTTTTTAATTAATAATAATTAATTAAATAGTGTTAAAAATAATTTTCTTTTTCTAATAATTTTCTTTTATTTTTAGGATTCCAAAAATGTTATTTTCATATTTTTAGGCCTTTTATTTCTTAGTTTTCACTTTTTATCTTGTGTGTATACGTAGTTTTTAAAACTTACGTTTACGTTTTTCTCATCTGATTGTTGTGCTTTCCAATTCTGTGTCCAATTCTATTCCAAATCAATCAGTAGTGTAATTTCTAATCATAACCTTTACAGATCACTATCCTTAGTGATCATTCCATTATCTGAATCAGTGTTTAACACACCATTGAGTCTCCTTGGGACTAAACGACCCGGGAATCCATTGTATTCTCTGATCTTAATTGTATTTGTGTTTAAGCTGTTTTAAGTCTTTTTGACTTGACGGTTTAGCACAGATCAAAATTTTGGCGCCGCTGCCGGGGAGGCTTTAGCGTGTGTTTAGCCATTTTCAGATCCATTGTTGCACATACCCATCCATTTGTAAAAAGTTTTTGTAAAGTTATAAGAAAACCAAAAAGTCATTAACACTTTTCCTAAAGTGTTAAAACACCAAAAAAAATATAAAACAACAAAACAATCGGAACGTTTTCTATTCTCTTTTAAGGTGATTCTTGAAGAGATACGATTTGGTTAAACGGGACGATAACAAAAATATTGTCCAAAAGTTTTTAAACCCATCTGCACAAATCTTACCTACGTCTTTTCAGTGGTACTTAAAATATACATAAAAATCAACCACCGCAAATCAAGGCAGTGCACTACCTAACTGGGGGTGCGACCATTAATAAGTTCCCGAACATCAGATTTAAAACTTGCCTTTGTGTCACTTGTGATTTGGTGTACCTTTTTCAAAGAAGCCATTTCATTTGTGATTATTGGTTAAGTTCACTTGTGTTTTGCCTCATTTGTTTTGAAAATTGATTTTATACATAGTGCATGCGCACTCGTTCTTCCAGTTCTACAAGTCCACTTTCTGAACTAGGAAAGATTCCTCGTAGACGTAGAGGACGTTCAGCTCCTTCAGCCGTGACTGAGGAACGTCTACCACCACCACCTCCTGTCGAAATGGCAGAAGACAAACCCATGAATGAGCTTCTCCAGGCACCCATCGAGGGATACGGAGATGCCATTGTTGTTCCAGCCATCGTGGCTGACACTTTCGAGCTCAAAACCGGGTTGCTCAATCTAGTAACCCAAAGCCAATTCTATGGTTTTGAGCGGGATGATCCTCATGCACACATTCGATGGTTTAACAAGATTGCATCTACCATCAAGTACAAGAATGTCCCACAAGAAGCTATCAAGCTTCTTCTGTTCCCATTTTCTCTAGAGGGACAAGCCCGGAATTGGCTTGAGAAACAACCCCCTCATTCTATAGAGACATGGGAAGATCTTGTCACCAAGTTCGTTAACGAGTTCTATCCTCCATCCCGAACCACAAGTCTTAAGAATGAGATAATGAAATTTTCTCAGAGATTTGATGAATCGTTCGGGGAGGCATGGGATCGTTACAAAGAGTTGCTTCGCAAGTGTCCGCATCACGGTTTTACCGAGTTAATGCAAATGGATACTTTCTACAATGGTCTCAATCAAGCCAATCAAGATTCTTTGAATGCCTCCGCGGGAGGTAATTTCCTGAGCAAGACCACCAAAGAGGCCTTGCAAATCATTGAGAACAAATCTCAGGTCCGTCCTTTCAGAGCTAAGACATATCAGTCTAATGCTGGACCTTCCTCTTCTTCATCCCCAGTGAGTACATCTAGCACCGATGCTAAGATTGATAAACTCACAGACATTGTTCAGGCTTTGGTTCTTGCTAACCAGAAGAAAGTCTCCTTCACTCAGCCACCAACACATGCTGAAGTGAAGAAAGTCGAGAGTTGTGTTACTTGTGATGGTCCTCATGCTTACTACAATTGTACTGCCACCGATGGTAGTCCTTTTGAAGCAAATGCTCTAGCCGGTAGTTCACAACAAGGAGGTAATCAATACCGTCCTCAAAATGAACCACACTACCGTGCTAACACTAATCAGGCACCACCCGGTTTTAACCAAAATCACAACATGCACAACCGGAATCAAAACCAACCTAGAATGAACCAAGGTTATCAAAACCAAGGTAATTTCTATCCTGGACCCAATCAAGGTTTCCAACATCAAGGAAACCCTCATCAAAACAATTTCAATCGAGGGAATCAATTTCATGGGAATATGAATCCTAATCAAGGGAATTTTGGTCATAATCAAAACATACGACCTCAAATTGTCCCTCCAGCTCCTCCCGTCATTACTCCTCCAGTACCATCATCTGATGAGTTACTGAAGCAGTTCATGAAATCCCAAGATGAAATGAACCGGTTGTTGGTCAGTCAGATTGCTGATCTGAAGAAGTCTTTAAATGATCGACCCTCGGGCTCAGGTACTTTACCGAGCAACACGATCGCTAACCCGAGGGGCGATGCTAAGGCGATCACAACCAGAAGTGGTGTTTCATACACTGGACCTGCTGTTCCTACTACCTCTTCTTCTTCTTCTTCTCTCCCTAAGGTAGTAGAGAGTGAACCTCCAAAACACAATGGACCTACGACTCCAATGCCTCCTCCACCTGTGCCAATGAGTCAAGTCACCAAGGATCCAAAGGACAAGGTGCATTATTCAAGCCCACGAAGTACCGCACACGTCCTACCTTCGGTAGTCCAACCTCAAGTTGTCCAGAAACCCAATCAAGGAGTTGTGTTTGAACCTCCTGTAGCTCCTGTTGAGAAATCCAAATCTTCTCTTCCTTACCCATCTAGAATGCATGATGAGAAGCTTAAAGACAAAACCAAAGAGCAAATGGAAAAATTTTTCCAAATTTTCAATGAATTGCACTTTGATATAAGCTTCGTTGATGCTCTCGTTCTAATGCCCAAATTTGCATCCACTCTTAAAGGGTTACTAAGCAACAAAGATAAGTTATCTGAAATGGCTAAAACCCCTCTCAATGAGCAATGCTCAGCGGTCCTTCTTGAAAAGCTTCCCGAAAAGCTTGAAGACCCTGGCAAGTTTTTAATCCCATGTGATTTCTTGGGGATGGTTCAATGCTCCGCCTTGGCCGATCTTGGCGCTAGCATTAACCTCATGCCACTCTCAGTATGGAAGAAACTTTCTCTCCCTGAACTTACTCCTACTTGTATGACTCTCGAGCTAGCGAACTGTACAATAACTCGTCCACTTGGAATAGCTGAGGATGTCGTGGTAAAGGTAGGGAAGTTTCATTTCCCCACTGACTTTGTTGTAGTAAACTTTGATGCGGATCCAAGAGTTCCCCTCATCTTAGGGAGAGCTTTCTTGAGAACGAGCCGTGCTCTGATAGATGTATTTGCTGAAGAGTTAACTATACGGGTTGACAACGAAGAGCTCACGTTTAATATCAACCAGAACTCAAAACCTCTGAACAAACATAGTGTTGCCACAATCGATCAAAAATCTAAAAGAATCGATGCAACACTCTCAAATTTCACGGTTAAGAGGAGTCACCAAAAGCGTGCTGAGCTAAAAGCTCTAAAAATCAACCCTGGCTCAAACAAATGGTTTGAAAGTTGTACCAAGGGAGTCATGAGTATTCTTGATGATGATGATCTAGAATCGGAGACTTTATCGGAAGTGGTGGAAATTTCTAGCTCTAAGAGCACACCACTTGTCCCACCTCCGGAATCAGTTTATCGTATTGAGTTTGTTAACTCTGTAGGTGAAACTGAACTCTCTTCAAAAGATCCATCATCCATTTCATCTCCAGATCCAATTGTTTCCGACTTTTCCATTCCTTCTCCCACTTCGGATGAGGAAGATGATAATTTTTGGAATGAAGTCGATGCTTTTCTAAGTGATGAGTCAATCCCAACAGGGGTTGATGATTCTTACTTGGATTCAGAGGGGGACATCCTTTTTCTTGAAAGTTTATTAAACGAAGAATCGTCCCCAAACCTCCCTCCCGGAAATTCTTTTGATAATCACCATACAAGCTTCAAGTTTAAGCTTAAAAATGTAAAAAATGGTGATTTGCTTCTTTCTGATGAGGAATGGACATGCATTGTAATGCACATATTTATTCCATTCTTCACAAATGGTGTGGTTGCTCTTTCCCTTTTCTCTTTCGGGAATGAGGACACCATTTTTGACCCCGGTATTATCCTTTATAGTTTCTACTATTAAAATACCGGTTGTATCTCGTCGGAGTGGAACTTTCTGATGTTCATGTGTTTATTAACATTGTGAATGAAAGTCCGATCGAGATTGGTCTTCCACGTTACTTTCCCCATGAACCAATGAATGCGGGGATCGAGTCAAGCTAATGACTCGGTAATCAAAAACATTAGCATGCACCATGTGGGTTTTCACCCATAATTCTGTCTTCTTACCCCCTTTCTACCACCCTAGTGTGGGGGAGTTTCCCCACACTGTTGTATATTCTCATTCTTTCTAAAAAAAAAAAAAAAAAAAAAAAAAAAAAAAATCTTCTTCTAAATATATGGCCGTAGTATTTCCCTTTTACGTTCTTAGTTTCGGCATAACCGCCGGTACTTTGAATATTGAGGGCAATATTCATTTCTAAGTGTGGGGGGGGAATTCTCACGAATTTCATATATTATCTACCCAATTCCCCCGTTTTTGGCCAAAATTTTTTTTTTGGAGTAAGTGTTCTACACTTTCTCATTTGGTTATCAGTCCGCCTTGTCTGTAATACAAAAGGATTGGCTAATCCAGGAGCAAACGGCTCTTGGTAAAGATTTCTCAAATCCGTTTATATGGCTTGCAATTTGCCCAAAATTGTATGGTTCTCAACTCACCATATCCTAAAAAGTGAAGAGTTGGCTAGTCCAGAAGGGTACGGCTTCTGGTAAAGACACATCAAATCCGTTATATGGTTTATGATTTGCCAATAAATCATCTGGTTATCGTTGTACCAAGATTCTTACTTGAATCAAAACAATTGGCTACTCCAGAAGTGATGGCTTTTGGTAAAGAGATAAAATCCATCAGGTTTTCTCAAATCATTGCTAGGGACTAGCAATATCTCAGTGTGGGGGATTGATGAGTGTCTAAATACTCATCATTTTTGTATAATCTAAACTGCAAAATCATCTGAAAACACTCAGAAACACATCAAAATGATCAAAATATCACAAATCAGTGTTTTATGTGTTTTAAATGCAAAAATATCAAAATCAGATGAAAAATGTATCAAGTTTGCAAAATTGGCAGTTTTAGTCCCCCAAGTTTTAAAAGTTGTCAAATCTAGTCCCTGGAATATCAAAATGTGGAATTTTATCATTCAAGGTCCCTGAAGTATTCTAAGTTGTTTAAAATGATCCTTGAATGATTCTTTGGTCAATTGGCAAGAAAGGTCCTCAAACTTTGAAAAATTGCAAAAATAGTCCTTGGACCTTTTAAAATGAATTTTATGCAAAAGTGGTCCATGTACTATTCATTTATGTCATGTTTGGTCCTTGTGAGAAGTTTGAAAAAGTTGCAAACTCAGTCCTTGAAGTTTGGTGTAATTGCACTTTTGGTCCTTATTGTTATTTCTTAAACCAAACGGATCCTTTAATACCTAAGCCCAAAACAAAAACAAGCCCAAACCCTTGGCCCTTGACCCCATTTGGCTAACCCTTGAGCCAGTCCACTCCCATTGTGAACCCCAGCCACCCCTTTTGACCCCCCTGTGTATTATTAGTTCGGTCAACGCAGGTCAAACGAAGAAAAAAGCCGCCCAAAACAGCTGTTACTGTAGCACTGTCTCTTCCAAGCTAGATATTCAAAACCAGTCTTGGTTTCTTCACCATTTTCAACCCCCCTCCCATTCCTTGTCCCCTCCACACCTTCTAAACAACAAAAACTCTTAATTGACTCAACCAAATCCTCATTAAAGCTAAAACCTGCTAAATGGAAAAATGGCGCCAAAATCACAAATGGACGGATATGATGGTTCTAGCCAATCCAATGGCTCAAAAGTGGTGGGAAACATTCAGAGTACATCAAGGAGTGCTTAAAGTCTATAAAGAGAGAGAGAAAGGCATTGTATCACATATCTAGTGTAATTTAAATTATGTCTTAGTCGTTTTTTTTATCTAAGCTTTTAAAGTGTATGTTTTCAATTACAAGTGCTTTGTTTAAGTATCTCAAGTGTACTAGAATCCTTTTTAATAAGCAATTTCAAGTTTCAAGCTTTAATTTCAGTTTATGCATTTTAAGATTTCAAAAATCTCATGTGAATCAAATGTTGTTATAAGTTGATTATATGGATTGAAATAGGTCACATAAGCTCCCATATAGCTTTTATAAGCTATTAGAAACATTAAAATTCAGTTTAGCTTCAAAAGGTCAAAAATCACAAAAATACCAATTAAATAGGTGAAAAATCAAAAATCACTTGGAGAAGGTGTTCACAGCTGGAGCAGGGTTTATCTTGGATGGCCTTGGTATAGTGCTTCTTGGGAAGCTATAGGAATTGGTTTCAGATCCTAGTTCTCAGTTTTAAGCTTGGAAGCTCTTGTAAGCATTTTTAGCCATTTTGGCATTTCACTGTTACACTTGTTTATTAGCTCTAAATTCTGTTTCTATTTGTTTACTAGTCATAATTTAGTGTGTTTGATCATTAAAATCAGTAGGGTGTTCATTTAACTTTGTGTTTTGAGAAAGTCTCATTTGGACAGTGAAATCTGTATAACCATAAGTCTTGTGTTTTATTATGTTAGTACTGTTGGATCATGTCTACTTAATCTTATATATTGATATTGTAAGGTCTGAAATCAAGTCTATGGTCTAAATTTGTGTTTTGCTCTAAAAATCTTCATAACAGTTAGCATAAAGGGGTGTTTGGTTGTTTGTGTTTAAAAGGTCTCTGGTCATTGGACTTATTGGAAATCTGTTTTACTTGGTCATAATATCTCAAAGAAGTCATAAAATAAAGTCCTTGTTAGCAAAAAGTCAAAATTTCAAGTAATCATATCTAGGTGCTTACTGTTGGAGTTTTTAAGATCAAGGATCTTGATTTTGTGTTTAAAAGTTATTAATCTTGCTCTAATCAGTCTTAGTTCACTTTATAACATCATAATCAGTGTTTAAGATCAGTTTAAATCTCATTTTAGTCAACTCTTCTAGTTTTTAAGAAAAGTCAAAATCTCATAAGGTCGTTTTTGAATAAAATTTGGAATTTCACTGTGGGATTATTAAAGAGATTCAACTTATAAGCTCTTAGGGTATTATAGTCTAGTTGGTAAAGAAAAATACAAAAATGATAGTTCTTGGTTTTTTAGCTTTTTGAGTGCTTATTTCTTAGTTTCTTGTGAGTACCTGTTCCAATAATCTGTCCTGTGCACAGTTGATAAGCCAAAATTGATAAGCTCACACTGAGCTTATTAGTTGTCCAATTCTTGTGTTCTCTGGTTCTTTGGAAAGCCAACCAGGTCCTCTTGGATTGTCAAGTCTTAGTTTTCACTTTGGAACTTGTTAGCTAGGGCTGCTAAGAGCTTAAAGTTTGTCCCATTTTCTGTTTTTCATTACAAATAGCCAAAGTGCTTATTGGCTTATCATAGCTTATTAGTTTGCTTCTTTGCATATTTTAGCCTCATTTCAGTTTCTCTAGCTTGTTTGCATCTGTTTTGAGCTTTTGTTTCATCTGTCAAGCTTGTTTAAGCTTATTTTCATCAAACAAGCTCTTAAGTCCACTGTTGGATCAATAAGCCATCAAAACTGCTTATTGGTGATTTGTAAAATTTTTGTCTTCATTAAAGTTTCATATTTTTAGTATTTAAGTAGTTTTCAAAAAGAAAATCCAGAAAAAGTCCAAATAAAAATCAGTGATAGTGTTTATTTAAGATTTTTTAGCTTTTTGATTTTTCTTTTCAACTTTTTTATAAGCAAATCTTGTTTTTCTCTTTTTCTTAGGTTTCTGTCATCATATAGGATTTTTAGAAAAAGTTTCATATTTTTCTCTATCTTTTTAGTATTTATTATAATTTTTAATTAGTTAAAAATAGTAATTAATTAGTAATAAATAATTAAAAAGTATAAAAAATATCTTTTCTGTTTTAAAATTAGTTTTATCATATTTTAGATTTTTCAAAGTTAAAATCTTATTTTTCCAAGTTTATTTTCTATTTTCTAGTATTTAAGTGTATTTTAAATAGTTATTAATTAGTAATAAATATATAAAAAGTGTGAAAAATATATTTTTAGTTTTAAAATTAGTTTTATAGTATTTTAGATTTTTCAGAATCATAAGTTTATTTTTCTAGCCTTATTTTGTATTTTCTTCTATTTTAGAGTATTTATTAAATAGTTAAAATAGTTTTTAATTAATAATAATTAATTAAATAGTGTTAAAAATAATTTTCTTTTTCTAATAATTTTCTTTTATTTTTAGGATTCCAAAAATGTTATTTTCATATTTTTAGGCCTTTTATTTCTTAGTTTTCACTTTTTATCTTGTGTGTATACGTAGTTTTTAAAACTTACGTTTACGTTTTTCTCATCTGATTGTTGTGCTTTCCAATTCTGTCTCCAATTCTATTCCAAATCAATCAGTAGTGTAATTTCTAATCATAACCTTTACAGATCACTATCCTTAGTGATCATTCCATTATCTGAATCAGTGTTTAACACACCATTGAGTCTCCTTGGGACTAAATGACCCGGGAATCCATTGTATTCTCTGATCTTAATTGTATTTGTGTTTAAGCTGTTTTAAGTCTTTTTGACTTGACGGTTTAGCACATATCACATATCATATTTGGCCTTAGGCATCGAGCATGGAATCAAAGGGTTAACTCTCTCACCTAATGTCTTTGGGCATATTGTGATCAAGCATTCTAAGATTTCTTGAGATCGTTTGGCATATAAGCATGCATGTCCAATTGCATTATCATGAGGTTTCTCTAGCTTATCCTCTTCAACAATCTCACGCAGACATTCTAGGCAATCCTTAAGGGATGAGAAGTATGTTTGAATGGCAAGTTTGTTGTTCCTTAGATGAGGAGGGACATATGTCACAGATAAAGCATATTTATTACAAGAGTGAACCTTTGATACAACATTCTCCCCATTGGTCATTGGCATTTTCCCTTTTACCTGACTCTTCAGATTCTCAATTTCCTTTTGCAATGAAGCTATTTGTTCGTTGTTTTTGTTACGAGTGACTTTAATTGATTCAAATAACTCATTGAAATGACGTTTAACCTTTTCATTTTCTTCTAGGAAACTTTCGTTTTCCTTTTGTAAAGCATTTACTAGGTTTTGAAGATGAAACGTTTGAGAATTCTGAGAATCTAAAGGAGGAGGCATTTGGGAGCCTGTCATATTGTTCGTTTGACCCTTTAATTGAGAGATTTGGGCTTTCAACTTTCTGATCGTGTTACACTGAGCTTGAATCTGTTCATCTCGTTTGTTAATTTGAAAAACTGCATCAAACTCTGGAGCATCTGAAGATGTCTTGATATTTGAAGTTTTTACATTTTCTTTGAGATGTTGATATTTTAGTTGTAGATTAAAATACTCAACTTCTAGTTTAGAAAAATGGTTAACCAAATTGTCGTGATCATCCAGTTCAATTTTCTCATTTAGTTTAGAATTGGTTTTTTCAAGCTCAATGACACGATCATGGGAGACTTTCAGGGCCACAGATAGTTCATGAAATTTGGAAGCATTAATAGAGCAATTTGAAGCAGTGAAAAAGACATCTTGAGCAACACATTCAGTAATAAGATTCTCATTTAATGTATGCAGGTTCTTTCTCTCAATCTCATTATATTTCAGTGCACGCTCATAGTCACTAACTTCAACAACCATTGCATCAAATTCCTTTTCCATTCCCTTAATATCAGTTTCTATCCCCTTTTTAAGACTCTCAAAATGATCTTTTAGAAGTTTAAAGAAGGGCATGACCTCAGTTAAATAACATTCTTTCATTTGTTCAAAACCCCTTTCTCCTTCAGTTATACCTGTGGGTGTGATCCTTTTCTTGCAAGTTTTCTCAAAATCAACAAATAGTTGAAATATAACGTATTGACTAATTAATGTCTTGCTTTTAGTGGCAATTGTTCTAGGTACAAGATGCATTGGTGTATTAGGAGGATACACAGTCGCTCTAGGCATTTTCCTAAGGGGAGGGTTTGTTTCAACAATATTTTCCGCTTTCTGCTTATCTAAATCCTTTTTCCAGAAGGCTTGTTCGGGAGTCAACAAAGTCTGAGGCTTAAACTTGTTCAAGGAAATCCAGTTTTCCTTCTTGTAATCATGAGGAGTGATAATTATGTTTTTCTCTTTGCATTTGGGATCATTTTGTTTCTTATTCATCTTGTCCCTAGTGATTTCATTTGATTTCTTATCTTCCTCAGTGCACTCAACGCAACTAGGTTTCTGTCTAGGCTTAAGGATTTCATCACCATCATAAAGCACCTTATGAGCATTTCTAGCCTTTTTAATTACCTCTGGATTTGGTTCCTCAACAAGGGGAATGCTATGCTTATCGCTTAAGACTCGATGTTTGGTGACCATGTGAGCAGTCTGAATGGTGTTTCCTTGTATGTACAACTTGTTTTCAAGTTTGTTTTTCAAAGTTGTCAGATTAGAAAAATCTCTCAAGAGTTTTGATTCCTTTGCATTAAATTCTTGCTTAAGCATTTTCACATTTTCTTGAAGTTCTTGTTTTTGTTTAGCTGTTTTAGAAAGTTTTTCTTGCAAGGAATTTAATTCTTGTTTCAATACTTCTTCTCTAAACTTACTTTTTCTAATTACTGTACTCACTTGGACATCCATTTCCTGCTCACGAGTGGTCAACTCAAATTTTGCACGTTGTTCATAAATAGCAACACGTTCCTTATAGGCATTTAGTTCAGAAATTATGGAATCATCAGGAGCACATGCAGTGTATTCATCAAAGACATAGTCATTGTTGACTGCAGAAGATGCATCACTTGGTACAACTTCACTTTCACTTTGTTTCACGTATTGATCGTATGGGACAATATTGTTATTACCCATATTTTCAACGTTTGATTCAATAGTTTCAGTTGATTGTACTTTGTCATGCATCTGTTGCACATCAGCATCATCGTATAGTTTTAATACCTCTGAGATGAGTTTGTCCTTGGATGGGCCAGCTTGTGGTGAAGAAGAGATCTTGGGAGAAACCATTGGAGATATGCTAGCCATAAAGATTGTGTGTGCAGTAGGTCCATCATCTACATCAGAGTCGTATGCATCACAGTCAGCGACTTGAAAGGCATTCTGATGATTGTGACCTATCTCCTGAATAGGCTGCTCATCCACATCTGCATCATAGGTCTTGGCATTGCCCTCAGCAAGAAACAACAATTCCTCTTCATCCAACGCAGCACCATTGTCCTGAGCTTGTGCCAGCAACATCTTATCTCTGAAGTAATCAGCATTCTGTGGACGCTTTGGAGATGTGCAGTTCCTTGCAATGTGTCCTTCACCACCACAGTTATAGCATTTGATTGGCTTAGCTTGACCTTGGTTACCATTTCTTCCTCGATTCTGGTTGCCAACATAACCTCTCCCAGCTCCACCTCTTCCCTGATCATACTGTCTTTCCTGAACTGGTTGCACCACGATCCTTCCATCTTTAACAGTGGCTTGATTATGTGGGTTAGATGCAGTTCTGAGGTTGTTGTTGGTTTGTGGGAGAGAATTCATGTTTTGACTAATGAGAAGAGCTAGTTGATTAATGATGTTACCCACGTGTGCATCAGCATCAGCTTGTTTGAACATGGGATCAGGAATGAGTTTGTGATTACCATTCCCCAAGGGTATGACTTGTGATGCTTTGGTTGTAATTCCGATGTTTGAGTAGAAGGCTGTTGAGTCATTAGACGAGCTTGTCTCTCCCTGGTTGGTTTTGAACTGATTGAGAATCAATTTTTCAAACATAGCATGTCTCTCATTCTGAAGGAGGAAGGCATAGAGTTGCTCATAGTTTGTATTCTTCAATCCTTTAGTGAGCTTCACAGCTGTGACAAACTTGTGCCATTCGGGATTCATGTTGTTCACAAACTTTGAGTTGAGCTGAATGTTAGGCATAGTCATTCTGATGTTCCTCATGTCATTCACTAACTTATGAAATCTCACATAGTACTCATAGACACTCTCATCTGGTTTCATCTTGAAGTGCTCAAATTCGTCATAGAGTTGGGATTCTCTGTCTTCCATAGTTAGTTCTGAACCTGAGAGAAGCATCTTAACATTATCCCAAACTGCCTTTGCTTCAGTGTTATGATTGATCAGCTTGTAGATGTCTTTAGGAAGACCTTGAAGAACAATGTTTGAAGCCCTGATATCTGCATCGAATCTCTTTTTCTCCTTATCATCAAGCTCATCATACATCTTAGGTCTGTCCATTCCGTAAACAGGAGTACCATCTTCATTAGTATCAAGTATGTCTCTAGTCGTCTCAACTCGATATGGTCCTTCATCAATGGATTTGAGAATGTTGAGACCATTTTCCTTTCCAAGGCAATACAATCTGATTCGTTGAGCCCAAGAGTCGTAGTCAGTTCTGTCAAGCATGGGTGGACGAGTATCTGAGCCAGCTGCTTGTACATCCTCGGCAACAGTGGAGATGACAGTAGGGACGTTGGTAGACATGTTAACAGATTATACGGGATTTTATAACTCTATGATTAAACCGGGAAATAGATTCTTTCACGGGATTTTACTAAATCAAGAGAAAACCGTAAACAATCACTCAAGTCGCTAGAAGATTATGAACTAAGTCGCTAGAAGATAATGCACTAAGTCGCTAGAAAATAATGCACTAAGTCGCTAACTCATAATTCGCTAGACAGCTAAGTCGCTAGAATCCCAAGTCGCTAGACAGAAAGCAAGTCGCTAAGTAGTAACTCGCTACAGACCAAGTCGCTAGCCAAATTTTGGCAGCAATTCGCTACACAAGTCGCTAGAGATACAAGTCGCTAAAGAGTAACTCGCTACAGACCAAGTCGCTACTCGTAGTGGAGAGTCCACTACTTATACTTTAACTCGCTAGATCTAACTCGTTAGCTCCAACACTGTAAGTCGCTACAAAAATGTGAAGCAAGTCGCTACCAAGAAAATACTCCGTGAGCTAAGTCGCTAGCTTGAAAAACCATATAAACATCACTTTTCAATCCAAAAACAACCCAACCAAGATGATTCAAGCTTACCAAATGAAAACCTAAACACTTGTGATGATTCTAAACATAAAAGTACCAACAAAATTCAAACTTTAACACAAGAAATCACCCAAATGATCCAAAAACCACTAAACTTTTTCAAACTCAAAAACCACCTAAAAACCACTATAAATCCAAAGATGTGCAAGATATGATCTAACCATGGATCTTGATACCAATTGTAGGATATAACTTTTCACATACACATCAAACCATAACACAAAGTAGCATATAGATGGAATTCTAGAGAGAGAAAGTTAGAGGTTTAGGGAACTTAGTGAGAGAAAGTGAAAGATATTATTATGAGCTCCAACTCTCTACCTTGGGAGGTAGAGAGTATTTATAGTCTTACATAAATCGCCACACAACGGGCTGTGGATCAGGCATACAGTGGGTAAAGACCCGTCCGTCCTCCACGGTGTTACTTAACTAAATACTACTTAACTTAAATGAACTACGACTACGAGCTTTCTAACGATTACATATACTTGAGGTGACCGACTCTTTACTACCGGGAATTTCTAATTCCTAACATTATCAATTAAAACTTCCTTTTAAACTATTTAGATCGACTTATGTCAATCTATTTGGTTGTGTGTGTTGGATGTTGATAAACAAGCATATAAAGATATGTAATGAAAAGAGAAGAGTAAGAAGCACAAAACCACAACGCGAGTATTTATAGTGGTTCGGCTACAAGGACACCTTCCATGCCCTACTCCACTCCCCGAGTCACCTACTCGAGAGTTTGTTATCACTACACCAATCTCCTTATGGCGGAGAAGCCTTCACAACGTCGCTTAATCTTTTTCCGGTACAAAGCTAAATACCGAGTTCTTTCACACCAAGGCGAACCACACCTAACACAACGTCGCCTACCCTTTATACGGTGCTAGGCTAACCACCGAGTTCTTTCACACCTTAGGTGAACTACACCTTCAAAACGTCGCCTACCCTTTATTAGGTACTAGGCTAAGTACCTAGTTCCATTGCAATGGAGGAACTACTACCACACTACACCAACGACTAATCCCAAAGGAGATCTACTCCTTTACAACATCATCAAGGACATCAATATCCTTGGATCTAATGCTAGTCTATCTAGTACATCGAAACACACAATATCGAATGTACATCTAAGGCACCTTTCACTAATGCCTTTGATTAGATCTACAAGACACCTTTCACTAATGTCTTTGATTAGATCTACAAGACACCTTTCATTAATGTCTTGTGTCTTCACTTCTAAGCACCTTTCACTAATGCTTCTTGTCTTGACTTCTAAGCACCTACCACAAGTGCTTATCCTATGGACGATAGATACCCTTCACTAATATCTTCGTCTTGACACTTGAGACATCTTTCACTAATGTCTTTAACACTACGCTTCTTTGAAGAAAGAAAGGGATCATCAACAAGAGGACTTCAATAGCCTTGATGATGAGGAAGCTTGGCAACTCATGGACTTGAGCTTGCTCGACTTCAAAGGTGGTGATCTTCCCTTTAAGAGGAACCTAAAAGATCACACAAAAACAAAACTACAAACATAGATCTCTTGGATCTATGGTTAGTGAGATTTAACTCAGGGGAGAAAGTATGTTAGAGAGGGGTGAGATATAATGAAGAAATGGCTCACTATTTATAGAGGAAAAACCTACTGTTTCCCCGGATCCCACGGATCCCTTCCACTTGGGATCCGGCTAGCATGAAGCTAGGGATCCGTGGTCCGCTCCTCTTTGCCCATGGGTATTTTGGGTTATGGGTCATGGGTCATGGGTTATGGGTTGATCCATGGTTTTCTATCTAGATACAATGTACCTTAAGGATACATTGAACTTGTGTAAGTGGTATATATAAAACCATGGGTTATGGGTCAAAAACCATTTGCTAGTTTTTATCTATTTAGTATATACTTGCTTTTACCCATTTTAGTATATACTTGTTTTTACCCATTTTAGTGTACTTAATATAAGTATCTATTAACCCAATATGTAAACACTAGTTGTTGTACATATGTATCTAACTCATAGAGTTACTTAAACTTGTTAAGCCAATATGTAAACACTAGTTGTTGTACATGTGTATCTAAAATATAAAATCACTTACTCTTGTTATAGTGTTTTATGTGAAAACGTAAGTGTGTTATAAAACTATTAGTTCAAACCATTTACGTATTTTATTTGTTTCGTTAATATGATTTTACTTTTGTTATCGACAAAACATTAGAAGATCGTAAAATATGAATAAACGTTTTTACGGCTTATTTGTATTAACACTTTTGAATGACTTTTCCAATCTAAAAACTTTGAAAAACAAGCTTGAAAATAAATTGTACGTACAAGGGAATACCATTCAGACTGCTCACTTGATCACTAAGCACAGAGTATTAAGCGATAAGCATAGTATTCCCCTTGTTGAGGAACCAAATCTTGAGGTAGTTAAAAAGGCTAGAGATGCTCATAAGGTACTATATGATGGTAATGAGATTCTTAAGCCTAGGAAAAAACCATTGTGCGTTGGAAGCACGGAAGAGGATAGAAAATTAAATGATGCCTCTAGAGAGAAAATGGATAAGAAGCTTAACGATCCTGTATGTAAAGAGAATAACATAACGATCAAACCCCATGATTACACTAAAGAAAATTGGATCTCCCTGAACATGTTTAAGCCTCAAACTCAATTAACCCCATAACAAATTTTCTGGAAGAAAGATATGGATAAGCAAAAAGTTAAAGAACTTGTTGAAACAAACATTCCCCTTAGGAAAATGCCTGCAGCTACTGTGTATCCTCCAAATACACCAATGCATTTAGTTCCTAGATCTATTTCCACTAATAGAAAAACCTTAATCAGCCTGTATGTTGTTTATCAAATATTCGTTGATTTTGAGAAGACATGTAAGAAGAGAATCACACCTACAGGGATAACTGAGGGGGAAAGGGGTTTTGAGCAAACTAAAGAATGTTATTTAACTGAAGTCATGCCTTTCTTTAAACAATTAAAAGGTCAATTTGAGAGTCTTCAAAAGGGAATAAATTCATATATTAAAGAAATGGAAAAGGAACTTGACGCAATGATAGTTGAGGTCAATGATTATGAACAGGAACTCAAATATAATGAAGTTGAAAGGAAGAACTTGCATATCTTAAATGAGAACTTGATTTCGATTTGTGTTGCTCAAGATGTGTTTTATACTGTGACTAAGTACTCTATTACTGCTTCTCGATTTCATGAATTATCTGTTGCGTTGAAAGTTTCCCATGATCGTGTCATTGAGCTTGAAAACAAAAACTCAGAACTAAATGAGAAAATCGATCAGGATGATCACGATAATTTGGTAAAACATATTTCTAAACTAGAAGTTGAACATTTTGATTTGCAACTAAAATATCCACATCTTAAAGAAAATGTCAAAACCTCAAACATCAAGACATCCTCAAATGTTCCAGAGTTTGATGCAGTTTTTCAGATAAACAAACGTGACGAACAGATTCAAGCTCACTGTAACACGATCAAAAAGTTGAAAGCCCAAATTTTACAATTAAAGGGCGAAAAAAACAACGTGACTGGCTCCCAAATGCCTCCTCCTTTAGATTCTCAATGTTCTCAAACTTTTCATCTTCAAAATCTGGTTAATGTTTTACAAAAGGAAAATGAGAGTTTTCTAAAAGAAAATGAAAAAGTTAAACGACACTTTAAAGAGTTATATGATTCAATGAAAGTCACTCGTGACAAGAACAATGAAAAAATAACGTCTTTACAAAAGGAAATTGAGAATCTGAAGAGTCAGATAAAAGGGAAAATGCCACTTGTCTTTAATGAGAATGTTGCATCAAAGTCATCTGCAGACTGCAAATATACTGTGACTGTTAAATACATTCCTCCTCATCTTAGAAATAACGAACTTGTGTTTCGTAACTACTTCGCTCACCTTAAGGATAGTCTAGAATGTCTCCGTGAGATTGTAGAAGAGGATTTCATAAATAAGCCACTTGATAGAGAAATTAGGTTTGCTTGCATTTAGGCCAAACGATCTCAGGAGCTGCTAGAGTGTTTAATAGCAACATGTCCTAAATCCTTAGGTGCAAAAGATAAAGCTGTGATGCCTTGTTCTATTCCTAGTGCCAAGTATACAAACCATTCTATGCCCAGTATTAAGAAAGTGAATTCTAAAGTGCCTTTAAGTAGTTCAGATCCCTGCACTTCTAGTTCAGGAATGCAAAAGGTAGCTCAACCAACTAATTCCCATAATTCCCTCTACAGGAGTAATCAGTGACACAAATGCAAGCAGGTCAAAGCCTTCAGGCAATACAAAGCAAGATAGGACCTCGCAAGCTAAGAATGTGCAATGGAAGAAAGTAGAAGACCACCCTAGGAACATTAAGTTTGAGTTGAATAAAACGAATAGTGTTGATTCTAGTATTAACTATAAGCGTACTGTAATTAATTCGAATTCTGCTACTTTTGGCAAAACATGTAATGATGATTGTTTGGTTTCTGTTACTAATCATGAATGTGGTGTGAATGAGTTGATTAATGTTGTTAAATGCCCTTTTAAGATAGTGAATACAAAAAATCAAGCTAAGAAGGCTAGAAAGCAATAGCGGAAGAAGGTTAGAAAACATTGGAAACCCACAGGAAGGAAATTTAGTAACATAGGTTATCAGTGGATACCTACTGGCCACAAATTCAATCTTAATGAGATGTGCCCTAAATTATCTAGATCAATGCCCATTAGGAAATGGATGCCTACTGGTAGAACTATTCCTTTAAGAAGTGAACATACTTTGAATAGGTCAAATACGGACACTAGCACTGCATCTATCCCTGATGATTCCATTATTTCTACTTCTGATGTGGGTGTTCAAATCACTGTTACTAACCAAATGGAACCCATTCTTGCATGGGGATCCCAATTATCCAGTTATCCATTCTTTCCTGTGTTCAATTGCAGATCGTTCAAATCGTTCTGTGGTACCTGGACTCAGGCTGTTCCAAGCATATGACTGGAGACCGGTCGCGGCTCATGAACTTCGTGAGTAAATTCATCGAGACTGTTAGATTCGGGAACGATCATTTCGGTGCAATTATGGGTTATGGTATGTTGTTGGTGATAGTGTTATCTCCAGGGTATATTACGTTGAAGGTCTTGGTCATAACTTATTCTCTGTCGGTCAATTCTGTGATTCTGATCTAGAAGTGGCCTTCAGAAAACATACTTGTTTCATTAGAGAACTTGATGGTAGAGAACTTTTAAGAGGAACTCGTGGTTCAAATCTATACACCATCTCTATCGAAGATATGATGAAGTCCTCTCCAATTTGCTTGTTGTCAAAGGCTTCAAAAACAAAGTCATGGTTATGGCATCGTCGTCTCAATCACTTGAACTTCGGCACCAAAAATGATCTCTCCAGAAAGGACTTAGTTATAGGCTTACCTAGACTAAAGTATGAAAAGGATCATCTTTGTTCAGCATGCCAATTGGGAAAAAGCAAGAAGTATGCCCACAAACCCAAACCTACAAACTCAGTTACGGAAGTTCTTCATACCATTCACATGGATTTATGTGGACCCATGAGAGTGCAGAACAATTACGGGAAAAATATGTGTTAGTTGTGGCTGATGATTACTCTCGATTTACTTAGGTTAAGTTCTTAAGGACAAAGGATGAAACTCCAGATATCATCATCAAACTTATCAAACAGCTGCAGGTTCGACTTAACAAAACTGTCAGAATTATCCGAACTGACAATGGAACTAAGTTTGTTAACAAAGAACTTAGTGAGTTTTATGAAAGTGTTGGAATCAGTCATCAAAGAAGTGTTCCACGAACTCCTCAACAGAACAGTGTAGTTGAAAGACGAAATCGAACTCTTGTGGAAGCCGCAAGAACAATGCTGATTTACTCAAAGGTTCCAATGTTTCTCTGGGCTGAAGCCATTGCCACTGCATGCTACACTCAAAATCGATCCCTTATTCACACTTCTCATGGAAAAACTCTATATGAACTTGTCCACAATCGAAAACCTAATCTTTCATTCCTTCGTGTATTTGGTGCACTGTGTTATCCAACTAATGAGGGCCAAGATTTAGGCAAACTTAAAGCAAAAGCGGACATTGGAGTATTTGTAGGATATGCACCAAGCAGAAAAGGATACCGAATCTACAACAAAAGAACCCGAAATATCATGGAAACAATTCACGTTACGTTCGATGAGCTGACCGGTCAAATGGCTCCAGGACAACCCAGTTCTGGACCCGCATCACAACCTTCATCAAGTAGTCCCAACAGTTCTACTCTTGTACACGATTCTTCGCCAACAACTCCTTATGTACCTCCTTCAGAAGATGATTTGAAGAAATTTTTTGATCCAATGTTTGATGATGTCACAATTCTCAATTTTTGGTCATTTCTCACACTCTACATTCATCATACTAGTCATGCATGGGTTTTGCATTTCACATCAAACGCGTAAATTTCATATTAAATAAACGCTATCGTGTAAGTTATTATTTTGAACATTTAATCCGATACTTCCAAAAACTATCCCGACATATTTTTATACTTACATTTAGTTTATAAAAATAATATTTTGAGTTTACCTAGTGTTTTAAATTTATTTTGTATATAAATCATTAAATGACTATCGTGGGATATCATTTCAACATAAATACTTGTAAAGTATTTTATAATATGACGGGATGTCATAAACATAGTTTGACGATAAACATTATTTCCAAAACGTACAAGTGGTATGGATATCATATGGAGTTGCATGCACAACATTGTATCACGCATTCACAACAACATATCATAACTCAAGTCATAACATTCATTTAGGTCGCGGATAGTTTCCGAGCCTCATTTTAGTGCACTTCATTTTGTTAGCATATCAATCATACCAGGTGAGTTCATACCCCGCTTTTACTCATTTAAATTCCTATAAACTATTTGGGGCGAGATATATGCTTATTTATCCAAACATTTAAACTCTTTTGCCAAACAACATTACCTATACTTTAGACTTGATTGCGTTATATACTTGATTGGGTTATACTTGATTTCATATGCATATTTGGAACAAACATATAAGAATTAGTGGCTCCAAATTAAGTTGTTGGAAGGCTATTAATTTACAAACATACAAGAATTAGTGGCTCCAAATTAAGTTGTTGGAAGGCTATTAATTTACAAACATACAAGAATTAGTGGCTCTAAATTAAGTTGTTGGAAGGCTATTAATTTACAAACATACAAGAATTAATGGCTCCAAATTAAGTTGTTGGAAGGCTATTAATTTACAAACATTCCAATATTTATATGTTGGAAGACCCTTGTGGTGACATTTATACTTTTAACTACCTTAATGCGCATATTCATGATTGTCATTCTATTTTAGGCAATGGGTTGTGAACACACAGGTTGCAAGTTTTGTATGGGCGGAACTTGGAACTGAGTGGATTTACAATGCCTTTGCTGTGTGAACATTTCTCTAAGTATTTCAGATCATTTTATCACAAACTTATGAACTCACCAACCTTTGTGTTGACACTTTTTAGCATATTTATCTCAGGTAGTAAGGCGATAGCATTTCATGGAGCTTTTGGGTCTCATGGCATACATTGGAGTCTAGTGTTTTTATCTATTACCATTCGACATGTTTTGTAAACCATTATGTATTATCAAACTTTGGGATCTTATGTGTTGTAAACTTTAACTTATTTAATCGAATGGTAAACTCTTTAAAACGTCTCATTATAGAGGTCGTTTTCTTTATCCATACTTTGTGCTATGACGTTATACCCCAATGACACTATCGTTCCGCTGCGATATTTTGGGGGTGTGACAGATTGGTATCAGAGCCTTGGTTATAGAGAACTAGGTTGCATTTTAGTTCCTAGACTATAACCGCTTTCACGTCGATCCTTTCTTTTCCTATCGCCTTACACACTTTTCGTGCGCACATGTTTTCTTAAGTATTTCTTCTAGAACCACCTCATTTGATAACGTAGTTTCCTTGTACCAATAGGGGAGTCCCAAAATCTAGTTGGGTCATCAAAGATATGGAGCTCAGTAATGAGCACTTATCTAACTTGATCTCGTGACAGTTCTTGTTTGATGAGATGCGAGATCGAGCTAAATAAGTGTTACTATAATGCTGGATAGATTTGATGATTTTTCCCGAGGATGGGAGTTCTCTTGAGGATACTTTGGGAACTGCTGGCGACCAAACCTCGTACTGACTTTAGCACCTAAAGGGATTTCCTATACACCAAGTGCGACTCTCCCTAGATACCTACCCTAAATTCCTCCCCCACTGTTTAGAATCGGATGATAGAATGGCTATCTATTTCAGTAACAACAATCGCCGAGACATGTATGCTTGGTGGTATGTACACGTGTGAAATGAAGCAATTATAATTATGGTGGCCAACATAATTATAAATGCGTCACAACCCACGTGGACATATGCGACCACGCATACGTAGATCGGTGTGGGTACACCTTAGGAACCAATTGTGGCGTGGTATTATGTTTGAGGACGTTAAGCATAGACATTGGGAAATCAACGGTTCTTTCCCTTGCAGAGATCATGGCACCAAAGAGGGTAACACGCAGCACTGGCCGAGGTGGTGCGGCGCTAAGGGGTGGAAGGACAGGTGGGCGTGGAGGTAGAGAAGGCGGTAGTGACATGGGTAACAATGACAACAACGCTGGCGGAAACCCTGATTTTGCCGCCATCATCGCTCAACAACTTCAAATCTTGCTTCCCACTATTGTCACCCAAGTTGGAAATCATATGAATAACTCGGGAAACCACGGGAACGGGAACGGTACTGGCGACACCAACAATGTAGTTGGCAGTAACAACAACAACACCAACAACAACAACAACAGAATTGGATGCACATATAAAGAATTTTCGGCATGCAAACCTGTGGAGTTTGATGGTATAGGAGGTGCTTTGGCATATACTCGATGGGTAGAGAAGACAGAGTCAGTGATCGACATCAGCAATTGTGCCACACATCAGAGGGTGAAGTATGCTGCTTGCTTGCTATCAGGAAAGGCATTGACATGGTGGAACACACAGCTACAGGCTAGGGGCAGAGAGGCAGCTATAGGTATGACGTGGGACGAATTTAAGGCGTTATTGAAAGAGGAGTACTGCCCGGACAATGAAATGCATAAACTGGAGGATGAATTTTATCACCACTCCATGATAGGGGCTGGTCACGCAGCCTACACAGACCGATTTCATGAGTTAGCTAGACTAGTTCCTCATCTAGTTACCCCTGAGTCCAAGAGAATCTCGAGATACATATATGGTCTTGTCCCTGAAATCCGTGGAACTGTGAAAACTACTGAGCCGTCTACAATACAAAGTGCAATACTGAGGGCAGGAACCCTGACAGACGAGATGGTTAGAAATGGTGCATTGAAGAGCAGTGACAAGAGGAAGGAAGCGAGTGGGTCGAATAAGCAGATGGACGTGGTAGCAGACAACAAAAGGGCAAGAGTTTTTGTGGCAACTGGTACTGAACAAAGAGAATATGCGGGTACACATCCCAAGTGTGCAAAATGTGCTTATCATCATCCGAAGACCAAGCCCTGCCGCTTGTGTACAAGTTGCAATCGATACGGCCATTTTAAGGAGCAGTGTAAAACACAGGTAGCACCGGCTAACATGGGCAACATGAGAAATAATCAAAGGACTTGCTTTGAATGTAACAACCCGAACCACTTCCGGAATAATTGTCCTAAGTTGAATGGAACGCAGAGGCAACCACAAGGTAACCAACACCTAGCTTTAGCAATTGAAGGAAACAACCCGAACCCTGTACTCAATGACAGTCCACCTCGACCTCGAGCATTCTATATAGGGACCGAGGCAGCCCGCAATGCGTAACTGGTACGTTTTCCCTAGACGCATAAGTTTTGACATAAACACTTTGACCATACACTTGATTTCGCGAAACCTTAGGGTAGAACTTTATGTATCATCAATTGAATCACGAGGACGTGATTCCTCCGACATGGGAAGAATGTCACAATTCTCAATTTTTGGTCATTTCTCACACTCTACATTCATCATACTAGTCATGCATGGGTTTTGCATTTCACATCAAACGCGTAAATTTCATATTAAATAAACGCTATCGCGTAAGTTATTATTTTGAACATTTAATCCGATACTTCCAAAAACTATCCCGACATATTTTTATACTTACATTTAATTTATAAAAATAATATTTTGAGTTTACCTAGTGTTTTAAATTTATTTTGTATATAAATCATTAAATGACTATCGTGGGATATCATTTCAACATAAATACTTGTAAAGTATTTTATAATATGACGGGATGTCATAAACATAGTTTGACGATAAACATTATTTCCAAAACGTACAAGTGGTATGGATATCATATGGAGTTGCATGCACAACATTGTATCACGCATTCACAACAACATATCATAACTCAAGTCATAACATTCATTTAGGTCGCGGATAGTTTCCGAGCCTCATTTTAGTGCACTTCATTTTGTTAGCATATCAATCATACCAGGTGAGTTCATACCCCGCTTTTACTCATTTAAATTCCTATAAACTATTCGGGGCGAGATATATGCTTATTTATCCAAACATTTAAACTCTTTTGCCAAACAACATTACCTATACTTTAGACTTGATTGCATTATATACTTGATTGGGTTATACTTGATTTCATATGCATATTTGGAACAAACATACAAGAATTAGTGGCTCCAAATTAAGTTGTTGGAAGGCTATTAATTTACAAACATACAAGAATTAGTGGCTCCAAATTAAGTTGTTGGAAGGCTATTAATTTACAAACATACAAGAATTAGTGGCTCCAAATTAAGTTGTTGGAAGGCTATTAATTTACAAACATACAAGAATTAATGGCTCCAAATTAAGTTGTTGGAAGGCTATTAATTTACAAACATTCCAATATTTATATGTTGGAAGACCCTTGTGGTGACATTTATACTTTTAACTACCTTAATGCGCATATTCATGATTGTCATTCTATTTTAGGCAATGGGTTGTGAACACACAGGTTGCAAGTTTTGTATGGGCGGAACTTGGAACTGAGTGGATTTACAATGCCTTTGCTGTGTGAACATTTCTCTAAGTATTTCAGATCATTTTATCACAAACTTATGAACTCACCAACCTTTGTGTTGACACTTTTTAGCATATTTATCTCAGGTAGTAAGGCGATAGCATTTCATGGAGCTTTTGGGTCTCATGGCATACATTGGAGTCTAGTGTTTTTATCTATTACCATTCGACATGTTTTGTAAACCATTATGTATTATCAAACTTTGGGATCTTATGTGTTGTAAACTTTAACTTATTTAATCGAATGGTAAACTCTTTAAAACGTCTCATTATAGAGGTCGTTTTCTTTATCCATACTTTGTGCTATGACGTTATACCCCAATGACACTATCGTTCCGCTGCGATATTTTGGGGGTGTGACAGATGAACACTATGAGCCAATTGCTAATGATCTGTCAAATCCATCAACAGAGGCTGCTCCTATCCCTGTCAATGAAGTTAACCCTTCAGTTTCTATGTCATTAAGTCAAGAAGCGCCTGCTGCTGATCACTCTGTCTCATCAACAAATCATTAATCATCGAGTGTACATCATGGAATTATTTCTGGCACCAATGATGAAGATAATCCCTTTGCTACTCCTGAAGATGCCCCATTCGAGAACATATTTTCTCCTGAACCATCATCAGAACCATCTTCATCAGGAGAAAACGAATTTGCTACTTCAGTTCCTCAACAACAACCAAACGAACACCTTAGAAAATGGACACATGATCATCCATTGGACAACATCATTGGAAACCCCTCTCGTCCAGTATCCACTCGGAAACAACTTACAACCGATGCCTTATGGTGCTTCCTCAACTCCGTACTCTCTAAGGTCGAACCAAAAGACGTCACAACTGCCATGAATGAAGACAGCTGGTTCAATGCCATGCAAGAAGAAATTCATGAGTTTGATCGACTAGATGTATGGGAATTAGTACCTGCTCCTGACTGTGCTATGATCATTGCTCTAAAGTGGATCTTCAAAGTAATACTCGATGAGCATGGTGATGTATTAAAGAACAAGGCTCGATTGGTTGCAAAAGGAAACCGTCAAGAGGAGGGTATTGACTTTGAAGAATCATTTGCTCTAGTTGCACGTATCGAGGCAATCAGAATCTTCCTGGCTAATGCTGCTAGTAAGAATATGGTAGTCTATCAGATGGATGTAAAGACGGCTTTTCTTAACGGAGATCTTAAAGAAGTCGTATACGTCAGCCAACCTGAAGGTTTTGTGAATCCAGAGCATCCTACTCATGTCTATCGCTTGAAGAAGGCTCTTTACGGTTTGAAGCAAGCTCCAAGGGCATGGTATGATACGCTATCAAAGTTTCTTCTATCTACTGGATTCAGCAAAGGAGCAGTTGATCCGACATTGTTCACCAGAAAGTCAGGCAAACATTTAATTCACGTTCAAATCTATGTTGATGATATTATTTTTGCCTCGACTGACCCCAATGAATGTGACCATTTTTCTAAGGAGATGGGCTCCAAATTTCAAATGTCAATGATGGGACAAATGCCATTTTTCTTGGGATTACAAATTTCACAAAGTCCCGGAGGCATTTTTATAAATCAATCTAAATATGCAAATGAGATTTTAAAGAAATATGGATTTGATTCTTGTGACCCTATTGACACTCCCATGATAAAGCGTACTAAACTGGATGAGGACCACTCATGGATCATGGTAGATCAAACGAAATATCATAGTATGATTGGATCCCTGATGTACCTCACATCCAGTAGACCAGATATTATGTTCGCTGTATGCATGTGTGCTAGATACCAGGCTAAGCCTACCAAAAAGCACCTTGAAGCGGTTAAACGGGTCTTTCGGTATCTCCAAGGAACCATCAATATGGGACTTTGGTACCCGAAGGACACCTGTATGTCACTAACAGCCTATGCAGATGCTGATCATGCAGGATCTCAAGATACACGTCGAAGCACGTCAGGAGGTGCTCAGTTTTTGGGTGATAAGCTTGTGAGGTGGTCTTCAAAGAAACAAATGAGTACATCTATATCCTCTACAGAGGCTGAGTACATAGCCATGTCATCTTGTTGTGCTCAAATCCTATGGATGAGATCCCAATTATCTGACTATGGCTTTGAATTCAAGAAAATCCCTCTGTATTGTGATAACAAAAGTGCCATTGCTCTCTCATGCAACAAAGTTCAACATTCAAGAGCAAAGCACATTGACATTCGACATCATTTCATCAGAGAGCAAGTGGAGAACGGTGTGGTGGAACTTTATTTTGTGAGGACTGAATACCAATTAGCAGACATCTTCACCAAAGCTCTTCCTAGAGAACGTTTTGAGTTTATCCTTCCACGACCTGGTCTAAAGAGTCTACAACCGGAAACACTCAAACGTCTTCAAGAGGAAGACGAGGAGTAAAGGTTTTTCTTCATCCATCTCTTGTAAATAGTTATTCAAAAAGCAAAATACAAAATTACAAAACCAACAAAAAGCAAATAGAAAAATATAAAACTTTCAAAAATCCATAAAAATTAGAAAAACTCAAAAATAAAATTTCAAAAATATTTTCATTTTGTCATGTTTTTCTTGATTCGATAATATCTACGGTCTTTGTGCTGTCATTCAAAGAGTGACACGGGTCTTTACATGTTGTTCGAATGTACATAAATCTTTAAAAAAAAATGTTTGAGAGAAAGTGAAACAAAGGCTTATAGTTATTTCAGTCTATAACCCATTTTTTAAAGAAAGAACAGAGCAATGATTTATCTTATTTTTCAAATCTCATTCTCTGATTCTAAAAACAAATGTTTGTCACTTAAAAAGACAAATGTTTCTCTCACAAATATTTTTCCTTCTATAAATTCTTCTGAAAAATATTTGTTATCTAAATGAAAACTAATAAAAATAACTCGGTCTCAATCTTTGAAAATCATCTGAACTTGACATTTGTCAAAATCTCTATCTCTTAATCAACAACTTATGTCATTGATTAAGGGGGAGAATGATTTCATTTAAATCAAGAGGTTATTTGTCATACAATTGGTTCAGACCAAGGTTTATGTCATGTTTTTAAAAGATATTCAAGCATGTTTAATCTTTGGAGTGTAAAGACTCAGATTTGATCCTTATCGGTTAAATGTTTTCATAAGCAAGTCACAATTCTCCTCAAAAGCTTTCAAAATCAATTTAAATCTACAGAGATCACAAATCTCAAATGATTTGAAAATTGTGATCGGGGGAGAATTTGTGATTTAAATTGGATTTAAACTGATAATTCGATAAATGGTTTTATAGTGATTTACACGCTCTCCTCCCCACATGTGCCAAACGATTTCAAATTTTCCATGCACATGTTGAGGGGGAGCATCTATTTCAAACCAAAAAGGATTGAAACGTGATTGATTTGTTTCAATGTGCAGGTTTTCCCTAATATGTGCAAAACACTTCCAAACTTCTATGCACATATTAAGGGGGAGCAACTTTCTGAAAACCACATCCTTTCCAAAATTATCCTTAACAAAGTATGAAAAATACTAATTTTGATCAGGAAAGTGATGTTGATATCTTTTAGAAAATGGTAATCAAAGAAGTGAATCCTTCCTCTTGCCTCCATGTCCCAAAACGATTTCAAATACACGATGCACATGTTGAGGGGGAGCTCTTTTTTTTCTAAAATAGCAAAAACAATTCAGGTACAAAATGCTTTGATAATATATCACAAGTATCTGGATTGATTTTCAAATGGTTTTCAATTGGTTCCAATGGCAGATGAACAATACCAAATAGACCGACCAAATTTACTTTATGTATGGTGATATAAGGATGGTTAGGTTAGGTATTCGTTCCCACGATCCCGCCAGAGCCGGAGGGATCTACCCAGGGACAATCCACTAGATAGTGTAGAAGTCCTTAGGTATGATGAAAAAAAGGAGAAAAGTAAGAAATGGGAATAGTGCGGACTGAGACTGAGCTAGTACTGGAATAAACCCAACAAGGTTCTAGTTATGAAGTCTCGGTAAGCACTGAAGGGGTTGAAGAATGAAAAAGAATTGAATGAGAAAAGGGTGAAAATAAATATCCCTCCATTATTTCAACCTTATGGCAGAAACCGGGTTCAATACATATGCTACTGGTGGTTACCAAGGTAACACTGGTATTGAAGACAAGACGTCATGGACCCAGTGACGCACTGCACTTCCACTTCCCAAGCTACTCAAGTTTCTCTTAAAAGGGACTTGTTTCTTTCTCACGGGGAACCTACATTATCTATCGACTTTCTCTTAGAGATAGTTGATATTGAAGAAGGAGACCCTCTCCTTAGTCTCCGGCATAGGAACGAAATGTGCACAATTGAGTCTAGAGCCACGAGATCATCAAATAAATCTCTTTAGGACACTGTCAATGAAGACTCTCTATTTCACACAATGTGGAAAGAGAGAATATATTTTAAGAGTCCTACGCATTATCCTTGTGGTATTGCCAGAACATCTGAGTGATATGCAAACATATTCACAATGAAGATGGAAAGCCTTCTAGAGCCAACATCAAACAAGCTCTTGGTAGGTGGCATGTGAGATCTATCCAATAGATCAACCATGTGACAACTGAACAGAAACAATGGGGCGACTCAAACTTATGAATCAATCCTGGTTCAGGTTATGGATTGACGGATACCTTTGAAAAACCGGTCGTTGTGCTTAAAATTATTTTCTCTAGCACATCGATTGTGTATTAATATTTCAAATATAAAAGGTGTTTATGATTGATATTTGATTTTTCTCAAAAACCTTCGTTGTATTGCAAAAACACTTTATTGAGCAGTACTCGATTGTTTTTCAAATCTCTTTTCATCAATCAGTGAATCTCAAATTCGCTGGTTCACTCACTCCGTGTTGTCTTCTTTGAGACGTTCCGGTTTGAGAACAGCTAGAGCAGCTGCGAAACCCTGTCAAGGAGATTCTTCGGAATTATACCTGATCACAGGCAGTACTTGTACTGATCAACGGGGAACCGTGGGTCGTGTACCTCAATTCAACGAAAATGATCAAAGACACTTTCGTGTGTTTTATTGCTAATTGTTGTATGCAGGTATACCCGACGTTTGCAGCTGATCAGAATGGAGAGGTCAATCCATAGCCGCATGCTCACATAACACATTCATTTCCAAAGAAATCATGATTAGTGCATCAATGACTCTGATATTCTCACTCCATGCTTCTGCTACACTGATGAAAATATCATGAATCAACTAAAGCTTCCGCTACTCTGATGAGAAGAAATCATGATCCAGAATGTGAGCATGTCGGTCCAAATGTCACAACATCACATAATGTCAACACTACAAAGGAAGAGTCAGAGATTTATGGTAGCTGATGATCTCGAAGCTAGCTCAAAACTCATTATCACGTGGATCAGTTAAAGACCTCCACTTGGATTAACCAAACATACAAAAATTAAGAATCAAAGACTACGGGCTACAGAGCAAAGAACTTAACAAGAATCCAAGAACAATCTTAATGTAATATCTGTTTGTATTCAATGTATTTTGAGGTGACCTCCCTTAGGGGGAGATTGTTAGGATTTAGTAAATCCAGTTATTAAAGTGTCGGTCACCTCAAGTATATGTAATCGTTAGAAAGCTCGTAGTCGTAGTTATTTAATGTTAGGTAGTATTTAGTTAAGTAACACCGTGGAGGACGGACGGGTCTTTACCCACTGTATGCCTGATCCACAGCCCGTAGGTGGCGTTTATGTAAGATACTATAAATACCCTTTACCTCCCAAGGTAGAGGGTTGGAGCTCATAATAATACTTTTACTTTCTCTCACTAAGTTCCCAAACCTCTAACTCTTTCTCTCTCTAAAACCTTATAGTATACGCCTACATTTGATCATGGTTTGATGTGTTTGTGAAATCCAATATATTACACCTCGTCGTGCCATCCTCGTGATATCTCTTGATCTTGTCCGCAAATTGCCACAATAGTCTTTTTGGCTTCCCAACTCGCTTCACTATCGGGCGAGTCACGCTACTTGATCAAGTACTCCTTGTAGCTCGACACTCCTTGTCTTCGTATCATACGATCTGAAAAAAATCTCCTCAACCTCTCGATCGTACGAAGTAACAATCATTGTTGGTGCTCGCTTGGTCACCCCTCGATTCGGGTCTTCCTCGTCTGTATGATAAGGCTTGAGAAAGCTAACATGGAAGACTGGGTGCATCTTCAACTTGGATAGTAGTTGAAGCCGATAAGATACTTTCCCAACACGTCCAATCACCGGGAAAGGGCCTTCATACCTCCGTATCAATCCCTTATGTGCCTTACCCAATGACTTGAATTGTTGAGGCAAAAGCTTCACCATCACTTGATATCCGATCTCGAACTCGATGTGTTTCCTCTTTTCATCTGCCCATTTCTTCATCTTCTTAGTTGCTTTGTCTAATGATGCCAGGACTAAGTGTAAGCCCCCGGAAAATTTCATTTGTAATTAACATCTTAAACATGAATAAAGCACGACTTAGAACATCATGAAATTTTCTACTCATCATTTTTGCATATCATTTGACATATGCATGTTCAACACGACCCAAGCGTTCAAAATTATACCGTTGTGATCCGAACGAAATTCCTCTCGATCCCGATATATTTAAATATTTAAAGTATATATATATATATATATATATATATATATATATATATATATATATATATATATATATATATATAATTATATAAAAATATATAATTAATAAAAATCAAATTTATTATCGGACCGGGCCTAAAAGCCCAACTCACACCCATTTCACCATTGGGCCTCAACCAAGCCCAACTCATCCTTATAACACCTTGGGCTTCGTTTTGCGTCCGATCCAACACGAGTCCAAGCCCACCCAACTCGTCCCTTTGGGCCTCGCCTTCTGCCAGCCCAACACCACTCAATTTAATTTGAGTATACTAATTTTACACTAGAGAATTTATCACTTGTTTCCCCCCATCCCTTGTTCCATGACCAAATGAGCCCAACACCAAACCAAGTCCACACCATTTCCCAATTACACTTGTTTTGTGATACTTGTTTTGTAACCGGTTGAAGTGAACAAAACACAACAACAATGCTACAAACCAAAAACAACCATTTTGGCCATACTTCTAGTTTGCGTGTATGTGTGTAGACAAGGGGACACAAAATCAAGCTCAATCCACCCTAAACACCATTTTAATAATCCCCTAGTAATATAATATACCCCCTAATACCTTTTGACCACCCATTGACTTTGTGAACCATGGGATACTATATTCCATTGATTCGACTAGGCACGGAAAACATGCCCCAAACCTTGCTGCCACATTTGCATGCCCAAGCCAAAAACACACATGTTCTAAATACCTTGGAACTTGGATGATCAAAGTATAAAATAATGATAGCACCATGCCCACTTTTCCTTTAAAACCAAACCTCAAGTCTTGGCAAAAACTTACCAGACACCCAACTCTCTTAAAAACACTCACTTGTACTCACTCAAAGTCTCCAATCGTTCACTGTGGTGCTGTCGAAGGAAGAAGGGAAAGAAAAGAAACACGCAAGACTTGGGTAGATTCTATTGAGTTATAAGGAGAACAAGGGGTTCTCGTGGCCATTCTAATCGTTCACTTCTCTCACATATCATCACCACTCGTTTAAAGTGTTGTAAGTCCTTTTTCAAACTCGTTTTATCATTTTCATACATATGTCACACGTTACAATGTTAAACGCACCATATTTCTCGTTACCCTTTTATAAAACGCATATAAAAAGAATCATATTACACTCGACATGTAATCTTGCTAATTGATAACGCTCAAATTGTGCATGCTTTTAGTAGCGTTATCCGTGCTTTTATATATGTTATTTGGTTATAATCATATGCTTTTGTTACTTAATCGCATAAAATTGCATATGCTAGTTCATTTGTAGCCAAGTACAGGAAAATGGAGAAAAAGAAGTAACATACGAAGATTTCTCCAAATACGAAGAATTCCCGACCAAAGCAAGACTTGTGGAGTATATTCGAGAAGATAAAGTCATCAAGATAGTGGTCCAAAGACTCAAGAATAAAGTTCAAGAAGGAAAACGAGAAAGAAATGAAGAAAAGAAGCTTAAATGAAGAAATATTGGAAGCCTCGTTGTTCCCGACACACCTTCACCATTTTGGCCATAACTTTTGCTAACGAACTCCGTTTGACCCCCCGTTCATGGCAACGGAAAGCTAAGAGAAAGATCTACAACTTTGGTGCTTATCATTTTCTGTCATCTTGCTTCAGCCAATCGGTCGGAGCCCGCAACCGAAACGGCTGGAGGTCAGTAGTAAAGACGAGCCGAAACGGATGGAACCCAAACCGATCGGCTGGGAAGACCTGAATAGCCATTTTTTCATCACTAAGACTCCAAACTTGTTCCAAACAATTCTAGGTCCTTCCTACATGTATTCTAGGTCCTTCCAAGCTCTTTGGAGGCCAAGTTGAGCATTAAACACCCTAGGGTTTGAGAGTAGTATAAATAGGACTCATTTGTGTATGTTTTCATCATCCAACTAAATCCCAACTTGAGAGAACTTCTCTCACACCTATCCTACCACCACTACTCTCTCTCAAAGCCTAAAATTCGTCCATAAAGTTCCAGGAAACTTTGGAGGTCCAAGAAGTCATCATTTGGAGGTCAAAAGATCAAGAAGTCATCACCAATACTTGAGGCATCATTACTACATCATTTGTAATCTTGTTTCAATCATTGTAAGACCTTTAATCATGTTTTCTTACATTCAAGTTTCTGATTTTATGCCTTTGTGTTTGATCATGGATATTGTTATGGAGTAGTTTGGTTATACTTATTTGGAATGATGTAGATATTGATATGGAGTGTTTGGTATTTTGCAATATAGTCATATGATTTTGCTTATGAGTTTGTTTGAATTGATATGTGTCTAAATATCTTGTTGGTGAATCATAATTAGATCTAAAAAGACCGAAAGGATTTCTTGTTATGATTTATTCCAAATGTTAGCGCGCGTATATGTTTGGTATTTCATAATTGACAACTATGAATAAACAAGTTAAATGGATTCATAAAGGTTTATTCAAGAGTACAGATCGAAAGGGCTCTTATGAAAAAATTGGTAAAAATCATATTTCTAACAAATGGTTTATAATGATGTGGTTTATATTCATTGGCCGAAAAGATGTGTTAAACCGTGATGTATACAATTTCATGATATTACCCATTGAATTGGAATTGTATGAACTTTGATTTTGTTTCACTCCATTAATATTGATGCTAGTTCCAAACAAGTAGTTTTAATTATATTGATTGTATTCTTTGTTGGAAAATTTAGTGCACTTGTGGGATTAGTTCACACCTGGTTTTGGGTTAGGAGGTACGGAGTGTACACCCATGAGGTCCCTGAATACCCTGACTCGACTCAATAGTGGTTTGTACTACTAGTGTATTGGTTACTACTGATAATGTAGCAACTGATGGTTCCTACTGGTAGTGTTATGGTTCCTGCTGCTAGTGTAATGGTTCCTGCTGATGGTTCCTGCTGGTAGTGTTGCAGTAATAAATTTGTAACAGCTTTGACTCTTTCAATTGGCTATTATGACTGCTTTATGACCACGTTTAATTGGTCATGTAACCACTATTTATATGATTATGGAGGTTATTATGGGTGATTAATTGGCCGTTAATCACACATAATGTCCATTGATTAGTGTTGAGTGTTCTCTACTATAAATAGAGAGTGACATCTTCAACTGGAAGAGACACACAAAAACGAACAATATCAGGAGAAACAAACTAAAAGCTAAAACACTTATAAGCGCAAGGGTTATTGAATTGTGCCTAATTCTATAACTACATTTGTTCTTATCCCAAGTAGATATTCGTGTAACCCAGGCATTAGGGTCGAATAGTTTACTTTGGAAAGTGATTACACGATTCCAAGTGATATCCGGTAACCACCTAGTGGTATTTGCAGTTGCTACTGATTGTCTTTACCCTGTTCTGGGAGCTAACCACCAAGTTTAATTTGCTTAATCATCATTTTTCGTGTTACTTGTTGCTTATATAGTATTTTGGGACGTGACAACCATTTACCACTTTCGTGTTACTTGCGATTACATAGATTATTCACAATTGGAAACACCCAAATCCTAGTGAACGACCTCAGCTTACCAACCAAAACTAACTACATACGAAAGGGTCATACTTTCCCGTGTGTTCATAGCTTAATTCGGTAATCCTTGTTATATATTTAAAACTAGTAGTCGCGAGACACATCAAGTTTTTGGCGCCGCTGCCGGGGATTTGTTTGTGTTTTTGTGTGCTTTGAATATGTGCTTTAATCATTCCCTCGTTGTGCCGCCTTTGCTTGCGAAAAAAAAAAACCTTTTTTCTTACCAGTTCGTCCAGCCGATCGGTACGTCCCCGTAACCGATTCGGCTAGACATCGAAACCAAATCCAACCGGATCGGCTGGAAACCCAGCCGATCGGCTGAACCATTCTGTCCAAAAAACCATTTTTTTTATTTTCAATTTTTGTTTAAATTTTAGTTCAAAGCTTAGTCTTTTTCCTATTTGTGTTTTTCCTTGTTTGTTTGTTTGGTAGATTATTTAATATATATTTTTTATTCCCTCGAAAGTAAGGCTCACCCATTGTAAACAAACTATGTGAGAGGTATAAGGCGGGTCTCCCTGATTCCCTAAAGAAGTTGGGTTTTTAATATGCTTCGCGCTGACCTGCTTCTCCGCTTCTTTGTGCGTTTCAATGGAGGTACCGAGAACTCTTGGGAAAAGAAAAAAAGCCATAATTAGTTTTCTTTTTAAATAAAAAAAAAGTTCTTAGAGTTATTCAGTTTATTTCTTTCAAGTCATTTTTCTGAAAAAAAAAAATTCAAAAAGATTTTTCTTCATGTTCGTTTTCATTATTTTTATATTTTTATTTTGATTTTTAAAATATTTTGCGAATCGCTTCGGATTTTTATAAACTCACACTCTTGGAGTGATCAACTCGTTAGTCCACTTTACGAGCTTAAACGTCAAATCAAAGAGAGGACTAACAAACCTTATCCGGAACCACCATTCATCGAGGAACTCTTTGTCGTTATCGACATATTCGAAGAGAAAGTCAAACCTCCACCCGATTCCCCAACCATAATCGTCATTGATCCTGATGACCAACCCATGTTGTCAAGCACTAGGACCATTGCACCAACACCTAGTTTCGCTATTATTCAACGCCCTCTTCGCAATAATTTCCATATCAAGGGTACTCACATGCAAATGATTCGGGAGAATCCGGTCCGATCCTCACCGACACATAGCCGACTTTCTTGAGATTAGTAGCCTATTCCAATGTGGTGAAAATCAAGAGGAAGTGGTTAAATTGAGGACTTTTCCTTTCTCACTAACCGTAGAAGCCAAGATTTGGTTGAACGAATTAAATGAAGGAACGATTACTACATGGGAAGAGATGAGAGAAGCTTTTATTAGCCGATACTTTTGTCCCGCTAAATTTAAACGTCTCCTAAATGACATTCACAACTTTCACCAAATCGATCATGAAACTCTCGTTGACGGTTGGCTCCGTATGAAAGATATGCTTCGCACTTGTCATGGACACGGTCTAACCAAAGGAGCGATAATTCAAACATTCTATCACGGTTTAGACGATCCAACTCGAGGAAATCTCGACGCCGGAGGAATCTTCCTCTACAAAACTACAAACGAAGCTTTCAAAATCCTTGAGGACAAGGCCTAACTCAAGCTCGATTTCTCAGAAAATTCCCAAAATGATTCCAATCCGAATATCGTTGTTTCCGCCGGTGGAAGAAACATCAATACCGATCATGCCTTATTGATCGAGAAATTGGAAGCTCTTTACACAAACATCGATGCCCAATTCATAAGCATACGGAGGGAGTTGATGGAACTGCGAAATAATCACCACGCTTCAAACCACGATGTAGAGGATGACACGCCGATGTGTGATCCCATGGAAGCGAACCATGTTCAACATGAAGAATATCACCAAGGATATCATGACCAAAATTCCAGAAATTCGTACTCCTTTCCATACTACAACCCAACCCAAAACTATCCTCGATATCATCCATGGAATACAATACCACATCCATCACAACATTTCAATACACCTAAAACCTCACTGGAGGAGATGATGAGAGAGTGGATGACCAGTCAAACGAAAGCCAATGAGAATATAGCGAACCTGTTGGTTGAATTGGAATGTAAAGTCGATCAAGGAAGAAGGAACCAACAAGCGATAATCCAAGACTTGGAGAGGAGGGTAGAAAGATTAAATGAGGAGCAGGAAGTCCATCATGCTGAATCTCTTCCTTATACCACAAATACCAACTCGAGACATAAATTTGTCTACAAACCACCCTCAATTCGAAACGAGAACGATAAGGGTGAGGTTGAATTTATCGAAGAGGACGAGACCGAGCATATTCCAACCACGCCAAATCCGAACCAAATCAAGTCTAACTCACCAACCGTGTAACCTTTTCTTGAGGATTGCACTATGCATATCCCAACCACTCAATTACAAAGTTCTGAACACCATGTTGGTGATAAGAAGTTAAACAAAACTGGTGGCAACTGGAATGTAGAATTGGAAATAAAGATAGACAAATGGTCTGAGCCACAGAATCCAGTTTCTTTAAAACAAAATGGTAGGACTAACCCACCTCCTACAGCTCACCTTGAGAATGTGGATGCCATATTCACTGGGAGTGGAAAGTCCAATGACCCTTCGAAAAATCAAAAATATCCATCACATGTCCTCATTTCTAATGAAATCGACCAAACGTTCAAGATAACGAAGAAGGAATATCACATGGTCAAACCAAAAGAATCAGATGTATTTCCATCATTTGTGGAGTACAAACCAAAGATCCCATACCCTCAACGTTTAAGAACTGAAATTCCCCATTTGAACCGTATTGTCAAAGTATCCTAACCCGGGGAAGAGTCTAGCTAATGACTCATTAATAAATTAAGCGCTTCTCGGGAGGCAACCCGTGCTTTTAATTGTTTGTTTGTTTTAAATAAACATGTGCACCCTTTTTGCAAAAATTCTTTTTAAAACTTGAAAAAATATTAAGTGTGGGGGTGTTACATGCTAATAATGTTTATTATTACTTGAATTTTGTGTGTTTTGTTTTGTTTTGTTTTGTTTGAATAATTGCAGCAGGTGATGGAGGAGGATACTTGGATTTGAAATCGATTGTTCTCACAAGCTTATGCGTAGCATTTTATCATATGGAGTTCGATCGCGATTTCTTCGGCCCGGGAAGTTTTGTTTCTCTCAGCTTGTTTATTTTATTTTCCCTATATTATATGCTTTGAAGTTTATTTTTCACATTGAGTCAGTGCTTAACTTAAGTGTGAGGGGAAGTAAAATAAGAAAAACGAAACTAGTTTTTAGATTCCAAATTTTTGGGCCAATTTAAAAATTTTGTGAACTTGTTTGCCCTCATGATCTAGTTGTTTTCACACTTATAGGATAATATATTAGAATAACTGAATCAACCCACTGGTGAAATCGGTAATTTTGAAAGACTTGAGATGTGTCTCGATTATTATTGCAATCCATTCTGGGATCGATAACATCTGCTAGCACATATTATAGCCCTTACTAAATTTTGAGGATTTGAGCTTATTTCTTATTAGCATACATCTTTTATGCTTGGTTCTTTTGCTATGAGTGTGTCGGTGATTTTATTTATTCTAGAACTTGTACTTGAAAATCATTACCAGACCGCAGTAAGATCACATACGTATGATATAAGTGTATTCGTGTGATAAAGAGACACCTTAGGAATAAAACCAAATATCCTTCTATTTTATATCTAATACAATATTAGCTAGCCATATCGGTTAGTTAACCACCCACATGGACCCATTTGTTAGCGCTCATCTTTAGCGCTAGATACCCTTAGTTCACCCTTTGAGCCATCCCTTTCTTTTTCTTACATCCACTATATATATATATATATATATATATATATATATATATATATATATATATATATATATATATATATATATATATATATATATATATATATATATATATATATATATATACATACTAGACAAGTACCCGCATCTAGCGGCAGCGGTGTCTAGTTTCGACAAAATTTTAGCGGCGATTAAGTTTGTTTCAAGAATCAGTATTTTAAGCGTTAAGAAATCCAATTTGAATGGTTATATTTAAATCCCGCCTTTGAAGATTGAAGATTAGATACAACGTCGCATTTAAGTTGAGATTGGTATGAGATTTCACATGTTCCACTTTTCCACTTTTCACTTTTCCAATTATTGACTATTTGACCATTTTCTTATTTTATGTAGTATATATATATATATTACACTTTAAACCTTAGCCTATCCTTTGTCAAAGTTTAAATGGTTGGTTTCTAGTTGCTTGGAATGTTGGATTGTTTTTGATGATTATGAGTTAGCCACACTTTGCCATTCGTGTGTGCCATTTCGACAAAGATAAAGATTGATCACCTTTATATTTTGTATTTTTGTGGTGATGCTTATACGAAGTGTGGGCGAGATGTGATGTATAAATATATATATATATATATATGTGTGTGTGTGTGTGTGTGTGTGTGTGTGTGTGTGTGTGTGTGTGTGTGTGTGTGTGTGTGATGACAATTATAGCCAATGTGCTATATTATTATGAAGATGAAGTATGTTTGAGATATCGATTAGCCAATGTGCTAAGACGTGATATATATATTTGGTGATCGATATGTGAAGAGAAGTTAGTAACTGTAATCACTTTCGGGTTTGCGGATTGTTCTGTGACTAGCAACATCGGTATTAGACTTGACTTTATTTTTCTTTTAACACCAATTTAATAAATATTCCCATGCCTTATCCCTTCCTTTTTGATTTTGGGAAAATATGAAGTGCGTGAATATTTTTAGTGACAATCCGGCTCTTGAAGGATCGAATGACGCGCCAGCAATCTAGTGCATATTTTTGGTGACCATCCGTTATGCGAATAACGCGCCAGCGATCCAAGGTATACTCTAGTGACCATCCGTTGTTTTACTTAATCAATAATTCGCGCTAGCGATATATTATATTCTTGTATGTAATAATTGCACAAAAGCCCGATAAACCCTTTTAGCCTAAAACCCAAATAAAAGCCCTCTTTAGATGTTTACACTTGGTGCTTATGCCACGTCGGTGGAGTTTTGTTTCTTGTACAAGCGTATGGTAATATTTAGATCATGACTGAGGAATATGAGTGTACTATTCCTTAATACTATCCATCACTAAATCCATTGAGTATTGAGTGAATTATACATCAATTCCTTTTCGTGAGGTGCCTAGTCATGTTATCAAGCGAGAAAATCCATAGGGTATTGTCAAACATCTCGGTTTTTCACCTCTAAAAGCTTAAAACGATGAATCTTATCTTGTACTTATACTTGGTATATTTGCATCATACTTTTATTAATCATATTTCATACACCATGTTGGATTTATTTTAGTTTCTAAATTTGCTTGAGGGCAAGCAAACCCTTAAGTGTGGGGGAGTTTGCGCTCATTTTTCGCTTATTTTTGTTTGAAAAAAAAAACCCAAAAATATTCAAATTTTGAATATTTTCTTTTTGTTTTGTCATTTAGGAATGTATTTTAATTTTTCTTTTCTTAGATTTGCTTGAGGGCAAGCAAAGTTTAAGTGTGGGGGAATTTGATAACGCTCAAATTGTGCATGTTTTTAGTAGCGTTATCCGTGCTTTTATATATGTTATTTGGTTATAATCATATGCTTTTGTTACTTAATCGCATAAAAGTGCATATGCTAGTTCATTTGTAGCTAAGTACAGAAAAATAGAGAAAAAGACGGAAAAAGAAGTAAAATACGAAGATTTCTCCAAATACAAAGAATTCCCGACAAAAGCAAGACTTGTGGAGTATATTCGAGAAGATAAAGTCATCAAGATAGTGGTTCAAAGACTCAAGAATAAAGTTCAAGAAGGAAAACGAGAAAGAAATGAAGAAAAGAAGCTTAAACGAAGAAATATTGGAAGCCTCGTTGTTCCCCGACACACCTTCACCATTTTGGCCATAACTTTTGCATACGGACTCCGTTTGACCCCCCATTCACGGCCACGGAAAGCTAAGAGAAAGATTTATAACTTTAGTGCTTACCATTTTCTGTCATCTTACTCCAGCCAATCGATCGGAGCCCGCAACCGAAACGGCTGGAGATCAGCCGTAAAGACGAGCCGAAACGGATGGAACCCAAACCGATCGGCTAGGAAGCCCTGGACAGCCATTTTTTCATCACTAAGACTCCAAACTTGTTCCAAACAATTCTAGGTCCTTCCTACATGTATTCTAGGTCCTTCCAAGCTCCTTGGAGGCCAAGTTGAGCATTAAACACCCTAGGGCTTGAGAGTAGTATAAATAGGACTCATTTGTGTATGTTTTCATCATCCAACTAAATCCCAACTTGAGAGAACTTCTCTCACACCTCTCCTACCACCACTACTCTCTCTCAAAGCCTAAAATTCGTCCATAAAGTTCCAGGAAACTTTGGAGGTCCAAGAAGTCATCATTTGGAGGTCAAAACATCAAGAAGTCATCACCAATACATGAGGCATCATTACTACATTATTTGTAATCTTGTTTCAATCATTGTAAGACCTTTAATCATGTTTTCTTACATTCAAGTTTCTGAGTTTATTCCTTTGTGTTTGATCATGGATATTGTTATGGAGTAGTTTGGTTATACTTGTTTGGAATGATGTAGATATTGATATGGAGTGTTTGGTATTTTGCAATATAGTCATATGATTTTGCTTATGAGTTTGTTTGAATTGATATGTGTCTAAATGTCTTGTTGGTGAATCATAATTAGATCTAAAAAGACCGAAAGGATTTCTTGTTATGATTTATTCCAAATGTTAGCGCACGTATATGTTTGGTATTTCATAATTGACAACTATGAATAAACAAGTTAAATGGATTCATAAAGGTTTATTCAAGAGTACAGATCGAAAGGGCTCTTATGAAAAAATTGGTAAAAATCATATTTCTAACAAATGGTTTATAATGATGCGGTTTCTATTCTTTGGCCGAAAGGATGTGTTAAACCGTGATGTATACAATTTCATGATATTACTTATTGAATTGGAATTGTATGAACTTTGATTTTGTTATCTATTGCTTAATATCTACCCGATATTTTCATTCACTCCATTGATATTGATGCTAGTTCCAAACAAGTAGTTTTAATTATATTGATTGCATTCTTGCTTAATTTTGTGACAACTCGCACTTTTCCAGATATCCGTTTTCGAGAAAATTCGTATGTTTTTCATTTACGAACTTTCCTGAGCTCATTTGACGTGAAATAGAGAAAGCTATCTCGCGAAACGTGAGAATTTGACACAACGCGTATCGGAACAACCATAAACCTATCAATCATTTTGATTTGTTTGTTATTTTATTTGCGAGAAAATAATCATGTAAATACTCATTTTTATTGGAAAAATCGTTTCGGACGCAACGACGTAATTTTCGTGAGTCGAATATGACGTTTGCTAACTTGAATGGGACCCACACCTCAATTTTACAAAATATAGTAAAAACTGCATGAATTGTCCCTGGAACATAATTACCCCGCGCCCCCTTGTCTTTAGGAGAGTTGACACTTTCTTTTTGATACTTTTCTTGAGCACATAAATATGCAACATTCTTCTTTATTTTATTTTTACCAAATCATAACCCTAGCTGCTCCACTCCACTTTCCGGCGCCGTCTATTTTTCGGCCACGATTCCGGCGACCACCAACGAACTACACCGCCTCACCCAACACATAGATCTTGTCCTCGTGGTTATTTCTACATACCATACGCGCCATCAAACCCAAAAACGCGCTCTATATCCACATTTGCATTTTAAGATTTCTAGGGTTTCGAGTAAAAACGATTGTTAAGGGTATTATGTTTAGGTAGAGTTTGTCTTGCGTGGATTAGAGTGTTGGTATTACGCCGTCGCCACCGTCACAGTGGTCTCAGCCACCATGGCTTTGGTCACCACCACTCCACCATCGCTCTATCTCTCTCTCTCGTCTCTTGTTTTTCTCTTCATTTGGTAAGCCGAAAACTTGATAACCCCTTTCTTTTGATTTTCTCTTTTGTGATAAAAACCAGTTAATAACCGGTTATGGTTGAATAGTTTTCGTGGATTAAAACATTTTTAAAAACCTGTTTTGATTAAGTTTCGTGTGGAAATATTTCAAGATGGTGATGTTTTGAATTGGGTTTCATACCCATGTAGTGGTCTCGGATTGGGTTTCATACCCGTATAGTAGTCTCGGGTCAGTTTGGATTTGAATGTCTTATGTCGTGATACTTTTGTTTTCGAGTTGGATTAACTGGGTTTGGAAGTCGGGTCAGACCCGGTTTGTATCATGGTGTCGGAAACTATTGTTCGATGTAATGTGTTTGTATTGTTGTTCAACCGGATAGAGTTAATTAAACTCGTGTGGTCTTGGTTAACAGGTTTAGGCTCAGGTCGAGCTAATTTAATTCTCGTGTGTACGGGAGTAGATAAACCCGTAGATTGTGTATGTTGGTTCACTTCACCCCTAGGGTGCGTTTCCTTTGGTCACGGTTAACAGCAGCAGCCCTCAAGGAGCGTGCCTGTTAATATCGCTTGAGCGATAAGGTGTGTTTGTTGTCATACTTGAAATGGTTGCTGTATATATTTTCGAGCAAAAATAAGGTGCGTTTGGTAGTATACATGGGCCAATGCCCATGAGTTTATAAATGAGTTTTAAAGGAAATTGTTTAGTGTATTTTATTTAACTTGTGTTAAGATTTTTACGGCTATCGGACATCTCTAACTAGCGTGATCTATGTTATTTGATATTTTGATCCTTGGTAAGTTTCGGATAAACTTGTGAGACCTTGTACTCGTTTAGAATTGCGACATTTGATTTTGTTTATACATGGATACGGATTGTGATTTGACTTTGGATAATTATTGGACATATATCGATATCACTTGAGTATATTTTGACATTTGGATTGTTATTGGATTCACGATATTGGACGTTGGACTTATTGGACACTTTGTGACTTAACGGTATCATATATTAGCCTCTAATAGAATTTAATATATTAGACACGGAACATTCACAAACTATTCAATAAACTCAAGCTAATAATTACGTGAATGATAACGAAACAAAATTTATAAATAATGTAACTTCAAACTTGGTTTATTTAAAGTCACGATGGCTTTGGAATGTTATATAAATGGACGCGTTATGCCGAAATTTATAGAAACATTCTAAGTTATAATTTTAAATTTCAAATCTCTTTTATCATTATATAACTCGAGAATTCTAAACAAGTGTTCTTTTAAGTGGTAAAACATTTATTGTTTGAATTTCCAAATTCAAACTTATCATTGTTTATAAAACATATTTGTTTTATGCAAGCTATTTGGGGACTATGGGTAAACACCGAAACTTACCAATCAGCTTACTTGCTTGTCATAGCTATGAGTCGTTATTTCCTCAACATCATTCTTATCGCTTTCTACTCGAGTGGGGTCTTGGTCAATATTACTTGACTATTCCTTATAATATATTGGGATATACATTATGCTTTAGCATGAGTTACCTCTTTGGTGTGAGTTACATTTTGATATACTTGTGGCGTGAGTTGTATGTCGAGTCGTTGTTTTCTTACCACCACACGAAACGTTAAAACTAAACTTTTGAGATATTGATAATGGATTTTTGGAAACATTTGATACGAGTATTCCACGAAAACTAAGACACGCTGTCTTTCGGATATTATATTATTTTACTTTTGAGACGTATTTTGATATAATACGTATACTATTAGGTCGTGACGATGTAGTACCGATGTAATTGTACTCTTTGAATATCGACGTGCCTTCCTTCATGATTTGGTCATGCTTACACCTTGATGCCAGTCTTGTTAGTTGTGATTCTTGCGTTGCTCGTATCGAGGTGAGTTCATAGCCCCTACTTTTAATTGCTTTTAAACTGTTTTGGGGGAGAATACATGCTCGTTTTTATTAAATGCAAATGCTCGATTTATTTGAATAAATGATTGTTACTTGGTTTGATGAAATGCGTGATTTGGTTTAAATATGTTTTATGTGGACACAAGTGCTTGAAAACTGTTTTGATTGGACCTGTAAATGTTTTGTAAGCTATTACGTGCTAGGTTAAGGTTAGAAACCCAAGCGTTGTTATGAATTGTTACATCCTGGTTCAAGATGGTGCGAATGTTATGGATAGATCTATCGTGGTTGACCACCCCGTCTGGACTTTGGATGCCCAACTTGCCAGGGATTTCACCCGGATTTGTGGATGCACCAACTTGCCATGCCGTATAACATGTCGGTTTATAAATGTAATTAGGGCGTGATGGTTGCTTAAATGTTTATAACTTATCCTGCGTAATAGTTATTTTGATATGATAATGTGATTTAGGCAATGTGAGCCTATGGTAAATTTTGAATTATTTGCGAACGATTATTTTACACTTGAAAACCTTGTGGTCCACCTTTCTATTTTTTTGCTTAAAGGTAAACCTTGTTTTCACGACATTGTGAGCGCCACAATGATCGAAAGGCTCTTTTGAACTCGCAATACTTTTATGAAAACCTATGAACTCACCAACCTCGTGTTGACACTTTTAGCGTGTATTCTCAAGTATTGAGGCGATTGTTTACTTTTGGAGGCGCTAGGGCAATGGCATGGCATGGTCATAGACGATTCTGATATTTGTATTTGGGGACCGCTTATTTATTATGGGCCTATTTCCACATTAAATTTTATTGTAAACATTGATTTTATTAAATAAATGATTTTTCTTAAGAAAAACCTTTTACTCTATGCTTGTGTTGTAATACCGATTAGTAGCACCCAAAACTTGTATGCTTCTGCTAAAATCTGATTTTTTGGGGTGTTACAAATTTGCTTAATCATCATTTTTCGTGTTACTTGTTGCTTATATGGTATTTTGGGATGTGACAACCATTTACCACTTTCGTGTTACTTGCTATTACATAGATTCTTCACAATTGAAAACACTCAAATCCTAGTGAACGACCTCGGCTTACCAACCAAAACTAACTACATACGAAAGGGTCATACTTGCCCGTGTGTTCTTAGCTTAATTCGATAATCCTTGTTATAAATTTAAAACTAGTAGTCACGAGACACATCACTAATAATATCATATGAACACACCACACCACACTCATGACACTAATAATCGACCTAGGAACCCTCTAAACCCCCCTTTGCCTCATTCGTTTCCAAAAAGCCAACCAAACCGATTGGGCCTTAAGGCCCAATACGTGGAAACTGTGGCCCGTTGGTATATTACCCGACCCAATATGGAACAAATAAGCTATAAGTTTGAAATAAGCCAAATATAAGCTAACTTAAGCTTTTAAAGTAGCTAAATGAAATAACAAGTTTAAGTATGAAGTTTGGACTATTTTTGCAAATTTTTTGTTAATCGGGTTAAAAATGTAACTTTTCAAAAGTTAAAGGGTGCGTTTGTATGTAAAATGTTGCATGGGAAAAGTTTAGGGTGAAAAGGGTAATTGTCTGAAAGTTTAAGGGTTGATTTATACATGCACGTGTGTGCATGGGAAGTCCAAGGGGCGAATGTGTAAATATGCCAAACTAGTTTAAAAATGAAATATAAAGTTTTGTGTAATAATTGTAAACTAGGAAAGTGGAGGGACTAAATGTGTAAAAACCAATTTCTAAACATTTTCTAAAAACAGTTTCTTACAAGGACCAAAACTGTCATTTCTGGAAATTTGGAACATAAGTATTTTTGGGGTAGAAAATGTCATTTTCCCAAAGTTGAGGGACTAAACTTGTACATTTTAAAACTTGAGGGTAAAAAGTGTAAATTCGAGAAAAAGTTTAGAAAACTTATAAATTTATCACGACTTCATAAAAATGAGTATTTTGACAACTTAAAGTGTATAATGAATATTTTTACTTTAGAAATTCACTTTAACTTATATAATGGATTTAGGACTTTCTAAATAAAGAAGTCTTAAAAATATTAAAACCAAAAACATTTCTTATAATGGAAGAGTTTGTCTTTTGCTGTGAACTTAATACAAACATATGAATAGAAGTTACATTCAATCTTGAAAATTAAATGTATTCAATTGTAACAAATTCTAATATTTATAAAACCTAATGACTTGTAACAACCTATTTAATCCATCATCATCCCTTTTGTTGACATGTTTTAGAAAAAATAACTGCAATGTGATTAAAAAAACCGTCTAGATCATAACTAATATTTTAATGCATACATTTTCTTATCATTAAATAAAGGTATGTGTTAGCTACCATTTGACACATCGACTCTCAATAGTTAGAGATTGTTCTCCTCTTCGTTCCCCAACAATATATGATTCCCATCTATTTGGTTCGTTATCTCATTTTTCTCAGTTTATCTCCCATCCCTTTAAGTTCTTTTTCCCAACTCATCACAAATTCAGCATCCTGCAACCTCTTCAAACGGTACATATCATTTACTCATGGTTTTTGATAGTAAACAAGTTTAGTTACTTTTGGCTTGACTTGAATCAGTTTGGTGCTGAACTTCCTTTGAAAATATATGATGATTTCTATCTATAATTAAAATTTTAAAACGAGTGAAGACGTAAAAACAATATACTTTTGGTTGCTTTTCCCTTCATACGTTTTTGCTTCTTTAGTTCTAACATGGTGTTTCTTTAATTTTTTCATTAATGGTGAATGGTGTTATTCATTTGAGATTCTCATATCAAAATATATATTTGGATAAGAGTAAATAACTAATTATATTTGTATTTTGGATCCGGTTCACTATTTGTAATGATGACGGATAAATGGAGGATGATAGCTATATGACTTGTACAATGCATTGATCAAATAACGAACAGTATAATGTCTTGAATCCAAATATAGATTTGGATATTTAGCTCCTGGCCTCCTGACATTTGATCTTAAGAGAATTATTTAAATTTATGGGTTTTTATTTATTTTTGATTGTATTTGATAGGCCAACATATTTCTACTATCTTATAATGCATTTGGGACTATTTCATCATTAACAAGGCTCAAAATTCAAAATTCTAAACTTGCTTGTTATTGAAATGTTGTCTTTTGATAAAAATCAATAACATTATAACATTGTAAAAACCCATTTAATCTATCGTTGTAACAATGTAACAACCTCTAATAATTATTAAAAAATTGTAACCGCTAAAAATCATTACTATTAATAATGATTATTAAAAATGTGTATCCGCATTCACCATATAAAAAAATCCAGCCAAACCATTTCATATCTCTCACACACAAATGTTTTTTACAACAAAAATAGTTTCTCAATATACACTCACTTTCACTCTTCAACTCTTACAGTTACTTTCTACAAAGATTCTTTATATGTTTGTTAGAAAAACGTGTAACCGAATAACATTTGCTTGCCGCAAAATATAGTCACAAGGTACCCGCCGCGGCATTGCGTGGTTACCCTGTTAGTGTGTGTATATATATATATATATATATATATATATATATATATATATATATATATATATATATATATATATATATATATATATATATATATATATATATATATATATATATATACGGGAGGGTTAATGTGAGATCAAGCTTAAAGTTGTAAAAATAAGATCAAATCTAAAAAACCACTAAAACATTTATAAATAACAATTTTAGCAATCATACACAAAAAAAAAAACAATATTTTAATATAAATTAACATTTTAGCAACTAATAACCAAATGATACATGAGTTTGGATTAGTGATACATCTGATACACATTACACTAATAAATATTCCAAAACCTGATACACATACAAAAACCTGATACATATTAAACTACTAATCAAAGTGTATCACATAGGTTTCGTAAATTTTAAAAAGAAATCTATCGAAACTTTAACAATTTTAGTTGTAGTAAATAAAAAAATTATTTTTATTGTAAGGAGAGTATCTCTTGTCAAATTTTAGTTCGATCTCATTTTAACAACTTTAAGTATGATCTTATTTGATCTAGATTCTATATACATATATATATATATATATATATATATATATATAATTATAAAAGTATAATTTTATAAAAACCGTAATTAGGTAATAACGCACTTTGAATATAAACGAACTAAAACACTCGATAACATCATTATTTCCACAAGATCACAACGGGAAACATTTCACTTACGCGTAAGTGAGGACCTTTGATAAATATCAAACTAAGTCGATGTAGCACGTAAATTGAACTTAAAACATTAAGCACGCACAACGCTCTATTGAATTGGATAATTCAGTGATCTATTGAATAAGTATATTCAATGCTCTATTATTTTGGTCGCGAACCAAAGGTTTATCATATTCTGAGACTTGCCATCTCATTTATAGGTTTCGGTTTGGAACCTCCGCTACATCGTGCTTGATCATATTGTGCTTGTTCATTTTTATTAAGGTGAGTTCATAGCCTCGCTTTTACTTTTATTTGCAAACCCCGCGAGGGAGATTCATGCTCTAAACTAGAACACAAGGTTTTTCATAAATGTTCGCTACTTGATTATTGAATTGCCTAAGTATTTAGCCATAAGTCCCTTGTATCATAAACCATTAGTCACCGCGAGTGAACGCATATATCGTGAATAGTACTATGGGGAGTAACAACCCCGTCTTAGTTATAGGAAATAACCGGGGTGCACCATATTTGAATTGCATTAGGTAATTGGCTATTACTTCCTTTAGGGCAAACTTTACATACACTGGTAATTTGGTGTATGTAGTTGAGTCTTGGTAGCATGAGCTTAGCGCATTATAATCTGTGATTTTCTTTATGTTATATTGTTTACAATTATCATGTTCATGTTCTTGTGTTCAACTTTAATTTAAACCTATGGATTTCACTCAACATTTTTGTTGACCTTTTTAAGCATGTTATCTCAGGTAATCAATGAAGATTATGTTCAAGGCACGAAGTGGGCATATCAAGACCTTTTCTTGTGGTGTAAAACATAAAGTTGTCATTTCTTTCACGTATTTTGGGGAAACATTTGAAACAATTTAGAATATTTTGTAACAACAATGAGTTTTCGATGAATGATAACTAATTTTCTTAAAACGTCTCTTTTGAGTCGTTTTCTATGATTATTGACTGTGATCCCCATCCAAGTAACACCCCGATTAGTATTTCGCTGTCATTATGATCACGGGGGGTGTTACAGATTGGTATCAGAGATAAGGTTATAGAGAACCAAAGAGTTTTTCTAAAACTTTTGGACTATAACCGCACTTTTTAAAACGGGACTATTTTACACCAGTACCTTATGCCCTCCGTGACCGCTCTATGCATTAGTATTAATGCGTCACTAGATCATAAGTAAATTGCATTCATTTTAGTTAGGCATGGAGATTTGCTTGGCAGATGTGCATAACTAACTAAAATCTTGTTGATCATATTATTTTGCCATTTTACTTACATTACTATTTTATGGGTTGTTACAATACCATGTCTGCATCCCACCCTGTTGTTCTGTCCTCGTATTCCGAGATGTAAGACGCTATGTCCTCTGCAACTATCACTATGCGTGCTAACCCCAGCCCAACTCTACCAGCTACTGTATCGGATGAGACCAAACCTTTTGAAAAAGGAGAGGTCGCCCGAACCCCTGTCATTCCACTCATGCCTGCTCGCTCTCTAGAGCACACTGCTTTTGCTCCCATGACACTAGATCAGTAGTATGAGTCACACTAATGGCTACCTGCAACGGATGTTGCGGCGGATGATGGAACATCCAAGTCTTCAAAAAGCACTGCTTCTGCCTCATCGGACACTCCTACATCATCACCTTTACCGATCCGTCATCGCCGACGTAGAGTCCAAGTCCTTAAGCCATATGAGCCCGAGCTATTCGGAGTACCCTACAGATTGCATCCTAAGGGTACCATCTTCAAGCTTACGATTATAAAGCGTGTGCGATCTATTACCATGCCTCGTGTACCACCATCAGATGTCCCTTCACCACAAGCTCAGTCACCACTAGTTCCACTTACCACCTCACCTAGTGCTACTTCACCATTGCCGCCACCCACTGTGTTTTATCATCAGACCACTACAGTTCCTACTTCATCACCACCTTTGGCATCACCACCATTGGACACCAACAGTGAGCCCCCTATGCCACTCAGTGTAAGAGAGTGTTTCCTCCCGAATTCATCTGATCCCTACACACAGAACACATTCATTGACATCCAGCCTGGACCTAGGAAGAAGGCCGACGCCAGATGATGGTCATTTCTGTTACCTCTATTTCGTCGATGGAGAGCCGAGGAAGGAACACCGAGTACCTTTGAGCTTGGGGAAAGCTCGATGACTGCACCAGCTACAGTCCTACCAGCTGAAAGAGCTCATGGTACACTATGATTAGATACCATTGGTTAGAATCGAGAACTTAGAGGAAGAGGTTGAAAACCTCTTGGTTGGTCGATACTCTTTGGATATAGTGTTTGACATGATGAGCGCCAGATAGTCGAGGCGAGAGAGGTTGTGACCGATTTGACTCAGAGACTTGAGACCGCCAGCCAGGATGCCAACATTTTGAGAGAGACTGCTCTAGGTCGAGAGAGATTTCTGCACCACGAGCTTGCATCTGCTCATGCGCACACCGCCATATTGGAGCAGAGGTTAGACGACCTCGAGGCTAGAGACTAAGCCCGTGAGCAGCAGTTCAAGGATTTATCAGCTATGGTCGAGGAGATTCGCCATCGTCAGGAGGACGCATCAGGTGATGCATAGGTTTTAGTCATCTTTATTGTAGCTTTTATCATAAAGCTGCCATGTGAGGCATTAAGGCTTGTATCCTTTTGGTTTGTAACTATGGAACAAGAATATTGATGCTGTAACTCTTGGTTGTGAACTATTGCTATGTATCGATGTTATCTATGTTATCATGGTTGTGCTTATATATTCTTGTGTTGTGATTTCATTATTCATCGGTTGTATATACCGAGCCGATTATTATGTCCTTATATATGTTATGATTTTGTTGTAACAAATCATGATTCACTTATTCCTGTTTATAACGATATCATTTCATTGATTTAAAGTGGTGATCTTGACTATTATGACATTTATAATATGTAATCACTTTTATTATCTTCGATGATTCTTAATCACGGTGTTTATCTCTTGGTAATTTTAGAAAAATGGTCAAGAAAAAAGCTACCTCATCCACCATTACTCCAACTGCTTTTTGAAAGATGGTCGCTGACTGTGTTAGCGCTGCCATTGCTAAGCATGCTGCTGCTAGAGCCGAAACTGCACGCACTGCTGAAGCCGAATGTGTTGCCCAAGTGGCACGTGAAGCTAAAGTTGCCGCAAGAGAAGCTGAGATTGCAATAGAAGCTGAGATTGCAAGAGAAGCTAAGATTGCGAGAGAAGCTGAGGTTGCCCGAGAAGCAGAGATTTCTCGAGAAGATGAAGCTAAACGTGTTGCCCAAGCAGCACGTGAAGCTGAGAGTGCTCGTCTTGCTGAAGCCGCACGTGTTGCCTCAGCAGCACGTGTCATTGAAGTGGAAAACTCAAATGAAACCAACACTCCAACCAATCAAAGTGAGTCCTCCGTAGCCCGTATGTGTAGCTACAAGGGATTCATGAACTACAAGCCTACATTTTTCAAAGGCACTGAAGGTGCTATTGGTTTACTTCATTGGTTTGAGAGGTCCGAGACTGTATTTCTTCTAAGTGACTGCACGGATGATTGAAAGGTTAAGTTTGCAACTAGAACTTTACTGGAATATGCGTTATCTTGGTGGAAAGCTTATGCCCAACCAATCGGAACAGAAGAAGCTTGCAGGATTTCCTGGTCTGATTTGAAGCAACTGTTGATGAAAAAGTACTGCCCAAGAACTGAAATAAAGAAGCTGGAGGATGAATTTTACCACTTGTATGCTAAAGGTAATGACCTCAAGACATACTTCAAGAGATTCCACGAGCTGAGGGCCATGTATCCTAATATGTTCCCTACAAATGAGAAGCTTTTGGAAAGTTTGATCCGGGGTTTACCCCAAAGCATTGAAGGAGATGTCATCGCTTCTAACCCAAAGACTATTGAGGAAGTTGTCACTGTATCCCACCGCCTTATGGAACCGATACTGAAGCTTGCAAATGCACAATGCTCGAATGACAACAAAAGGAAGTATGATGACCGAAGGAACTTGAACCCTAACCACCATCAGTCCAACATCTCAAGTTAATACAACACAACCGCAACCACAACAACAACAATAATCGGAACAACAATAACAACAACAACGACAACCAGTACCACCAAAATAGGAACCAACATCATAATTAACAGAACCGGATACAAGAAGTTGCAAGGGCTTATGCTGCACCCACTGCTGGAAGAGGGTATGCCGGACCCCATCCCTTGTGCAATAGATGTTTGTTGCACCATTCTGGACCCTACATTGTGAAGTGTGACAAGTGTAACAAAGTGGGTCATCAGGATAGGAATTGCCGAAACCCTGGAAATAGGAACAACATGCCTTTGGCAAACATGAGTTGCTATGGATGTGGGGAGAAAGGCCATTTCAAGAATCAATGCCCGAAAAGGAATGCCGCTCAACCCAACAATGCGCGTGCAAGGGCGTATGTGCTAGGAGATGGAGACGTGCCGTTGAAACCTGATGTTGCGACGGTACGTATTCACTTAACAATCATTCTGCAAAAATCTTATTTGATTCTGGAGCCTATAAGAGTTTTGTATCTACTACCTTTGCAACATTACTTGAAATCACCCCAATTGCCTTAGATACAACGTATGAGATAGAACTAGCCGATGGAAAGATAATAGGAACCAACACCGTAATCCGTAATTTCCTTATGCTTTTTCAAGATCAACCGTTTCTCATAGATCTTTTGACAATCAAGCTTGGTAGTTTTGACGTCATAATTGGCATGGATTGGCTATCTAAACACCGTGCTAGATTGTATGCGACAAGAAAACTGTTAACATTCCAATCAATGGTGAAACCTTAGTTATCCACGGGGATCAAAGTAGAAAGTACTTGAGCATCATATCCTGTGCGAAGTCGATAAAGTACAGGGAGAAAGGATGTTATGCCTTCTTAGCTCAGGTAACGGAAAAGAAGTCGGAAGAGAAACGACTGGAGGATGTGCCTGTCGTTAGAGAATTCCCTGAAGTGTTCCTGAAAGATTTTCCTGGTCTTCCACCTGCTTGACAAGTCGAATTTCAAATCGATCTTGTACCTGGAGCTACACCCGTAAGACGAGCACCATATCGCTTAGCACCCTCTGAGATGCAAGAGCTATCTAAACAACTACAAGAGATGTCTGACAAAGGATTCATTAGACCGAGTTCCTCACCCTGGGGAGCACCAGTTTTGTTCGTCAAGAAGAAGGATGGATCATTTCGGATGTGTATCAATTATAGAGAATTGAACAAGCTCACAATCAAGAACCGATATCCCTTGCCAAGAATCGATGATTTGTTTGATCAGTTACAAGGATCGAGTGTATACTCGAAAATTAACTTAAGATATGGATACCATCAGTTAAGGGTGAAAGAGGAAGATATTCCCAAGATCGCATTTCGAACTCGCTATGGTCATTATGAATTCCAAGTAATGCCATTCGGTTTAACCAATGCGCCTGCTGTATTTATAGACCTCATGAATAGAGTCTGTAAGACCTAGTTGGATAAATTCGTCATTGTGTTCATTGACGATATTCTCATCTACTCTCGTGACAAAGAAGAACATGCGACAACTGAGAACTGTCTTGAAATTACTCAAGGATGAAGAACTATACGCTAAGTTTTCCAAATGCGACTTTTGGTTTGAGACAATCCAATTTCTTGGTCACGTGATTGACAGTAAAGGTATTCATGTGGATCCCGCAAAGATCGAATCTGTAAAGAACTGGTCCGAACCAACCAACCCCATCGAGATCCGTCAATTTTTAGGTCGTGCCAGTTATTACTGGAGGTTCATCGAAGGTTTCTCGAAGATAGCTAAACCATTGACGGAGTTAACCCAGAAAACGAAGAAGTTCGAATGAGGAGACGATCAAGAATCAACTTTTCAACTCCTTAAAAAAAAGCTTTGCGAAGCACCTATTTTAGCACTACCCGAAGGAGTAGATGATATTGTGGTATATTGTGATGCTTCATACTTGGGTTTAGGCGCTGTTCTAATGCAAAGGAACAAAGTGATTGCTTATGCATCCCGTTAACTCAAGACTCATGAGAAGAACTATACCACTCATGATCTAGAACTCGGAGCTGTGGTATTTGCTCTCAAGTTATGGAGACACTATTTGTACGAAACCAAGTGTATAGTGTAGACTGATCACAAAAGCCTTCAACACATCTTGGATCAAAAGGAATTGAACATGCGTCAACGCCGCTAGCTAGAACTGCTTAGTGATTATGACTGTGAGACCCGCTACCATCCCGGAAAGGCAAATGTTGTTGCTGACGCCTTGAGCAGAAAAGATCACCCTAAGCCACTTAGAGTGAGATCATTAGGAATGGTAATCAATTCACCCCTGCCATCAAAAATTCTTGAAGCTAAAATCGAAGCTCTCAAAGAAGAAAACAGGCCAAATGAGAAGATTTATGGCATGCTAGAAAATGAAAGTGGATTCATGAAAAGATCAGATGGAACGTTATGTTTCAAGGATCAAAGTTGGATTCCACTTTACGGAGGTATCCGTGAACTCATCATGCATGAATCGCATAAATCTTAGTATTCCATCCACCCCGGCCCCAACAAGATGTATCAAGATCTAAAACTTCTATATTGGTGGCCAAACAGGAAGGCCTATATCGCCGAGTATGCTAGCAAATGCCTGGCATGTGTAAGGGTCAAGGCAAAGCATTCGAAACCATCAGGATTGTTAACTCATCCAGAACTTCCCGTTTGGAAATGGGAAAGAATCACAATGGACTTCATCACAAAGTTGCCGAGAACTTCTAATGGTTTTGACACCATCTGGGTCATTGTTGACTGTCCCAAGAAATCAGCTCATTTTCTGCCTATCAAAGAGAATGACGAGATGATTACACTCGCTCGGTTTTACATTAAGGAGATTGTTTCTCGCCACGGTGTAACGATATCTATCATATCTGATCGAGATAGCCTATTCACCTCGAGACTTTGGCAAACACTCCAAAACGCTATGGGTACCAAAATGGATATGAGTACCGCATACCATCCTCAAACAGATGGATAAAGTGAAAGAACGATCCAAACGCTGGAAGACATGCTGAGAGCATGTGTGATCGATTTCGAAAAAGGATGGGATAAGCACTTACCTCTGGCAGAATTCTCCTACAATAACCAGTTATCACGCCAGCATTAAAGCCGCTCCATTTGAAGTGCTATATGGAAGAAAATGCCGATCACCCATTTGTTGGGCGGAAGTTGGAGAAGTACAATTCACTGGCACTGAGATTGTCCAAGAGACAACTGAAAAGATAATGCAAATCAAGTAACGGCTACAAGCATCTCGAGATAGACAAAAGAGCTATGCTGATGTCATAAGAAAACCAATGGAATTCCATGTGGGAGATCGAGTAATGCTCAAAGTATCACCCTGGAAGGGAATGGTCCGATTTCGTAAAAGAGGAAAACTTAAACCCCGATACGTAGGACCGTTCAAAATTCTACAAAGAGTTGGTCCAGTAGCGTATAAGCTCGAGCTTCCGGAGGAGCTCAGCCGAGTACACGATACTTTTCACGTTTCAAACCTTAAGAAGTGTTTATCCGATGAAACCCTTGTTGTTCATCTAAAGGACATACAGCTCAATGATAAACTTAGCTTCGTGGAAGAACCCGTTGAGATCATAGACAAGGAAGTCAAGAGGCTACATCAAAGACGCATTCCTATCATTAAGGTTCGATGGAATCATAAGAAAAGGGGTGGTGGGTTCACCTGGGAGCGCGAGGATGTAATGCGTTCCAAGTATCCCCACCTTTTCACCTAATTACCCATGACAACCTCTGCGAGTTAAACCGAGGGACGTGGTTCTCTTAAGGGGTAGGTACTGTAAGCTCCCAGAAAATTTCATTTGATTAATATCTTAAACATGAATAAAGCATGACTTAGAACATCATGAAATTTTCTACTCATCGTTTTTGTATATCATTTAACATATGCATGTTTAACGCGACCCAAGCGTTCAAAATTATACCGTTGTGATCCGAACAAAATTCTTCTCGATCCCAATATCTTTAAATATTTAAAGTATATATATAAAATTTTATAAAAATAAATAATTAATAAAAATCAAATTTATTATTGGACCGGCCTAAAAGCCCAACTCACACCCGTTTCACCATTGGGCCTCAACCAAGCCTAACTCACCCTTATAACACCTTGAGCTTCGTTTTGCGTCCGATCCAACACGAGTCCAAGCCCACCCAAATCATCCCTTTAGGCCTCACCTTTTGCCAGCCCAACACCACTCAATTTAATTTGAGTATACTAATTTTACACTAGAGAATTTATCACTTGTTCCCCCCTTCCCTTGTTCCGTGACCAAATGAGCCCAACACCAAACCAAGTCTACACCATTTTCCTAATTACACTTCGTGTGATATTTAGCTAAGTAACAAGTGATACTTGTTTTGTAACCGGTCGAAGTGAACAAAATACAACAACAATGCTACAAACCAAAAACAACCATTTTGGCCATACTTCTAGTTTGCGTGTATGTGTGTAGACAAGGGGAAACAAAATCAAGCTCAAGCCACCCTAAACACAATTTTAATAATCCCCTAGTAATATAATATACCCCCTAATCCCTTTTGACCACCCATTGACTTTGTGAACCATGGGATAATATGTTCCACTGATTTGACTAGGCAAGGAAAACATGCCCCAAAACTTGCTGCCACATTCGCACGCCCAAGATCAAAAACACACATGTTCGAAATACCTTGGAACTTGGATGATCAAAGTATTAAATAATGATAGCACCATGCCCACTTTTCCTTTAAAACCAAACCTCAAGTCTTGGCAAAAACTTACCATACACCCAACTCTCTAAAAAACACTCACTTGTACTCACTCAAAGTCTCCAATCGTTCACTGTGGTGCTGTCGAAGGAAGAAGGGAAAGAAAAGAAAAACGCAAGACTTGGGTAGATTACATTGAGTTATAAGGAGAACAAGGGGTTCTCGTGGCCATTCTAATCGTTCACTTCTCTAACGTATCATCACCACTCGTTTAGAGTGTTGTAAGTCCTTTTTCAAACTCGTTTTCTCATTTTCATACGTTACAATGTTAAACGCACCATATGTCTCGTTACCCTTTTATAAAACGCATATAAAAAGAATCATATTACACTCGACATGTAATCTTGCTAATAATATCATATGAACACACCACACCACACTCATGACACTAATAATCGACCTAGAAACCCTCTAAACCCCCTTTGCCTCGTCCGTTTCCAAAAAGCCAACCAAAACCGATTGGGCCTTAAGGCCCAATACGTGGAAACTGTGGCCCGTTGCTATATTACCCGGTCCAATATGGAACAAATAAGCTATAAGTTCGAAATAAGCCAAATATAAGCTAACTTAAGCTTTTAAAGTAGCTAAATGAAATTACAAGTCGAAATATGAAGTTTGGACTATTTTTGCAAATTGTTTGGTAATCGGGTTAAAATGTAATTTTTTGAAAGTTAAAGGGTTCGTTTGTACGTAAAATGTTGCATGGGAAAAGTCTAGGGTGAAAAGGGTAATTGTCCAAAAGTTTAAGGGTTGATTTATACATGCACGTGTGTGCATGGGAAGTGCAAGGGGCGAATGTAAATATGCCAAACGAGTTTAAAAATGAAATATAAAGTTTTGTGTAAAAATTGTAACTTGGAAAGTTGAGGGACTAAATATGTAAAAACCAATTTCTAAACATTTTCTAAAAACAGTTTCTTACAAGGACCAAAACTTTCATTTCTGGAAATTTGGAACATAAGTATTTTTGGGGTAGAAAATGTCATTTTCCCAAAGTTGAGGGACTAAACTTGTACATTTTGAAACTTGAGGGTAAAAAGTGTAAATTCGGGAAAAAGTTGAGAAAACTTATAATTATCACGACTTCATAAAAATGATTATTTTGACAACTTAAAGTGTATAATGAGTATTTACTTCAGAAATTCACTTTAACTTATATATATATATATATATATATATATATATATATATATATATATATATATATATCTTGGCTACAATTTTTGTAGCCAATTAGCTATAACTCTTCACAATAAATACACATACAATCAATCAGGGACCTACAGTAAAAAATCAGGGACCCACAAAAAGAATCAGGACCCACATTTTTTAGCTTAAAATTATAGCCAATTAGCTACAATAAATTGTAGCTAACATATTCCCATATATATATATATATATATATATATATATATATATATATATATATATATATATATATATATATATATATATATATATATATATATATATATATATATATAATTATAAAAGTATAATTTTATAAAAACAATAATTCGGTAATAACGCACTTTGAATATAAACGAACTAAAACACTCGATAACATCATTATTTCCACAAGATCACAACGGGGAACATTTCACTTACGCGTAAGTGCTTGATCATATTGTGCTTGTTCATTTTCATTAAGGTGAGTTCATAGCCTTGCTTTTACTTTATTTGCAAACCCCGCGAGGGAGATACATGCTCTAAACTAGAACACAAGGTTTTTCATAAATGTTCGCTTCTTGATTATTGGAATTGCCTAAGTATTTAGCCATAAGTCCCCTGTATCATGAACCATTAGTCACCGCGAGTGAAAACAGATATCATGAATAGTACTATGGGCAGTAACGACCCCGGCTTGGTTATAGGAAATAACCGGGGCGCACCATATTTGAATTGCATTAGGTAATTGGCTATTACCTCCTTTGGGGCAAACTTTACGTACACTGGTAATTCGGTGTATGCAGTTGAGTCTTGGTTGCATGAGCTTAGCGCATTATAATCTGTGATTTTCTTTATGATATATTGTTTACAGTTATCATGTTCATGTTCTTGTGTTCAACTTTAATTTAAACCTATGGATTTCACTCAACACTTTTGTTGACCTTTTTAAGCATGTTATCTCAGGTAATCAATGAAGATTATGTTCAAGGCACGGAGTGGGCATATCAAGACCTTTTCTTGTGGTGTAAAACATAAAGTTGTCATTTCTTTCAAACTCATGCTCAGTATTTTGGGGAAACATTTGGAACAATTTGGAATATTTTGTAACAACAATGAGTTTTCGATGAATGATAACTAATTTTCTTGAAACGTCTCTTTCGAGTCGTTTTCTATGATTATTGACTGTGATCCCCATCCAAGTAATACCCTAATTAGTATTCCACTGTCATTATGATCACGGGGGGTGTTACACTAAGTCCGCTTGCTCGTGCTATTCCTTCATCGTCATGTAAGAGGTTGGGCTACTCCCCTCATATGACGCAACTAAGGCATTAGGAGTCAATGGTTGGCACCCCGTGACCAACTCAAAGGACTTCTCCCTATGGCCTCACTCCGTTGCATGTTGTACGAGAATTGAGCAACAACAAAGAGTTTAGCCCAATTTGTTGGTTGGCACTTACACACACACACACACACACACACACACACACACACACACACACATATATATATATATATATATATAGAGGTTTGGATTATTATGAAAAGTTTCTTAGAATGAAAATAATGAGAAGGCATGTGGAGGTGACATGTATCACCTTTGCCATATCCATGCCCCACCCCACCTCCCCCCCACCGAAAAAAAAAAATTTCCATCCAATTTTTTTTCCCGCCAAAATTTTCTACTGCATCAGAGTTATAAATATACTGCATCACAATCATGATTTTAGTGCATTAATGTTATAAATTACTACATCGCAGTTTTAAAGTTACTACATCACAATCATGATTTTAGTGCATTAAGGTTATAACCTTGATTTTAGTGCATCATAGTTGATGCACTTAACTATTAACTATGATGCAGTAACTTATAATAAAGATGCACCAAAACTTATCAGTGCATTAAGGTTATAAGTTACTGCATCACGGTTATAAATTTACTGCATCATAATCATGATTTTAGTGCATTAAGATTATAAGTTACTGCATAACAATTATGATTGTGATGCAGTAACTTTATAACTGTGATGCAGTAATAAATTTTTGGTGGGATTTTTTTGCGGGGGGTATATATATATTAGTTGCAAAGCCCGCCCTTGGGCGGACTAGACTTACGAATATCTTTGATAAAAATTGGTTAATTAAAAATAAACCATAAACATGCCAAATTATTTATTTAATGCATTAAGGACGAAAAAAATGAGTGTTCATCTCATATGAAAAAATAGTTAATAAAATATCCGCAAGAAAAAAATGGTGTTCTCGGAGTTTTGAACTAATGGTAAAGGAAGCATTACAAATACATTGAAAGGGTATTTATCATCATGTATGTTCCAGCCAGTCAACTGTGTCGCAATCGAACCTTTATTATCAGAATCATCAATAAGATCGGAAAACCAAAACTAATAATGAATCATACCATCCAACACTGACCCTGAAGCCATTGTAGCATGAATCTCATAAGCATGTGAGGTGGTATGTGTGAAAACACATAACTTTTTTTTATCAAAATCGGATCCAAAAGACCGAAAACTAATCTATAGTTGCCAAATATATGTATGTTTTTGTGTTTGTGCATTTGCAGGTACCAGATATGAAAATTGGACGAAAACAAAGACAAAACTGACAAACCGAGCATGAGATTGGAATGAGTGTTGAAAGCCGGAGCCGGAAAAGATATTTTCTAAATTTTGGATCTTAGTATCTCAAATTACCAAACAAACCCTCACCTTAAACCTAATATCACCCAAAGTCCTTTAACTACATTTCCAAAACTAGTCCCTAACCAATTGCAAAGTTAATCCCTAGAATAACTTAGTTATCTCTTAAACCTAAATCCTAAGTCCAAAAAACTTACAATAAATCCTAAACCAGTCCAAAAACCTATTGGCCCAAATCCACTACCTCAACCCTTTTACCTGTTTAATCCAACCTGTGTCCGTAAAGTCAAAATAAGTCAAACAAATAAAAAATTACTCCAATCCCTTTTACCCGCCTTTTACCTTCCTTCCTCCCACACCACTTTTACCCTGATCACTCAACTAATTTACCTCGTATTAGACTTCTAGAAGCTGACAACGTATCAGAATTGACATCATATTGTCCAAGCTGGCGATTTGGAGAGCTATGATAGGCGGATAGGATGTGGAAGAAATCTATGGGTCTATTGATTGATGAGATTTAATGGATGGCTGAGATCACAAGTGGGAAAGATAGAGAGGGTATCCTAAGAATCCATTACCATCTTCTCCCAACTATATAAGCCCTCATCACTCACAGATTAAAATCATTAGAAGTAGGATATAGTGTAGTGTAGTCTAGCTTAATTTTATTGTCTTATTAGCTTACTGTAATTTTACATTCAGTCTTGTAAACCCCTTTTAATAGTTTTAAATTAATCTTTGCTTTAATTTCTTGTCTTAAGGTTTTTAATGTTTTAAAACTTTTTTCTAAAACTGCTTATTTCCAAACTGCTTATTTACTGCTTTTTAAACTACTCTTATCTGCTTATTGTTCAATTTACATTGCTTGTTTACTGCTTTTATAGTCATTTGGTTTTTCACTTTTCATAAAAACTCTAAAAATAACAAAAATATATCAATATTACTCCAGCTTACTTACTGCTTATTTTGTTGTTAAAATTTACTTTTTATTAGTCATCAAGTCTTAATAAGTCTATTAGAGTCTAAATCAGTTAAGTTTTCGGTCAAACGTAAGCTTAAAAGTGAAATCTGTCTCTTAAAGGGGTGTTTGGTTTTGGGTTTTAGTTATAGCAATAATCTGTTTTAAGAAGTTTTGGTCATTGGTTAAATTTTCATAAGCTGTAATCTAGTCCATTTAGTAGTTTTAAGAAGTTTTTAGAGCTTTAGTACTTAGTTTGATAGCCCGTTCATTGATTTTCTAAGTTTCATAATCATAAACCAATTTACCAAGCTTATTTTGCTAAAATTCATAAAAAGGTTTTTTGAGTTGTTACTTTTTAATCTTAGGCAGTCTAAATTACTTATTTCATTGTTTTGGTCAAGTCTCAAAGTCATTTAGTTTGTCTGTAAGTTCTTTCATAAAGAAACAATCTGAAAAAATAGTGCTGAATGTGTTACTTGTCAGCTCATGTATAAGCTGATTTTAAGTCCTATTTGTGTGAAAAAGTGTTTAATTAGTTCATTAGTGGGTGTGCTACTAAATGGTATCACAACACAAGTATAGAACAACGGTTTTTATTAAAAAAACTCATTTATTCAATACAATCAAAATTTACAATCAATTTTAATGCCGAAATACAGGCCTATAATAAATAAGCGGTCCCCAAATATAAATATCAGAGTCGTCTATGACCCTGCCATACCAGTGCCTAAGCACCTCCAAAAGTAAACTATCGCCTCAATACCTGAAAATACATGCTAAAAGTGTCAACATGAGGTGGGTGAGTTAATAGGTTTCAGTAAAATACTTCGAGTTCCAAAAGAGCTTTACGACCAAAGTGTCATCCACAGTGTCGCGAAAATAGAGTTTACCTTTCATAAAGTATTAATGTGGACCACAAGATTTTCAAGCACACATAATTATTCAAAAACAATTCAAAATTTACCTTAGGCTCACACTGCCTAAATCCCAGTATCATATCAAAATAACTATTACGCAGGCTAACTCATAAACATTTAAGCAACCATCACGCCCTAATCACATATATAAACCGACATGTTATATGTCATAGCACGTTGGTGCATCCACAAATCCAGGTAAAATCCCTGGTAAGTTGGGTAACCAAAGTCCAGACGGGGTGGTCAACCACAATAAATCTATCTATAACATTTGCGCTTCCCGCAGGAACTATCGGCCTAATAGTGTACAATTAATGAGATACTCAACCTTAGCCTTGACTACGTAATATTATACAAAACATTTCCCGGTCAAATCAAACATTTCAAGCATTTGTGTCCACATAGAACGTATTCAAACCAAATCTCACATTTCATCGAGTCAAGTAATAATCGTTTATTCAAATCAATAAAACAATTTATTTAGTAAAAACGAGCATGTATTCTCCCCAAAACAGTTTAAAAGCAAGTAAAAGTAGGGGCCATGAACTCACCTCAACTAAAGTAACGCAACGCAAGAATCACAGTTGGCATCAGTGATCAAAGCACATCAGCCTCACAAGAAAGGCACAATGATATCCAAAAAGTACAACCACAACGGTACGACATTGGCACAACCTAATGGAATTTCCTATCTCAGAATACATCTAGCAAAGAAAACGAATTTCCGAAAGAAAACGTGTCTTAGTTTTCGTGGAATACTCGCATCAAAGATTTCAAAAATCCATTATCAATATCTTAAAAAGTTTAGTTTTAACGTTTCGTGTGGTGGTAAGAAAAACATAGACTCGACATACAACTCACGCCAAAAGTATACGTAGTATTATAGTTCCCAAGTGTGACTCGCACCAAGTGGAACTCACGCTAAAACATAATATATATATCCTAATATATTATGAGGAATAGTCAAGAAGTATTGACCAATACTCAAGTCGAGAAGGCAACGACAAGAAAAAAGTCGAGGAAGTAATGACACATAACTATGCCAAGAAAGTAAGTTAATTGGTAAGTTTCGGTATTTACCCATAATCCTAAATATCTGGTATAAAACAAACATGTTTTATAAACAATGATAAGTTTGAATTTGAAATTCAAAGAATAAAGGTTTTACCACTTAAGAGAAAACCACTTGTTTAGATTCTCGGGTTATATATCAATAAAAGAGATTTGAATTTTTAAAATATAAGTTAGAATGTTTTTATAAATTTTGGCATGTCACATCCATTTATAAAACTTTCCCAAGTCATCGTGACATTAGAATAGACCAAATTTTAATTGCAACATTTTATATACTTTGGTTATCGTTATCATTCGCGTAATTATTAGTCTTTGGCTTTATTGAATATTTTGTGTCCGATCCGTGTCTTATATATTAAATTCTTATCGAGTCTAATATATTATACCGTCTGGTCCCAAAATGTTCAATAATTTCCATCGTCCAATATCGTAAATCCAATAACTATCCAAATGTCCAATAAATAATCAAGTCCAAATCATAATCCGTATTCAAATCCCATTAAGTATTCGTATTATCCAATTTCAAGTTACAATTCCAATATCCGAATCCATTAAGTACCAATATCGTTCAATACCAAATATTATATCCCAAAGTGTTATCCGAAACGTACCAATATCCATAATAGTCGAACCAATAGATCACGTTAGTCGATGTTTTATAAATGAAACTACTAATCTAAGTTTAAAACCCCATATTACAATTTATAATTACAAGTTTTTAACACTTTTTTTTGTAAACCAAACGCACCCACTTTAATTTATCGTTGGCTTTGGCCCATCATCAGCATAAACACAACCATATGATTTTCTGTGGGTTTTGAGCCCAACATACCCAATCAAACGCACCCTTCTTAACCGTAACCTATACGGACACTCATACCACACAATATACACATTGCAATCAAGCTGGAAAACAAACTTTAAAGTAAACTGGGGAACAAGCAGTAAACAAGTTGAAAGTCTAGCCGAGAATAAACCAGAACATAAGCTGAAACACACTCCTCACAAGTGGTGGTTCCCTTAAACCAAAAACAAAACAAAATAAGCTATGCTTATTAGAAATTAAATAAGCTATGAGATTCAAAATAATCTTAAACAAGCACATCCCATGATGAATAGACACAACCGCGTCATACAATAAATAAGATAGTGCTAATACGATATGAACTAAAACCAATAAGCAACCCCATCAACATCCGTGATTCTATTCAAATAAATAAGCAAGTCTAAATCTAAATTCGAGTACAAAACAAAAAGATAATGAGCTTATGCAAAAGAAACAACCCGTGACCAAGAAAGGTCTCGATCTGACACCCTCAGTGGGTGTTTCAAATGACCCGATTCAACAAAATACCACAAACATCTTTTTTAAATTCTTACCCCATGAAACGATTACTAAAAAGGAAATCTATAACGTTTTAATCCATATTATTCACACGATCTTTTTCAAAAACATTTTCAGTCGAGTTTTTATCCACGAAAATCAATACATGACGATTTAATATGAAGAGAGACAAGATGGTTTAATATGAAGAGAGACAAGACGGTTCATGACTTACATACCGAGAGTAGAAAAAGAGAGAAACGAGATGAAGAGATGAACCACGGACAACATCAACCTACGAACCAAATCAAAACATGGGCAACCCTTGCTTATATCTTGCACGACCTATAAAATTATGAACTAATACCCAAAATAATACATCAACACCTTCGATCTTCGTTTATTTCAACCCAAAAAAATTGGAGGGGGCGGCTGAGATGGTTGGTGGTGACTGACCAGAGGATAGCCGGAGCGGCGCCGGAACATGAGCGGCTGATGAGAGGTAAGTGGGGAGGAGTAATGTGTTTTTTTAAGGGTTTTCCATATGAATCCTAATCTTTCTTTTATTCATGTGCAAAAATGCTATAAGGACTGATTGTGTAATTGCTTGAAATAGGAGGGGCAGCGAGGGAATTAAAGCACATGGACCATCCCTTAATTTTCTTAATCTTTTGCAAAATTGAAGTTCGGGACACATTTGGACTATTAAACATGTGATTCAATTCACGAAAGTTGCGCCATCGTGTTCAGAATAATTTTTCCAATAAAAACAAGTGTTCGCACGACTAATTTCTCGTATATAATATCAAAATTAAATCAAATCGCCGGTTGTGCCAGTACGCGTTATGTGCAAATTCCACGTTTCACGAGATAACTTCTCATTTTCACGTCAAATGAGCTCGGAAAGACCGTAAATGAAAAATAGGCATAATTTCTCGTAAAATATATGTTTTGAAAAGTGCGGGTTGTTACAGACTGCCGCCCTTAACGGAATCGCGTCTTCGCGATTCAATTCAAGCTATCCATTAAATTGAAAAGAATTAAAGATACTTCCACAAGATTCCATTTTCACGCTTCTACGTGAACTCATGACATCTTTTAAAGTTCCATCTTACATTAACAACATGAATGCGACTTGGATCAAGCCATTTTACTTCACAGTCCACGATTTCAATAGGTTCCTGAATACGGTTTAAACGTTCGTCAATCCAGATCACTTCCAGCAAGGACAACAACTATCTCATCATCATGGTACTTCTTCAGCTTACAAACATGAAAAATGTTATGAACAACTATGTTCTGACAATGGCTCGAGTCTCTAAGCTACCAGTCCAACTCCAGCAATGATTTCAAAAAGGACCAATACAACAAGGATTAGGCTCTCCACGTTTACCAAACGTATTACATGATTCCATGGTGAGACTTTAAGCATAGCTTTGTCTCCAATCATGGTATCTCAAAGGTTTACATCCGCTGCCAAATCATGTCACTTGATCGAAGCAGTTTACACTATGCTTTTGATCCGGACAATCTCTTGGCGGTTCCATGAATAAATTCAGGATAACAAGTTGGGCATCCCCCACTTCAATCCGAAAAATTATTGTGCGGCATTTTCAACCATAAGTACCTCGTAGACCATGGCTATGGTTATAAGAGATTCCGACCAATGGAGGGTGTCTATCCCAACCTTTGTCAAAATCGATAATGTAGACACGCAACATGTCTACTAACGTTTGAATGGTTCTTTCACTCTAGCCAACAGTCTATGGATGATACTCAATACTCATACCAAGACTTGTTCCCATGGCTCTTGGAGTGATTACCATAAATTTGATGTGAAACGACCTTCACAATTAGAAAGATAGAACTCGGCACCTCACAATGTACAACAATCTCTTTCACGTACAAGCGATCAAGGTTGTCCATAGTGTTTGTTTCTTTGATTAATAGAAAATGAGCAGATTTTGTAAATCGATTTGTAAAATAACTTATAGGATAACAGGGAAACAATTCATTATTTATAAAACATTTGTAAGGTCAAAAATTTTGATTTTATGAAATAGCAGTAAAAAAATTTGCAGGATGGCCGCAAAACGGTTTATAGAATAATCTAAAATAGTTTGTATGTCAATAGTGACACAGTTTATTATCCTATATAGGGGGAGGGGGTAGCAAAGATACTGGTATTCCTGGGGGATGAGCGAAGGATTAGGCGTCTATTCCCAAGATAGCGGTTCAAGTTACTCCTTAAAGTCTTAAGGTTTCTGTCGGTCATAGAATCTCTGTCGAAAGGAGAGTCTATCAAGTTCAGAGTACGACTCTGAAGAAGAGTATTAATTACTACTAGCAATCAATTGATTGACTCAGTAGTGCACTTAATACTTAACTCAAAAGGGTACAACATTCGAATCCAAAGTCGTAATTTCCAAAAGAAATCTGACTACCAATCGATATTAAATTAAATATGAGTGAACGTCTACAGTTACAAATGGTTACGCTAAAAGCATACACATCGACCGAGTGCAAGGTTTGAGGCATCTGTAACAAGACCAAAACAAAACAAGGCTACGGGAATAAGCGAATCCAAATTCACAACGAGACTCAAAGTCACAGAATCTAGAAATTCAAATTCAAACGCAGCCGAGATCGATTCCAAATACTTTAATAAGATTGATGAGCTTATTACAACTTCATGCAACCCGAATGCAAACTTGTGACCAAATCAGGTCTAACCCGACCCGATACGAAACAAGGTCAGACGGTTCCAACAATTTCCAAAATAGATCCAAAGTCATAGTCATGACCAGGAGGCGATGAAAAACATTCCATACAAGAGGAAAAGAATCACAATGAACAAGAATTGTGATGCTAGTGTGTTGTGTGAAGGAGGTTGGGGGGGGGATAAAATTTTATAATATTCCATGCTCGTATACACACGTAAAAACTTTCCCTTTCTCAAAACCCAAATCGAAAACCAACCGAACATGACACTATTATAACTACTCCCAATATTGCAAAATTCACCTCTGAGTCGGACATAGGTGATCAGGCTATGTCCCACTGTCCCTGGCTGAATATAGGTGATCAGTCTACATTCAACCGAGGTTCAATGAATTTTGAAATACTTGACCTAGTTACGCTAACACCATGTACTTCACTTCGGAAATCCGTTTCAAAATACCAAAACAAATGTCTACACTCGAGAACGAATGATGAGATTACGTAAGAGATAAGGTGCGACGCCACGACAAGTATGATATGTAAGCATAAGTATGTCGAAGATACTTATAGTACATAGTGAAAATATATGGATATACTCATCCAATAGCAAAACAAATATCTCATCAACTATGTTAGCAATCAAAGTCAAAAGTGAGGCATCAGCTTGGCAGACAGGCACGTGTCGGTCATAGGGTTAAGATTTCGTAAAAGCGGTTATAGTATAAACCTATTGCATTTTATAATCTCGACGCGAGGATGAATTTAACGTATTACGGCATGTAAGGCCAACCCCTTAATATCACATAAGATTCCGCAAGATTAATGGTTTATTAAAAATCAAGTTTCACCATTATTAGTCCAGTTTGGTTTACTTGATCAAGCGTGTCATAATATGTAAAGTGTTAAATATAGTCTATGACTATATTAATACTTAAAATACCAAGTATACATCACAATAAGTAATAAGTAAAAGGATACACAAACTAACACGGGGATTTATAGTGGTTCGGTCACGAAGCTCCTCTTCGCCCTACTCCACTCCCCGAGTACCCGACTCGAGAGTTACTTCACTAGATCAACAAACTCCATTCTCAGCAGAGAAAACCTTACACAATGTTGCTTACACTTTATCTGGTACAAAGCTAAATATCGAGTCCTTCACACAAGGTGGAACCAAACCTTATCACTACGTCGCCTACACTTTATCCTGTACAAGGCTAGATACTGGGCTCCATTACAAAAGAGGAACCACTACCCAACCAACACGACACATCTATGACACCCGTTATGTTTTGTGGCCCAACATAACAAACCTTGTGTTTTATGTCACAAACACATAAACCAGCTAATCTAGTTATAGATTCAAGAAGATGATACAAGACAAGATCCAAGAAAATGTGTCTAGTTGATATGAAATCCTAAACTAAACATCAAGAACACAAAGCATGATGTAGTTAGTCTTTCATGAATGAAGATGACAAGTTTCCCAAGCTTTTTGTAGAAGATCTTTATGTGCTTGTATGCTTGTGATGGAGGATCAGTTCACTAGATAAGGATGCAAGATCTCTAGGCTTGCTTTGGAGGATCACTTCGGGAGTATGCTTACAACAAATGAAAGTTAGAAGCATTATAATCATATGAGATGAGGATTTTTTACATGTTTCCTATTGATCTAAACATGGTTGAAATGGTGGAGAGAAAGTGTGTGAAAAAGGTGTCTCTTGCAATGAAGAAATGGTCTTGTATTTATAGGCAAAAACACTACTATCACCCGGATCCGGCAGATCCTTTCCCAAAGGGATCTGACCAGTGTAATCCAAGGGATCCGGCATACTGGGTAAACCAATCCGGATTTTGGATTGCAAACCGGGTTTTTGGTTATGAGTATTGCACCATGGGTCATGGACTTTGGGTCATGGGTACTCAACAAGATACAATGTATCTAGACAATGGGTTGTGGACCTTGGGTCATGGATCATGGCCTTTGGATCATGGGTCATGGGTTTTACCAAACATGATGTCATGCATGATATCATGCAATGGGTCATGGATATGGGTCATGGGTCATGGAGTTTGGGTCAAGGGTACCCAACTAGATACAATGAACCTAGACAATGGGTTATGGGTTATGAATAATCCATCCCATTTTATTAACCATTTTCTTAACTAGTTTTAAGCTCATGTATTTTATAAAAGTGTAAGTAACAAATGTTACTTATAAGTGTTTTATAAAAATGGTTTTGGCTCTATATAAGCTATTTAACTAGATGTGTTTAATGGCTTATTAGGGGTTTGATCACAACGCAACATAACAAGCATGTACGAACCTGTGTTGTAGCATACAAGGACTTGAGTCGTCGAGAGGTGTTGAAAGTATGTTGAGACAAAATATAATTACAAGTAACTTATACATTTTACGTTATGTATTATGAGTTACATGTTTGTCATCAACAAAACAAACGAGACTGTATAGATTAAATATCGTAATATTTGCACTAACAATCTCCCCCTTTTTGATGATGACAAAATGTATGTAAACGTAATAGATAGGTAAAATGGCAAAGTTACTTGTGTCCGTACTTCCTTTACATTACCTTCTCCGTTTACATTCTTCTCCCCCTTTTGTCGAAACAAAAAGAGTGTGTCCTTGGAGTTTAAACTTCATTTCTCCCAAGAAGGGTGAGCTTGTATCATACCTAGTGAAGTTAAATTGAAAACACCTTATTGCTCCCATTGTTGTACACAATTGGTACACCACGCCAATACCTTCAACATGAAATACTAATGGAGGAAGAGAAGAATTATCAACAAGATTCACTTCAATGGTCTGTATGATGACGAAGCTTAGCAACTCATGACCTTGAGCTTACACGTCTTCAAGAGGTTGTGATCTCGCCTTTAAGAGGAACCTAGAGAATCACACAAAGAAAAAAAATGCATAGAAAGATCCTTTGAATTATAACCATTGTTGCCAACGGATCAATGGATCAAATTTTGAGGCTTAACCTACATCAAGGTTAGTGTTGTGGAATGAATATATATATATATATATATATATATATATATATATATATATATATATATATATATATATATATATATATATATATATATATATATATATATATATATATATATATATATATATATATATATATATATATACTAGTGGCAAAACCCGTCCGATGGACGGGTATGACTTGTGGTTTTTATTTTTAGGATTTAGTAGAACAAATATATACTAAAAAGTAATTAAAAGTTAAATGAGACAGTTAAGATCTATAATTGATGTTACCATAATCCATAAAACGGCTAAAAGTAGGTAAGTATTTTGATTTTTGGTTTTTGTTTCTAGGATTTAGTTGAACAAATGTATACTAAAAAGTAATTAAAAGTTAAATGAAACGGGTGGAATACCTTGGACTTGTCGAGGTTCTTCAAGTAGATAGTAAATGCTCTATGTCTACCCATAAAGTGACCATTAATATCGTGCAAGTTCACACATCATGGTCTTATAAATGTAAACTGGCTTCAATGGCTCCAAGTGGAAGGCCACTTGGGAAAGGAGTCTCTGGAGGTGGAGTGGGAAATGATACTGATAGATGTAGCAGATGTGGATTCTTTATTGATGCCTGCAATAACTACCATTCTAAGTTACGTACAATAGTACCCATATTCTTTCATTTTTAAGAGAAACTTTGATTGGCTAACCTGAATTGTGTAGTTGATTCCTGCTGAATTTCTTGATCATGTTGAAAGGGATGCTTGTACATTGAAGGTGAATAGGGAAGACAATGGTTTTGGTTCGTTGTCCTCTGTACCCTTAGTCGACAACCAAACATGCGTTCACTTCATAATATTTTTTACAAAATCATGCACATAAATAAATAATGAATAACGGAAAATATGTTAAACAAAATAATTGAAAACAAAAATATAGTGCTCATGTGTTATATGTAAAAAGAACAATCATAAGTATGATAACACATCAATTACATGATGGTTATTCATATGCAAAATAAAATTTCTTTGTACACAACGGGTTTTTGAATATAAACATACTTGGAGTATTCGTTTGTTTACAAATTCCTAAAAATATCACCTATGTACCTAACATTGTAATCTTGATATCTTCATTTTGCGCTATCATCTTCTTTTTCTCTTGTTATTCTTTTAATTCTTTAACATCTTTGGCTTTACCCCATAGTACAACATACAATCCCATCAACTGCACCTATGGCAATATAGTTAAAAAACGAAGTATAGATTAGTACATAAAAGAAAAAAATGCGTGACTAATGTACAAACTATAATAATCCATGATTTTTCAAAGATGTAAATTCCTCAAACTAAAAAGTTCAATTGTATTAACATTAATCAAACTCTCTAAATAAAAGAATTTTTGGAGATTTATGTAGAATTAATACATGCTTGGAGAAATTTTGACCCGCATAATCCATTTGACCCATTTAACCCGTTTTTTTATGTATCTTTTTACTGTACATGTTTCACCTATTAGAGATGAATAAACCTTGAATTGACCAATTCATAAGTAAATAGGTCAAAGTTACCAACTTTATTAGAAAGTAACAAACTTAAGCGATGCGTCCAATTGCTGTAAAATTCTATTTTGCTGATTTCTCACCATCTAATCAAATCTAAATCTTGATTATAGGGGTACATACAAGGCATTAGAACTGCTTACACTAAAGATTGTGGAAATAAGGATGCAACAATGAGGCAAGTAGCAGTGGCTACTTATCTCATTGATAAACTCGCAGTGATTGAAATGTATACTTAAAGTTGAAAGATAAAGATATAAGACTTACCCGTGTTAAGATCAGAAGCGCAACCCATGGCATTACAACTATATTGGTGACATTGGATAAATCTTTGGCATTTGAATAATACATGTAGTAGTCAAGTTAGATGACACCATACATATACCTTAGAATATGTGTCAATAGTTAGAAATTCAACAATACTGAAACTACATAACACTATAATGATATTGCCGTTTTATCACTCAAAGCTTAAAAGGGCGGGGTAAGTTCCCCGCTGCTTCTTGGCTTTATTCACTGCATCTAAATACCCCTACCAACGTCCAATAAACAAAAGATTAAATCAGAAAATCCTCATTCGATATATTATGGATTTTATAAAGAAGCCAAACTTAAGAAATGGAATGACATAATACCTGCAACATGAATGTATCTGCATATTTGTCACTCATTAGTTTTTTTTGTTTAGGTTCGAATTGGAACGGATGCGACAAAAATTTAGCTTGTTGTTACAAAGTTAAGCACATTAATCACTATATATCCGTATTTCCAAGAAGTTATTACAGCAAGTATGTTCATTTAAGCAAGAAAGGTGCAAGTCAGGCTAATTTGTCGCCATTTACATATTAAACCCAAGTTCCTTGTAAAAGCACGTTCGTCGTAAAAGCATGTTCGCCGGGTAAACATATATACATGATACATTATTAAAAAGAGAAAACCATGCATATGCAAGATGAACACTAACCTATAAGCTCTCCATTTCTTTTGCCAGTTTTGGAAGGAGTTGTGATTAAAGGGCTTGATTCTCCTCTGACATCCTTATCCTCCTAAAATTTATTTGAGACTGCACACGAGATAATTTTTTCATACATTTGAGTGCGTTTGCTATTTGTTGTTTCACAGCAGGCCCATCCACCAGTGTTTTCAACCTCACAATCCCTCTTAACGGCCTTAGAGCCCTCCTTACCTGTATACACATATCAATAAAAAATAGATTAGTAATCTTGATTTTATTAAGACATTGGGTTTAATACAATATGGACATACCAAGTAGCCTCAAAAAGTTGTTTGAATTTTAATAGTTGATGTTTCCTCCTTTGATTTTCCTGACCGTGAAAATATATAATCTTATGGAGGAGCGTCTTAAACCCATTGGGTACTTAAAGCAAAATATTGAGATGAGCTCTTCTGAATTAAATAGGGATTGAGTCGTAGAATAGCAACGTACTTTTCCAAGTGTCCCATTCTGGTACGTGTACTTTTTTTAAGCTTTAGAATAGCAATGTACTTTCCATAAGTGTCCCGTTCTAGTACGTGTACTTTTTTTAAGTTATAGAATAGCAATGTACTTTCCATAAGTGTTCCAATTTGGTATGTCCTACTTCCATAAGTGTTCCAATTTGGTACGTCATCCCACGTACGAAATTTGAACACTTATGGAAAGTACATTGCTATTCTACGACTTAAAAAAGTACACGTACTAGAACGGGACACTTATGGAAAGTACATTGCTATTCTAGAGCTTAAAAAAAGTACACGTACCAAAATGAGACACTTGGAAAAGTACGTTGCTATTCTACGACTCAATCCCAATTAAATAAAACTTACTGTTCATACTTTATAGTTTATATTAGATTCATTTTTTAGGCAAATTCTTTAAGTTGCTATTCTTTATAGGATAAAACTGTAAAGGGTGCAAATTTGATACATTTACCTAGGTTCAATGCCACTCTCCTTTCCCTTGGCTCAGTATGTTGTTGATTAAATAATTTTTGATACTGAAGTACAGCTTAGCGTATATTCTGCAGTGTTGAACATTTATTGATCACTGCATCTAAGGCTTCTCGACATTCCACCCTATTCTCAAAACCTTGTGATTTTCAACAATAGAAAGATGTCGTTTGAGAGAATTTATGATTTGCTGATATTAGGCTCCACAAGGTAAGGAACTAATAGGCATCAAGTTATGTGGAACAAAATTTATGAAATTGCCCTCAGATTGATCAACCACTTCGTTTGTGGAAGATGATCTGTTTGTTTCTGTTACCACAACTGTCTTCCCAAAAAGCTTCAAACTTTGGGTTGATCCAACTTCGGGCAAGATTCCATTATCTATAAGATTTAGCAGAACAATAAAAATTATACTTCTAGCATCTTTAATTTCACATTTCTTCTGAGATAGAGGTAATTTAATCAAGGTCAGTACCGTTGGAAGTGAAGATGCGTACTCGAATTCTATACTAGAAAAATGCCTTGCCACCTGCAACCGCTGCAGTCGTCCTATCAGTATCGAAAATCAACCGAGATTTTCATATGTGTTTTCCATATTTGCATCTGGTCAGTCTTGGCAACATTATTTTTTTAAAAGTTACACATAGGGTACTCGAATTCTAAAATATAAGAATGCCCAAAATCCGAAATACCATAAGCATACTTACGCATTACTTTCATCTGTCACACACTGAAATGTGTTTATTATACATGCTCCAAATGGCCAGAAGTTACATTCGAACATAGAAGGCTAGAAGAAGGAACTCTATGAATTCTGGAGTTTACAGAGAAATCAGGTAATTAGAATGTAAGAATATATCATATCAATGTCATTGGTAAAAGATTAACACATGAAAAAGAAGAACACATGAATACTATGGCCCAATAATTGTACTGATCTGAAACAATAAACACTTGAGTCTATGTCTAATTTTGCTTAGCATTTTTTATGTTCAAAGAGCTAAATTACCAGATCAATTCCTCCATGCGCCTCAAGGATTTTGCACATTTCCAAATGACCTTAGCTACGTGCATCCGAAAGTGACTGCAAAACCGTCCAAACGTCAGTTATAATTAAATGATCAGCTTCATGCTCAAGTCTTGCAAGTGTAGAGGGTGTTTGAGTATGAATTGCTAGCCCAACTCTTTTTAAACATCAGTTTATCATGATTATTAATAGAGTTCTTATATTTTTTAATAGTATTAGCCCAGAAAATGATTTCGCACCTGATACAAATATATTAGTGAGCAACAAATTCCTTATGTATATCATCGTTAAACTATATGATGTAAACAGAAAATGAACCTGTATGAGGGAAATCCCATTGCTAGAACAAAAGCAACATCGATATCAGAAGCCTTCACCACACTTCCTTGTTCCATGATGTGTCACGTTCATATCCAGCTCTTGCTCGTTAACGCCATAACTTTTATCCTCAACTTATGAAGAGTCCTGGACTTCCAAGGTACTTCTCCCCCATATTAACAAACTGCCACTAAATTTGGCTGCTGTAATAATTTTATTTTTTATTTTTTATTTATTTTTCATTTTTTGAAAGGTTTGGCTGGTGTAATGTAACCGCAAGTAGTGAGCATCTTGTATTCTGATGACAATAAGAACACATAACTACCATCAAAATCCAGTTCATTTAGTCAGAAGAATAAATCACACCATAAGATCACATAGTTACCTTCAAAATCCCAAACATTTTTCTTCAATTTCAATTATTTTTGAATATGTAACTTTATGATTATGAGAAAATAAACAAATCCAATTGAAGTAGCCCATAAGCAAAAAAAATAAGGTAATCCAAACAACCCTAAAACCTTAACAAATTTTCTCATGACCAATTAGCACTTTTTTGAACCAATAAATAAACTTTAAAGAAAATAAAGAACACCAAATTGAAATAATCACGTGTTTGTAATGATTGAGTTGCTTTGATATCCAATGAAGCCATTATTTCATGTATGAAAGTTGAACTGTAAAGAATAAAAATATATGATTTTTATAAAGTTTTGATTAATAAGATTGAAATAATCAGATATTGCACATAACCTATTGCACATAACAACACAAAAAAAGAACATAAAGATCAAACCTTTAACATAACAACTGATATGCCTAAGTGCTGATTCAAAATCCTTACCTCCTTACCTGTTATATGAAAACGATATAAAAAACGTACATTTGAATAACCAAATCCTAGAATATTAACATGCAAAAAAACCAACATATGCATATAGAGTAACAAAGTTTCATCATTAGGGTTTTGAGAGAAAAGAGACGTAGGAAAAGAGACATACCGATTTTTTTTTTGTGTTTTTAACAACCCCTAATTGAGATGATAGATATGGGATTTATATTTTAGGGTTTTATTTAGTCAAATGGTGTAAAGAATGTGATGTGATTAAAATATTAACTTTTGATTTTGAATTGTCTATCACAACTTATGGCTTGTTCCATTGGTTGTAGCATTTGTTTGTGAACTAAGAGACCAAAGTTCGAATCCTTGGCTTTATGACGTGGCATTATGGGATGCCATGTGGAATTATATGTAGCATGCCTAATGATGATATGATGACATGGCTTAAACATAAACAAATTAAGATGACATGGCATAAAAATAAATACATGGCAATGACATGGACTTTTCTTGAATAATCCACGTGTCATGCCTCCTGTTATATATATATATATATATATATATATATATATATATATATATATATATATATATATATATATATATTTATATATATATATATATATATATATATATATATATATATATATATATATATATATATATATATAATGAGAAAGAAATCTCCCTTTTGTCGAAACACAAAGGAATTTTGAAGAATGAGTGTGTGCACACTCCTCCTTGACAGTTGCTCCCCCTTGTTAAGGGTATCAAGTATTTTAGGAAGGCTAAGATGAAAGTATTGCAAAATTTGCAATGTTTAAGATTTGATGAAAGCTCCCCTTGCTTGAGGGCGACAAGTACTCCTAGTGTGTTTGTGACAACCCGTACATTCAGGTCATTTCTCGACACAATTCATGTCTCATTATTTCAACATTTATAGTAAACTTGGTTTACTTGTTTCAAATTCGCGTAACCTTAAAGGTTTAGCGGCGAATTCATGATCATAACATCACGTACATTTCATATGGACTATGATTAGTCTACATTTCATTGACACCATGTGCATCTCATTAATTCATTCACGACATTTCATTTCACCTTCAACGCGTAATTTTTATATTAATAAACTTTATCGCGTGAGTTATTATTTTGAATATTTAATCCGTTACTTTCAAAAATGATCCCGATGTATTTTTAAACTTACATTTAGTTTATAAAAACTATATTTTTAGTTTTTCCTAATGTTTTAAATTTATTTGGTACATAAATCGTTAAAATTAAATTATTACGGCGTGGTTCTTAAAAATTTTACGATAATTATTTTATCACTCAAATTTCACAAGGAATGTATTTTTACAATTTTTATTATCTCATTACATTCTATTTTGACCTATTAAAAACTTACTTGCACCAAAAATTACCATTTACTCTACAAGTTAATAATATCTACACTTTAACTTACACTTTTGTCAATTACTACACAAATATATACATTTATATACTATAAAAAAAAAATATATATTGATGAAACAATGCCCCAAAAATCCGGCCAAGGGGATGGGAAAAAGTCTTGGGTTGGTGAAATTCTTACATATTAAGATTTACACTCAAAGATCTATTTACACCTTCACTTCCATCAATAATTCACACACTCAAAAAAAAAATATTTCTCTCCTTTCTTTGGCTTCTCAAAACCGGCCACACTCAAGAAATCTAAGGGATCAAAGATTTTTATCAAGTTCAAGCAAATCAATCTAGTATATACTCTATATAAGGTTTTGAAATAAAAACCAAGAGTATTTAGGCTAATCCTTGTTACTTTCACCTCATCATTTTCACTAGTAAGCTTGTTTCTTTCATTTTCATGTTTCCTTTTTCATTTCATATTCATCTTTTCATTTTTGGAGATAGTATGCATGATATGTGATTTATACCATTTTTCATGATTTATTGAGTTATATATACATATTGGTCATCCTATAAATATTCCCATGGTATTCTTTGGTCTTGATGGTGATTAGGAACCCATGACACCCTAAGAAGGTGTATGGTAGGATTAGATTAGCTTTGGAGTTGATTTGAAGGGATTAGAATAGGTTTTGTCCGAGAAAAACTATTTTCGATAACTATATATTTATGTTCTGTCCTTATTTCGAATTTCTGGAAAAACCTACTGTTGGTACGAAACTTTGGCCTTGATATTTAGAAAATATACTTAAAAACGAATCCGTGGCTGCTTGAACGGATAAAAACGGACTTATAACGAAGAAGTTATGGATTTTTAAAGTTTGACGACGAAATAAATAGTTTTCTGAAATTTCAGCATGCAGTTTTTAGTTTGTTCGGGTAAAAAACGAGCCTTAAGCTTCACAAATTATTTCGACTTATCAAAAATATATTAGTTTACTTCGATACGAAGCTAAGGACATATTATACGTAGAAAACGGATTTGAAACGACAAAGATATGCACGTAGAAAACGGATTTTACGTTACAAGTATTTTAGTAGCTGTAACGTCCATGTTTGCGGCTGTTTTTAACGAGGTTGTGAAACTTTTTGGAACGAAATGTCTTCTAGAAAAATCAAGTTCATCGGCCATATTTTTCAAAACGACAAGCCGTTTGTAAAGCGGAGTTATAGTAAATTAATTACGGATGTTCAAACTTGGCCGAAACTCATTTTCTGCACACAATTAACAAAAACCACCATCTTTAGCCCTTGATATTTTTATGATCGAGACCTTTTGGACGAAAACTCCTGAACTGAAACTTCTAGATATCGATACAAACTTTCCAAAACCGTCGAGTTCGTTCTCTAACGATCGACGTACACCGTTTTACGGCTAGTTTTCCAAAGCCATTTTTGTTAAATTCATGATATTTCCGACGACATTGTTTTACGACGAAAAGTGGAGATTTCACCAAAAATCATTATAAAACCATTGTAGGATGACATTTTGACGTAAAAACATGTAAAATCATTTTTGAAGGGTCAAGACGTCAAAAGAGTATTTTTCGTCGACGAGTAATATTTTCAAAACCCGTAAATGGTATAAATAACATACGAAATGCATGCATAACATTACATTGCAACTCATTACATATCATATCATTGGTACTAGGTTCCGGATAACGCATCACATTATACCTCAGTGTACTCACTTTTGTCATCATTCCAGTTTACCAAGTGAGTTTCATAGCCCCTGCTTTTACTTGTTTTCATAACTGTTTTGGGGGAGATACATGCTCAAACTGTTTGCATTTACTTTCACAAGTACTTTAACATTTAAGGATTACTGTGAGTCATAGCCCCACTTTTTCTCGTTTCCATTGTTTATGAAACTCTTTGGGGGAGATGCATGCTCAATAATGTTATTACATTCATAACTATTTGCAAATTACATGTTTAGCCGAACTGAAATGCTTAGTCATGCGTAGTAACAGTTTTGCCATACTTAGAACTTCCATATTATAATCCTTGGACTGATGGTCTTGGTATATTCATTTGACTGATGGTCTTGGTACATTCATTGAACTGATGGTCTTGGTATATTCATTGGACTGATGGTCTTGGTATATTCATTGGACTGATGGTCTTGGTACATTCATTGGACTGATGGTCTTGGTACATTCATTGAACTGATGGTCTTGGTATAATCATTGCACTAATGGTCATGGAACAATTTGAAACCGTACGAATTATGGGTTATATTAAGTAACTAGGGATACATTAAGTTATGCACTATTTTGTGTATTCATTTGACGATGTGAGCTTGAATATAAACTATATACATTTTGGCAATGGGTTGTGAATACACAGGTTGCAAGTTTTGTATGGGCGGAACTTGGAACTGAGTGGATTTTCAATGCCTTTGCTGCATAAACGATTTTGAAAGGCTTTACATTTCAACTCAAACTCTATGAACTCACTCAACCTTTGTGTTGACACTTTTAGCATGTTTTTATCTCAGGTATCTAAGGCATTCACTTCATGGCATGCATTGGGACACATCATGGAGTCGTGGTGACGACGCGTCTCACTTGGGTTTTACATACTTTAAAACATCGTTTGAATTGTACTAAACTTATTTCCGCACAAGTTGATTTTCATTTGGGACCTACTTTGTAAACTCTGATTGTTTTATTAAATCAAACGATGTATTTTCCAAACGACACTTTAGGTCGTTCAATATAACTGCGATTGTGATGCTATGACAGTCAATCCCCAGGAATTCCATTCCGCTGCAAAACAGGTAATTTGGGGGTGTGACAGATTGGCATCAGAGCTTCAGTTATAGAGAACTAGGTTGCATCATTGACCCTAGACTATAACTACATCATCATAGCATCTCATCATTTCATCATAAGTGAATGTTCACTTTACATGCGGTTTTTACGTACATTTTCGAGTTATTTACTTTCATTTCACATCGATTGTCACATGGATGCCTTTAAATGCCCATCCCATTATCCTTTCCTCATACTCTAACGTGGAGAATTCCTTGTCATTCCCTATCACAATTTTTATATCAGCTGATTCATCATCGATAACGACGAATGCCGAGATAAACCCTTAAATAGGGCGAAGTCGCTCTCACTCCTTTGTTTCACCACTAACATGTCGAGTTACACTTTATTCACACATTAAGTCTCTAAACCATCATACATTGAAGCACTTACAACACCTCATAACCCATTCCTTAGGAAACCGTCGATCATTTTGAAAAATAGCCTCAAACTTATCATTCTTATCACATTTCTTGGAGCGTTTATTATTAACATCGGATTTTCGCTACGTCTCACATTTCCTCTTGTTTTGAAGAAGATATGGCACCGAAGAAAGCTACAGCTGAAATGACTCAAGCGGCTATTCAAAAGTTGGTAAGGGATAGTGTAGCAGAGGCATTAAGATTGAAAGGGAAACGGTGACTGCTGCTGCTGCCGAGGCCGCGGCTGCTGCTGAAGCCACAAAGCTTGCTGCTGCTGCTGCAGTAAATGTAAGAGGGATCCGGAGTTAAGAGCTGTTCGTATAAGGATTTCAAAAGTGGAGATCCCACCAAGTTTAAAGGGACTGAAGGAGCCACTGCCATGGTGCGATGGTTCGAGAAATTGGAGTCCGTGTTTTTGCTGTGTAATTGCCCGGATGATAGTAAGGTCAAGTTTGCTACAAGTACATTACTCGATGGAGCATTGTCTTGGTGGAATTCATATGCTCAACCGATTGGAATGGAGAATGCTTTCAAGCTTACTTGGGAGCAATTTAAGGGTTTAGTGACTAAGAAGTTTTGTCCGCGTACGGAGGTGAAGAAGTTGGAGACCGAATTCTATGAGTTGGAAACTATTGGGTACGATATTGACACTTACATTCGAAGGTTTCAAGAATTGGCCGTGTTATGCCCATCTATGGTTTCGGATAATGAGAAGCTATTGGAGGCTTTCATTGAAGGACTTCCCGAAATTATTCAAGGTGATGTAACTTCTTCTGACCCGCAAACGATTGAGGAAGCTATTCGACTGTCTCAGAAGCTCATGGCCCAGGTAGTGAAGAGAGGTAAGTACACCAACACCAACCAAAACAACAACAACAACGATGATAACCAACTCAACAACAACAAAAGGAAATGGGAAGATGACCAAGGAGATTATAACAACAATAACCACAACCGCAACACTAACCATCATCAACAACAGAAAAGAGGACAAGAAACTGCGATGGTATATGTTGCTGCACCAATAGAAGACAGAGGTTATGCTGGAACCTACCCACTATGTAATCGATGTAAGTATCATCACACGGGTCTTTGTCCTGCTAAGTGCTACAAGTGTCAACAACTGGGACACCTTGCCAGGAATTGTAGAGGCAAGGCCATGGTTACATGTTACAGATGCGGGGAGCAAGGACACTATCAGAATCAATGTCCTCAAAACCAAGGTCAACAAGTCGAAGGTGCTCATGGGAATGCATACATGTTACAAGGAGGAGAAAGCTCGTCATGGTCACAACAACGCAGAAGACTGAAGAAATTCGGAAACTAACAATCTTATTTCTCCTTATGTACTATGTCGTACTAAGTTTATGTTTTCCATCGTATCCGAATCTTTATAACCTAAGATGTACTACTTTTGATAAATCACTCGTTGTAAAATATTCTCATCTATAGTACTTTATTTTCTTTCCGATTTGTTATCATTTACGAGGATTTTAATTCTTTTTACTTCAACTATCATTTTAACGACACTTCTCCATGTTTTCTCTCCTCGATGTTCATCACAATTTTAACATCAGTTGACTCAACACCAAACCACATATGAGTCGATTAGTCCAAGCATTGCATAGTTACTCCTAAATTATACATAGCCTGATCACCTATGTCTAATTCAGGAAGAATCATGCAATGAAGGGAGTAGTAGGCTTATATGTGTAAGCAATTCCGTAATCGAGCCAAATTTTCAAAAGTCCTCCTTCAAACCAATTTAGCCTAATCTCATGACAGTTCTTGTTTGATGAGTTGTGAGATTAAGTGAAAATTGGTTGGTAAAAAGTCTTTTGAGGGTTTTGCTCGGGAATGGGAAAGTTTGCCACATCAAACCCTAAACCCGATAGACTAACAACGATTGAATTCAGGGACTGAATTCCTTTTTGGATGGGCGAATGTGACAACCCGTACTTTCAGGTCATTTCTCGACACAATTCATGTCTCATTATTTCAACATTTATAGTAAACTTGGTTTACTTGTTTCAAATTCGCGTAACCTTAAAGGTTTAGCGGCGAATTCATGATCATAACATCACGTACATTTCATATGGACTATGATTAGTCTACATTTCATTGACACCATGTGCATCTCATTAATTGATTCACGACATTTCATTTCACCTTCAACGCGTAATTTTTATATTAATAAACTTTATCGCGTGAGTTATTATTTTGAATATTTAATCCGTTACTTTCAAAAATGATCTCGATGTATTTTTAAACTTACATTTAGTTTATAAAAACTATATTTTTAGTTTTTCCTAATGTTTTAAATTTATTTGGTACATAAATCGTTAAAATTAAATTATTACGGCGTGGTTCTTAAAAATTTTACGATAATTATTTTATCACTCAAATTTCACAAGGAATGTATTTTTACAATTTTTATTATCTCATTACATTCTATTTTGACCTATTAAAAACTTACTTGCACCAAAAATTACCATTTACTCTACAAGTTAATAATATCTACACTTTAACTTACACTTTTGTCAATTACTACACAAATATATACATTTATATACTATAAAAAAAAAAAAATATATTGATGAAACAAGGCCCCAAAAATCCGGCCAAGGGGAAGGGAAAAAGTCTTGGGTTGGTGAAATTCTTACATATTAAGATTTACACTCAAAGATCTATTTACACCTTCACTTCCATCAATAATTCACACACTCAAAAAAAAAATATTTCTCTCCTTTCTTTGGCTTCTCAAAACCGGCCACACTCAAGAAATCCAAGGGATCAAAGATTTTTATCAAGTTCAAGCAAATCAATCTAGTATATACTCTATATAAGGTTTTGAAATAAAAACCAAGAGTATTTAGGCTAATCCTTGTTACTTTCACCTCATCATTTTCACTAGTAAGCTTGTTTCTTTCATTTTCATGTTTCCTTTTTCATTTCATATTCATCTTTTCATTTTTGGAGATAGTATGCATGATATGTGATTTATACCATTTTTCATGATTTATTGAGTTATATATACATATTGGTCATCCTATAAATATTCCCATGGTATTCTTTGGTCTTGATGGTGATTAGGAACCCATGACACCCTAAGAAGGTGTATGGTAGGATTAGATTAGCTTTGGAGTTGATTTGAAGGGATTAGAATAGGTTTTGTCCGAGAAAAACTATTTTCGATAACTATATATTTATGTTCTGTCCTTATTTCGAATTTCTGGAAAAACCTACTGTTGGTACGAAACTTTGACCTTGATATTTAGAAAGTATACTTAAAAACGAATCCGTGGCCGCTTGAACGGATAAAAACGGACTTATAACGAAGAAGTTATGGATTTTTAAAGTTTGACGACGAAATAAATAGTTTTCTGAAATTTCAGCATGCAGTTTTTAGTTTGTTCGGGTAAAAAACGAGCCTTAAGCTTCACAAATTATTTCGACTTTTCAAAAATATATTAGTTTACTTCGATACGAAGCTAAGGACATATTATACGTTGAAAACGGATTTGAAACGACAAAGATATGCACGTTTTTATAAAATTGCCGTAACTATTATTTTCTGAAAAACTATATTATTTTTACGTTACAAGTATTTTAGTAGCTGTAACGTCCATGTTTGCGGCTGTTTTTAACGAGGTTGTGAAACTTTTTGGAACGAAATGTCTTCTAGAAAAATCAAGTTCATCGGCCATATTTTTCAAAACGACAAGCCGTTTGTAAAGCGGAGTTATAGTAAATTAATTACGGATGTTCAAACTTGGCCGAAACTCATTTTCTGCACACAATTAACAAAAACCACCATCTTTAGCCCTTGATATTTTTATGATCGAGACCTTTTGGACGAAAACTCCTGAACTGAAACTTCTAGATATCGATACAAACTTTCCAAAACCGTCGAGTTCGTTCTCTAACGATCGACGTACACCGTTTTACGGCTAGTTTTCCAAAGCCATTATTGTTAAATTCATGATATTTCCGACGACATTGTTTTACGACGAAAAGTGGAGATTTCACCAAAAATCATTATAAAACCATTGTAGGATGACATTTTGACGTAAAAACATGTAAAATCATTTTTGAAGGGTCAAGACGTCAAAAGAGTATTTTTCGTCGACGAGTAATATTTTCAAAACCCGTAAATGGTATAAATAACATACGAAATGCATGCATAACATTACATTGCAACTCATTACATATCATATCATTGGTACTAGGTTCCAGATAACGCATCACATTATACCTCAGTGTACTCACTTTTGTCATCATTCCAGTTTACCAAGTGAGTTTCATAGCCCCTGCTTTTACTTGTTTTCATAACTGTTTTGGGGGAGATACATGCTCAAACTGTTTGCATTTACTTTCACAAGTACTTTAACATTTAAGGATTACTGTGAGTCATAGCCCCACTTTTTCTCGTTTCCATTGTTTATGAAACTCTTTGGGGGAGATGCATGCTCAATAATGTTATTACATTCATAACTATTTGCAAATTACATGTTTAGCCGAACTGAAATGCTTAGTCATGCGTAGTAACAGTTTTGCCATACTTAGAACTTCCATATTATAATCCTTGGACTGATGGTCTTGGTATATTCATTTGACTGATGGTCTTGGTACATTCATTGAACTGATGGTCTTGGTATATTCATTGGACTGATGGTCTTGGTATATTCATTGGACTGATGGTCTTGGTACATTCATTGGACTGATGGTCTTGGTACATTCATTGAACTGATGGTCTTGGTATAATCATTGCACTAATGGTCATGGAACAATTTGAAACCGTATGAATTATGGGTTATATTAAGTAACTAGGGATACATTAAGTTATGCACTATTTTGTGTATTCATTTGACGATGTGAGCTTGAATATAAACTATATACATTTTGGCAATGGGTTGTGAATACACAGGTTGCAAGTTTTGTATGGGCGGAACTTGGAACTGAGTGGATTTTCAATGCCTTTGCTGCATAAACGATTTTGAAAGGCTTTACATTTCAACTCAAACTCTATGAACTCACTCAACCTTTGTGTTGACACTTTTAGCATGTTTTTATCTCAGGTATCTAAGGCATTCACTTCATGGCATGCATTGGGACACATCATGGAGTCGTGGTGACGACGCGTCTCACTTGGGTTTTACATACTTTAAAACATCGTTTGAATTGTACTAAACTTATTTCTGCACAAGTTGATTTTCATTTGGGACCTACTTTGTAAACTCTGATTGTTTTATTAAATCAAACGATGTATTTTCCAAACGACACTTTAGGTCGTTCAATATAACTGCGATTGTGATGCTATGACAGTCAATCCCCAGGAATTCCATTCCGCTGCAAAACAGGTAATTTGGGGGTGTGACAGTGTTTTGAATATTTACAAAACAAAAAATTAGTGCAAAGATATATTCGTCCTTAGACGAGTAACTCATATGATGCACTTTGTAGATGCTCGACCAAAGCTCCCCCATGCTCGAGGGCGTCAAGAAGAACCTACAAAAAAATAATAGGTAAACCTCGTCCGGAGAGAAGTGTTCCATATACAAAACCATGTATATGAGTGAACCTACAAAGAAAAAATTAGTGTAAAATTTCGTCCCTAGACGAGAATCCCATACACATCAAAGTGTATGTATATGAACCTACAAAAAAGGATTAGTTTCAAAAAGAGAATAATCCTACTACTTGCATCATCGTGGTTGGTTTAGAGGTTGTAAGGTTGTTCAAGGTAAGAAAAGAATGTATTTGGTGATGAGACGCATTTTATTATGAAATTCACTTGGCTTTTGACAACATAGATGTTTGTGGAGGATGGTTGAGCGACTATGAATTGTAGTGGTAGTGAGAAACTTGTAGGATGTGGTTGACACAAGTAGGTTGTGGTTGACAAAAGTAGGATGTGGTAGAACATGAAACGTACTTCATTACGTAGTTCATGAACTAGACCTTGGACATGGTGATAATTATAGCAATCATCATCATGATTAGAGGTATGGAAGTTGTGGTAGAGGTGATGAGAGGTCAAGTTTTACTAGGTAAGAAAGTGACTCAAGAGTAGCAAGGGATGGTGATGAAAGGTATCAAGGTGACTCTTTTTGTTGACTCGGTTGATGACTCAATAAAGGATTTTTCACTAAGATTGACCTTGTTGGTTAATCAAGTACTTGAGGTGGTAGACATGATGACTTTGTGAGTAGTGACAAAAGTGGAGGAAGATGGTGAGGATGATGCAAGATGAGGAATATGAAAAAGGTGAGAATGAGCACAACTTGACTTGATAATGAAATCAACCATTGTCAACCTACACAAATCCAAATGAGTAAGTACAAAAGGAAAACAATTATATAAACGGAGAAATTGTTCACATAATATCATGGAGACAAAAGAAATTGATAATCCTATGTGTTAAGCATGTCTTTGAGTGGAAAAATATAATTTGAAATTATTATCTCAAGAGATAATACAACTACTATTTGCTCGGTTCCACCGGTTCCCTCACTAGAGGGATTCAGCTAGGTTTAGGCTAGGTATCCGGCTAACAAATGAGGTGAAAAGGAGACGATTGGGTTCTAGCAAGGTCTAGTACTTACATATCCTAAGTTAGTCAGTCCATTAAGGTGTCTTACATGGCCGAGACCTAAGTGGTCAAGACTAATGAGTGAGGTTTGTCAATGTTGACTTTTGTGGGGAACATGGAGTTTTAGAAACACCAATGAGTGATCATGGATGAAACTAAGAGTTTTGAGGGTGGTAAATGGTTATAGAAACCAGATGGTGATCAAAGAAAAATTTAGAAAATTCCTTAAAAATTACAAGAAATGAAAAACTAGATTTTAGAGCATTTTAAGGTCAAATGAGTAAAATCAATTTGTTAAAATTGAGAGAAATATCAAACTAGGTGTTTTGAGATGAGAGAAACAATGTGTAAACATTGGAGTAAAAAGATGGTGAGTTTTGAAGTAATGATAAATAAAAAAAAACCTTGAATGTGATCCTAAGTCATCCATGAGTGAATGTGATCCTAAGTCATCCATGAGTGAATGTGAGATCAATTGAGCCTAAGGAAATCTTAAGTAATCCTAGTGTAGCATGTTTAACTAGTCCAATAAGGTCTGGAAGGTTGGATTGATGAAAGAAGGCCTAAAATGAGCTTCTATCTACCCGGATCCCACGGATGCTTCCCTTGAGGGATCCGGGTAGTTATAGCCAAGGGATCCGACATCTGAGACAGATTCCTCAACAGAATGGTTGCGAGATTTTGTCCCACGTATCGAATTTTGAAACTAATGAACTCTTACAGCAAGCATATATGTATATAAGTAAGACATAGTAAGTATATCATGTAGAAGTAACATATAGGCAATCAAATAAGATCAAGCTCATAAATAATACAGAGGTTTAGCAAACTTAACAAGCACTATTCAAGAAGCTCAAAACAGATTTACGGTTTAGATTAGTAAATCATTTGCACTAGCAATGGCATGCAAGGTATGTGTCCAGAAAGAAAAGAGTGCATGATGGTGTTCAAGACAAAAGAGTTGTGAGGTGCTAGTTTAGGACAATCTAGACTACATTTAGATCCAGAAGGTGGAGTAGTTGTTTGTGGATTTACAAAGGCTTGAAGCAAGTACGGTTTTGTGAGTTGGTTTTAGCTAAGAGGTGTTTACCTATGTGTTGGTATTGAAGAGTAAGAACCACATGTATATGCATCCTTAAGAAAATGAATTGTTTAGAAGATTGTTTTCGACAACGGAAGCAATGAACTATGTATAGTCATTACAGATGGTGATTATCGTATAATGAACTTCATCCATGAAGTCATGTAGCTCTTCTCGATCAAAGCCAGATAATCGCTTGATGAGGCAAGTGGTTGTGCTTGACTAACAAAAGAAAATTCAATTTAACAACTTGTTTGATTAGTAATCCTAAGACAACGCAAAGTATTTCCATTGTAAACTTACTTTAGGAAAACATGGGAGTAGAGATTTCCCAAGTGAGAGAATGAATATGAGACTATTACTAGCAGTGCTCAATTGTAACATATTGGATTTCACAAACACACAAATAATCACATATAGGGTCAAATTCAATAAGAGTTTAGAGAGAGAAAGTAGATGGATGGGAGGCTTTCTAGAGAGAGAAAGTGAAAGAAAACATAGAAGGTTAGATTAGAATGAGAAAATCTCCAACCCTCTACCTTGGGAGGTAGAGGGTATTTATAGTTTTACATAATACGCCCTCTGACGGGCTGTGGATCAGGCATACAGTGGGTAAAGACCCGTCCGTCCTCCACAGTGTTGCACTAAGCTAAACTAATAACTAAATAACTAACTAATAATAAATAAATAACGATATGTCTACGAGCTAACATATGCTAGATTTTATTTGGGGTGACCAATACTTCACTATGGAATTTCTAATTCCTAACAATTTCCCCCTAAGGGAGGTCACCCCATATTTTACTTTTCGAATCCTAGCATTCTATTTTATCTTCAGTCTTGAGCTCGTAGACTTTAATTATTAACTTTCGCAATCTTTGTGCTTAAGCAATGACTCTTCATAGTCCGATTATTTTGTACTTTTAGTGGAGGCCTTTGACTGATCCACATCTTTTATGATCTTCGAGCTTTCATTGAGATCATCAGCCACAGTAAATCTCTGGATCACCCTTTATTATGTTTCCATCATGTAATGTTGTGAATTTCGGACCGACATGCTCACACTTTATGGATCATGACATCTTTTCATCAGAGTAGCAGAAGCATTTTTGTTGTATGTCTTTGATGATCATGATTTTCTTCAATTAAGCGTGAATGCTGTGAGCATGCGGTTGTGAATTGACTTCTCAATATCGTTCAGCTGCAACCGTCCAATGTTCCTGCAAACAACAGTTAGCACTAAAACACACGAAAGTGTCTTTGTTCACTTTCGTTGAATATAGTTGCAAGAACTACGGTTCCCCGTTGATCAGTATAAATACTGCCTGTGATCAGGTAGAATTCCGAAGAATCTCCTTGATAGGGTTTCGCAGCTTGATCTAGCCGTTCTCAAACCGGAGCATCCCAAAGTAGACAACACGGAGTGAGTGAACCAGCGAATTGAGATTCACTGATTGATGAAAATTGATTTGAAAACAATCGCGTATTGCTTAGAAGAAAGAGTTTTGCAATACGACGAAGGTTTTATGAGAAAGATCAATTTTCAATCAAAAATACTTTTTGTATTTGAAAAGAGTACACATTCGATGTGCTAGAGAAAAGAAGAGATTTTCAAATCGAACGGTTTTTCCAAAAGTATTCATCAATTCATTTCCTGGACCAAGGTTGATTCAAGAGTGAATCGCCCCATTGTTTCTATCCAGTTGTCACAAGCTTGATCTTTTGGAAAGATCTCACATGTCACCCACCAAGAGCTTGTTTGATGTTGGCTCTAGAAGGATTTCCATCTTCATCGTGAATACTTTAAATATCACTCGGATGTTCTGGCAATACCGCAAGGATAATGCATAGCGAGAGAACATATGGGAGAGCAGCATGCACATTTGAATCAAAATGATCACCTTTTATCAAATTTCATTATTAAATCACACATTCTCACCCGATCAAAAATATCAAACCCTTTGAGATTTTAGATCGCAAGTGATTTAATAAGGTTTAGAATACATCGGAGAATATGTGTCTGATTTAAAAGCTCTTCTGTTTTATGGTTAAATGCTCCTCCACAATCATGTGCATTATGTATTTCAAAATCGTTTGGCACATGAAGGAAGGAGTGCTTTTAAAACAATCACCCTTTTAAAACCGATTTGAGATTTAAATTACGATCTCTCCCCAGATCAAAAATTTCAAACCTAGTGAGATTTGTGATCCCAATTGATTTAAATCATTTAAAAGATTTTGGGGAAAGATGTGGCTTGATTTAATTTTGAAAAATGATGGATAAGGACTGATTATAGACATTAAAGATTGTTAGTGTCAGGTAAGATAGTTTTTAAGAGATCTTTAAGTAGAATAAAACAATTTCAAAATCAAACAAGAACAGAAAAATTTCATTTTGAAAGATCTTTGAGTTTTAAAGAAAATCATACCATGACATAACATTAAATCTTTAGATCACCACTTATTATTGTACAAACGGACTCTTTTGATGATATATTAATTGAAAATACTTAATTTGAAATCACTCTCCCCCTCAATCGATGACCGTAGTCGTTGATTGAGTGACTTTAGTTTAAAAAATGAAGTCCGGTTGATTTCCAAAATTTGAGTCCAATTTATTTTCAAAACAATATTTTTCATTTCAAAAACAATAATTTTAAAATATTGTTTAAAATGGTATCATCCACTACTTGTCCTGCACAAAGATACGTTAGGTGGATAAGCTGCTTCTGTTGTTGCTGTAAGGCTGGAAGAAAACCGTCTACAGAAGCAGCGAGACCTCTGAAGTTGCATCTACCATGCCAACTATCCATGGAGAGATCTGATTAAGCTCCGTTTCTTCTTTTGTCGACCCAAGATATAGCTACCCTTTCCTTTCGGCATCCAATCATCTTCTTATGTAGGATCCGGATAGGAAACATTATTAAATACCAATATACCTGCATACGTTAGTGAACACACATACAGATATATGGTGGTCGACATCACCCAAACATCAATCGACTAATAAAAGTCAATCCAACATATCAATCAGATCATACAAATGCATGGGAATTATGTGTATATCAAACTCTAAGCATCTAATCCTAACAATCATATCCTAGCACCTAGTCCTTCAACGTAGGTTAACATGTTTTACATTTAAGTATATAGGATAATTTAGATAAGCTCGTTAGATGATATAGATTTGAAAACATTCTCCCCCTCAATCAATGACTTATTTTTCTGAAAAGTTTAAAAGCACTGAAGTCATTGATTGAGTTTTCAATTTTTACGAAAACTCTGAATCTGATTGATTTACAAGCAACTCATTTACCACCATTTTTGAAATACAACAAATATTTTTCTGAAGAATTTTAGACGGAAAAACATTTGTGTAGGAATAGCAGTCCTTCGACATACTTTCCTCAATATGTTTTAGGATAAGTGCATGAAATTTTTGAAAGTCGTTTAAGCGTAGCACTTTCCTTCTTTGAAAAACGGGTTGCTATCAGAAATAATAGCAAGCCATGGTTTAAGCACGGGTCACAGTCTAAAGTAACTGCAAGCCATTTTTTTTAAGACATGTTTAGAAAAGAATATTTATACCCTATGTTCGAACTTCATCTAAAGTCCCGTGCCATTATTGAATGACATTTCTAAGACCGTAGATGTTATCGATACCAGAAGACATGTCTTGAGAAAACAATATTTTTGGTCTTTTTCAAAATTTTCTGATTTTTATGGGTTTTTTGTTGATTTTGTATTTTTCTATTTTCTTTTGTTGGTTTTATATTTTTGTATTTGGTTTTTGATAAATATTTACAAAGATAGAGAAATAGTTTAAGAAGATGATGATATGAGTACCGAGATAAGGAAATCGTTCAGCACTTTGTAGAAGATAGAATTCATCATCTCTTAAACTTTCACCACCAAAGCTTTCGAGGCTCTTGAATCGTCGTCAGAACTTGAGCCTTCTAAAAGTGATACTTTGGTAGCTTCCCCCCAAACCGACAAACTAAGAACAAAGACCATTTCCCCAAGAAGTAGAAATGAACAAAAACGGTCTCATTGAATGAAGCTCAGCACCCCGAAGAACATGAAAACACCAAAGTAACAAGTTGAAACATTGATCGTCTCAGTGGTTATCAAATCCGGAATAACTGATGAAGTCCGATCACATGAACCTATTGTACGTCTCCGATGTACACATTACTCTTCGAGATTGACCAGTTGTCTATTTAGGGGAACAATACATCAACATCTTCATTTTACCAAGTGCATTCCAGATATCTTTCATATAACCAATCAGCCCATAATGTACACAAGTACCCAACCAGAGTAGAGACAATGACATCACAGTAACAGGTTGAATCACTGATCTCCTCTGCGGATGTCAACTCTGGAATAACTGATTAAGGTCGATCAAGTGAATATGTTGTGCTACCCTGATGTACACATATCTCTCCCCTGATGGTTACGATCTCATCGGAATCATCATTACATTGTGTACATGAAGCACTAATCGGAAGAACTTTATCATAAATCATATAGAAGATGTCGATAAGCAATATCATCTCACGCTCCAAATATTCTTCTCATATTTCTTCCTACTGAAAGCTGAGTTAACACATACCGAAAGTATCCAGAGACCACTTCCTCCCAAATGGTTGGAATAATACATCCTTTCCCCAAATAGTTAGAATAATATATCCTTCCCCCAAATAGTTGGAATAATATATCCTTCCCCCAAATAGTTGGAATAACACACCAAAGGCTACGAGTTAAACACTAAGTTTCTCTACGGTTGTGACATTTGTCTTTCCCGGGATTACTTCAATAGAGAAGAAGTATTAAGTTCATCACGTGTACTCGTTGTGTGTTTAGATGTATGTCTTCTTCCCCCTTGCTGGTTTTGATACCTCAGAATCAGCAACACATTATACATACCAAATATTCTTGAACTAGAGAAGAACAAAAATTAGCTCAAGTGAATCTTGTGAGAATCAACTGCTATAGAAATTCTCTCTGACTATCTTTATCAACCCATATGTAGACAATTTGAAGTGACCACTGTTAAAGAAAACCTGATATACCAAACTTGAAACTGAAGTAGAATTCTCCGCATGTGTCCTAAGCTTGCACTTAATGATGGAAGAACGGTGTCGAGAATCTATGCTTCAAGCAAATCTCTAAGTACTCACTACTCAAACAAAGTATGAGACATTAACACCTTTTGAGATTATCCACATCGTCATCTGCATGTGACACTGAGTAAAACAACGTACCTCCTAATAGTGATAGTTAACCAGGTCTTCAACCATCCACCCCGACTGCTGGTAACTAGATAAACCAAGTCTTCAACTCAAATTCTTAAGCCCGAGCAAGTTCTCAAATAAGAACACGCCTTTGTTGAAAGTCAACTTCAATCTCAAATAAGTGATAAATGATTAACTCCGAAGTCATTTTCTTTAATGTTCATGTGGTTGATTTATAGCATGCACAATGAGAGGAACAATAATCCGTGAAGATTTGGCAAAGGAGTACCAAAGAGCGGATCATTATTCATGAGTGCAACTGCAATATTATGATAGTCATTATCAACGCATTGAGGAATAACTAGAGATAAGGTTTCTTGAGAATTCCGAGAAGTACTTCTTAGATGGTGAACCAGTTGAGTCAGTAGGATCCTGAGCATGAGTTTCAGAAACCGGATGAACAACATTCGTTGGAGGTTGGAAGTACTCATCAAACATATCTTGAAAACAATGAATCCCAAATCGTAAATCCCAGTTATCCTTAGTTTGTGAAGACATTAGGGCGTCGGAGAGTCGTATGACCATAAATCAAGCATCCATCAACATGTAGTGTATTCACTCTTCTCCCCCTCAAAAATTGCAAATAAAGTTTCCCATTTTTGATTAAGCAAGTGAATAAGAATATACACCAATGAACGTAGATCCACTTGAGGATTGAGTGAGCATGGAAAAACATGAAGCTTGTTGATGAAGAATGTCGATGAGAATGGTCATAAAAATGAAGATTTCTCTTCTTCTAAAGATAAACCGCACTTAGGCTTACACTTTTCTTTTCTTGAGGAACAGGGCCTGAAGTTTTATCTACAGACGCCATAATGATGAAGAACGAGGCCTGAACTAATTTGAACAGACGTTATTGCAGATTGAGTATCAAGGTTGAGTTACTTGAACCTGTGAGTTATGAGATATCAATCCATTTGTTATCCATACTTTAAGCCAGTCCATGTAGTGAAGGATCAAAGTATCTGCAACTGAGTAAGGATTACCTGTACTAACATTACAAGCTTGATTGTATATATATTGGTTAGTGACATTAGTATCCAAACCCTTTGGGGTTTCACGGTCAACCTTGATTTTGTCATCGGTAAACAACTTTCCGGTAGGTATCCACATAAGTCAAGCATTCTTAAAAATTCTACCAGATGGTATCCAGTTATGGCAAGGTCTAGGATTGTTGATATTCTTATGCATAGTGGAAGACTTATCCTTTTTCCTAGTTTCCAAAGATTTTGCAGTTGGTATCCATCTAGGCGAAGTTTTTGGTTTGTTTTGCTTCATATGCACAGTAGATGACTTAGTTAAAATCCTAGACTTAACAGGTTGAACCTTTGCATGAGCATTTACTTTCTTCAGGGATTTTGTGAAACAATTATCATGATTTTCCTTAAAGATGCATTTCAGACAATTCGAGCAAACAATTTGTTTGGATTCAGAAGATGATCTAGAGTTCTTAGAGTGATCTACCATGGGAATAGATTTATTCGAAACGCAACTACTCTTAGATCCAAGCCAATCCCTAGTCTTTAGTTGAGTGTCCCTAGGTCTAGCACCTAAAATTCCATCTTTTTAAATCTGTGCCTTTTTCCTAGCTTTTTCTAGATCATAGTTCTTGAACAAGTCATTCATATCATGGGAATGGTTAGGAAAATAAGGTGAAGTGACTGGTTTTGACAAAATTTGTTTAGCATCAACTTGGGAGGCAAACCGGGTTTTCGAAAATTTTGATCTTTCAGATATAAAAGTAGTAGGCTGCCTAACAACAGACCGGTCTCTAGTGGGATGAGAAATTGGCTTCCCCAAGGTTGATGGTTTTGTAAACTTAGTGTTCACACTTTTCCCTACGGTTTTTCTAAGCTCATTCTTTAAGGCAACTATCGCAAAACTCTTATCCTGAAGTTGAGCTTTGAGTTCATCAATTTTTGTTATCAAAGATTTTGTTTGTTCCACGGACTTAGTTCTAGTTTCATTGATAGAGTCGCTTAAGTCCTTTTGATGCTTTTTTCAAAGTCTCATTTTCCTTAAGTACTTTAGCCACATAAATTTCCAATTCATTATTTCTTGTTTTAATAGCATCAATGTCTTGTTTAGTCATGACTAAATTACTTTTCAAATTCAGGACAGAAATATGTTTCTTCAGATTGTAAATGGTTGAGTCTTTGTCTTGAAGATGATCTTTCAAAGTGTTTATTTAAAAAAGAATTCAGGAAGTTCCGGATTTTTATATGGTTTGTTAAGTTGAAAACTTTCTTCTTTACTCTGTATCGCAATTTCAAGAGAAATGCAATGTTTTTCAAGATTTGAGAATTTGTTTGAGAGTTCATCAAAAGCCTTTTTATCAACCATATCTTTTGTTTTGAAACACTTAATCTCTGACTCAGCCTCAGTTACAGAACATTTATCAAAGCCATGTTCAGCATAATGATCAGTTTGTTTAAGTACTTTAGCAGATGCACTATGTTGAACAGTAAAGGGTACCTCATTACATGACACATGTTCATTTATCGGTCTGATATTTGCATCCACATCATGTGTAACAAGAGTCACTGAACTACTGGCTGTTTCAAGCGTATCTATCTCTGAGCCTCTGTATTCAGTGTCAACTGATCCATCATATGGTGCTTTACCCGACTCAACACAACAATCTTTTGATTTTGCCCAACATTCATTCCCTTTTCTGATTTCTGCATCAGCTTCTTGTGTGTTAGGAGTAACTGAACAGCTGGTTTCATCATTATTTGTTGTCTCTGACATTCTGCATTCAGCAACACCCGATTCTTCAACTGATACATTACCCAACTTATCACAACTATCTCTCAACTGCACCAGACACTCATCCACTTTTTCATCTTTCTGAGTAACTTCCTCAATATACTTCTCCAGATTATCCATGATATGGATAAGTGTCTCTGTGAACATGCTAATTTCCATTCCAGTGTGTCTCTTGAAAGACATTTCATTCATGTCTTGATCATAGTCTGATGTGAAATCCCTACAAATGAATGACTGAAATTGTTTGTGGATCACTTGAAGTGCAGCAATGGAACTATCCTTTTGAACCTTCTCTTTGTCAAGTTGTAGCTCCAATTGCTCTAAATTTAACAACAATGTTCCTGTTAATGTGGATACGTCCTGACGGAAAAGGGCATTACATGTTCGTTCCATTGTTATGGAAAGAAGTAACATGTGGTAAGAGTAAAGTTGCTGAAAGGGCACAATGCAGCATTCTTTTTGCATGGCATTATGTAGCATGAGCAGGTGCAAATCATTCTCATTGGACTCAGAGCATGAAGAACTCAAATCATCATTGATTGATTCCATCATCAGTAACCGTTCAGTATAGCTAATATTCTCATGGTTGTCTACAACATCATACAGTTTGAGTACTTCTGAAATCACTGAATCAGGAGTGTAAGACATGATGTTGATGTATACACGGGATTTTACAAGTCTGTGATTTAAACTGAGAAATAGAATCTTTCGCGGGATTTTACTAAAATCAAGACCAAACCGTTAAGCAATGACAAATGAAATGTGTTAAGATGACTGATGGATCAACACAATGATGGAAAATTGTGTGTTAGGGCATATGATTGTTTGTAGGATTAGCAGAGATGTTGTTTGGTTGAGATTTGGATTGGTTAATGCTCGTTTTTACGGAGAAATTAAGGTAAAAAAACATAAAAACCTCAATAACTTCTGTTCGAAGCGGATTTAGGCCTCGATGGTTTAGTTTATTCGGCGTGCCGTTCTCCTTGTTCTCACGGTCGTTTTGATGGGTAGAACGCTGAAAACGGAGTTACGGTTCAAAAGTTATGGCCGTTTGAAGTTTTGTCGGAAAAAAGTCAACTTTTGGTCAAACTGCTTCAATCAACTCACATCCAGGACAACTCGCTTCCAAGAAAACTCGCTTAAACGACAACTCGCTTAAGGCACAACTCGCATAAGATGACAACTCGCTTCCAAAGCAACTCACTTAAACGACAACTCGCTTAAATTACAACTCGCATAAGCTGACAACTCGCTTCTAAGGTAACTCGCTTAAACGACAACTTGCTTAAGATACAACTCGCTTAAAAGTCAACTCGCATAAGCTGATAACTCGCTAAGCAACTCGCTTCTGAACAACTCGCTTCTGGTATGTCGAATCTGGACAAGTCGCAGTCAAAAATTGACAACTCGCATAAAGAAAAGCAATCCGAGACTCAACTCGCTTCCAAGAAATATTCAAAAAACACCACCTTTCAATCCAAAAATAATCCAACCACGATAATTCAAGCCTTCCAAATCAAAATCTAAACACTTATAATGATTCTAAACATAAAAGTACTATCAAAATCCAAACTTTAATACAAGAAATGATCCAAATGATGCTAACTACTCTAAACTCATTCAAACCCAAAAACCTTATGAAAACCACTAGAAATCCAAGAACATAAAAGATGAGTGATCAAACCATGGCTCTTGATACCAATTATAACATATTGGATTTCACAAATACATAAATAATCACATATAGGGTCGAATTCAATAAGAGTTTAGAGAGAGAAAATAGAGGGATGGGAGGCTTTCTAGAGAGAGAAAGTGAAAAAAAACATAGAAGGTTAGATTAGAATGAGAAAAGCTCCAACCCTCTACCTTGGGAGGTAGAGGTTATTTATAGTTTTACATAATACGCCCTCTGACAGGCTGTGGATCAGGCATACAGTGGGTAAAGACCCGTCCGTCCTCCACGGTGTTGCACTAAGCTAAACTAATAACTAAATAACTAACTAATAATAAGTAAATAACGATATGTCTACGAGCTAACATATGCTAGATTATATTTGGGGTGACCGACACTTCACTATGGAATTTCTAATTCCTAACCTCAATTATGGCTAAACACGACCATTTTTACGGATGATCCACATACCCAAATTCTCTTATGGAAGCAATTCAACCATTAGGTCAAATTGCGTTTCTAGTGTAATAAGTTCTCTAGTATTCATTCTCAAGTTATGAAAATTTATATTCCTACAATGGCCTATCGAAGAGTAACAATGATGATACTTTGCTTCATTTTATTAATATTATGCCTGATGCAAATACACAACAACTAAGGTGACGAAGGTGTCATGTTTAAAATTTAAAGAGGTCCGTATGGAGAAGAAAAATGGTTCGATGAGCGAGCTCAACATATGTTGTTGGAAAGCTCGAGTTTGGATTTTTGGATCTGACCAATCATATTTGCGTTGAAAAATAATTTACTTGAGTATCTCGGATGAAATAATCAAGTTGTCAGTCCTACTATGAAGTTTGGAAAGTGATCATGGAAAAGAAAATGGGAAAGTACATCATCAACACAAGTGTAGGTTATGATCCCATGTACATTCTTGGTGTTTCAGAAAACGACACAAGAAAAGATGCAATCAAGAAATCATATAAGCACATAATATACTTATGTTGCACAAATGACAATCTCAACAAGAATTCATTTAGTATATTACATGTTTTAAACATTATTAAATTTATATGACTTATCTAAGCATTTAAAATAACTTTTCCGACGCAAATAGATGTTATACCAAACACTTCTTCAAATAACACATTGATTAGTAAGAGATTACTAAATTGACAAACAAGAGAATGAATAGCAAGGTGAGGAAACCACATATGTTACTTAAACAAACAAGCACAAAAACTATTTGAGATAACCAAATGATCAAGTAATGCAAGGTAAGACAATTAATCATTTAGCATAGCATACGAAAGTTCTTTTCATCGCTTTGTGTTAAATATAAACATGTATACCAAGCATGATTAGTTTCCTCGATATTTATGAATATGACTAAAACCTTAGTTTCAAAAGAAGACACATTGTTAGTCAAAGACAAAAACATTCGTCTCCAATTTAGACCAAAAGTTTGTGCAAAAGTTATGACCGAAAAATGACTTTCTATTATAAATTAATGATTTTGTAATTTTTTTTGAATCAGTTTATGAAATAATTTTTTATATGAAAGTAGACTCAAATACCTTTCAAACGATAGGTGACACGACTTCTACGGACTTGCAGTTAATTAGTTATGAATTTTTAAAATTTTTAACCAAAGTTGTCCTCTACACAGACGGATCCGCCGGATCCCTTCCAAAAGGGATCCGGCCTTTGATAAAAAAGGGATCCGTGGATCAGACAGAGATTTACAAAAATACATATTTTGACCCGACGAAAACGTTTAATCTTTGTAGAATTTTTAGTGAAGTTATATTACCCATTTTAATCATTTTGAGTAACAAGATATCTAACAACAAAACTTCAAAGAAAATAATCAACAAAATACTTTTCATATTATGCTTGACGTCATCAAAAACTTGATACAAGGACCTTAATCATTTTGAAAACTATTTTAAAAAAAAAACTAGAGCCAACCCGCTCTGATACCAATTATGGAAAATGTAGAGGGGAGGGGGGGTGCATATGTTTTCATTTCAAACTTAAAACCTTTGTATCAAACATAGTATAAATCATTGCATTTGCTAATCTCGACGCGAGGATGCATTTAACGCATTACGGCATGTAAGGCCAACCCTTTAATATCACATAAGATTCCTCAAGACTAATGGTTTATTATAAATCAAGTTTCACCATTATTAGTCCAGTTTGTTTTACTTGATCAAGCGTGTCATAATGTGTAAAGTTTTATATAGCATATGACTATATTAATACTTAAAATACCAAGTATACATCACAATCATAAACATCAAACACATAGACAATCAACAATATAAAGCAAGAATAAAAGCAAAGTGATAAGTAAAAGGATACACAAACCAACATGGGGATTTATAGTGGTTCGGTCACGAACCTCTTCTTCGCCCTAATCCAGTGCCCGAGTACCCTACTCGAGAGTTACTTCACTAGATCAACAAACTCCATTCTCGGTAGAGAAAACCTTACACAATGTTGCTTACACTTTATCCGATACAAAGCTAAATACCGAGTCCTTCACACAAGGTGGAACCAAACCTTATCACTACGTCGCCTACACTTTATCTGGTACAAGGCTAGATACGGGGTTCCATTACAAATGAGGAACCACTACCCAACCAATACGACACATCTATGACACCTGTTATGTTTTGTGACCCAACATAACAAACCTTGTGTTTTATGGCACAAACACATAAACCATTTAATCTAGTTATAGATACAAGAAGATGATACAAGACAAGATCCAAGACAATGTGTCTAATGGATATGAAATCCTAAACCAAACATCAAGAACACAAAGCATGATGTAGTTTGTCTTCCATGAATAAAGATGAAAAGTTTCCCAAGCTTATTGTAGAAGATCTTCATGTGCTTGTATGCTTGTGATGGAGGATCACTTCAGTAGGTAAGGATGCAAGATCTTTAGGCTTGCTTTGGAGGATCACTTTAGGAGTATGCTTACAACAAATGAAAGTTAGAAGCATTATGATCATATGAGATGAGGGTGTTTTACATGTTTCCTATTGATCTAAATATGTTAGAAATGGTGGAGAGAAAGTGTGTGAAAAAGGTATCTCTTGCAATGAAGAAATGGTCTTGTATTTATAGGTAAAGACACTACTGTCACTCAGATCTGGCGGATCCCCTCCTAAAGGGATTCGGCCAGTGTAATCTAAGGGATCCGACATACTGGGTAAACCAATCCGGATTTTGGATTATGTAACACCCCCAAAATTTGGTACAGCGGAAGACTTAAACAAGCTTTCGGGGCATTACTGGATTGGTACACACCACAAGTATAGGAAAACAAGATAATCATAAATAGTTCACAACCAATCCCATAGTTAATTATCTGGTTACATTTATTCCAAAATATTCAACAGTAAGGCCCAAAAGAGATCATAAAATAGGTCCACATATTATTATCATAGTTTAAAGTGATCCTCCAACCATGCCTCTTTTGCCAAGCCTCCAAGAACAAGCAGTCCAAACATCATCTTAATTACCTGAGAAAATATGCTTAAAAGGTCACCTAACGCCGGTGAGTTCATAGGTTTAAATATAAATTAAATAGTGGACCTGAAAGAGTTTATTTTCTATGCGAGACTAAGACAGATATACAATAAACATTCCAATCACATTCCATCAACAATTGAGATCTCAGCAGGGACCAAAGCGACTCTAGCCAGGTACCGCAATTATAGCACAGATGACCTCAATGCTACCCTAAACTAGGTCGGAGTAGACATTTATTCTTAGCTAGGTCACATAGTTATAGCAAGGGATTGCTACCCTAGACTAAGTCAATATCTACCACATATCTATCCTTACTAGTCAACACATAAGCAAATCAAAAAGAGTAAAAGCAGGTCCAATAAAAGAGTAGCATGCTTTCTTACCCCAATTTAGTTAAAATATAGATAATAATGGGGCAATAAAACTCACCTCGATCAAGCAAAGCCCAATTAATCACTAGCAACGCAGATAAACAGCCAACACAGCTCAGAAACTACTGACTCGGCACAACCTATTAGTATAAACCCATTCTTAATACATCTTTCAAATTCAATACTTCCTATCCTAGATATATTCCAATTCTTGTTTCTAAAAACATCTCGTTTCTCTATTTATTTACACGCGTTTGGTATCATCGTGTGAGGTATCGACTCGACAAGAATCCATGAATGCACTATATTTCTAACAATGAGACTCACGACGACACACTGCAACTTCTAAGCAAAAATCTTTGTAGTTTAATAAGTTTTGAAATACATCGTTAGATCTTATCGAATATTTTAGGATTTGGAAAATCCATATGGAAGAGTCGGTCACCCCAAATATAGTCTAGCATATGTTAGCTCGTAGACATTACGTTATTTACTAGTTTATTAGTTAGATTAGTTAGTTATTATCTTAGAGCAACACCGTGGAGGAAAGATGGGTCTTCACCCACTGTATGCCTGATCCACAGTTCGATAGGAGGACGTTTTCTTTGTAACTATAAAAGCCTCTTCCCACTTGGGAAGAGGTGGTGATTTCTCTTAATCTAACCTTTCTTTTTGTTTTTACTTTCTCTCTCTAGAAACACCCTCTCATCTTTTTATCTCTGTACAATGGCTTTCATGTATTATCATCATCCTAGACCACCCGAATCATCAAACAACATAAAGTATGATCCTAACAATTGGTACCAGAGCCAAGGTTGTATTGTTCTTGATGATTCGTATGATTTTTGAATGCGTGCTTGTATGTGGTTTGACGCGGTTATATGATGTTTGGATGTGGTTTGATTCGTATGGATTGTGATAACAAAGTTTTTGTTGTTTGTTGGTCGATTCTTGTTTTATACTAAGTTTGATGTGGTTTTTGAAGCGGGTTGATTTGGTCTTGATGTTGGTTTATGCAGATTTGTGGCCAAACAGTTTTTTTACAAGTGATATAATATGTTTTTAAGCGGTTTTTAGTGCGAAGTTGAATCTGGTAGAATATGGTAAAACTGTTTGACCATTAAAACATTTTATAAGTTGTTACAGTAGTTTCTTTATAACAGTTTTAAAAACATAGTGTTTCTGGTTGTCGAAACTGTTTGAATGTTTGTGAATGCGTTTTTGGACGACTTATCTTAGGTGCGGTTTGAGATACAGTCTTCAGTGCGGTTTGACAGATTATGTTTAGATTCATAGTTCTGGATGCGATTTGGTCAAAATCTGTGGTTTGAAGCTACTTGTGCGTTTTGTCTAGATTCGTTGTATCCAATGCGGCTTGAATGTGCGGTTTGATCATGTTTCTGCATTTTGACCCTTGAACACTTATGCGGTTTGAGGAATTAAATGTGCGGTTTGATGAAATATTAATGCGTTTTGACTCCAAAATGCGGTTTGATCAAGCATGTAATATGCGGTTTGAATATATGGTACTTATGCGGTTTGACTCTACATGAAGTGTTTTGAAGACAAGAGGTTTTGGAAAAAGTACGAGTTGAATATAGAATGTGGTTTGGAAAATAGTTGCGCTTTGGCTAACCTGTGTGCGTTTTGAATGGTTAAACAGAAAGAGAAGATATCACAAAGGTTAATCAAATTAGACCATCATCTCAAAACCAATACCCCATTAAACAAATTCAAATCAAATATCATATTACAAAATCTGTCCACATTCATCAGCATATAAACTAATCCAAACATGCCCAACATATTCGCTCTAAACCAAGAAAACAACTTTGTTCAAACCTCTATCGACCCATCAAACAGTACTAATCTCATCATATCACACAATTTTATTCAAATACCAGATTACAACAAGGACCAATCAGTGATTCATCATTTTATACAATCTCATTTACAATCTTTAAACATCATCACTAAACCTCAACATTAGTTAAATATCTACAACTAAACAGAAAGGAAATAAACTGATCTCGGATTCGGTTCTATGTTACTCAAATCTTTGAAAAGACTATTTGTTGAACACAATACCATCATGGATCTGTTTCGGAAAGAAATAACTAAAAGATTGTTCCAACCTCATGTCAAATCTCAGATTCAACATACTCATAATTAATCTCAGATTTGTTCGGGTTATCAAAGATTCATCAAGACTTCAAAGGTCCAAAACCCGAGACAAAATCATCACATATCTATTTTTTACTCTACACTAGGTTTGACCCACTCATAGACTCAAAATAAATACATACAAAGGATCTCTGAATCGTTTTATACGAATTAAATATCTTAATCGTTTTACTGATATTTTTTTATTGAACGAATTTCATCATTAATCCACATACGATACTATTCAAAATACAGAAATGAGTTTAACTAGTATGTTAACTCAATTCCTTGGCTTGATTATGACTCAAAATCAACAATCAACTAATTGAACTTACCTTAAGCATCCAAAAACTTGTTGACCGAGTCCTTTTAGTGAGGATTTAAACCATCCCTGTGGCAACCTCAAACTGAAAATCGAGTCTTTGATGTTATCATCTTGTGATTGATGCGTTGTTGATGAAGAATCTGAGTGAAGGGGGCGGAGAAAGATTAGATAAAGGAATGTGAAATGTTGGGATTTGAGATGAGTTGGAGGAGGCGGATACAATATGCAGGAGAGAAATTAGGGTTTGTGTGAGTTTAATTAGGGTTAAGTTATGTGTGAGAGTATTGTGTTAAATACCCGTTCAATTTAGGCTAGATGTAATATTGGATCGGGTGCTATTTTCACTTAATGGGTCGCGTCTTAAGAGATTTGATAATCGGTTGATATATGGGCTTGACGGATTTGGACATGGGCTTTGGAGGTGTGAATCCATGGGCTGACATTGGTCTTTATGTTGATGTGAACGTGGGAATATAAATGGATCGGGTTAAGTTATATGAGATTTATGAAACTTATGAGATTTGAATAATATGGTAGTTTGGATCGGGTGTTAATTGACTATGGGCTTGAACGGGTTGAGTTGTGTTTCGAACGTGATTTGATATTGGACCGGATTTGATATTGGAAGATAACTTGGAAGATATTCGGGCCTTGTATTGATATTAGTTCAAAGTCTGGTCGAACATAATGGTTGGATTAGGCCCAATCAAAATATGAACCATGGACGTGGATTTAGATTGCTAATTTGTCTTGAATCGGGTAAAATCTCACTTTGATTGGGTATAGTTTTTGAACCAGGTCAAGATAAACTTGATTATTTGGACCGGTTGATAACCATTCTTGGATATGGACAACGAGTTGTTAGTTGATGATGCGATTTGTGTTATGAGATTTGATGATGAGATTTGTTGAAGAGATTTTACAATGAGATTTGTGATAATGAGATCTGATGATGAGATTTGGTGTGATGATAAGATTCGTTATGTTATGCGGTTTGATACTTTGGTTTATGCATCTTCACAAAGTATATTATGTCACGGCTTGAATGGTTATTGGAACTAGGTCAACTACGGCGTGTTTGTACGATATTTCTTAATTGGAGTTGAAGTGAGGGTTTCCGGGCGTGTTTACTTATTTCATCTTCTTTCTTTCTACCCTTCTGCGAAGATGAATTGTTTGGGCATTTATAGAGTGTGATAAAGACTTGGCTATTTAGTTACTTTTGTGATTATTTCTCACTTAACCCACAACGTAGCTATCACTTCGATGTCTCACGCAGTTGAGGATATGTCAAGAGGTTTTGTATATTGGGTACACCGTTTCTTTTTCACAAAGATTAGTACAAGTTTAAGTAACAAATCTTGGGAATTCTACTTCATATTCAAGTTTGATATATCGGGTTTACTTCTCCAAGTGGTCATAGAAATAGCTAATAAAATACGTGAATGATATGTTGGCCAAAGTGTTCAAAGGATGAGATTTGATCAGCAATTCTCATGGATTATTCGACTCCACTGAACAGTCTAAGCAAAATCTTCAAGAATCTTCAATGTCATTCATGATTCCTCAAGATGTTTGCTTTTGACAAGAACTTTTCGTGTAAATGGTCGTACACGTCAATGATGCTTCCGAAAGTTCGAAACCATCATGGGGGAGAAACGTGTACTTTGATGTTTTACAGTCAACCTCCAGGGGAGGTAGTGTATACTACTCTACTTAGTATGAATTGTGAAGTATTCTACATATGGGAGAAGAATTGTTGATGATGGAGAAGAATTGATTGATGAACCGCTGCATGTTACTCTAAAACAGATATTCACCGAAACCAAATTTGTCAGAACACATTCAAACTGACATTGTTTATGGTTTAGTTTTGATTTTGTAAAATCCCGTGAAAGAATCTATTTCTCAGTTTAAATCATAGACTTGTAAAGGGTGTACATCCCGGTAAAAGAAAAGTGCATTTCCGGATCTATCTCTCGGTTTATTCTTGGTTTTGTAAAATCACGCGAAAGAAACTATTTCTCGGTTTAAACTATAGAATTGTAAAATCTCGTGATTATAGAACCATCCTGGAGAAAGGAAAGTGTATTTCTGGATCTTATCTGATGTTAGTTCTATGGTTTCTACTTTGAAGAAGGGATAAAGGGTGTACATCATGATTTGGATGAGTGTTTGGATATTTCATGGCAGTTTGGTTATTACAAGGTTTTACGGGGTTATGTGCTTTTAACCAAGGTCGGGATGAAATCATTATCAAAGTTCATTTAAAATATCAAAAGGGGCTAGATCTGAGCTTTTTAACCACAAGATGTGACAACGACGTTAATTCATTATTATTTATTTGAGGTTGAAGTGAAATTTCATGAGCAAGTGTACTTAGTATCTGAAGGTATCGGGGATGGTTGGATGAAGATTCTTCAAGATCCTTGTTCGAGCTTTTAACATTTACAATTACGAAGACTTGGAAATCTAGTTACCAGCAGTCGGGGTAGATGGATGAAGACCTGGTTAACTATCGCTTTAAGAAGTTACGTTGTTGTGTTCAATGTCACATTGAATTGTGGATTTTCAAGAGGTGATGTACGTCTTATACTTGATGGTTGGTTGGATGAAGAGTATAGAGTACTTAAGGATTCAAAGGGGCATGATACCAATTGTAGGATATTGGATTTCACATACACATCAAACCAAACACAAAGTAGGCGTATAAGATGATTCTAGAGAGAGAAAGTTAGAGGTTTAGGGAACTTTAGTGAGAGAAAGAAAATTCTTATTATGAGCTCCAACTCTCTACCTTGGAAGGTAGAGAGTATTTATAGTCTTACAATAAAACGCCACAAAACGGGCTGTGGATCAGGAATACAGTGGGTAAAGACCTGTCCGTCCTCCACGGTGTTACTTAACTAAATACTACTTAGCTTAAACTAACTACGACTACGAGCTTTCTAATGATTACATATACTTGAGGTGACCGACTTTTAATACCTGGAATTTCTAATTCCTAACAATCTCCCCCTAAGGGAGGTCACCTCAAACATATACTAAAAATACATTGAATACAATCAGATATTACATTAACAATTGTTCTTGCATTCTTGATGTAGTACTTTGCTCCGAAGCTCGTAGTCATTGATTCTAATCATTGCATATTTGGTTAATCCATGTGGAGGTCTTTTACTGATCCACGTGATAATAATTTTAAGCCAGCTTTTGAGATCATCAGCTAACAAAAATCTCTGAGACATCCATTGTGGTGTTGGTATTATGTGATGTTGTGACTTTCGGACCGACATGCTCACATTCTGGATCATGAAATCTTCTCATCAGAGTAACGAAAGCTTTCGTTGATTCATGATATTGGCAGCAGCGTAGCAGAAGCATGGAGTGAAAATATCAGAGTCATTGATGCACTTATCATGATTTCTTTTGAGATGAATGTGTAGTGTGAGCATGCGGCTATGGATTGACCACTTCATTCTGATAAGCTGCAAACGTAGGATGTACCTGCATAAAATAGTTAGCAATAAAGCACACGAAAGTGTCTTTGATCACTTTCGTTGAATTGAGGTACACGACCCACGGTTCCCCGTTGATCAGTACAAGTACTGCCTGTGATCAGGTATAATTCCAAAGAATTTCCTTGACAGGGTTTCGCAGCTGGTCTAGCTGTTCTCAAACCGGAACATCTCAAAGAAGACAACACGGAGTGAGTGAACCAGCGAATAGAAATTCACTGATTGATGAAAAGAGATTTGAAAGAAAATCGTGTATTGCTCAATAGAAATTGTTTTTGCAATGCAATGAAGGTTTTAATGAAAATCAATTATCAATCATAAAACACCTTTTGATTTGAAATATTCGAACACGGTCAATGTGCTAAAGAAAAGAGTTTTTAAGCATAATGACTGGTTTTTCAAAGGTATCCGTCAATCCATAACCTGAACCAGGATTGATTCAAAAGATTGAATCGCCCCATTGTTTCTGTTCAGTTGTCACATGGTTGATCTATTGAATAGATCTCACATGCCACCCACCAGGAGCTTGTTTGATGTTGGCTCCAGAGGGCTTTCCATCTTCATTGTGAATATGTTTGCATATCACTCAGATGTTCTGGCAATACCACAAGGATAATGCGTAGGACTCAAGATATAATCTCTCTTTCCACATTGTGTGAAACAGAGAGTCTTCATTGAAAGTGTCCTAATGAGATTTATAGATGATCTCGTGGCTCTAGACTCAATATGTGCATATTTGGTGCCTGTGCCGGAGACTAGGGAGAGGGTCTCCTTCTTCAATATCAACAATCTCTAAGAGAAAGTCGATAGATAATGTCGGTTCCCCGTAAGAATGAAACAAGTCCTTTTAAGAGGAACTTGAGTGGTTTTGGAAAGTTGAAGTACAGTGCGTCACTGGGTCCATGACGTCTTGTATTCAATACCGATGTTACCATCAGTAGCATATGAATTAAACCCGGTTTCTGCCCTAAGGTTGAATATATGGAGGGCTATTTGTTTTCACCCTTATCTCATTCGATTCTTTTTCATTCTTCAACCCCTTCAGTGCTTACCGAGACTTCATAGCTAGAACCTTGTTAGGTTTGTTCCAGTACTAGCTCTATCTCAGTCCGCAGTCTTCCCATTTCTCATTTTTCTCCTTTTATCATCATACCTAAGAACTCTACACTAACTAGTGGATAGTCCCTGGGTAGATCCCTCTGGTTCTGGTGGATCATGGGAACACATACCTAACCTTATCATCCTTATATCACCGTACATAACGTAAAGTAGGTCGGTCTATTTGGTATTGTTCATCTGCCATTTGGAACCAATTTAAAACCGTTTGAAAATCAATCCAGATACTGGTGATATATTATCAAAACATTTTGTACCTGAATTGTTTTTGATATTTTTAGAACAAGTGCTCCCCCTCAACATGTGCATCAAATGTTTGAAATCATTTTGCACACGGAGGCAAGAGGAAGAATTAACTTCTTTGATTACCATTTTCTAAAAGATATCAACATCACTTCCCTAATCGAATCAAGTAGATAAAGCATTTTGGGGAAGGATGAGGTTTTCCTGATTTTGCTCCCCCTCAATATGTGCTTCTAGGTTTGAAAAGAGTTTTGCACATACTAGAGGGAACCTGCATATTGAGATAAGTGATCACGTTTCAAATCATAGGTTTAAGATAGATGCTCCTCCTCAACATGTGCATGGAAAATTTGAAATCGTTTGTCACATGTGGGAAGGATAGCATGTACATCCTTATAAAGCCATTTACCGAATTATCAATTTAAATCCAATTTAAATCACACATTCTCCCCCGATCATAATTATCAAATCATTTGAGATTTGTGATCTCTTATAGATTTAAATTGATTTTGAAAGCTTTTAAGGAGAATTGTAACTTGATTATGAAAGCGTTTTAACTGATAAGGATCGGATTTTAAAACTTTAAACTCCATTGATAAAACATGCATGAATATCTTTTGAAAACAATTGAATGCCAAATAACTTTTTAATTTAATTGAAATCATTCTCCCCCTCAATCAATGACATAGGTTGTTGATTGAGAGATTGATATATTGACAAATAAGTCCAGATGATTATCAAAAATAGAGACTGAGTTATTTTTCAAAGCAGTTAGTTTTCAGCAGATAAATGTTTATAGAATCAGAGCATGGAATTTGAAAACATGTTAAAGCATGGCTCTGTTCTTTCTTTGAAAAGCGGTTTACTGCCTGAAATGACAATAAACCGTTGTTTCTCTTTCTCTCAAAATATTTTTATTTTATTTATTTTATTTATTTTTTTATTTTTTTTTTCGTTTAAGAAAATTCGAACAATATCTAAAGTCCCATGTCATTCTTTGAATGACAGCACAAAGACCGTAGATATTTATCGAACAGAGAAAAACATGACAAATTGACAATATTTTTTGAAGATTTTTCGAAATTTTCAGATTTTTATGGATTTTTAAAGTTTTATATTTTTCTATTTGATTTTTGAGGGTTTTATAATTTTGTATTTTGTTTTTCGAATAGATATATACAAGAGATAGATGAAGATAGACCTTTACCCTCGTCTTCCTCCTGAAGACTATTGAGTGTTTCTGGTTGAAGGCTTTTCAAGCCTACTCGTGGAAGTATGAACTCAAAACGTTCTCTTGGAAGAGCTTTGGTGAAGATGTCTGCTAACTGATATTCAGACCTCACAAAATAGAGTTCCACCACACCTTTTTCCACTTGCTCCCTGATGAAATGATGTCGAATGTCGATATGCTTAGCTCTTGAGTGTTGAACGTTAATGCATGAAAGAGCAATAGCACTTTTATTATCACAGTACAGAGGAATTTTGTTAAATACAAAGCCATAGTCAGTTAATTGAGATCTCATCCAAAGGATTTGAGCACAACAAGATGACATGGCTATGTATTCTGCCTCTATAGAGGAAATAGAAGTACTCATTTGCTTCTTTGAAGACCAGCTCACAAGCTTATCTCCCAAAAACTGAGCACCTCCAGACGTACTTCGACGAGTATCTTGACATCCTGCATGATCAGCATCTGCATAGGCTGTTAGTTACATACCGGTGTCCTTCGGGTACCAAAGTCCCATATTGATGGTTCCTTGGAGATACCGAAAGACCCGTTTAACCGCTTCAAGGTGCTTTTTAGTCGGCTTAGCCTGGTATCTAGCACACATGCAAACAGCGAACAAGATGTCTGGTCTACTAGCAGTGAGGTACATCAGGGATCCAATCATATTACGATATTTCGTTTGGTCAATCATGATCCCTGAGTGGTCCTCATCTAGTTTGGTTCGATCAATCATGGGAGTGTCAATAGGGTCACTTGAATCAAATCCAAATTTCTTTAAGATCTCAGTTGCATATTTAGATTGATTTATGAAAATGCCTTCGGGACTTTGTGAAATTTGTAATCCCAAGAAAAATGACATTTGTCCCATCATTGACATTTGAAATTTTGAACTCATTTCATTAGAAAAACGGTCACACTCATTTGGGTCAGTCGAGGCAAAGATGATATCATCAACATAAATTTGAACATGAATTAAATGTTAGCCTGACTTCCTGGTGAACAATGTTGGATCAACTTCTCCTTTGCTAAATCCGGTAGATAGAAGAAACTTTGACAGTGTATCATACCATGCCCTTGGAGCTTGCTTCAAACGATAAAGAGCCTTCTTCAAATGATAAACGTGAGTGGGATGCTCTTGATTCACAAATCCTTCAGGTTGGCTGACGTAGACGACTTCTTTAAGATCTCCGTTCAGAAATGCCGTCTTTACATCCATCTGATAGACTACCATGTTCTTACTAGCAACATTAGCCAAAAAGATTCTGATTGCCTCGATTCGAGCAACAGGCGCAAAAGATTCTTCAAAGTTAATACCCTCCTCTTGACGGTATCCTTTAGCAACTAATCGAGCCTGGTTCTTCAACACATCACCATGCTCATCAAGTTTCACTTTGAAGATCCATTTAAGAGCAATAATCATAGCACAGTCTGGAGCAGGTACTAACTCACATACATCAAGTCAATCAAACTCATGAATTTCATCTTGCATGGCATTGAACCAGCTATCTTCATTCATGGCGGTTTTAACATCTCTTGGTTCGATCTTAGAGAGTACGGAGTTGAAGAAGCACCATAAGGCATCGGTTGCAAGTTGTTTCCGTGTGGATACTGGACGAGAGGGATTTCCAATGATGTTGTCTAATGGATGATCGTGAGTCCATTTTCTGAGGTGTTCATGTGGTAGTTGTTGAGGGACTGAAGTAGCAGAGTCGATGTCTCCTGAAGAAGATGGTTCTGATGAAGATTCAGGAGCAAATATGTTTTCAAATGGAGCATCTTCAGGAGTAGCAAAGGGATTAACTTCATCATTGATGCCAGAAACAGTTCCATGATGTACATTTGAAGAATGATGATTTGTTGATGAGACTGAAGGATCAGCAGCAGGCGCTTCTTGACTTAATGATATTGAGACTGAAGGATTGACTTCAATCACAGGAATATGAGCAGCCTATGTTGTAGGAATCGATACCTCATTAGTACTTGGCTCATAAAGTTCATCAAACATAGGATCAAACAATTTCTTTAAATCATCTTCAGATGGAGGTACATATGGAGTTGCTGGAGAAGAATTAGGTACAAGGGATGAACTAATGGGACTATTTTGAAGTGCGGGTCCTGAACTGGATTGTCCAGGAGCCGTTTGACCGGTCAGCTCATCAAACGTGACGTGAATTGTTTCCATGATATTTCGGGTTCTTTTGTTGTAGATTCGGTATCCCTTTTTGTTTGGTGCATACCCTACAAATACTCCAATGTCTGCTTTAGCTCTAAGTTTGCCTAAGTCTTGACCCTCATTAGTTGGATAACACAATGCACCAAACACACGAAGGAAAGAGAGATTAGGTTTCTGTTGTGGACAAGTTCATATGGAGTTTTTCCATGAACAGTGTGAATCAGGGAACGATTTTGTGTGTAGCATGCAGTGGCAATAGCTTCAGCCCAGAGAAACATTGGAACCTTTGAGTAAATCAGCATTGTTCTAGCGGCTTCTACAAGAGTTCGATTTCGTCTTTCAACTACACCGTTCTGTTGAGGAGTTCGTGGAACACTTCTTTGATGGTTGATTCCAATGCTTTCATAAAATTCACTAAGTTGTTTGTTAACAAACTCAGTTCCATTGTCTGTTCGGATAATTCTGACGGTTTTGTTAAGTCGGACCTGCAGCTGTTTGATGAGTTTGATGATGATATCAGGAGTTTCATCCTTTGTCCTTAAGAACTTGACCCAGGTGAATCTAGAGTAATCATCAACCACAACTAACACATATTTCTTCCCAAAGATATTCTGCACTCTCATTGGTCCACATAAATCCATATGAATTGTATGAAGAACTTCTGTGACAGAGTTAGTGGGTTTGGGCTTATGGTCATACTTCTTGCTTTTTCCCAATTGACATGCTGAACAAAGATGATCCTTTTCATACTTGAGTCTAGGTAAACCTACAACTAAGTCCTTTCTGGAGAGATCATTGATGGTGCCGAAGTTCAGGTGATTGAGACGACGATGCCATAACCATGACTTTGTTTTAGAAGCCTTTGACAGCAAGCAAATTGGAGAAGACTTCATCATATCTTCGATAGAGATGGTGTATAGATTTGACCCACGTGAACCTCTTAAAAGCTCCTTACCATCAAGTTCTCTAACGAAGCAGGTGTGTTTTCTGAAGGCTACTTCTAGATCAGAATCGCAGAATTGACCAACAGAGAACAAGTTATGACCAAGACCTTCTACATAGTAAACCCTGGAGATAACACTTTTGCCAACAACATAATCTCCATAACCCATAATAGCACCGAGATGATCATTCCCGAATCTAACTGTCCCGATGAATTTGCTCACGAAGTTCATGAGCCGCGACCGGTCGCCAGTCATATGCTTGGAACAGCCTGAGTCCAGGTACACAGAACGATTTGAACGATCTGCAGTTAAACACAGACAAGAGTGGATAACTGGATAATTGGGATCCCCATGCAAGAATGGGTTCCATTTGGTTAGTAACAATGGTTGGAACACCCACATCAGAAATAGAAGCATTTATATCAGAAATTAAGGCAATGGAATCAATATGAATAGATGCATTACTAGTGTCTGTATTAGCCCTATTCAAAGTGTGCTCACTTCTTAAGGGAATAGTTCTGCCAGTAGGCATCCATTTTCTAGTGGGCATTGTCTGATTAGTCTTATGACCAACAGGTATCCAATGATAGCCTATCTTACTAAATGTTCTTCCTGTGGGGTTCCACTGTTTTCTAACTTTCTTTTGTTTTTGCCTTTTAGCCTTCTTAGCATGATTTTTAGCATTAACCATATTAACTGGACAATTAACATCATTAGGCAAAACATTAACACCACATTCATGATTAGAAACATAATTCAAGCAGACATCAATACAAGGTTTGCAAATAGTATCAGAATTCGAATTAATTACAGTACGCCTATGGCTAATACTAGAATCAACACGATTCGTTTTATTCGGCTCAAACTTAAAGTTCCTAGGTAGGTCTTCTACTCTCTTCCAATGCACATTCTTAGCTTGCGAGGTCGTGTCCTTGCTTGTATTGTCTTGAGACTTTGACCTGCTTGCTTTAATGTCACTGATTACTCCTGTAGAGGGAATGAGAACATTAGTTGGTTTTGCTACTCTTTGCATCTCCTATTTAGATGTTCTGAGGTCTGAATTACATGCAGGCACACCAAGGTTCACTTTCTTAACACTAGAAGTGCTGGGATTTGTACTCCTAGAAGGCACACTAGAGTTCTCTTTCTTAGTATTGACAGATCTGGAAACTGAACTACTTAAAGGCACACTAAGGTTCACATTCAAAACATTGGGCATCGAATGAATATCATACTTGGCACTAGGCATCGAACATGGAATAAAATGATTAACTCTCTCACCTAAGGACTTTGGGCATATTGTGATTAAGCATTCTAGAATTTCTTGAGATCGTTTGGCATATAAGCATGCATGCCCAATTGCATTGTCAAGTGGTTTCTCTAATTTCTCCTCTTCAACAATCTCACGTAGACATTCTAGACAATCCTTAAGGGATGAGAAATATGTTTGAATAGCGAGTTTGTTATTCCTGAGATGAGGGGGGACATATTTCACAGACAAAGCATATTTATTACAAGAGTGAAACTTTGATACACCATTCTCCCCATTGGTCATTGGCATTTTCCCTTTTACCTGACTCTTCAGATTCTCAATTTCCTTTTGCAATGAAGCTATTTGTTCATTATTTTTGTTACGAATGACCTTTATTGATTCAAATAACTCATTGAAATGACGTTTAACCTTTTCATTTTCTTCTAGAAAACTTTCGTTTTCCTTTTGTAATGCATTTACCAAGTTTTGAAGATGAAACGTTTGAGAATTCTGAGAATCTAGAGGAGGAGGCATTTGGGAGCCTGTCATATTGTTCGTTTGACCCTTTAATTGAGAGATTTAGGTTTTCAACTTTCTGATCGTGTTGCAATGATCTTGAATCTGTTCATCACGTTTGTTAATTTGAAAAACTGCATCAAACTCTGGAGCATCTGAGGATGTCTTGATATTTGAAGTTTTGACATTTTCTTTAAGATGTTGATATTTTAGTTGTAAGTTAAAATGCTCAACTTCTAGTTTTGAGAAATGTTTAACCAAATTGTCGTGATCATCCAGTTCAATTTTCTCATTTAGTTAAGAAGTAGTTTTTTCAAGCTCAATGACACGATCATGGGAGACTTTCAGGGCAACAGATAGTTCATGAAATTGGGAAGCATTAATAGAACAATTTGTAGCAGTGAAAAACATATCTTGAGCAACACATTCAGTAATAAGAGTCTCATTTAATGTATGCAAGTTCTTCCTCTCAATCTCATTATATTTTAGTGCTCGCTCATAGTCACTAACCTCAACTATCATTGCATCAAACTCCTTTTCCATTTCTTTAATGTCTAGGTTCATTCCTTTTTTGAGGCTTTCAAACTGATCTTTTAGTTGTTTAAAGAAAGGCATGACTTCAGTTAAATAACATTCTTTTGTTTGCTCAAAACCCCTTTCCCCTTTAGTTATACCAGTGGGTGTGATCCTTTTCTTACAAGTTTTCTCAAAATCAACAAATAGTTGAAAAATAACTTATTGACTGATTAAGGTCTTGCTTTTCGTGGCAATAGTCCTAGGAACTAAATGCATTGGTGTATTTGGAGGATACACAGTCGCTCTAGGCATTTTCCTAAGGGGAGGATTCGTTACAACTAGATTCTCTGCTTTTTGCTTATCTAAATCCTTTTTCCAGAACACTTGTTCGGGTGTTAACAATGTCTGAGGCTTAAACATGTTCAAGGAAATCCAATTTTCCTTCTTGTAATCATGGGGTGCGATCTTTATTTTCTTCTCTTTGCATTTAGGATCATCTAATTTCTTGTTCATCTTTTCCCTAGTGACTTCATCTGATTTCTTATCTTCCTCAGTGCACTCAACGCAACTAGGTTTCTGTCTAGGTTTAAGGATTTCCTTGCCATCATAAAGAACCTTATGAGCATTTCTAGCCTTTTTAATGACATCTGGATTTGGTTCCTCAACAAGGGGTATGCTATGCTTATCGCTTAAGACTCTATGCTTAGTGATCATGTGAGCAGTCTGAATGGTGTTCCCTTGTATGTACAACTTGTTTTCAAGTTTGTTTTTCAAAGTTTTCAGATTAGAAAAATCTTTCAAGAGTTTTGATTCCTTTGCATTAAATTCTAGCTTAAGCATTTTCATATTTTCTTGAAGTTCTTGTTTTTGCTTAGCAGTTTTAGAAAGCTTTTCTTGCAAGGAATTTAACTCTTGTTTTAATACTTCTTCTCTAAAATTACTTTTTCTAATGATTGTACGTACTTGGTCATCCATTTCCTGCTCACGAGTGGTCAACTCAAATTTAGCACGTTGTTCATAAATAGCAACACGTTCTTTATAGGCATTAGTTCAGAAATTACAGAATCATCAGAGGCACATGCAGTGAATTCATCAAAAACATAATCATTATTGACAGTAGAAGATGCATCACTTGGTACAATCTCACTTTCACTTTGTATCACATATTGATCATATGGGACAACATTGATATTACCCATATTTTCAATATCTGATTCAATAAACACAGTTTATTGTACTTCGTTATGTATCTTTTGCTCATCAACTTCATCGTATAATTTTAATACCTCAGAGATGATTTTGTCTTTGGAAGGACGAGCTTGTGGTGATGAAGAGACTTTAGGAGAGACCATTGGAGAAATGCTAGCCATGAAGATGGTTTGTCCAGTGGGTTCTTCATCAACATCAGAGTCATATGCATCACAATCAGCTACTTGAAAAGCATTCTGATGATTATGGCCTATCTCCTGAATTGGTTGCTCATCCACATCTGCATCATACGTCTTAGCATTTCCCTCAGCCAAGAACAACAACTCCTCTTCATCCAAAGCTGCCCCATTATCCTGAGCTTGCACAAGCAGCATCTTATCCCTGAAGTACTCAGCATTCTGAGGGCGTTTTGGTGATGTGCAGTTCCTTGCAATTTGTCCCTCACCTCCACAATTGTAACATTTGATTGGCTTTGCTTGACCCTGATTTCCATTCCTTCCTCTGTTCTGATTTGCAGCATAACCTCCACCTGCTCCACCCTTTCTTTGATCAAACTGCCTTTCTTGAACTGACTGCCCCATAATTTTCCCATCTCTGATCAAAGCATGGTTGTGAAGATTGGAGGCGGTTCGGATCTCATTGCAGGTGTGAAGTTTGTTAGTGTGAGGTGAAAGTGTCCTGTTCTCTTTAACCATGAGTGCCAGTTGATTGATGAAATGTTCCATGACAGCATTTGCATCTGGTTGCTTGAGCCTTGGATCAGAAATGAGTTTGTGATTACCATCTCCCGTGGGTACAACTTCAGAAGCTTTGGTGGTAATCCCATCATTTGTGAAAAAAGCAGTTGAATCATTTGTTGAGCTTGTTTCTCCCTGACCTTTGAACTGATCAAGAATCCTCTTTTCAAACATGGCATGTCTCTCATTTTGAAGAAGGAAGGCATAGAGTTGCTCATAGTTTGTATTCTTCAAACCTTTGGTGAGCTTCATAGAAGTGACAAATTTGTGCCATTCGGGATTCATGTTGTTTACAAACTTTGAGTTCAGCTGAATGTTAGGCATAGTCATTCTGATGTTCCTCATATCATTAACAAGCTTGTGGAATCTCACATAGTACTCATAAACACTCTCATCTGGTTTCATCTTGAAGTGTTCAAATTCATCATAAAGTTGTGATTATCTGTCTTCCATAGTTAATTCAGAACCTGAGAGAAGCATCTTGACATTATCCCATACTGCTTTTGCCTCGGTGTTGTGATTGATAAGCTTGTAGATGTCTTTTGGTAGACCTTGCAGTATAATGTTAGAAGCTCGGATATCTGCATTGAATCTCTTTTTCTCCTTATCATCAAGCTCATCATACATCTTTGGTCTGTCCAGTCCGTAAATCAGAGTTCCATCTTCAGCAGTATCAAGTACATCTCTAGTAGTCTCAACTCGGTAAGGTCCTTCATCAATGGATTTGAGAATGTTAACCCCATTTTCTTTTCCAAGACAGTACAATCTGATTCGTTGAGCCCAAGAGTCATAGTCAGTTCTGTCAAGCATGGGTGGACGAGTATCTGAGCCAACAGCTTGAACATCCTCTGCAACAGTGGAGATGATAGTAGGAACGTTGGTAGACATGTTAACAGATAACACGGGATTTTATAACTCTATGATTAAACCGGGAAATAGATTCTTTCACGGGATTTTACTAAATCAAGAGAAAACCGTATTTAAGAAAATCACCCAAGTCGCTAGAAAATTATGCACCAAGTCGCTAACTACTAAGTCGCTATACTACCAAGTCGCTAAAGTCCCAAGTCGCTAAAACAACAGTCAAGTCGCTAAATAACAACTCGCTAAGCCTCTAGTCGCTAGAAAAATTTTGGCAGCAATTCGCTAGAATCCAAGTCGCTAATGAGTCAAGTCGCTAAATAGCAACTCGCTATGTACCAAGTCGCTAACACCAAGTCGCTAACGAACACACGTCCAAGTCGCTAACTTCCACCAAGTCGCTACCCGTAGTGGAGAATCCACTACTTGTACTGTTTGTTGGCTTGTCTCACTAGACAAGTCGCTAAGACCAAATCGCTACCACAATACACTTCAACTCGCTACAGATTTACAAAGTAAGTCGCTACCAAGAAAATTACACCGAGAGCCAAGTCGCTAACTTGAAAAACTTCCAAAACACACTTTTCAATCCAAAAACAACCCAACCACGATGATTCTAAATACAAAAGTACTACCAAAATCCAAACTTTAACACTAGAGATCAACCAAATGATGCAAAAACCACTAAACTTTTTCAAGCTCAAAAACCACCTAAAAACCACTAGAAATCCAAAGATATGTAAGATATGATCTAACCATAGCTCTTGATACCAATTGTAGGATATTGGATTTCACATACACATCAAACCAAACACAAAGTAGGCGTATAAGATGATTCTAGAGAGAGAAAGTTAGAGGTTTAGGGAACTTTAGTGAGAGAAAGAAAATTCTTATTATGAGCTCCAACTCTCTACCTTGAAAGGTAGAGAGTATTTATAGTCTTACAATAAAACGCCACACAACGGGCTGTGGATCAGGCATACAGTGGGTAAAGACCCGTCCGTCCTCCACGGTGTTACTTAACTAAATACTACTTACCTTAAAATAACTACGACTACGAGCTTTCTAATGATTACATATACTTGAGGTGACCGACTCTTTAATACCTGGAATTTCTAATTCCTAACAAACTCTTGGCACCGCTCTTTGTTACATGTGTGCTAGTTTAAGTCACGAGTTCGGGTTAGTTTACTTCAGGGTCAAATTCATCATATTAGGTTTTCTCCATCAGCTGTCACGACAAAGAGCCTACTGAATGATAATGGGGTTGATAACAAGTTAGCCAAGAGTTGTAGAAAAGAGTGAGATTAATGACGCTTGAATACTTCAGTTCGAGCCTTGTTCCTTAAAGAAAATAAAAGTGTACGCTTCAGTGCGCTTTATCTTCAGAAGAAGAGAAATCTTCTAAATTATGACCATTCTCATCAACATGCGTCATGCTTTTTCCATGCGCTTTCAGTTATCAAGTGAACCGAACTACCGTTGCTAGTAATCTTATTCCACTTGCTCAATTAAAACGGCGATGGCGAAATCATATGCAACTTTAGTGGGGGAGAAGTGTGAATAGACTACATTATTGAAGATATTCAGTTGTTTAATCAAGAATGGCAACTCCGTATGCAATTCTTGAAGGGGAGAAGAAGTGTGAATGTTCTGCATGTTGATTGATATATGAGAATAAATGGTCAAACGGCTCCAAACTCATGTAAGAACCGAGCTTCTTCTTATCGGGTCATTTTTACATGGTGTTTCTTGGCCGTTGGTTGACGTCTTCTCACGGACTGATGAGTTTAACGATAAGTGCTTCCAGTTAATGCTTCACTTACACAACATAGTGATGATTCCGAACAACCTTCTATTCTTGTTTGATGTAATTGTTTGTTTGGTGTTACCATTTTAAGTGTTCGCTGCTGGCTGATTGTTAATTTCCTTGATGAACATCTTTCTGTTCTTGTTTGATTGGGAGGGATTTTAGTTAAGGGGATTTGCAAGATGTAAGTTAATTGGAATGCTATTGATGAGATGAAGATGTTGACTTTCTATTCCCCAAACGGACAATCTTGAAGAAGGTCGAGTCTACAGTCTATTCTACATTTTCTGCTGCATGTTAGAAGACTAAAGACGAGTTGCATTTGATTATCTAAAGACTTCTTCAGTTTCTAGGCATTTATCAAAAGGATTTTCAGTTTAGGGGAGAGCACTAATTGGGGGAGAGTGAAAAGTCACATTTAATCCCTAATTAGATTTGCTCACACTGTTCTTTGGCACGTTGATTCTCACAAAGATTTCAAGTGTTCTTCTCAAAAGATTTCTAGTATATGGGCTTACAATGTGTTGTTGATTCTGATGTATCAAAACCAACTAGGGGGAAGGAGACACGTATCTAAACGCAAAGCGAGTAAACTTGATGAACTTAATACTTCTAAGTGATTGAAGAAATCCCGGGAAGACAAATATCATGACCGCAGAGAAACTCATGGTTTGATGCATGTCGTTTAGTGCTCTTATTCAAACTACGTGGGGGAAGAGATGTAAGAGACTGTTTCTGATGATAAAAGAGGTACCCAAGTATGACATATTCAGGGAAGAGAAATGGGTACATTGGGGACGCTAAGTTGTTTCACTTGAGAGCGTAATCATTTATTCTGGAGCTGACATCCGCAGAGATAATCAGTGATTCAACCTGCTACTTCAATGTTATCGGTTTTTCTGCATTTGGGTATTTAGGTACTTCGAGTTCTTGAGCTTCATACACTTTCATTAGGGGAGAGAAAAGTATAATTCGGGGTTATTCTTTGCATATCGGACTTAATCTGCTACTTCGATGTTATAAGTTCTCTTTCTTTGGGTATATGTGTATTCGGGTTCGTGACATTTATTCAATGAGACTGACTGCATCATTTCAACTACTTGGGAGGAAAAGGTCTCTTGACACCTTTTTGGTATGTATCGCTTCAGAATTCAGTGGAAAAGAAATATGAGAAGATTCATTCAAGCGTGGGATGATACGTTGCTGTTCTATCTTGATGATACCCCGAACGGAGAATCTCGATAATCATTCTTAAAAGGGGCAACAAGATTGATGATATGGTGTGCTTCCTTGTGCACCTGGCTAAGGCAAGCTTGAAAGAGAGCTTAGAATCTGCTCAAGAAGGAGATTTTTGTTTTGGGGGGAAGCTACCAAAGTCTCACTTTCAGAAGGTTCAAGTTCTGACGACGATTCAAGAACCTCAAAAGCTTTGGTGGTGGAAATTTAAGAGATGTTGATGTCTATCCTCTACAACGGTGCTGAACGATATCCTTATCTCGGTACTCGTATCATCATCTTCTTAAACTATATCATCTACTTTGTAAATATTTATCAAAAAGCAAAATATAAAAATATAAAACCAAAAAAATACATAAAAATCATAAAATTTGAAAAATATTGATAACATCAAATAGTCCTGATTTTCTAAGCATTAATTTCCCCTTTTATCATCACATTTTGAGTAAAATACTCGTGAAAAATCCTTATTCCTTATTATTTCATTTCAGGACCTATTCAATATAAAGAAGCTGCAATTGGACGTTTTTAAGCCGTATTGATAAGATTGTCTCTTAACTACGGCGTAACCAAGTGATGAAGTTACGACATAACTAAATATTATGAAGGCTACGGCGTAACCCTCAGCTCAGGTTACGCCGTAACTACTAATAAGCGCCCAATTGACAAAGACTACGGCGTAACCCTCAGCTCAGGTTACTCCGTAATGAAGAAATACACATGATTTACGAAAGCTACGGCGTAACGTCAGATAAAGTTATGATGTAGCCATGGATAAGCACAAATGATTGAAGAGGTTACGACGTAACTTCCTAATAAGGTTACGTCATAACCAGTTTGAAGCCTATAAATAGTCGAAGTTTTCACCAGTTTTAATCATCTCTCCTTTCCCAAACCTTCTAGGGTTTGGGGAGATCAAAACACAGAAGAAGAAGCATGGTTTAGGAGCACTGAATAACGAAGTCCTCATCTACGATTTCCACTGTATTCGAGTTTGAATTCTTTTTATATTTTTCTAGGACTTATACTATCAATTCTTATTATTAATTGAAGTTTACATTTTTGTTATTGTTATTCTCTTTAATTCTTTATAGACATTTGCTAGTCTTTTCATAGATCGCTAGCCTTGGTAGTATTTTAAGCTTGGTAGTGTCTAAAGGGCTGGGAGATATGACCAACTGACCCCAGTCTGATAGATTGCGAAGTATGGGAGGAATTGGCCATAGTACAACCACTCTTCGTATGCGAACTGACCTAATGATCACCTATCAAGTGGAGGTATTTAAGAGGTTAGGGGGAATCTAAGTTCCTAACATTCGGGTTCCCACCGTCTAGATCTAGTAGATTTGGTGCTTAATGATTGCTATTAGGTTGCCGAATGATCCCGGGTGACCTGTTCATTTTGGTAAGAAATCTAAGAACCATATGCCATGACGAATTGACCAAAAGAGTCTGGTGATAATTAACCACTATATTGAACCTTCATATCGAGAATCAATTCATATTTGTATTCTTCGTTAAGCTTCGTTTATCTATCTCTTTTCCCTAAATTTCTGGTGTCTGTGTGTATAGAATAATAGCATCAGATAACAACTTTGTCATACCTATATATTATCAATATCATCTCTAATCATCTTAGTTCTTTCAAGGTCACAGCTCTCTTGAGATGATACTCGGATTTACCTAAGGCTTTACTACATCTGATCGGGTTCTCTGCCCGTTAGTATGTGTCTATCCTAAGTTATGTAAGTTTTATAAATATTAAAAGCAGGATGAAATAGAAAATCAGCTTTTTGGTGCCGCTGTCGGGGAGCAGTTAATGGAAGATCTAAGGTATATCATATTTAGCTCATTAAGAGCTTTGAGAACTTCTGTAAGGTACAATTCTCAATCTCTCATACTGCAATATTACAAATTTATCCTTCGATGCTATTAGTTACGGCGTAACTTCTTTCAAGGGTTATGACGTAACTATATTATAATTATTGTAACATATTGGATTTCACAAACACATCAAACCATGATCAAATATGGCGTATATTTTGAGGATTTTAGAGAGAGAAAGTTTAGAGGTTTGGGAACTTAGTGAGAGAAAGTAAAAGTATTATTATGAGCTCCAACCCTCTACCTTGGGAGGTAGAGGGTATTTATAGTATCTTATATAAACGCCACCTACGGGCTGTGGATCAGGCATACAGTGGGTAAAGACCCGTCCGTCCTCCACGGTGTTACTTAACTAAATACTATCTAACATTAAATAACTACGACTACGAGCTTTCAAACGATTACATATACTTGAGGTGACCGACACTTTAATAACTGGATTTACTAAATCCTAACAATCTCCCCCTAAGGGAGGTCACCTCAAATTACACTGAATACAAAACAGATATTACATTAAGATTGTTCTTGGATTCTTGTTAATGTTCCTTGCTCTGTAGCCCGTAGTCTTTGATTCTTCATTTTTGCATGTTTGGATAATCCAAGTGGAGGTCTTTAACTGATCCACGTGATAATGAGTTTTGAGCCAGCTTTGAGATCATCAGCTACCATAAATCTCTGACTCTTCCTTTGTAGTGTTGACATTATGTGATGTTGTGACAATGGACCGACATGCTCACATTCTGGTTCATGATATCTTCTCATCAGAGTAGCGGAAGCTTTAGTTGATACATGATATTAGCAGCAGCGTAGCAGAAGCATGGAGTGAGAATATCAGAGTCGTTGATGCTTTTATCATGATTTCTTTAGAGATGAATGTTTTGTGTGAGCATGCGGCTATGGATTGACCTCTCTATTCTGATCAGCTGCAAACATTGGGTGTTCCTGCATACAACAGTTAGCAATAAAGCGCACGAAAGTGTCTTTGATCACTTTCGTTAAATTGAGGTACACGGCCCACGGTTCCCCGTTTATCAGTACAAGTACTGCCAGTGATCAGGTATAAGTCCAAAGAATTTCCTTGACAGGGTTTCGTAGCTGCTCTAGCCTTCTCAAACCAGAACATCTCAAAGAAGACAACACGGAATGAGTGAACCAGCGAATTTGAGATTCACTGATTGATGAAAAGAGATTTAAAAAACAATCGAGTACTGCTCAATATAAATTGTTTTTGCAATACAACGAAGGTTTTAATGAAAATCAATTATCAATCATAAAAACCTTTTATTTTGAAACATTAGTACACAGTCGATGTGCTAGTGAAAACAATTTTTGAGCACAATGACCGGTTTTTCAAAGGTATCCATCAATCCAGAACCTGAACCAGGATTGATTCATAAGTATGAATCACCCCATTGTTTCTGTTCAGTTTTCACATGGTTGATCTATTAGATAGATCTCATATGCCACCTACCAAGAGCTTGTTTGATGTTGGCTCTAGAAGGCTTTCTATCTTCATTGTGAATATGTTTGCATATCACTCAGATGTTCTGGCAATACCACAAGGATAATGCATAGGACTCTTAAACTATATTCTCTCTTTCCACATTGTGTGAAACAGAGAGTCTTCATTGATAGTGTCCTATTGAGATTTATTTGATGATCTCGTGGCTCTAGACTCAATAGTGCACATTTGGTTCCTATGCCCGAGACTAGGGAGAGGGTCTCCTTCTTCAATATCAACAAACTCTAAGAGAAAGTCGATAGATTATGTAGGTTCCCCGTGAGAATGAAACAAGCCCCTTTTAACAGAAACTTGAGTAGCTTGGGAAGTTGTAGTGCAGTGCGTCACTGGGTCCATGACGTCTTGTCTTCAATACCAGTGTTACCTTGGTAACAACCAGTAGCATATGAATTGAACCCGGTTTCTGCCCTAAGGTTGAATTAATGGAGGGCTATTTATTTTCACCCTTTTCTCATTCAATTCTTTTTCATTCTTCAACCCCTTCAGTGCTTACCGAGACTTCATAACTAGAACCTTGTTGGGTTTATTCCAGTACTAGCTCAGTCTCAGTCCGCACTATTCCCATTTCTCACTTTTCTCCTTTTTTCATCATACCTAAGGACTTCTACACTATCTAGTGGATTGTCCCTGGGTAGATCCCTCCGGCTCTGGCGGGATCGTGGGAAAGAATACCAATCCTAACCATCCTTATATCACCATACATAAAGTAAATTTGGTCGGTCTATTTGGTATTGTTCATCTGCCATTGGAACCAATTGAAAACCATTTGAAAATCAATCCAGATACTTGTGATATATTATCAAAGCATTGTGTACCTGAATTGTTTTTGATATTTTAGAAAAATGAGCTCCCCCTCAACATGTGCATCGAATATTTGAAATCATTTTGGCACATGGAGGCAAGAGGAAGTATTTAATTCATTGACTATCGTTTTCAAAAAAATATCTACATCACCTTCCCAATCAAGATTCGTATTTTTCACACTTAGTTAAAGGTATTTTTGGGAAGGAATGTGGTTTTCAAAAAGTTGCTCCCCCTCAATATGTGCATCGAGATTCGAAAGTGTTTTGCACATATAAGGGAAAACATGCACATTGAAACAAATCAGTCATGTTTCAATCCTTTTTTGTTTGATATAGATGCTCCCCCTTAACATGTGCATGGAAAATTTGAAATCATTTGGAACATGTAGGGAGGAGAGCTTGTAAATCACTATAAAACCATTTATTGAATTATCAGTTTAAATCCAATTTAAATAAAAAATTCTCCCCCGATCACAATTTTCAAGTCATTTGAGATTTGTAATCTCTGTAGATTTAAATTGATTTTGAAAGCTTTTGAGGAGAATTGTGATTTGCTTATGAAAACATTTAACCGATAAGGATCAAATCTGAGACTTTAAACTCTAAATATTAAACATGCTTGAATATCTTTTGAAAACATGACATAAACCTTGGTCTGAACCAATTGTATGACAAATAAGTTGTTGATTGAGAGATAGAGATTTTGACAAACGTCAAGTTCAGATGATTTTCAAAGATTGAGACCGAGTTATTTTTATTAGTTTTCATTTAGATAACAAATATTTTTTAGAAGAATTTATAGAAGGAAAAATATTTGTGAGGGAAACATTTGTCTTTTTACGTGACAAACATTTGTTTTTAGAATCAGAGCATGAGATTTGAAAAATAAGATAAAGCATGGCTCTGTTCTTTCTTTAAAAAACGGGTTATAGACAGAAATGACTATAAGCCTTTGTTTTACATTATCTCAATTTTTTTTTATTATATTTTTTTAAAGATTTATGTACATTCGAACAACATCTAAAGACCCGTGTCACTCTTTGAATGACAGCACAAAGACCGTAGATATTATCGAATCAAGAAAAACATTACAAAATGACAATATCTTTTTGGAATTTTTCGAGATTTTCAAATTTTAATGGATTTTTTTTTGAAAGTTTTCTATTTTTCTATTTGCTTTTTGTTGGTTTTGTAATTTTGTATTTTGCTTTTTTGAATAAATATTTACAAGGGATGGATGAAGAAAAACCTTTTAATCCTCTTCTTCCTCTTGAAGACATTTAAGTGTTTCCGGTTGTAGACTCTTTAGACCTAGTCGTGGAAGGATAAACTCAAAACGTTCTCTAGGAAGGGCTTTGGTAAAGATGTCTGCTAACTGGTATTCAGTCCTCACAAAATATAGTTCCACCACACGGTTCTCAACTTGCTCCCTGATGACATGATGTCGAATGTCAATGTGCTTTGCTCTTGAATGTTGAACATTATTTCATGAGAGAGCAATGGCACTTTTGTTATAACAATACAGAGGGATTTTGTTGAATTCAAATCCATAGTTAGATAATTGGAATCTCATCCATAGGATTTGAGCACAACAAGATGACATGGCTATGTATTCAGCCTTTGTAGAGGATATAGAAGTACTCATTTGTTTCTTTGAAGACCAGCTCACGAGCTTATCACCCAAAAACTGAGCACCTCCTGACGTGCTTCGACGTGTATCTTGACATCCTTCATGGTCAGCATCTGCATAGGCTGTTAGTGACATACCGGTGTCCTTCGGGTACCAAAGTCCAATATTGATGGTTCCTTGGAGATACCAAAAGACCCATTTAACCGCTTCAAGGTGCTTTTTGGTAGGCTTAGCCTGGTATCTAGCACACATGCATATAGCGAACAGAATATCAGGTCTACTGGCTGTGAGATACATCAGGGATCCAATCATACTACGATATTTCATTTGATCTACAATGATCCCTGAGTGGTCCTCATCCAGTTTAGTACGCTCTATCATGGGAGTGTCAACAGGGTCACAAGAATCAAATCCAAATTTCTTTAAAATCTCATTTGCATATTTAGATTGATTTATAAAAATGCCTCCGGGACTTTGTGAAATTTGTAATCCCAAGAAAAATGACATTTGTCCCATCATTGAAATTTGAAATTTGGAGCCCATCTCCTTAGAAAAATGGTCACATTCATTGGGGTCAGTCGACGCAAAAATAATATCATCAACATAAATTTGAACGTGAATTAAATGTTTGCCTGACTTTCTGGTGAACAATGTCGGATCAACTGCTCCTTTGCTGAATCCAGTAGATAGAAGAAACTTTGATAGCATATCATACCATGCCCTTGGAGCTTGCTTCAAACCGTAAAGAGCCTTCTTCAAACGATAGACATGAGTAGGATGCTCTGGATTCACAAAACCTTCAGATTGGCTGACGTATACGACTTCTTTAAGATCTCCTTTAAGAAAAGCCGTCTTTACATCCATCTGATAGACTATGATGTTCTTACTTGCAGCATTAGCCAGGAATATTCTGATTGCCTCGATACGTGCAACTGGAGCAAATGATTCTTCAAAGTCAATACCCTCCTTTTGACGGTATCCTTTAGCAACCAATCGAGCCTTATTCTTTAATACATCACCATGCTCATCAAGTTTTAATTTGAAGATCCACTTTAGAGCAATGATCATAGCACAGTCAGGAGCATGTACTAATTCCCATACATCTAGTCGATCAAACTCATGAATTTCTTCTTGCATGGCATTAAACAACTGTCTTCATTCATGCCAGTTTTAACGTCTTTTGGTTCGATCTTAGACAGTACGGAGTTGAAGAAGCACCATAAGGCATCAGTTGCAAGTTGTTTACGAGTGGATACTGGACGAGAGGGGTTTCCAATGATGTTGTCCAATGGATGATCATGTGTCCATTTTCTAAGGTATTCGTGTGGTTGTTGTTGAGGAACTGAAGTAGCAGAGTCGTTTTCTCCTGATGAAGATGGTTCTGCTGATGGTTCAGGAGCAAATATGTTCTCAAAGGGAGCATCTTCAGGAGTAGCAAAGGGATTATCTCCATCATAGGTGCCAGAAACAATTCCATGATGTACACTCGATGATTGAGGATTTGTTGATGAGACAAAGTGATCATCAGCAGGCGCTTCTTGACTTAATGACATAGAAACTGAAGGGTTAACTTCATTGACAGGGATAGGAGCAGCCTCTGTTGATGGATTTGACAGATCATTAGCAATTGGCTCAAAGTGTTCATCAAACATTGGATCAAACAATTTCTTCAAATCATCTTCTGAAGGAGGTACATAAGGAGTTGCTGGTGAGAGATTTTGTACAAGAGAAGAACTGATGAGACTACTTAATGAAGGTTGTGATGCGGGTTCAGAACTTGATTTTCCTGGAGCCATTTGCCCAGACAGCTCATCGAACGTGACGTGAATAGTTTCCATGATATCTCGAGTTCTTTTGTTGTAGATTCGGTAACCCTTCTTGGTTGATGCATAACCAACAAAAACTCCAATGTCCGCCTTAGCTCTTAATTTACCTAAATCTTGACCGTCATTTGTTGGATAGCACAAAGCACCAAACACACGAAGGTAGGAGAGATCAGGTTTTCGTTTATGGACAAGTTCGTATGGAGTTTTTCCATGAGATGTGTGTATGAGGGAACGATTTTGGGTGTAGCAAGCAGTGGCAATGGCTTCAGCCCAAAGAAACATTGGAACCTTTGAATAAATCAACATTGTTCTTGCGGCTTCCACAAGAGTTCGATTTCGTCTTTCAACTACACCGTTCTGTTGAGGAGTTCGTGGAGCACTTCTTTGATGACTGATTCCAACACTTTCATAAAATTGACTTAAGTCTTTGTTAACGAACTCTGTGCCATTATCTGTTCGAACAATTCTAACGGTATTGTTAAGTCGAATCTGAAGCTGCTTGATAAGTTTGATGATGACATTTGGAGTTTCATCCTTTGTCCTCAAAAACTTTACCCAAGTAAATCGAGAGTAGTCATCAACAACGACTAAAATATATTTCTTCCCATTTATCGTTTGCACTCTCATTGGTCCGCACAAATCCATATGAAGGGTATGCAGAACTTCCATTACTGAGTTTGTGGGTTTGGGTTTGTGGGCATATTTCTTGCTTTTTCCCAATTGGCATGCTGAACAAAGATGATCTTTTTCATACTTTAATCTGGGTAAGCCTCTTACAAGATCGTTTCTGGAAAGGTTATTAATGGTGCCAAAGTTCAAGTGATTGAGACGACTATGCCATAACCATGATTTTGTTTTCGAAGCCTTTGACAACAAGCAGATTGGAGAAGACTTCATCATGTCTTCGATAGAGATGGTGTATGATTTGAACCACGAGTTTCTCTTAACAGTTCCACACCATCAAGTTCTTTAACAAAACAAGTATGTTTTCTAAAAGCCACTTCTAGATCGGAATCACAAAATTGACCAACTATTAACAAGTTATGACCAAGACCTTCAACATAATATACCCTGGAGATTACACTATCGCCAACAACATAGTCTCCATAACCCATAATTGCACCAAAATGGTCGTTCCCGAATCTAACAGTCCCGATGAATTTACTCACGAAGTTCATGAGCCGCGAGTGATCTACAATCATATGCTTGGAACAGCCTGAGTCCAGGTACCACAGAACGATTTGGACGATCTGTAGTGGAACACAGACAAGAATGGATAACTGGATAATTGGGATCCCCATGCAAGAATAGGTTCCATTTGGTTAGTAACAGTGATTGGAGCACCCATATCGGAAGTAGAAACAATGGAATCATCAGGGATAGATGCAGTGTTAGTGTCCGTATTTGACCTATTCAAAGTATGTTCACTTCTTAAAGGAATAGTTCTACCAGTAGGCATCCATTTTCTAATGGGCATTGATTTAGAAAATTTAGGGCACAACTCATTAAGATTAAACTTACGGCCAGTAGGTATCCATTGATAACCTATATTACTAAATTTTCTTCCTGTAGGTTTCCAATGTTTTCTAACTTTCTTTCGCCTTTGATTTCTAGCCTTCTTAGCTTGATTTTTGGCATTAACAATTTTAACAGGGCATTTAACAGCATTAATCAACTCATTCACACCACATACATGATTAGTAACAGAAACCAAGCAATCATCATTACATGTTTTGCCAAAAGTAGTAGAATTCGCATTAATTACAGCATGCTTAGAGCTAACACTAGAATCAACACGATTTGTTTTATTCAAATTGTTCCTAAGGTGATCTTCTACTCTCTTCCACTAAACATTCCTAGCTTGCAAGGTCCTATCATTCTTTGTGTTGCCTTGAGGCTTTGACCTGCTCGCTTTGGTATCACTTTCTACTCATGTAGAGGGAATGGGAACATTAGTTGGTTTTGCTACTTTTTGCAATTCAGGTTTAGAAGTGCTGGGATCTAAGCTACTTTGAAGGCATATTAAAATTCACTTTCTTAATACTGGGCATGGAATGGTTTGTATGCTTAGCACTAGGCATGGAACAAGGCATCACAACTTTATCTTTCTCACATAAGGATTTAGGACATGTTGCTCTTAAACATTCTAACAGCTCCTGAGATCGTTTGGCATGAATGCAACCAAACCTAATTTCACTATCAAGAGGCTTGTTTATGAAATCCTCTTCTACAATCTCACGGAGACATTCTAGACTATCCTTAAGGTGATCAAGATAGTTATGAAATACAAGTTCGTTATTTCTAAGACGAGGAGGAATGTATTTAACAGTCACAGTATATTTAGAGTCTGCAGATGACTTTGATGCAACATTCTCATTAAAGACAAGTGGCATTTTCCCTTTTACCTGACTCTTCAGATTCTCAATTTCCTTTTGTAAAGACATTACTTTTTCGTTGTTCTTGTCACGAGTGACTTTCATTGAATCATATAACTCTTTAAAGTGTCGTTTAACTCTTTCATTTTCTTCTATAAAACTCTCATTTTCCTTTTGTAAAACATTAACCAAGTTTTGATGATGAAAAGTTTGAGAACACTGAGAATCTAAAGGAGGAGGCATTTGGGAGCTAGTCACACTGTTCTTTTCACCCTTTAATTATGAAATTTGGGCTTTCAACTTTCTGATCGTGTTACAATGAGCTTGAATATGTTCGTCACGTTTGTTTATATCAAAAAGTGCATCAAACTCTGGAACATTTGAGGATGTCTTGAGGTTTGAGGTTTGAGGTTTTGACATTTTCTTTGAGATGTTGATATTTTAGTTGCAAATCAATATGTTCAACTTCTAGCTTAGAAAAATGTTTTACCAAATTATCGTGATCATCCTGATCAATTTTCTCATTTAATTCTGAGTTTTTGTTTTCAAGCTCAATGACACGATCATGGGAAACTTTCAAGGCAACAGTTAATTCTTGAAATTGAGAAGTAGTAATAGAATGCTTAGTAACAGTATAAAACACATCTTGAGCCACACAACTTAATACTAAGTTCTCATTTAAGATATGCAGATTCTTCCTTTTAATTTCATTATATTTGAGTTCCCGTTCATAATCATTTACCTTAACTATCATTGTATCAAATTCTTTTTCCATTTCTTTGATATATGAGTTAATCCCTTTTTGAAGACTCTCAAATTGACCTTTTAATTGTTTAAAGAAAGGCATGACCTCAGTTAAATAACATTCTTTAGTTTGCTCAAAACCCCTTTCCCCTTCAATTATCCCTGTACGTGTGATTCTCTTCTTACATGTCTTCTCAAAATCAATGAATAGTTGATACACAACATACAGGCTGATTAAGGTCTTACTATTAGTGGAAATAATTCTAGGAACAAAATGCATTGGTGCATTCGGAGGATACACAGTAGTTGTAGGCACTTTCCTAAGGGGAGTGTTTGTTTCAACAAGTACTTTAGCTTTTTGCTTATCCATATCTTTCTTCCAAAAAATTTGTTCTGGGGTTAGTTGAGTTTGAGGCTTAAACATGTTCAAGGAGATCCAATTTTCTTTAGTGTAATCATGAGGTTTGATCGTTATGTTTGTTGGAATCACTCCTAAACCTTAATTCAAGTGTTTGTTACTCATATGTAATAGGTAGCTTATTATGGCCTTTATGTTTGTTTAAGGTCAAGTTTATGTAGAAGGCCCATAAGCTTAGGCCCATGTCCAATAAGGAAAAGGGAAGGAGTGGGAGTGTTGCCCTAGCTCCTTGCCTATAAATACTATGTAATAACCCTCACTTGAGGGTTGGTTGTTCATTTTATTCTCTCATCACATACTCTACGCATAACCATCTTATTGTTTAGTGTGTGTGTTTGGTTTAACGTGTTCAACCGTCTCTATCTCATCTCTATTTCTTTCTAGTAAGCTTTTGTTGTAAAACTAGTGACCTAACAGTGGTATCAATCGCCTAACTAGTTGGGTGAATCGTTATTTCTTGAAGTGGGTTTTGGTCCTACGCGTAGAATAAATTAATACTTTGGTTCGCTTAAAAACTCGTTTTTTACACTTTTTAATCCAAGATTCTTGTACTTTCAACGTTTTAAGGTGTTAAAATACTTGTTTTTGGCAAAAAGTTTCAACCTTTACGCGTGGATCTAAGTTTTTAAGCTTGTTTTTGTTCGTGGGTGTCGTTCTACGCGTAACCCGTTTAGCTGTTTTGGTTCATCAAGTTTCACACTTTTTTGTTATTTTGGTGATATTGAAGCTATTCTATAACAAAAATCTGGTTTAGAAACAAATTTGGGCACAATCATTTTTACGAGTAATCTTACGCGTATCAAAACCCTAATATTATGCGTAAGTTATTCCTTGGATTGATCTTCGTTTTCGTGGTTTACTCCGTGTTTTCTTGCTTGGATAAGCCTGAAAATACGTCGACTTTGGATATCTTTTGCACTGTGATAGTGTAAAAGATCATTTGGGCAAAACCCTAAACTTACGCATAAGCATAAAGCTTATGCGTAGAATCCTACGCATAAGATTCATCTTACGCCTAAGCCTAGTCTTACGCATAAGGTAATCCTACGCCTAACTTTATATGCCTAACTTTGTGTCTACGCATAACTTTAGTGCATTTACTCTACTTACGCGTAAGCTAAAACTACGCGTAACTCTCTTTGTTACGCGTAACTTTGGTGTTTTTACGCATAAGTCCTACTTGGTTTCTTGTGATTTCTACGCCTAAGGACACTTCATCAACAAAGGTTCATTCGACTACAAAGATCCATTTTTACCAACACAAGTTTTCAACATGTCACAACCACCATACTCTAACTATTTCCCTTACACTTATTCTCAACATCAACAACAACTAAGTCCACAACATCAACAATGGAATCAACAACAAGCAATTTATCAACAACAATTTAATCAACAACATACTCCACAACTTGGTGCAATTCCTCCACCACAAATGGTTCAAACACCACCAAGTATTCAAGTTCAACCCTACACAAATGACTTCAATCAACATCCATCAAGGAACACTATGAAGGAACCCACTTGGTTTGCAAAGATGTGTGAAGCTTTAAGCAGCCAACAATCAATTCATGAGGCTGGATCACTTGATAGACCTCCAATGCTCACTCCAGGAAACTACGATCAATGGGTGATAAGGTTCTTTCGGTTTTGTGATCTGAAGAAGCCACATGGAAAGTTCTTAAAGAAGGTTATCTTGGAAGGTCCATTTCAGATGCCTACTGTCATTGTACCCGGCGATCCAAATGCCAATCCACCAAGAGATGAACAAACGAACATTGCTACTGTTGCAGACTTGAATCCTCAAGAACTTCTACACTATGAAGCTGATGAGCTTGCAATGCAATATATCCTTTTAGGATTACCTAACCCAATTCTTCGAAGTGTTGATGCTCAAAAGACTGCAAAGGAAATGTGGGAACATATTCATCTTCTTATGGAAGGATCTGTACTCAATCAGGAGGATTTGGAATCCAAAATTTACTTGGCTTATGAACATTTCATGATTGAACCTGGAGAGACGCTAGAGTCTTATCATCATCGATTTTCAGACATCATCAATGATTTGGATAAACACAACATCATCATGCCAAGAATTGCATTGAATACTAAGTTCCTAAGTAGTCTTGGTCCTGAATGGGAGAAGTATGTCATTTTTCTCCGTCAAGCGAAGAATATGCATCATTCTACATATGGATTGTTGTACGATTACTTGAAGCCTCATGAAAAGGAAGTTGATCGGGAAAGGATTCTCCGTGCTCAAATTGCTCCACCTACACATCCGGAAAATCAACAACTTGCCTTATATGTTCAAAAAAGTTATCCTCCTCAACAAGCAACTCAACCAACTGCCTCAGTCACACAAAACGATCATTCACAGCAACAATCTCAACAAAATCAATTGGTTCCATACAACAACAACAATGCTCAACCAATTGTCAGTGAAGCTAATGTGGACATCGATCCGTTCGAAGCATTGCAACAAGGATTTGTTATGATTGCTAATGCTTTTGGCCGTTATACCAACAAATCCAACAATTGTATTCGTTCCTCATCTAACAAACGCAATCAGGCTGTTGTAAACAATGGACGAGTTGAAGTTCAGAATCGTGGTTATGGTTGTCAGATGGGCGGTGGTCAAGGGTTTAATGCTGTGGGTCGGAATAACAACAGAGCACAAGTGGTGGAACAGGGAAATGCTCAGAATGGGTTGAATGGTCGTTGATGCTACAACTGCAATGAGAAGGGACACATGGCTAATGCATGCCCAAAGCTGAGGACTAGGGGCAGTGCTTATTTCAAAGAGACTCTTCTTTTGGCTCTTAAGGATGAAGCTGGTGGATCTCTCATAGACAAAGAACAGAGTTTTATGGCAAATGCAGACTCAGATGATGATATGGAGGACTTGCAGGCCAATGCAGCAGTTATGTTGATGGCTAATATGCATGAGTTACACATGAGTGACACATGCCCAGTTTATGACACTGATGGCTTGTCTCAGGTACCCAAACAAACCATATTTATCTCTGATCTAATATCTCCGCCAACATCTGAATCCGGCAAGGCTCAGAATGTTGAAAATGAGTCATTTACATCATATTCCGACGATTTTCAACTAGACCCCGTAGTTACATTTGACGATCAAGATGACCTTATGGTTTCCATTGATAATCAAATTGACTCCGTGGTTATACTTGAGGATCTAAATAATGATCATGTTGTGACTCCCGTTGAACAAGCCGAACTTTTGCCTCATCCAGATCTTGCTCTGTTACTTAAAGACCAGCAATCCCAAATTGAAGAATGTTGTGCATTAAACAAGGACTTAAAAAGTAAAAATGCACTGTTAACCAAGGATTTTGAATGCTTAAAAATGCAACTCAACTTTTTTAAAACTCAAGAAAACCGTGAAAAAGGTTTTGAAGCAACCTTTACTAAATCTCATCAAAACGAAAAATATTTAGAGAGACGGATGCGTGATCTAGCCGCTTCGAAGAATGCTTTGTTGTCTGAAATAGAACAACTGAAACATGAACATAAAAAGCAAATTAACACTCTCACCTTGGAAAATCAAAAAGCTAAGGCTGAGTTGTTAACTTGTCAAAAACAGTTCTCTGCATACAAAAAGCATTCAACGAAACAAATAGATGATCATCTTGAAGAAATTATCGGCCTGCAATGCAAACTTAACGAGTTTAAAACTGTTGTTTACAAACATCGTGAGTCAGTAACTGCTATTGAAAAGTTTACTTTAAAACCCAATCCAAATGGATATGGACCGAATCTTGCTGATTACAAACCTAAGCTTTCAACCAAAGCATTTAAACCAAATCCTGAAGTTTCCAGTGCAGAATATAAAATTGATGATACTGTTATGAGTGTTGTTGAATATCATCATCAAGAGGAATTCGATGCAGAAGACGAGAGTCGATCAAAATTAGAAACTGTTGTTTACAACAAACCTTTTAATTATAAAAAAGCGGTCACTTTCGTCACACCAACGGATTCTCCTAACACACCAAGGGTTATCATAAAAACGTCTGAGTCTTCTAATGTTAATCCCCAACCAGATTATGCACAAATTTATGGTCCTTTACCTTCAATTAGTGAAGTAAACTCGAAACCTGAAAATCGAAAAGTTCTTAGATATTTTGACATTTTCATGGCTGACCTCCAAACTTTAGAACATGAGATAGAATATCATTCTGAAATCAAAGTTCAACATTTTCAATCGCCTCTGGCGCGAGAACAAACAGACATTTTTCAGAAAAATCTTTTACCTAATGTTAAAATTTTGAAAAATTGTGCATTGTCTTGGGAACGGGACTTTCATAAGGAACTTGGAGTGATGAAGGTCGTTTTCGAGAAAACAGAAACATCTATTTCTAATACTAAACGTAAAAAGAAAATGTTGAGAAAAGATGTTGATCGACTCTTGAATGATGTTATCTGTGCTGATATCCATAATATTGTGTTATTGAATTCTGTGTCATATGCATCTGATTATATCTCTGCTGATACTGTTAACTCTGTGGTAACTGTTGAGAATACTGATAATGTGCTTCAGATCGAGTCTTTAAAAGCTGAAAATGAACGATTGCTTAACGAACTTTCCAATGCAAAACGTCGTCTTAATTGGTGTCAAAAAGATATTCACAATCAACAACTTGTGTTTCAAAACAAAATCGCTCAGCTGCGTGCAAAATCTTCTGATCCTAAAATTGAGCAACTGGATGATAAAAACGTGTCTTTGAAAAGTCAAATCTCAAAATATGAACAAGAACTTGTAAAAGTTAAACAGGAATATGGTGTCATATTTGATTTACTCAATAAGACTCGTCATGAATCATCAAACGAACTTGATCACTATCTTGCACACACTAGAGAAGTAATTCATTTTGCTGGAATCATTCATTCTGAAAACCAAGATTTGATTCACACTATCTTTAAGTTAAGAGAAATGTTAGGAAAGTATGAACAACTCCCGCCTACCGTGATTAAGAGAATAGCACCAGTAACACTTAGTAATCGTGAACCTAGAATCCTTACTTCCAAATATCAAGTTGCTAACGTGCTTCCTTCTACTGAAACAGGAATAGTTGCATCTTTTCCAATCATCCGCACTTCACAGCCTAGGAGCACTCAATCGAAGAATAGGAAGTTGCGACCTAAGAAAAGATCAATAAGGAATGCTAAAGTAGAAGAACACCCTAGGACTATGAATAAGACTCACGTTGCTTCCACTATAGACATTGCGTCTGGCAAATGTAATAGAAATAGTGATGTAACGAATGCCAAACCTTTAAGTACTTTTGATATTCAGTCTGATGCACCTTGTGTTATTTGTCGTAAAAGTATGAATTCTGATTGTCATGACAAATGTGTTGCTAAAGCTAGCATCTCTCGTTTACGGAATCCTAAGAATCGGAATACCTCTAGGCCCACTAATCATTCTAAGTCTGTGCTTGGTAGACCGCCTTCTTTAGATTCTAAGGCAAGCATTGCTGTCCCTGTAGCTCCAGTTTCACCTCCTAAGAATGTAGTACCACCTAGTGCATTCACTAAGACTAAAGCAAATAGTAGTTATAGATGGCAAAAATGGATATATAACACACTAGGATTTAAATGGATGCCTAAAGTTATTGATGTGTGTATGTCTACTATAACTGCTTCGGAACCCTCTAACATTTTGGGTTCCACATCTACTTCTATTCCATCTGTGTCGTCTGTGTGTAATGCAGGTGATACAGATCATTCTCTGGATTGTTGATAGCGGATGTTCCCGACACATGACAGGAAACCTTAAACTGTTATCAAACTTTATTGCAAAGTTCATTGGCACTGTCAGATTCGGGAATGATCACTTCGCAGCTATCATGGGCTATGGAGACTATATAAATGGGAACATCAAAATCAGCAGGGTTTACTATGTGGAAGGCCTCGGTCACAATCTGTTTTCAGTAGGTCAGTTTTGTGATGGAGATTTGGAGGTTGCTTTCCGGGAGAAAACTTGTTTCATTCGTGATCTACAAGGAAATGACCTTATGTCTGGCTCACGTAATTCTAGTCTTTACACTATCTCTATGCAAGACATGGTTGCTTCATCTCCCATATGCTTACTTTCAAAGGCAACATCAACAAAATCCTTATGGCACCGTCGTCTCTCACATCTAAACTTTCAAACCATCACCAACCTTGCTCGACACAAACTAGTTGAAGGTCTCCCACGATTCCGGTATTCAAAAGATCACCTTTGCTCAGCCTGTGAACAAGGGAAAAGCACTCGTGCTCATTTTCCTTCAAAGGTGGAACACAACTCTCAGCATGTGCTTCATCTTTTTCACATGGATTTGTGTGGCCCGATGCGCGTGCAAACGATCAATGGCAAACGCTACATCTTAGTAATTGTTGATGACTACTCACGATGGACTTGGGTCTACTTTCTTCAAAGCAAAGACCAAGCTCCACAAATGATCATCACCTTTCTCACAAAAATACAGGTTCAGCTCTGAAACACCGTCAGACAAATCAGAACAGACAAAGGAACTGAATTTGTTAACCAAAACCTTCGTGCATTTTATGAGAAAGTAGGAATTCAGCATCAAACATCTATTGCACGTACACCAGAACAAAACGGTGTTGTTGAACGACGCAACCGAACGTTAGTGGAATCTGCAAGAACAATGTTAATCAATGCTAAACTTCCAGATTACTTGTGGGCAGAAGTTGTATCTACTGCATGCTATACTCAAAACCGTTCTATGATCACAAAACATCACAACAAAACACCTTTCGAGCTTGTCCACAACCATAAACCGAATCTCAAACACTTTCATGTATTTGGAATTTTGGATCCCTTTGCTATCCGAATAATGATCCTGATGATTTTGGAAAGCTCAAAGCCAAAGCTGACATTGGAGTCTTTATTGGATATTGTGAGAATTCTAAAGGTTACCGGATCTGGAATCGTCGTACAAAACAGGTTATGGAAACGATACATGCTCATTTTGATGAACTTACGGAGATGGCTTCTGAGTATAACAGCTTAGAACCCGGTCACAACCGTTTAAACTTCCCTCAACCCCCATCATCAGCGGAACAAAGCCCCCAGCTCACTCGTCAACAAATGGAAAGGTTATTTGCTCCGCTGTTCAGTGACGATATTGATGAACATGCTCAAGGTGTATCCGCTGTTTCCGCTGCTCAACCTGATACTACTCTTATACCTGATACACCCGCTACAACAACTACTGTTGAAGAAGCACCACCAGTTGACTCCACCACAATAGTTGAACAAACCGCTTCCAACAATGATGAACCGGCTGATGATGTTCTTAATGAAGTATACCCACCTGCAGATTTTGATCCAAATGCGTTATTTAACCCGTTTGCTAATGACACTGCTGCACCTGATGTCGCGGAATCATCAACAAACCATTTGAATCCTCATAATCTGCACAATGTATACCAACATCAACCCTCTACACATCGATGGACAAAAGACGATCCTCTGGAAAACATTATTGGCAACCCTAATCAACCTGTCATTACGAGACAACGTCTTCACACAGATGGTGAACATTGCATTTATGCACTCATTGTCTGCCAATCTGAGCCTAAAAACATTAAAGATGCAATGACAAAAGACAACTGGATTGAATCCATGCATGAAGAACTCAACCAATTCAAACGTCTTGAAGTATGGGAACTGGTTGAAAGACCAACAGGGGTCTACGTCATTGGTCTCAAATGGATTTGGAAAAACAAATTGGATGTTGAAGGAAACGTAATCCGAAACAAGTCACGTCTAGTTGCTAAGGGTTATCGTCAGGAAGAGGGAATAGACTTTGAAGAATCTTTTGCTCCGGTTGCTCGTCTTGAGGCTGTTCGAATATTTCTCGCGTTCGCGGCTCATATGAATATGACGGTCTTTCAGATGGATGTCAAAACTGCGTTTCTGAACGGACAACTGAAAGAAACGGTTTATGTCAGCCAACCAGAAGGATTCGTTGATCCCGAGTTCCCGAACCATCTCTACAAACTGAACAAAGCTCTTTACGGTCTCAAACAAGCTCCTCGGGCATGGTACGATAAGCTATCATCTTTTCTCATTGCTAATAATTTCACCAAAGGTTCGGTTGACCCTACTCTTTTTATACAATATCATGGGCACATATCTTAATTGTTCAAATTTACGTGGATGACATCATTTTTGGGTCTGCACATAAAAAGTACTCAATCGCTTTTGCAAAACTAATGAAGAAAATTTTTGAAATGTCCATGATGGGTGAACTTACGTTCTTTCTAGGACTGCAAGTTCATCAATCACCCCATGGTATTTTCTTGAGTCAGTCCAAATATGCCCTTGAATTGTTAAACAAAGTTGGAATGAAAACATGTGACACTTATGCCACACGAATGACTCATACCAAGAAGCTAGACGCTGATTTATAGGGGAAATTAGTTGACCCTACCAAATACCGAAGTATTATTGGGTCTCTCATGTATCTAACAGCTAGCAGACCTGATATTGTATTTGCCGTTTATCTATGCTCCCATTATCAGTCGCGCCCAACTGAAACCCACCTCTCTGAGGCTTAAAGAATCCTCCGATACATCAAGGGAACCACTAACTTGGGGATCTGGTATCCGAAGAATTCTGGTTTTGAACTAATCGCTTTTTTAGACGCTGACCATGCAGGATGCTTAGATTAACGAAAAAGCACTTCAGGAGCACTACAATTTCTTGGTGATAAACTGGTGTCTTGGCAATCTAAGAAGCAGGATTGTACATCGCTGTCATCAACCGAAGCATAATATGTAGCCATGTCGGCGTGTTGTGCTCAAGTCATATGGATGAGAACACAACTCAAAGACTATGGTTACGTGTTTGACAGAATCCCGATGTAGTGCGACAATCGGAGTGCCATTGCGATCTCGTGCAACTCAGTTCAGCATTCGAAATCAAAGCACATCGATATTCGCTATCATTTCATCAAGGATCACGTGGAACAGGGTACAGTTGAATTATACTTCGTGGGTACAGAATACTAATTGGCAGATCTACTCACCAAAGCCTTGCCTCCCGCTAGGTTTAATGAGTTGGTCCACCGGATTGGTATGAGGTGTTTGACTCAAGAGGAATTGAATGACCTCCTAAAACAGTCTTAAAAACCTGTCAAACACCAAAATATCTTTTGTAAATAATCTTTCAAAAACAAAATACAAAAATATAAAACCTGATAAAACAACAAAAACATTCTTCTAATCTAATTTTCTTTCAACATGGCATGTACATTTCTTCCTTCAACACTATAATCTTTCAAAATTCAGTATTTTTCCGATCAAGTGTTGAGGGGGAGAAAATTAATACCAAACTGTTTCAAAAACATTCGTGTACTTGCATGTTATCCTATCCCGGTTGTTTCTTTTATCAATGGTGGTAAATTTTTCTGGTTAAACTGACACTCCTCGGTCTAAAATTATAACCCTTCATTATTTTCTTAAGTCAAGGGGGAGTGTCGTCAAAGTTATTTCCTAAAATCTTTTGTTTGGTAACCAAAATGGAAGTTAAAAGGCTTTAAATGAAAATGGAAAAGGTGGAGGGACCAAAACTGCCAAAAGGTTAAAGTTATTTTAATAAAAACACCTTCCACCTAACTTTCTCATCACATTTATTACACTTAAGCAAACTAATCCTACACATAGAAATCATTCAAGAAATCTGTGTTTTTGATCATCAAAGTGTAAGTGTTTTCATGATCTTAACGTTATTACAAGCAAAGGTTTTGAATTTTACGCAAATCCTACGGCTAAATCGTTAGATATGTGTGATTATGTGTTCTACGCATAAGCGTATGAACACACAATCATTGGTGTGTGTTTGTGGTTAAAAAGATTGTGTCAAAACATGTCTTTAACATCAATGATACTAGTTTTATCCTCAAAATCCACCCAGAAACACGAATTGATGGGTTTTCAAAATTAGGGTTTATGCGTGGTTTTGGGTGTTTTCAAATGTGTATGTTTGTGGTAAAAAAGATTGTTGTATGAGGTTGTATTCAAGTTGAGTTGAGCATATCCAAGCCCAGATTTTACCCAGAAACTCAAATGAATCATCAATGGGAATTTAGGGTTTACATTCATACGGTTTGGGTACTTTTGATTCTTGACATTTTTGATGTTAAAACTTGGATAAACATACTCTATATGCCTCTTATAACTCCCAGAAACACTATGGTGCAAATCCTATGGTTAGAAATCTTATGCGTAATTCATAAACTTTAGGGTTTTGACTTACGCATATGACTTTCTACGCGTAACCTGTTTAACATGTTTTCATGCCATGATTTGCTGTAAAATGAATATATGTGTTAAGATTGATGATATGATGATCTTATTTCAGGTTTTCTACGCATAAAACTCAGAATCAAGGTCGATTGTTACTCTACGCATAAGGATCACCTTACGCGTAGAAAGTTATGCGTAAAAGAAATTTTACGCGTAACTGTTACGCGTAAGGTTCTACAATGGGACTACGCGTATCCTGTGAAGGATATGCGTAAACATTGACCTTTATGCATAAGGTCTACTCTTACGAGTAAGCCTTACGCGTAAGGTTTTTATACGCCTACGCGTAAGCTCTACGCATAAGGTCCCCTTTTCCTACGCGTAACATTTCTTACGCGTAAGTTAGGATCCTACGCATAAGCTTTCGTCTACACGTATATCACTCCTGTTTACGCGTAACTTTGCCAAATCTACGCCTAAGCCTTGATTGACCTTCATTATGAATTGTTACGTGTACAAACTTGTTAATAAACAAATCATATCGTCACGAAACCAATAATGTCACTAATAAACTTAATCGTTTAATATGTTGTGTTAAATATGTGATAACATAAACTTTAAAACTTAATGTTAACAAACTCACAAAACTTATCACGACGACATTGGACTATTGAACAAACAAGTGACTGTGGACTCGTAACAATCTTTGACACTGTATATTCAATAATTAGACAATAAAAACCTTCTGTTGACAAACATTATGTCTTTCGATATGTTGGTTCTTTTGGTTAATGTTATTTCAGATCACGACATGGCTGCTCAAATGAATGTGGATGCACCAGAAGTTCTCACAATTGCTGACATCTTCCCTAATGGCTATCCTAGAAAGATTGGAAAGAACAACCTTAGGGTTGACTTTGAAACCCTCACATGCTCAGAATCTTCTTGTCTCATTGCTGTGTATATTTTAAAGAATCATACCTACCAGAACATGCTCTCACACTCTGCTACAATACCAGAGATCTACATTCAACAACTCTAGAATTCAATGCAAAGGACCAAGGGTCAAAGTGCAGTGACTGTGACTCTCAATCACAAACAAGTCACCATCACTCATGCAGACTTACGGGCTGTTCTTCTCATTCCTGAAATCGAGCCAACCGACTTCTATGCCACACCTACTGAGGAGACAGTTCTTCAATTCCTGATTGATATTGGCTATGATGAAGCTTTAGGAATTATCACTAAGCACTCTCATGTGGAGCTTAAGAACATTCCTCAACCGTGGAGAACACTCTACATCAACATCACCAAATCGGTCTCTGGTCGTGACAGTGGCTATGAGCATCCTAAGCTCATGGAACTGTAAATCTTCTGGTCATTAATCAACAAGAAGGACATCGAAATTGAAGCTCTGATATGGGATGACATGATGACATTTCTCAAAAAGCTTGGCTCAAAGATTCCCTATGTCAGATACACAAAACTGTTGATCCAGAGAGCACTTGGACTTCATCCTGATATCCCCAAGAGGCTCAATGACCCCGACAATCATGACATGTTGACTGAGCCTATCCTGTCTGTCAGAATCAAGGAATCGTCAACAAAGAAACAGGGTGCTGTGTTACCTGATCACCTTCTGACTAACGAAATCAAGAAGTTTGAAACGTACAAAAGGTATCGGGTAGCAGTAAGAGAAGGCAAAGTTGGTCATCTCGATGAAAAGTCTTCTGGAACACCTACTCGGAGAACCAGAAGAGGAAGTACTGGAAGTGCAGTAAGCACAGAGAGTCAAAGGAATGTCAAAAAGAGGAAACCTGCTCCAAAGAAGAAAGTTCCCTCTCAGGAAGCTGTACCTATTCCTACACCTGAACCACCGAGAAAGCTAATTGACGAGGAATCGGAGGGTACTGCATCAGATGAAGAGACTTTCTACTCTGAAACTGCTGAAGATGAAACTACAACGGTATCTAAACCTCCCAGTCCTCCAGCTGAACATGGAAAAGGGAAGACTCCTGTACTTGTGACTTATGAAGAATGCTCAGATGAAGAAGAAGAGCAACTAGATACTTCATACAAGAAGAAGTTCAAATTCATTAGACTCCAACATGTTGCGAAGGAATTTGCAAAGGATCAAATGGGTGGCCCTGAAGGTTCAACTGGTGTTGCCCACTCTAAACCATCTCCTGATGCGGTTAATCAACCCGATAAGGGAGCTGGTGCCACCACTCTTCTGCAACAACAACAACTTTTGGAGGATTCTATTGAATATGAGATTGAGGAACCAGCAAAAGAAACGACTGAGGAAATACCTGCTGATGAAACAAAGACTGATGACAAGGATATGTCTAAGGAGGAAACTTCTGAACCCCCTAAGGACCCTGAGTCTCCTCATGTCTCCTCCTCATCAGACTCATCATCTCATTCTTAGCCACCACTATCTAAAAGATCAACCAAATCAACATCCAAATCAGTGAAGAAGCCAACTCGATCTTGGATTTCTCATGCTCATAAAAGAATTAGGAATGCTGTCAAACAAGTCAGAAAGAAAGACATGCTCTATAGGAAGATGAATTTCTACGCTGATCAGATACAGTATATTCATGATGATATCGACAAGATGCAAGTTGAAAGGAAGTATGTCCAGAAGCTCATGAAAGATGATCTTCAAGGGAAAATGGACGACATGATCAAAGGATACACTCACCAGTTCCTTATGGAGGTCGTTTCGAAACTGACAAAGGAGATGTATACCAGACAACTGTATCCAAATCTCTTGCATCTAGCCAAACAAGCTATGAAATCAACTCCGATGAATTTAAGCATCAATCCAGTTGAATCCACAATTTTCTCAGATGATGAATTGGTGAACCGGCTAGTAGCGCAAATGTCGAAACGCTCTGCAACGTTTGCCTCACACGAAGCTAAACTGTTTGAAGCTCTACTGGAATACCAACTCAGGTCCTCATTCCGAGAAGAAGCTGTAAGGCCCAAACGTTCAAGAGATGATGAATACAAAGATCAGGATAAGGATAAAGAGCCCAAACGCACAAAGAAGTCTGATGAATCATCCTCTATTCAGTACTCGATGCAACCTCGAACACAACGGACTCCTGCTCAACAAATATCTCCTCCTCCCTCTTCTGCAGATAAACCTCATGATTCTGAAACACCACCCCAGATTCAGAAAACCGGTGACCACTTTGAGTATACGGGTGGTGTCGATGAAGAATACCATGAGCCCCAACAACAACCCGCCTCACCCGACAAAGAACAGAAACCAGCACCCTCATCTAGGCCTAAGAAACAGAAGAAGAAGGCGCCCACGGATAACGTCGTATCATGGCTAGATGAAGATAAAAACAAAGGAATTTGAATGGTTTTCTACACTTGTTAATTCCACTCCCTACCCTGAAGAAGGTCAAGATCTGGTAGACGGTAATACTTTGGAGCATTCTAAAATTCTGCAAGAAAAGTTCAAAGTAAAGAAGATGACGAAATTCGAGTTGAGGCGCATCAAGAATGAAGCTTTCCAACTGTGGAAAGATAGCTCAGAAAGTACCATCGAGGTCGAATATCACCTTGAAAACATCGCTCGAGCTATGTGTAATAACATGGATTGGCACAACCCAGAAACAAACATCGACTTTACCAAGCGGGACAACCCTCCATATTACACCGACTGGTCTAAACCACTACCAACGATCGGCCAACCAGATCAGCCTAGGATCCCATTCAGATATTTCTTCAACAAAGACTTGGAGTTTCTTCTTCACGGTGGCGATGGTTCAAGGAAATACGCTACATCTTTGACACTTCCATTCCCAGCAGCCGAATACTCAAACTGCATAGCTATCGAGGAAAGATCTAATCACTTGTTCTCCAACAAAGTGGAAGCATACGACCGAGATGCAATGTATGGGATTCATCATTGTCCGGAACGCCGAAGAATCTACTACAGAAGCTGCCAGGTTCAGAAGTCTCAACATGCAATGTTCAGTACTAAAAACATCGTTGCCATCAAACACGTTGATCTTTCGTCCAAATGGGACTACACGTATCTCAAGAAGATTGTGGTCAAAAGACAAGACGAAAGGGATTATGCATTCTCTGAAGCTGACTTTGAGAATTTGTCTATCAACGACATCGAAGACATGTACCTTGCCAAAGTACAGGGTCGTATGAGACAATTCTCCACTGAAGTACAACGTGAATTCATCAAGTCAGTGCTCATCTTCATCAGACGCATAGTTATCAAAGAACGTGTAGAAGATCTCCAGCTGGCAGTTGAATTTTATCAGACCCGTGTCAACTTCACTCCACCGCAGCTTGATCTTCCCGATATCAACCAGCTCTCACAATTTACACTCATCAGCAAACCATTCGGCGTCGTTTACCGCAGTAAACTTCAAAGAAATTGCTTGATGGCGTGCAGCGATCTTCACAAGTTTGGAGATCACACTTTGACGATGGTTAGGGACGGATTGGCTTATCGATTGAAGGATATACACCAAAAGATCGGGTCTCCTAAGCGATGGAATTCTCAGGATCGAAGGGATGTGAAGCGGATCATCACGATGATTGATGAACGGTTGTATAGAAGGGATCAGTTCAGAAGATTGGAAAGCTATGTTGGTGGTCGACCCAGGATTAACATCACCGGCTTTCAACGCCCGATTCACACTCCTGGCGACATCTCTGGACTACCTGGTACTCCTTAAACTGCTTCTTTCATTATTACTTTGGATGTATGATTTATATATGTGAATGGCTTGTGCACACATATCAGTGTACAACCCGTTCTTGTCAAGAAAGGACCCTGTGGTATGCTTCAGTGCCACAATCCTTATAAAAGGAGCGAAAGCTTCTTACTTTTGAGTAAAACCTATCAAACCTTTCATTTTTCAAGGTTTTGCTCAAAAGGACAAGTACTTCCCCGTATGATTTTCAAAACCTCAACCGTTTATATCACTTGTTGAGGGAGAGTATTTGAATTAAAACTTTGTTCACAAATTGTTCATAGTGGTCATCTTCCCGCAACACTCGAAATGGTCATATTTATTCTCAACTTTTCAAAAATAACATTTTATATGCCATTTTTGAGGGGGAGAAAATTATGTGATAAGAAATATGATGTGTAAGTGCAAATGAATCTTTGTGCTATAGACTTAACCAACGAATTGACGACACTTAACTGTTAGTAACTCGAAAAGACTTGTCCAGGACGGGTAATAATTTCAAGCTAGTTCTCTAGTAATGTAAACGTGTCTCGCAAAGGACTTGTCCGAGTAGAAAGTACCATTCGAGAATCTCTTGGTAGACATGAACTCTGACGGGTATGACAACCTTTCGAGGCTTGTCTACACCTTCAAGGTAGTTATTAGAGTTAGTTGTCACCTAAAAACTGACAATGTAACTCTTTAACTATGCAACGTAACCGTGTCTCGTGGGGGAGTGTCTATCTTGAGTTGATCAATTCAAAAGTGCGCACTCTTCCCACACAGTGCAGATTTCCGTCAAAACTCTAAAGCACATGTGGAGGGGCAATATTTCTGCTAAAAGATAAAACTCTCACAGTGGTTCAAACAAGTTTTTCATTTACAAACCCTTTGAGAGATTTTCTTGAAAATTGGTTTTATGGCAACATAGGTTAGTCATGGAGTGATAAGGTGACTAAGGTTAGGAATAACCGTCCTATGATCCGCCAGAGCCGGAGGGATCTACCCAAGGACATCACAAATAGTTAGTACTTAGAAGTCCTTAGGTATGATTATAAAAAGGAGAAAATGAGAATCGGAGAAAGAAGGAGTTGAAGAATTAAAAAGAAATGCAAATAAAAGGGTGAAAAGAAATAGCCCTCCAAATTATTCAACTTAGGGCAGACACCGGGTTCAATTCATATGCTACTGGTTGTCACTTAGTGAAGCCGGTATTGAAGATTAAAAGTCGTCATGGACCCAGTGACGCATGCACTAAAACTTCTTAGCCACTCAAGTTTCTCTCAAAAGAAGCTTGTTTCATTCTCACAGGGAACCCTACGTAAACTATTGGCTTTCTCTTAGAGATCGCTGGTATTGAAGAAGGAGACCCTCTCCCTAATCTCCGCTCAGGAAAACCAAAACGCACTATTGAGTCTAGAGCCACGAGATTCATCAAAAGATCTCTTAGGTACACTTGACATTTCATCACTCGATGTTCAACAATAAGAACATCAGTGGTACGTTATCGAGTCCTTCACAGATCTTAGCAATCTGTCGAGAACATTTATGAGAGGTTCATATCTGTGATCCTCAGTGATTGAATGGAAACTCCTGCCAGGGTCAACATCAAACAGCCCTGATAGTAGGTTACTTTGGTAACTCCCCGTGGATTACGCTTAGTGTGTCTCAAACGGTCTACAGTCGTGAGGTGATGCTTCGGTGTACCTCAACGACTCATCTGAACTGTAGATGTACTTCAGTACATCACGTTATCTCACTTGTGGGACTCCAGTTCAGGAACGGCCTTTGTGAGAATTAGAGTTGTGTTTTCACACTATGCTGTTAACACTCTCGAAGTTCAAACTTGTAAGTGCCGGAATCTGCTTATTACTAACCGTTTTAAATGTTTTCTTCTTATGGAAGCTCCGGAGCAGGATGATCGTGCAGATTCTTCTCATGCTCACGCCAACATCATCACTAATGGAAGTTCTATCCAAAAGCAACAAACAGTCAGAATGATTCTTCGTCAAATCAAAAAATATACAAAGTTAAAGACTTAAAGAACTTCATCAGTACTGAATTCCAACGTCAAAGAGCGTGTGAGCATGTTGAAGAATGACGTGGAGACATTGTAGCAGCGAAGCAGACCTGAGGCAGACTTGATGCAGACAACAACATACTATCACTTTCATCACAAAGAACAATGATCATAGAACAAAGTTAAAGATGACGTCAAAGCATAACTGTTCAAAGAAAATTATCTCTCTACACTGGGGAGATTGTTCGGATCAAGGCATTCCTTCTCACAAGAAAGAAGAATGTCAGAAGACGTCAAAGCTACTATTACATCAACGCCTTCACCATTTTTCATCACCAACACTTGAGGGGGAGATTGTTGGAATCACTCCTAAACCTTAATTCAAGTGTTTGTTACTCATATGTAATAGGTAGCTTATTGTGGCCTTTATGTTTGTTTAAGGTCAAGCTTATGTAGAAGGCCCATAAGCTTAGGCCCATGTCCAATAAGGAAAAGGGAAGGAGTGGGAGTGTTGCCCTAGCTCCTTGCCTATAAATACTATGTAATAACCCTCACTTGAGGGTTGGTTGTTCATTTTATTCTCTCATCACATACTCTACGCATAACCATCTTATTGTTTCGTGTGTGTGTTTGGTTTAACGTGTTCAACCGTCTTTATCGCATCTCTATTTCTTTCTAGTAAGCTTGTGTTGTAAAACTAGTGACCTAACAATGTTTTTCCTTTTACACTCAGGATCTTTTAGCTTCTTATCCATTTTCTCCATAGAGGCTTCTTCTAATTGCATATCTTCCTCAGTACACTCAGCGCAACTAGGTTTCTACCTAGGCTTAAGGATTTCAATGCCATCATAGATTACCTTCTGAGCCTCTCTAGCTATTTTACCATACTTAGGATTGGGTTTCTCAACGAGGGGAATATTGTGCTTATCGCTTAAGACTCTATGCTTAGTGATCATGTGATCAGTCTGAATGGTATTCCCTTGTATGTACAACTTATTTTCAAGCTTGTTTTTCAAAGTTATTAGATTGGAAAAATCATTCAAAAGTTTTGATTCCTTAGCATTAAATTCTTGTTTAAGCACTTTAACATTATCTTGAAGTTTTTGCTTTTGCTTAACAGTTTTAGAAAGCTTTTCTTGTAAGGAATTTAACTCTTGTTTTAACACTTCTTCTCTAAAATACTTTTTTGAATGAGTGTACGCATTTGGTCATCCATTTCCTGCTCACGGGTAGTTAACTCAAACTTAGCACGTTGTTCATAAATAGAAACTTGTTATTTATAGGCATTCAGTTTAGAGATAACATAATCATCAGGGGCACATGCAGTGTATTCATCAAAAACATAGTCATCATTGACTGCAGAAGATGCATCACTTGGTACAATCTCACTTTCACGTTGTGTCACATATTGATCATATGGAACAATATTGCTATTACCCTCATTATCAATATCTGATTCATAAGTTTCAAGAGATTGTACTTCGTTATGTATCGTTTGCTCATTAACTTCATCGTATAGTTTTAATACCTCTGAAATGAATGAATCTTTGGATGGACCAGCCTGTTGTGGTGACGAGACCTTTGGAGAGACCACTGGTGAAATGCTAGCCATGAAGATTGTCTGGGCAGTAGGTTCATCATCGACATCAGAGTCAAATGCATCACAATTAGCTACTTGAAAGGCATTTTGATGATTGTGACCTATTTCCTAAATTGGCTGCTCATCAACATCAGCATCATAGGTTTTGGCATTTCCCTCAGAAAGAAACAACAATTCTTCTTCATCCAAAACTGCTCCACTATCCTGAGCTTGCACCAGCAACATCTTGTCCATGAAGTACTCTGCATTTTGAGGGCGTTTTGGAGATGTGCAGTTCCTTGCAATGTGTCCATCACCACCACAGTTGTAGCACTTTATTGGCTTTACTTGTCCTTGATTTGCATTCCTTCCACGATTCTGATTAGCCACATACCCTCCACCAACTCCACCTCTTCCATGTTCATACTGCCTTCCTTGAACTGGTTGCACCATAACCTTTCCATCTCTGACAATAGCATCATTGTGTAGATTAGATGCAGTTTTGATTTCATTGTTAGTGTGAAGACTGTTAGTATGAGGAGTAAGGGTCATGTTTTTTTTTTAACCATAAGAGCCAGTTGATTGATGAAGTGTTCCATGACTGCATCAGCATTAGGTTGCTTGAACCTCGGATCGGGAATGAGTTTGTAATTACCGTTTCCAGTAGGTATGACTTGTGAAGCTTTGGTAGTAATCCCTACATTGGTGTAGAATGCTGTTGAATCATTTGACGAACTTGTTTCTCCCTGTTTAGATTTGAATTGTTCAAGAATCATTCGTTCAAACATAGCATGTCTCTCATTCTGAAGCAGGAAGGCATACAGATTTCACGGGATTTTATAACTCTATGATTAAACCGGGAAATAGATTCTTTCACGAGATTTTACTAAATCAAGAGAAAACCTTATCAAAAACAATAATCAACCAAGTCGCTATAAACCTTGAAGACAAGTCGCTAAGTAACCAAGTCGCTAATTATACAAGTCGCTAGACACAACTCGCCAATAGTACCAACTCGCTAAGTAGACAAGTCGCTAAAGAACAACTCGCTAAAAGTACCAACTCGCTAAGTAGACAAGTCGCTAAAGAACAACTCGCTAAGTGGGCAAGTTGTTAAGGAACAACTCGCTAAGAAGGCAAGTCGCTAAAGAACAAATCGCTACCTACAACAAAGTCAAGTAGCTGAAAATTGAAAAGACAAGTCGCTAAGTTGACTAGTCGCTAGCCGGGGGGTACAGCCACTACTTTGTACTATTTGTCGCTTTGTCTCAATAGACAAGTCACTAGTGCTCAAGTCGCTACCACTTCAACTATAAGTCGCTGAAAAATATCGAAACAAGTCGCTACCAAGAAAACACTTCCGAGACTCAAGTCGCTAACAAGAAAAGTTCAAACACAACACTTTTCAATCCAAAACTAACCCAACCACAGTGATTCAAGCTTTCCAAATCAAAACCCAAGCACTTACAATGATTCTAAACACAAAAGTACAATCAAAATTCGAACTTTAACACAAGAGATGATCCAAATGATGCAAAAACCACTAAACTTTTTCAAACCCAAAATCCATATAAAACCACTAGAAATCCAAGGACATGTAAGAGAGATGATCAAACCATGGCTCTTGATACCATTTGTAACATATTGGATTTAACACATCAAACCATGATCAAATATGGCGTATATTTTGAGGTTTTTAGAGAGAGAAAGTTTAGAGGTTTGGGAACTTAGTGAGAGAAAGTAAAAGTATTATTATGAGCTCCAACCCTCTACCTTGGGAGGTAGAGGGTATTTATAGTATCTTACATAAACGCCACCTACGGGATGTGGATCAGGCATACAGTGGGTAAAGACCCATCCGTCCTCCACGGTGTTACTTAACTAAATACTATCTAACATTAAATAACTACGACTACGAGCTTTCTAACGATTACATATACTTGAGGTGACCGGCACTTTAATAACTGGATTTACTAAATCCTAACAATTATTAAAAAAATTAATTATATAAATCTTTTAATTATTTAGTTACAACGTAACTGCTTAAAGAGTTACAACGTAACCACTATGCAATCAGAATTCTAAAAAATAAATCTGTAAGATATAACTTTTCACATACACATCAAACCATAACACAAAGTAGCATATAGATGGAATTCTAGAGAGAGAAAGTTAGAGGTTTAGGGAACTTAGTGAGAGAAAGTGAAAGATATTATTATGAGCTCCAACTCTCTACCTTGGGAGGTAGAGAGTATTTATAGTCTTACATAAATCGCCACACATCGGGCTGTGGATCAAGCATACAGTGGGTAAAGACCCGTCCGTCCTCCACGGTGTTACTTAACTAAATACTACTTAACTTAAAAGAACTACGACTACGAGCTTTCTAACGATTACATATACTTGAGGTGACCGACTCTTTAATGCCTGGAATTTCTATTTCCTAACAATCTCCCCCTAAGGGAGATCACCTCAATCATGTACCAAAATTACATAGAATACAACTAGATAATATATTAACACTTGATCTTGCATTCTTGATGTAGTCCTTTGCTCCTAAGCTTGTAGTCATTGATTCTTCACATTGCATGTTTGGTTACTCCAAGTGGAGGTCTTTTACTGATCCACGTGATAATAATTTTGAGCCATCTTTTGAGATTATCAGCTATCAAAAATCTCTAAGACATCCTTTGTGGTGTTGTGACTTTAGGACCGACATGCTCACATTCTAGATCATGAAATCTTCTCATCAGAGTAGCGGAAGCTTTAGTTGATTCATGATATTGGCAGCAGCGTAGCAGAAGCATGGAGTGAAAATATCAGAGTCATTGATGCACTAATCATGATTTCTTTTGAGATGAATGTGTTAAGTGAGCATGCGGCTATGGATTGACCGCTTCATTCTGATTAGCTTCAAACGTCGGGTGTACCTGCATACAACAGTTAGCAATAAATCGCACGAAAGTGTCTTTGATCACTTTCGTTGAATTGAGGAACACGGCCCACGGTTCCCCGTTGATCAGTACATGTACTGCCTGTGATCAGGTATAATTCCAAAGAATTTCCTTGACAGGGTTTCGCAGCTGTTCTAGCTGTTCTCAAACCGGAACATCTCAAAGAAGACAACACGGAGTGAGTGAACCAGCGAATTTTAAGTCCACTGATTGATGAAAGGAGATTTGAAAAACAATCGTGTATTGCTCAATAGAAATTGTTTTTGCAATACAACGAAGGTTTTATTGAAAATCAATTATCAATCATAAAGACACCTTTTGGTTTGAAAAATGAGTACACGGTCGATGTGCTAAAGAAAAGAGTTTTTAAGCACAAAGACCGGTTTTTCAAAGGTATCCGTCAATCCATAACCTGAACCAGGATTGATTCAAGAGATTGAATCGCCCCATTGTTTCTGTTCAGTTGTCACATGGTTGATCTATATAATAGATCTCACATGCCACCTACCAGGAGCTTGTTTGATGTTGGCTCCAGAAGGCTTTCCATCTTCATTGTGAATATGTGAACACATCACTCAGATGTTCTGGCAATACCACAAGGATAATGCGTAGGACTCAAGATATAATCTCTCTTTTCACATTGTGTGAAACAGAGAGTCTTTATTGAAAGTGTCCTAATGAGATTTATTGATGATCTCATGGTTCTAGACTCAATTTGTGCATATTTGGATCCTGTGCCGGAGACTAGGGAGAGGGTCACCTTCTTCAATATCAACCATCTCTAAGAGAAAGTCGATAGATAATGTCCGTTCCCCGTGAGAATGAAACAAGCCCTTTTAAGAGGAACTTGAGTGGTTTGGAAAGTTGAAGTGCAGTGCGTCACTGGGTCCATGACGTCTTGTCTTCAATACCGATGTTACCATCAGTAGCATATGAATTGAACCCGGTATCTGCCCTAAGGTTGAATAAATGGAGGGCTATTTGTTTTCACCCTATTCTCATTCAATTCTTTTTAATTCTTCAACCCCTTCAGTGCTTACCGAGACTTCATAACTAGAACCTTGTTGGGTTTATTCCAGTACTAGCTCAGTCTTAGTCCGCACTCTTCCCATATCTCATTTTTCTCCTTTTGTCATCATACCTAAGGACTTCTACACTAACTAGTGGATTATCCCTGGGTAGATCCCTCCGGTTCTGGCGGATCATGGGAACACATACCTAACCTTATCATCCTTATATCTCCGTACATAAAGTAGAGTTGGTCGGTCTATTTGGTATTGTTCATCTGCCATTGGAACCAATTGAAGACCATTTGAAAATCAATTCAGATACTTGTGATATATTATCAAAGCATTTTGTACCTGAATTGTTTTTGATATTTTTAGAACGAGAACTCCCCCTCAACATGTGCATCAAGTATTTGAAAATGTTTTGCACACGGAGGCAAGAGAAAGAGTTAACTTCTTTGATTACCATTTTCTAAAAGATATCAACATCACTTCCCACATCAAATCAAGTAGATATAGCATTTCCGGGAAGGATGAGGTTTCCATAAATTTGCTCCCCCTCAATATGTGCCTCAAGGTTTGAAAAGAGTTTTGCACATACTAGAGGGAACTTGCACATTGAGATAAGTTGATCACAATCCAAATCATAGGTTTAAGATAGATGCACCCCCTCAACATGTGCATGAAAATTTGAAATCATTTGTCACATGTGGGCAGGGTAGCATGTACATCATTATAAAACCATTTACCGAATTATCAGTTTAAATCCAATTTAAATCACACATTCTCCCCCGATCACAATTATCAAATCATTTGAGATTTGTGATCTCTTATTGATTTAAATTGATTTTGAAAGTTTTTAAGGGGAATTGTGACTTGATTATGAAAGCGTTTTAACTGATAAGGATCGGATTTTAAGACTTTAAACTCCATTTTAAAAAAACATGCATGTATATCTTTTGAAAACAATTTAATGCCAAATAACTTTTTAATTTAATTGAAATCATTCTCCTCCTCAATCAATGACATAGGTTGTTGATTGAGAGATAGAGATTTTGACAAATAAGTCCTGATGATTATCAAAAATGGAGATCGACTTATTTTTCAAAGCATTTAGTTTTCAGCAGATAAATGTTTATAGAATCAGAGCATGGAATTTTGAAAACATGGTGAAACATGGCTCTGTTCTTTCTTTTAAAACCGGGTTATTGCCTGAAAATGACAATAAACCATTTATTCTCTTTCTCCCAATTTTTTTTTTTTTTTTTTTTTTTTTTTTTTTTTTTTTTTTTTTTTATAAAAATTCGAACAACATCTAAAGACCCGTGTCATTCTTTGAATGACAACATCAAGACCGTAGATATTATCGAATCGAGAGAAACATGACAAAATGACAATATTTTTTGAAGATTTTTCGAATTTTTCAAATTCTTATGGATTTTGAAAGTTTTATATTTTTCTATTTGATTTTTGAAGGTTTTATAATTTTGTATTTTGTTTTTCGAATAGATATATACAAGAGATAGATGAAGATAGACCTTTACTCCTCGTCTTCCTCCTGAAGACGTTTGAGAGTTTCTGGTTGACGGCTTTTCAAGCCAAGTCGTGGAAGAATAAACTCAAAACGTTCTCTTGGAAGAGCTTTGGTGAAGATGTCTGCTAACTGATATTCAGACCTCACAAAATATAGTTCCACCACACCTTTTTCCACTTGTTCCCTGATGAAATGATGTCGAATGTCGATATGCTTTGCTCTTGAGTGTTGAACGTTGTTGCATGAGAGAGCAATAGCACTTTTATTATCACAGTACAGAGGGATTTTGTTGAATTCAAAGCCATAGTCAGATAATTGAGATCTCATCCATAAGATTTGAGCACAACAAGATGACATGGCTATGTATTCAGCCTCTGTAGAGGAAATAGAAGTACTCATTTGCTTCTTTGAAGACCAGCTCACAAGCTTATCACCCAAAAACTGAGCACCTCCTGACGTACTTCGACGTGTATCTTGACAACCTGCATGATCAGCATCTACATAGGCCGTTAGTGACATACCGGTGTCCTTCGGGTACCAAAGACCCATATTGATGGTTCCTTGGAGATACCGAAAGACCCGTTTAACTGCTTCAAGGTGCTTTTTGGTAGGCTTAGCCTGGTATCTAGCACACATGCAAACAGCGAACAAGATGTCTGGTCTACTAGCAGTGAGATACATCAGGGATCCAATCATACTCTGATATTTCGTTTGGTCAATCATGATCCCTGAGAGGTCCTCATCTAGTTTGGTTTGGTCAATCATGGGGGTGTCAACAGGGTCACATGAATCAAATCCAAATTTCTTTAAAATCTCTGTTGCATATTTAGATTGATTTATGAAAATGCCTCTGGGACTTTGTGAAATTTGTAATCCCAAGAAAAATGACATTTGTCCCATCATTGACATTTGAAACTTTGAACTCATTTCATTTGAAAAACGATCACATTCCATTGGGTCTGTCGAGGCAAAAATAATATCATCAACATAAATTTGAACATGAATTAAATGTTTGCCTGACTTCCTGGTGAACAATGTAGGATCAACTGCTCCTTTGATGAATCCGGTTGATAGAAGAAACTTTGACAGTGTATCATACCATGCCCTTGGAGCTTGCTTTAAACCGTAAACAGCCTTCTTCAAACGATAAACGTGAGTAGGATGCTCTTGATTCACAAATCCTTCAGGTTGGCTGACGTAGACTACTTCTTTAAGATCTCCGTTCAGAAATGCCGTCTTTACATCCATCTGATATACTACCATGTTCTTACTAGCAGCATTAGCCAGAAAGATTCTGATTGCCTCGATTCGAGCAACTGGAGCAAAAGATTCTTCAAAGTCTATACCCTCCTCTTGAAGATATCCTTTAGCAACTAATCGAGCCTTGTTCTTCAACACATCACCATGCTCATCAAGTTTTACTTTGAAGATCCATTTGAGAGCTATAATCATAGCACAGTCTGGAGCAGGTACTAACTCCCATACATCAAGACGATCAAACTCATGAATTTCATCTTGCATGGCATTGAACCAGCTATCTTCATTCATGGCAGTTTTAACATCTTTTGGTTCGATCTTAGATAGTACGGAGTTGAAGAAGCACCATAAGGCATCGGTTGCGAGTTGTTTCCGGGTTGATACAGGACGAGAGGGATTTCCAATGATGTTGTCTAAGGGGTGATCGTGAGTCCATTTTCTGAGGTGTTCATGTGGCAGTTGTTGAGGAACTGAGGTAGCTGAGTCGATGTCTCCTGAAGAAGATGGTTCTGATGATGATTCAGGAGTAGCAAATATGTTTTCAAATGGAGCATCTTCAGGAGTCGCAAAGGGATTAACTTCATCATTGATGCCAGAAACATTTCCATGATGTACATTTGAAGAATGATGATTTGTTGATGAGACTGAAGGATCAGCAGCAGGTGCTTCTTGACTTAAAGATATTGATACTGAGGGATTGACTTCATTCACAGGAATATAAGCATCCTCTGTTGTAGGAATCAGCACCTCATTAGTAATTGAATCATACAGTTCATCAAACATAGGATCAAACAATTTCTTTACATCATCTTCAGATGGGGGTACATATGGAGTTTCTTGAGAGGAGTTTGGAACAAGGGATGAACCAATAGGACTGTTTTGAAGTGCGGGTCCTGAGCTGGAGTGTCCAGGAGCCATTTGACCGGTCAGCTCATCAAACGTAACGTGAATTGTTTCCATGATATTTCGGGTTCTTTTGTTGTAGATTCGGTATCCCTTTTTGTTTGGTGCATATCCAACAAATATTCCAATGTCAGCTTTAGCCCTAAGTTTGCCCAAGTCTTGACCCTCATTAGTTGGATAGCACAAGGCACCAAATACACGAAGGAAAGATAGATTAGGTTTTCTGTTGTGGACAAGTTCATATGGAGTTTTTCCATGAATAGTGTGAATTAGGGAACGATTTTGTGTGTAGCATGTAGTGGCAATTGCTTCAGCCCAGAGAAACATTGGAACCTTTGAGTAGATCAGCATTGTTCTAGCGGCTTCAACAAGAGTACGATTTCGTCTTTCAACTACACCGTTCTGTTGAGGGGTTCGTGGAACACTTCTTTGATGGCTGATTCCAACGCTTTCATAGAATTCACTAAGTTGTTTGTTGACAAACTCAGTTCCATTGTCTGTTCTGATAATTCTGACCGTTTTGTTTAGTCGAACCTGCAGCTGTTTGATGAGTTTGATGATGATATCAGGAGTTTCATCCTTTGTCCTTAAGAACTTGACCCAGGTGAATCTAGAGTAATCATCAACCACAACTAACACATATTTCTTCCCAAAGATATTCTGCACCCTCATTGGTCCACATAAATCCATATGAATCATATGAAGAACTTCTGTGACAGAGTTAGTAGGTTTGGGTTTATAGGCATACTTCTTGCTTTTTCCCAATTGACATGCTGAACAAAGATGATCCTTTTCATACTTTAGTCTAGGTAAACCTACAACTAAGTCCTTTCTGGAAAGATCGTTGATGGTGCCGAAGTTCAAGTGATTGAGACGACGATGCCATAACCATGACTTTGTTTTAGAAGCCTTTGATAACAAGCAGATTGGAGAGGCCCTAATCATGTCATCGATAGAGATGGTGTAAAGATTTGAGCCACGAGTTCCTTTTAACAGTTCCTTACCATTAAGATCTCTAACAAAGCAGGTATGTTTTCTGAAGGCTACTTCTAGATCAGAATCACAGAATTGACCAACAGAGAACAGCTTATGACCTAAACCTTCCACATAATATACTCTAGAGATGACACTATCACCAACAACATAATCTCCATAACCCATAATAGCACCGAGATGATCATTACCAAATCTAACAGTCCCGATGAATTTGCTCACGAAGTTCATGAGCCGCGACCGGTCTCCAGTTATATGCTTGGAACAGCCTGAGTCCAGGTACCACAGAACGATTTGAACGATCTGCAGTTGAACACAGACAAGAATGGATAACTGGATAATTGGGATCCCCATGCAAGAATGGGTTCCATTTGGTTAGTAACAATGTTTGGAACACCCACATCAGAAATAGAAGCATTCATATCAGAAAGTGAGGCAATGGAATCGTCATGAATAGATGCAGTACTAGTGTCAGTATTAGCCCTGTTCACAGTGTGATCACTTCTTAAGGGAATAGTTCTACCAGTAGGCATCCATTTTCTAGTGGGCATTATCTGATTAGTCTTAAGACCAACAGGTGTCCAATAAAAGCCTATTTTACTGAATGTTCTTCCTGTGGGTTTCCACTGTTTTCTAACTTTCTTTCGTTTTTGCCTTTTAGCCTTCTTAGCATGAATTTTAGCATTAACAATATTAACTGGACAATTAACATCATTAGGCAGAACATTAACACCACATTCATGATTAGAGACAGAATTCAAGCAAACATCAGTAAAAGGTTTGCAAATAGTATCGGAATTCGAATTAATTACAGTACGCCTATGGCTAATACTAGAATCAACACGATTCGTTTTATTCAATTCAAGCTTAAAGTTCTTAGATTGTTCTTTTACTCTCTTCCAGTGCACATTCTTAGCTTGAGAGGTCCTATCATTCCTTGTATTGTCTTGAGACTTTGACCTGCTCCCTTTAATGTCACTGATTACTCCTGTAGAGGGAATGGGAACATTAGTTTGTTTTACTACTCTTTGCACCACCTGTTTAGATGTGCTGGGATCTGAACTACATGTAGGTGCACTAAGGTTCACTTTCTTAAAACTAGAGGTACTGAGATTAGTACTCCTAGAAGGCATCTTTGAGTTCTCTCTCTTAGCATTGACAGATCTAGAATCTGAACTACTCAAGGGTACACTACGGTTCACATTCAAAATATTGGGAATCGAGTGCATATCATATTTGGCATTAGGCATCGAGCATGAAATCAAAGGGTTAACTCTCTCACCTAATGTTTTTGGGCATATTGTGATCAAGCATTCTAGGATTTCTTGAGATCGTTTGGCATATAAGCATGCATGTCCAATTGCATTATCATGAGGTTTCTCTAGCTTATCTTCTTCAACAATCTCACGCAGGCATTCTAAGCAATCCTTAAGAGATGAAAAGTATGTTTGAATAGCTAGTTTGTTGTTTCTTAGATGAGGAGGGACATATGTCATACACAAAGCATATTTATTACAAGAGTGAACCTTTGATACACCATTCTCCCCATTGATCATTGGCATTTTCCCTTTTACCTGACTCTTCAGATTCTCAATTTCCTTTTGCAATGAAGCTATTTGTTCGTTGTTTTTGTTACGAGTGACTTTAATTGATTCAAATAACTCATTGAAATGACGTTTAACCTTTTCATTTTCTTCTAGAAAACTTTCGTTTTCCTTTTGTAAAGCATTTACTAGGTTTTGAAGATGAAACGTTTGAGAATTCTGAGAATCTAAAGGAGGAGGCATTTGGGAGCCTGTCATATTGTTCGTTTGACCCTTTAATTGAGAGATTTGGGCTTTCAACTTTCTGATCGTGTTGCACTGAGCTTGAATCTGTTCATCACGTTTGTTAATTTGAAAAACTGCATCAAACTCTGGAGCATCTGAAGATGTCTTGACATTTGAAGTTTTGACATTTTCTTTAAGATGTTGATATTTTAGCTGTAAATTAAAATGTTCAACTTCTAGTTTAGAAAAATGTTTAACGAAATTGTCGTGATCATCCAGTTCAATTTTCTCGTTTAGTTTAGAATTAGTTTTTTCAAGCTCAATGACACGATCATGGGAGACTTTCAGGGCCACAGATAGTTCATGAAATTTGGAAGCATTAATAGAGCAATTTGAAGCAGTGAAAAACACATCTTGAGCAACACATTCAGTAATAAGATTCTCATTTAATGTATGCAAGTTCTTTCTTTCAATCTCATTATATTTCAGTGCACGCTCATAGTCACTAACTTCAACAACCATTGCATCAAATTCCTTTTCCATTCCCTTAATATCAGTTTCTATCCCCTTTTTAAGACTCTCAAAGTGATCTTTTAGAAGTTTTAAGAAGGGCATGACCTCAGTTAAATAACATTCTTTCATTTGTTCAAAACCCCTTTCTCCTTCAGTTATACCAGTGGGTGTGATCCTTTTCTTGCAAGTTTTCTCAAAATCAACAAATAGTTGAAATATAACGTATTGGCTAATTAATGTCTTGCTTTTAGTGGCAATTGTTCTAGGTACAAGATGCATTGGTGTATTAGGAGGATACACAGTCGCTCTAGGCATTTTCCAAAGGGGAGGGTTTGTTTCAACAATATTTTCCGCTTTCTGCTTATCTAAATCCTTTTTCCAGAAGACTTGTTCGGGAGTCAACAATGTCTGAGGCTTAAACTTGTTCAAGGAAATCCAGTTTTCCTTCTTGTAATCGTGAGGAGTGATAATTATGTTTTTCTCTTTGCATTTGGGATCATTTTGTTTCTTATTCATCTTTTCCCTAGTGATTTCATTTGATTTCTTATCTTCCTCAGTGCACTCAATGCAACTAGGTTTCTACCTAGGCTTAAGGATTTCATTACCATCATAAAGCACCTTATGAGCATTTCTAGCCTTTTTAATTACCTCTGGATTTGGTTCCTCAACAAGGGGAATGCTATGCTTATCGCTTAAGACTCGATGTTTAGTGACCATGTGAGCAGTCTGAATGGTGTTTCCTTGTATGTACAACTTGTTTTCAAGTTTGTTTTTCAAAGTTTTCAGATTAGAAAAATCTCTCAAGAGTTTTGATTCCTTTGCATTAAATTCTTGCTTAAGCATTTTCACATTTTCTTGAAGTTCTTGTTTTTGTTTAGCTGTTTTAGAAAGTTTTTCTTGCAAGGAATTTAATTCTTGTTTCAATACTTCTTCTCTAAACTTACTTTTTCTAATTACTGTATTTACATGGTCATCCATTTCCTACTCACGAGTGGTCAACTCAAATTTTGCACGTTGTTCATAAATAGCAACACGTTCTTTATAGGCATTTAGTTCAGAAATTACTGAATCATCAGGGGCACATGCAGTGTATTCATCAAAAACATAGTCATTGTTGACTGCAGAAGATGCATCACTTGGTACAACTTCACTTTCACTGTGTTTCACATCTTGATCATATGGGACAATATCGATATTACCCATATTTTCAATATTTGATTCAATAGTTTCAGTTGATTGTACTTTGTCATGCATCTGTTGCACATCAGCATCATCGTATAGTTTTAATACCTCTGAGATGAGCTTGTCATGGGATGGCCCAGCTAGTGGTGAAGAGGAGACCTTGGGAGAAACCATTGGAGAAATGCTAGCCATAAAAATTGTGTGTGCCGTAGGTCCATCATCCACATCAGAGTCGTATGCATCACAGTCAGCGACTTGAAAGGCATTCTGATGATTGTGACCTATCTCCTGAATAGGCTGCTCATCCACATCTGCATCATAGGTCTTGGCATTGCCCTCAGCAAGAAACAACAATTCCTCTTCATTCAAAGCAACCCCATTGTCCTGAGCTTGTGCCAGCAGCATCTTATCTCTGAAGTAATCAGCATTCTGTGGACGCTTTGGAGATGTGCAGTTCCTTTCAATGTGTCCCTCACCACCACAGTTATAGCATTTGATCGGCTTAGCTTGACCTTGGTTACCATTCCTTCCTCGATTCTGATTGCCCACATAACCTCTACCAGCACCACCTCTTCCCTGATCATACTGTCTTTCCTGAACTGGTTGCACCACGATCCTTCCATCTTTAACAGTAGCTTGATTGTGTGGGTTAGATGCTGTTCTGAGGTTGTTGTTGGTTTGTGGGAGAGAATTCATGTTTTGGCTAATCAGAAGAGCTAGTTGATTAATGAAGTTTCCCACGTGTGCATCAGCATCAGCTTGTTTGTACATAGGATCAGGAATGAGTTTGTGATTACCATTACCCAAGGGTATGACTTGTGAAGCTTTGGTTGTGATTCCGATGTTTGAGTAGAAGGCAGTTGAATCATTAGACGAGCTTGTCTCTCCCGGGTTGGTTTTGAACTGATTGAGAATCAATTTTTCAAACATAGCATGTCTCTCATTCTGAAGGAGGAAGGCATAGAGTTGCTCATAGTTTGTATTCTTCAATCCTTTAGTAAGCTTCACAGCGGTAACAAACTTGTGCCATTCGGGATTCATGTTGTTCACAAATTTTGAGTTCAACTGAATGTTAGGCATAGTCATTTTGATGTTCTTCATGTCATTAACTAACTTATGAAATCTCACATAGTACTCATAGACATTCTCATCTGGTTTCATCTTGAAGTGCTCAAATTCGTCATAGAGTTGTGATTCTCTGTCTTCCATAGTTAATTCTGAACCTGAGAGAAGCATCTTGACATTATCCCAAACTGCCTTAGCATCAGTGTTATGATTGATCAGCTTGTAGATGTCTTTAGGAAGACCTTGAAGAACAATGTTTGAAGCCCTGATATCTGCATCAAATCTCTTTTTATCCTTATCATCAAGCTCATCATACATCTTAGGTCTGTCCATTCCGTAAACAGGAGTACCATCTTCATTAGTATCAAGTATGTCTCTAGTCGTCTCAACTCGATATGGTCCTTCATCAATGGATTTGAGAATGTTGACACCATTTTCCTTTCCAAGGCAATACATTCTGATTCATTGAGCCCAAGAATCGTAGTCAGTTCTGTCAAGCATGGGTGGACGAGTATCTGAGCCAGCTGCTTGAACATCCTCGGCAACAGTGGAGATTACAGTAGGAACGTTGGTAGACATGTTAACAGATTATACGGGATTTTATAACTCTATGATTAAACCGGGAAATAGATTCTTTCACGGGATTTTACTAAATCAAGAGAAAACCGTAAACAATCACTCAAGTCGCTAGAAGATAATGCACTAAGTCGCTAGAAGATAATGCACTAAGTCGCTAGAAGATAATGCACTAAGTCGCTAACACTTAATTCGCTACACCACTAAGTCGCTAGAGTCCCAAGTCGCTAGACAAATGCAAGTCGCTAAGTAGTAACTCGCTAAGCCTCAAGTCGCTAGCAAAATTTTGGCAGCAATTCGCTACTCAAGTCGCTAAGGATACAAGTCGCTAAAGAGCAACTCGCTACAGACCAAGTCGCTACCACCAAGTCGCTACTCGTAGTGGAGAGTCCACTACTTGTACTTTAACTCGCTAGATCTAACTCGCTAGGTCTAAAGCTGTAACTCGCTACAAATTTGTAAAGCAAGTCGCTATGAAGAGAATAGTCCGTGAGCTAAGTCGCTAGCTTGAAAAACCATATAAACATCACTTTTCAATCCAAAAACAACCCAACCAAGATGATTCAAGCTTACCAAATGAAAACCTAAACACTTGTGATGATTCTAAACATAAAAGTACTAACAAAATTCAAACTTTAACACAAGAAATCAACCAAATGATGCAAAAACCACTAAACTTTTTCAAACTAAAAAACCACCTAAAAACCACTAGAAATCCAAAGATGTGCAAGATATGATCCAACCATGGCTCTTGATACCAATTGTAAGATATAACTTTTCACATACACATCAAACCATAACACAAAGTAGCATATAGATGGAATTCTAGAGAGAGAAAGTTAGAGGTTTAGGGAACTTAGTGAGAGAAAGTGAAAGATATTATTATGAGCTCCAACTCTCTACCTTGGGAGGTAGAGAGTATTTATAGTCTTACATAAATCGCCACACATCGGGCTGTGGATCAGGCATACAGTGGGTAAAGACCCGTCCGTCCTCCACGGTGTTACTTAACTAAATACTACTTAACTTAAAAGAACTACGACTACGAGCTTTCTAACGATTACATATACTTGAGGTGACCGACTCTTTAATGCCTGGAATTTCTAATTCCTAACAAAATCTTTAATTAAAAATTAAATTATAAAATATTTAGTTACAGCGTTATCCATATTAGGATTACGACGTAACCCTTTTGTGGAAAACTAGAAGGGGGGGATGAATAGTTTTACCAATTAAAACTTCCTTTTAATCTATTTAGATTGACTTATATCAATCTATTTGGTTGTGTGTGTTGGATGTTGATAAGCAAGCATATAGAAGATATGTAATGAAAGAAAAGAGTAAGAAGCACAAAACCACAACGCAAGTATTTATAGTGGTTCGGCTACAAGGTCACCTTCCTTTCCCTATTCCACTCCCCGAGTCACCTACTCGAGAGTTCGTAATCACTACACCAAGCTCCTTATGGCGGAGAAGCCTTCACAACGTCGCCTACTCTTTTTCCGGTACTAGGCTAACCACCGGGTTCTTTCACACCAAGGTGAACCACTCCTACACAACGTCGCCTACCCTTTATAAGGTACTAGGCTAAGTACCTAGTTCTTTCACACCTTAGGTGAACTACACCTTCACAACGTCGCCTACCCTTTATTAGGTACTAGGCTAAGCACCTAGTTCCATTGCAATGGAGGAACTACTACCACACTACACCAACGACTAATCCCAAAGGAGATCTACTCCTTTACAACATCATCAAGGATATCAATATCCTTGGATCCTATACTAGTCTATCTTGTACATCGAAACACACCATATCGATTGTACATCTAAGGCACCTTTCACTAATGCCTTTGACTAGATCTACAAGACACCTTTCACTAATGTCTTGTGTCTTCACTTTTAAGCACCTTTCACTAGTGCTTCCTTGTCTTGACTTTTAAGCACCTTTCACTAATGCTTCTTTGTCTTTGACTTCTAAGCACCTACCACAAGTGCTTATCCTATGGACGATAGATACCCTTCACTAATATCTTCGTCTTGACACTTGAGACATCTTTCACTAATGTCTTCAACACTACACTTCTTTGAAGAAAGAAAGGAATCATCAACAAGAGGACTTCAGTAGCCTTGATGATGAGGAAGCATAGCAACTCATGGACTTGAGCTTGCTCGACTTCAAAGGTGGTGATCTTGCCTTTAAGAGGAACCTAAAAGATCACACAAAAACAAAACTACAAACATAGATCTCTTGGATCTAAGGTTAGTGAGATCTAACTCAGGGGAGAAAGTGTGTTAGAAAGAGGATTCAAAGGGGTGAGTAATTATGAAGAAATGGCTCCCTATTTATAGGCAAATTTCCTCACTGTTCCCACGGATCCCTTCCACTTGGGATCCGGCTAGCACAAAGCTAGGGATCCGTGGAACGCTCGTCTTTACCCATGGGTATTTTTGGTTATGGGTTGATCCATGGTTTTCTTTCTAGATACAATGTACCTTAAGGATACATTGAACATGTATAAGTGGTATATATAAAACCATAGGTTATGGGTCAAAACCATTTGCTAGTTTTTATCTATTTAGTATATACTTGTTTTTTTTACCCATTTTAGTATATACTTGTTTTTACCCATTTTAGTATACTTAGCTTAAGTATGTGTTAACTTAATATGTAAACACTAGTTGTTGTACATATATATCTAGATTATAAAATCACTTATACTTGTTAAGCCAATATGTAAACACTAGTTGTTGTACATATATATCTAGATCATAAAATCACTTATACTTGTTTTAGTGTTTTATGTGAAAATGTGAATATGTTAGAAAACTATTAGTTCAAACCATTTACGTATTTTATTTGTTTCGTTAATATGATTTTACTTTTGTTATCGACAAAACATTAGAAGATCGTAAAATATAAATAAACGTTTTTACGGCTTATTTGTATTAACACCTTTCACAACATTTAATGTTCTGAAAATATTAGTTACGGCGTAACTATTAAGTAAATTACGCCGTAACCTCCTGGAGGTATAAAACCTTATACGGATTAAAAACTAGGTTTTACACAAAATCTTTTCACCGCCTACCAAAACAGTAATTTTTTCTCTCAAAAATTTTTCTATCAAAATTTCTTCATCTCATCATTCACCATGGCTGGTTAGATCTATTACTACTCTTTTTGATTCGTTTATCTCGATTATTCAATTAGGGTTTATATTTTAATATTTTAGGGATCTTGCTTATTTGAGTTTATTATTGCTATTGGTTTGATTAATTGATGATTATGATGACTTCCCCATGTTATTTTGATTCGTGTCCTATCACTATAGGTCGATTAGGATGTTTTGACTTAATTTAAAATGGTTTTGGGTCAAACACAAACCTAATGGGTTAGGCACGGTCCCTCAGCACTAATAGGTTTAAAATCTATAAAAACTTTTTACCACTTAAAAAAAATTGATGGTTCCGGCGTAATCTATTGCTTAATTTGACCATCTGAGGTGCTGAGTTTCTGGGGAAAGTTACGGCGTAACTTGGGGTAAGTTACGTCGTAACTGTTGATATCTGTAGTTACGGCGTAACAATTACGTTAAGTTGCGCCGTAACCTCAGGAATTATCTAATTACGGCGTAACTATAATAGTGGTTACGCCGTAGCTTTACATCAGTAAGGTTTGCACTTACTGTTATCTGTCTTATTTACAGGCACAAACAACCCCGCTCAATGGTTTAGGTTTCTGGCATACGATGATGCAGGAATTAGGCAATTGTGCCTTAATGAGTTCGAGAAATTAAGGAGAAAATTATTAGTCAACCGGAAGCACTTGATTTTGATACGTTTGATAGTTTGGCAAATGGGAAATCTAGTAGGACGTTGAGGAAATTCTGCAAGATTAAGTTCACATGAACATCAGGGTAGTTCACATGCAATGCGTGGTTAAGGCTTTTTAGGATCACGGAGCCAGTCATTCCGGAATATGTCTGGGAGTTCCTTGCTAGTGTTGAGTTTCGTACTAAGATTAAGGATGATGAGGTGGAGTCTTTGTTTTTCCAACTTGGAGGTGTGAGAAGAAGTTTGACTCTAAGGCAATTTACTATGAGAATGGGCTTGTATACTCAAGAAGAAACGGAGTCGGAAGCTTTTTGTAGGTTTTACAACACTTGTTGGAGGAGAAGGGATGAAACTCAAGACACTGCAGCCTATTTCAACCAGATTGCTATCATGGATGGCTATGATTCTAAGCAGCCACCATCCTACAAAATGGTGAGGAACCCCATTCGTCGATTGGTGCACCGCCTCCTTGCTTACTCTATTCGAGCAAGGCACTCTGCAAAAGAGAAAATGACTATGGATGACTTATACCTCATGGACGACATGGAAGGGGGGAACAACATCGATGTCCCTTTCTATTTGGCGAGGTTTATGGGTAGTGGTGCTAAGGGGTTTACATCTAGGAGCCCAATGTAGGGGGCTCATTTCATTGGGAGGTTGGCTAGGAGCTATGATCTGATGACCGATGCAGCTTTGGCTCGGATAACTTGTTGGATCGATATACTCTAACCAAACTAACTCAAATAGCTTGTTAAGGTTTAATAACCTTGGATAAATCCTAAGTTATTAACAAAGAAACACTGAGCAAACAATATTAAGTATGCGAAATTTACTTAACAAAGCTAAGAAGAATAACTTTAACTTAGAACGATTTTATTAATAACTCTAACTCTGCTTATTATGCAAATCTTTAATAACTCTATTAATATCGAACTTCTCTCTAAAAGTCTAATAAAATCACGTACATCTAATGCCAATCTAGGGGTCCTTTTATAGGCTCAAGGATACCCTAGTCGGTTTACAATTTGTATCCTTGTACGTCAAGTAATCTAACATAGAATATTCTAGAATCACAAGACTTTCTATAAACGAATAAAACAGTTCTTTGATCTTGCAATACTTTGACTTCATATGCACTACTTTGACTTATCATTTAGCAGTACTTTGATTAATCTTCAGCACTTTCACTGTTCAGCACTTTCATATCCCAACAATCCTCCCCTAACTTGAATTCTACTTGTTTGACTTCAAGTTCCTTTGTGAATTTATCTTTATCAGCTTCATCTTTAAGGACAAATTGTGTCTTTGTCTTTGGATCGTATCTTTGTAGTTTCTGTGCATAGTCAAAGTATCTTTAGAAATATTCTTGTATGGCATCATCCAGCAATCTCCATCTTTTCAGCAACACATCAACATATGAAAATTTGTACATTAATTCAGTTTAAGTTGCAAACTATTCTCATCACTTCTAGGTGTGTTAACTCCTGTGAGAGGTGAATCATTGAAAATTTAATGGATTTAGATCTCTTTACCAAAGCCATTAACTCTGGAGTAGCCAAATGTTTTGGTGTGTAAGACCATGGTACACTGATAACCATATGATTTTTAGCAAATCATCAACTATCAACAGATTTGATTTGTCTTTACCAAAAGCTGTACCCTTCTGGACTAGTTAGTTCTTTCATCATGGTGAACTAATTACCATATAATGGTTATTCCACAGCCTTTACCACAAGCCATTTTCTTGTGGGCTAGCCAACTCTTCACATTACTGATATGGTGAGTTGATTACCATCCAACTTATTAGCAAGTTGTCAACTAAAATCGGATTTGATATATCTTTACCAAAGCCGTTTGCTCATGGATTAGTCAATCCTTTTGTAACCATGGTGGATTGATAACCTATAGATATTATCATCTCAAAAACCATTTAATCAACCTTTGTTTCAAAATATTTGTTACTTAACAAAAGTTTTCTTCAAAAATCACTTAACTGGTTAAAAGCTGCAAGCAGTACTTTGATTAAAGTACTGTTTGATCAGCAGTACTTTGAATAAAGTACTGATTTATCAAAAATAATTTATTCAATTAAGTCTCATACCAGTTATTCATTGTCATCAGCAATAGTAGTCCAGTTGATAAACAAATTGATGATCATACAAGCAATTTCATTGTCTTCTTCAACTTCCATTCCATGCTCTAACATCCTCCTCATAAGCTCAACTATAAGAGGATATCTTCTATTTGCAAACATGTGAATCATTGTACCATTTTCCAGCTCTAGAACATGAACTCCAGATTCTTCAAAAAATCTCCAACAAACAATTTCCCAGCTCTCTTGATTCTTCCAAATTTCATCACTACTCTGTTCATCAGTTTCCCATGCAGTTGTGAGATCTCCAAGTAAAACCAAACCAATTCCTTCTAATGGATGATGTTCAAAATAATCTTTCACCACATCTATGATATGCAATAAATCCCATAGCCTGTTGAACACTCTGAAGCTTTCATCTTCTCTATGAAACATCAGATAGCTTCCATCTTTAGATTCCACAACTTCAAAAGCAATAATCTGAGATCTGTTCATCTTCATATCAGCATCTTCTCTGGAATATTCAAAATCTACTATTCTGAGATAATTTCTTAATTCATCCCAAGTTTCAGATCTTGACTCAACTTTTTCTTTCTTTGAAAACTGTATATCTTCAACTTCAGTTTTCCTTTTTCTTTTCAAACTTTTCTTTCTTTCTGCTTCAGTCCAAGTAGCTTCATCTTTATAATCTTTGATACTTGCAACATCCTTCTTATAAGCTTCTGTCTCGGCGTCATATAATCTTTTCATATCAACATACTTCAGCTTCTGCAATCCTTTATATCCTCGACTTTTCAAATAAGCCATCATTGCATTCCTTTCTTTAGCAAGATTTGGTTTTCTAGGCATAAAAGAAACAGGAATAGGTGACTCTAATGGTTCACTAGCTTCAGCATTCAATTCATCTTGAAACTTCTTAGCTGCTTCTTTATTCTGAGCTTCTTCAGCTTCCTTAGCTTCTCTATCTTTAGCATTTAATTCCTCTTGAATCTTTCTAGCTGCTTGTTCATTCAAAACATCTTGAGCAGCTCTTAACTGTGCTAAAGTTGGTGTGACAACCCGTACTTCCAGGTCATTTCTCGAAACAATTCATGCCTTACAATTTCAACATTTATCGTAAACTTGGTTTACTTGTTCCAAATTCGCGTAACCTTTATGGTTTAGCGGCGAATTCATGATCATATCATCACGAACATTTCATATGGACTAAGTTTAGTCTACATTTCATTAACATCATTTGCATCACGTTAGTTCATTCATGACATTGCATTTCACCTTTATCGCGTAAATTTTATATTAAATAAACGTTATCGCGTGAGTTATTATTTTGAATATTTAATCCATTACTTTCAAAAATGATCCCGACATATTTTTATATTTACATTTAGTTATAAAAACTATATTTTGAGTTTACTTAGTGTTTTAAATTTATTTTGTACATAAATCGTTAAAGTTATATTATTACGACGTTTTTCTTAAAAACTACACGAAATTTTTTATATCACTCAAATTTCACAAGGAATGTATTTTTACAATTTTTATAATATCATTATACTCTATTTTGATCTATTAAAATTTTACTTGTACCTAAAAGTACCATTTACTCTACAAGTTATTAATATTAACATATTTCCTACACTTTCTTACACATATTTGACAAACTACTTACAAGTTTAAAAAAAAAAAAAAAAAAAGATTTTTACCAAATCCCTCCCCCTTGGCCGACCAAGGGGAGGGTGGTAATTAATTGAGGTATGGTTTCTTAGATTGTTTAGATATACACATTTACTTAAAGTCCTACTTCAATCTTTCACCTCATAATTCACTAGTAGCAAAAATCACTTTTTTCTCTCTTTGTTCTTCACTCCCAAAACCGGCCATCAAGGGTTTTCCCAAGGGATCAACAAAATTTTTCAAGTTCAAGATAAATCAATCTAGAATCACACTCTTTATAAGGTTTTGAAATAAAAACCTAGAGTGTTTAGGCTAAACCTTGTTCCTTGCACCTCATCATATTAACTTGTAAGCATATCATTTATATTTTTCATATCTCCTTTTCATTTCATAAGTATCTCTTCATTTTTGGAGCAAGCATGCATGATTTGTGTTGTTTATACCATTTTTACATAATTTTTAGAAATATATATATATAAGGTCATCCTATAATTATCCCCTTGGTATATGTTGGTCTTGATGATGTTTAGGAACCCATGACACCCTAAGAAGGTGTATGGTAGGATTAGACTAGCTTTGGAGTTGATTTGAAGGGATTAGAATAGGTTTAGTACGAGAAAAACTATTTTCGATAAGTATAAAAAGTGTTCTGTCCTTGTTTTGTTTTTCTGGAAAATCCGACAGTAGGCACGAAATTTTGGCCTTGATATTTAGAAAATATACTTTAAAACGAATCCGTGGCCGCTTGAACGGATAAAAACGGAGTTATAACGAAGAAGTTATGAATTTTTAAAGTTTGACGACGAAATATATATTTTTCAGAAAATTCAGCAACCTATTTTTACTTTATTCGAGTAAAAAACGAGCCTTAAGCTTTACAAATTATTTCGACTTATTAAAAATATATTAGTATACTTCGATACGAAGCTAAGGACGTATTATACGTAGAAAACGGATTTGAAACGACTAAGATATGCACATTTTCATAAAATTGCCGTAACTATTATTTTCAGAAAAACTATATTATTTTTACGAGACAAGTGTTACGGTAACTAAAACGACCATATTGAGGGCTGTTTTTAACAAGGATGTGGAACTTTTTGGAACGAAATGTCTTCTAATAAAATCAAGATCACCGAGCATATTCTTCAAAACGACCAACCGTTTGTATAGCGGAGTTTTAATAAATTATTTACGGATGCTTAAAATTGGCCGAAACTCACTTTTCACACAACAATTAGACAAAATCACCATCTTTAACCCTTATTATATTTATGTTCGAGACCTCGATGTCGAAAACTTCTGAACTGAAACTTCTAGATTTCGATACAAACTTTCCAAAACCGTCGAGTTCGTTTCCTAACGTGCGACGTACACCATTTTACGACTAGTCTTTCAAAGCCATTTTTGTCACTTTCAAGAAATTTTCGACGACTTTATTTTACGACGAAAAATGAAAATTTCACTATAAATCATTACAAAACCATTGTAGGATGAAATTTTGACGTAAAAACTTGTAAAGTGATTTTTGAATGGTCAAGACGTCAAAAGAGTATTTTTCGACGATAAGTAATATTTTTCAAAACTCGCAAAATGGTATAAATAACATACGAAATGCATGCATAACATTACATTGCAACTCATTACATATCATATCATTCGTAATAGGTCCCGATTAAAGCATTCCGATATACCTCAGTGTACTCACTCTTGTCATCACACCAGTTTACCAAGTGAGTTTTCATAGCCCCGTCGTATACGCTTTTAATTATTTTCAAACCTACGGGGGAGAATACATTGCACAACATTTTTATTACGATACCAAGTATGTTAAATTCATTTACATTGCTTAAGTTACCGCATTTGCCAATTGAAAGTCCCCTTTACCTGAACATGAACCGTTAATCTTTGAAGCGAGGGTGAGTGGATAGATCTATCGAGGGTGACGCCTCCATCCGGGTTGGTGAATCCCAACTAGTCATACGGATGCATTTCATTTAATAACATTATTGAGTTGTCTGGCAAACACTCTATTGGGGCATACATTATGAATTGTCTAGTTTCGGTGTCATGAACTTATTGCAATTGTAACATTTTTACGTGACATGATTGTCATGCCTGATCTATACTTGCGTAGTCGTATAAAACATTTACTTAAACCTATGATTTCTCACCAACATTATTGTTGACCCGTTTTAGCAATGTATTTTCAGGTAACTAAGGTATTATCATCATGGCATGGTTAAGGAACCACATTTTGAGTCACGGCGTTGACTTATATTATTGTACATTATGGCACTTTATTTCAAAACCATCGTTTGGACTTGTAATATATTTGTATTTCCGCAAACTTTGTAACTTTTGGGACCTATGTTGTAACTCTGAATGCTTTTATGAAATATCCAACGATGTGTTTTTAAAACGACACTTTAGGTCGTTCAATATAACTGTGATTGTGGTGCTATGACAGTCAATCCCCCAGGAATTCCATTCCGCTGCAAAACAGGTAAATTGGGGGTGTGACAGTTGGTTTCTTCTTCTTTACTTCTACCAAATCACCTTTTCCTTTATCCTTAGGATCAATAGCAGGTTGAGAAACTCTTGATTGTTCCTCTTCTTGCACTCCTGGAATAGAAACAGCCCTTGGCTTTGATAAATCATGCATAATAGTTGCAATTAATTCATCATCACTAGCAGTATGTATTCTTTGAGGTGTATCAGCTTCCTCTGGTATAGCAGTTGTTGAGGGATCAGCTTGTTCTTCATGTGGAATAGTTGAAGGACCAGCTTCCTCTTCAAAGTCTAATACCCTTGGTGTAACCTATTCTTGTCTGTGAGTTCCAGTGAAAGCAGTACTTTGTTGTTCAGTACCCAATTCTTCAGACCTTTCTTCTTCAGTACTTTCAATGACAACATGTTCTTCAGTACCTTGAGGTTCTTTTTCCTTAACATCTTCTTTCAAATTCTTTTCTTCTAAATTCCTCCCCAATTGGACAGAAGATGGTTTATGAACCTTTTTACCTTTGTGTTTCTTCTTAAATTGCCTTCGGCGCTTGTTTTATTCCTTAACCCATAAGCGATAACGTTTGATAAAAGGTGTAACAAAATTCTTTAACCTTTTATACTTGAGCATCAACCGCTTAATCTGTTTTGCTTGAGCCTCAGTAGTCTTTTTCAACTTGACCAACTCCCTTGTCAAAACATAATTATCCAATGTTAAATCATCAGGGGCTAAAGTATGGGAAGCATCTCCTTGAAGTGGTGAATGTTCCTCTGGTTGAGAATCAGGAACAGATTGTTGTGGAGATGGAGAAGGTGAACCTGCAACATCCTCTTTAATTTCAGTACTTGGGGAAGCAGTACCTTGAGATGCAGTACCTTCTTGAGATTCAGTACTTGCAGATGCAGTACTTGCAGGTGCAGTACCTTCACTTTCTTCATCATCTTCAGCATCAGCTCTAACAGCTTGAACAACTTCCATCATAGAAGTAGTTAAAGGAGTGTCTGGACCTCTGAATAAATCACTTCTTCTCGCCATAAAGGTAAAAATCTTTGCTTGTTGTACAATAACAGGTAGTAAATCTGTAGGATTCGGTACATCAGCAAGTTGTTTGTTCAAGAAAACTTGTATAAACCTAGGATACATTAACCATTTTGATCCATGAGTGATGTGGGAAAGCATGCCATCTAGAATAAGCCTTGAAAAATTGAAAACACGATCTGTAGCCAATCCTACCATAGCAGATGCTATATTAGATTCAAATTGCTCCCATGAAGTACTTTTAGCACTAATACAATGAAGCAACACATGCACTAAAAACTTCCATTGAGGACAAAATAGTTGTTTCCTGAATGTTTGTTCTGTTAAAGACCCTTCATAACCAAGGTGCCCAAAAGTTTCCCAAATCAAATGCTTGTCAAAACAAATAGCCCTTTCTTCATCATTAAACAATAAGTCTTCTCGAATAGAGGCTTCAGTAATCTTCACAGTTCTTCCAGCAACTGTAGCCCTAATATAAAATTCATCATTCTCCATATTATCCCTTGCAGTAGCCCAAAATTCTTGAATCCAAGGTTCAATGATATCCGGCTCCACTAAAAGAGCATAACTGATTGGCGACCCAGTAAGATAATCAATTATATCATGAAAAGCCTGATTATCGTCAGTCTTGTCTAAATTTGCCACCATATTGTGCTTTGAAACAGTAGGATGATTCGCCATTGTTGAGTATGTAAGCACAAGTAGAGATATAATCGAATAATAAAGAGATGGTGATAGAAATATGGAAAAGATATGAGAATATCAAGATAAGAGGGAAAATTGGAGAGTAGTTATTTATAGGTGAGATTTGAAAAATCACAGAACATAATGACAAAGTTACCGTTAGTAGAATTACCCCTCAATATTACCGTTGGAACAGTACTTTAATAAGACAAACAGTACTTTCTACGTGTGCAGTACTTTCCCAAGCAGTACTTTCCAAGCAGTACTTTCATAAAAAACAGTACTTTTCCAAATTCCTCTGTATAAGCAAAGTATACATAAATATCCTCCCCTCAAACAATGCACAGGACTATACTAATACTAAATAGTCATACCCTTAAATGTAGCTCAGTAGTTAATCATGCCAATGCTTACCACCAAGTTATTGAATCTTGAAACATCAAAGCATTTGGTGAGTAAGTCAGCTACATTATCATCTGTGTGAACTTTGACCACATTAATGAGCCTGTGCTCATAGCAATCTCTGATGAAGTGATGCCTAATCTAAATGTGCTTGGTCTTGGAATGGTAAACTGGATTCTTCACAATACAGATAGTACTCTCATTATCAATATTGATAGGAGTATTCTTAAAATTGAACCCATAATCCAAGAGTTGATTTTACATCCACAAAACTTGTCCATAACAACTTGCAGCAGCTACATATTCCGCTTCAGTAGATGAGGTTGCTGCAATTGTTTGCTTTTTACACTGCCATGAAACTAATCTTCTTCCAAGATATTGGCATCCTCCAGTTGTTGATCTTCTGTCATAACTATCACCTGCATAATCACTATCTGAAAAAGCCTCCAAGTGAAAAGGTGAATCCCTGGGGTACCACAACCCTAACTTAGGTTGTTGTTTCAAATAACAGAAAATTCTCTTCACTGCATTCATATGAGAAATCTTTGGTGAGACTTGATATCTTGCACATAAACAAACTGCAAACATGATATCAGGCCTAGATGCAGTAAGATACATAAGACAGCCAATCATTGATCTGTATAACTTGACTTCAACTGGGTGTCCATCTTCATCCTTGCCCAATGAGTTAATTGATTAAATAGGTGTAGTGACAGACTTCATGTCATCAAAATTGAACTTCTTAAGTATGTCAGAGACATACCTGTCTTGACTTATGAAAATCCCTTCCTTTGACTGCTTAACTTGAAGTCCCAAAAAGAAATTTAACTCACCTATTGAACTCATTTGAAATTCTTTCTGCATCAGCTGCTCAAACTCCTTAACCATAGACTGTTTGGTAGCTCCAAAAATAATATCATCAACATAGACTTGAACTAACATGATATCCTACTTGTCTCTTTTGATAAACAAAGTCTTGTCAATAGCTCCCCTCCTGTAACCATGTTGTAATAAGAATGTGGAGAGCCTCTCATACCAAGCTCTAGGTGCCTGATGAAGGCCATAAAGAGCCTTAACCACCTTGTAGACTTTGTTAGGATGTTTAGGATCTTCAAAACCAGGAGGTTGTTTTACATAAACTTCTTCTTTTATAGTGCCATAGAGAAAGGCACTCTTGACATCCATCTGGTAAACCTGAAATCCCATATATGAAGCAAAAGCAAGAAATATTCTAATAGCTTCAATCCTTGCTACAGGAGCAAATACTTCATCATAATCTACTCCTTCTTCTTGTTTGTAGCCTTGAGCTACTAACCTTGCCTTGTTCTTGATGACATTACCTCTTTCATCTCTCTTGACTCTGAAAACCCATCTGGTTCCAATAACTTTCTTCCCATCTGGAAGATCACATAATACCCAAACTTCTTGAAGTTTGAATTGTAGAAGTTCTTCTTGCATAGCTTCAACCCAACTTTCTTTTGTCAATTCTTGAGAAATATTCTTGGGTTCCTCTTGAGAAATAAAACAAGTAAACAGACATGTTTGATGTTCCTTATGATTCAGCCTGTTCTGTTTATAGACAAAGCTAAGTAAAGCATTATGAGGTTTAGTAAAACTCTTAGCTTTATGTCTTGTCATCACTCCAGAAGTAGAAGGACCAATGATTTGATCAGCAGGATGATTCTTATGAATTCTTAAGATTGGAGACTGTGGAACTCCATACGCATCATCCAAGTTAGTATAATCAGCACCTTCATTGGAATCTGAGAAAATACCTTCATCTGCAAACTCATCATCAGTTTCCTCTAATCCAGGCATGGTAGGATCATCCAAATCATCTAAAGTACTATCAACTGGTGCAACAGTACTTTGCTCGAAAGTACTGTCCAAAGTACTATGAGAATATTTTTGCAGTATTAGTCTTTTTCTTTGCTTCTTCATAAGCTCTTCTTTGTTCATCAGAATAAGAATGTGCCATTAAATCTTGTAAAAGAATCTGATTAAGTGTCTCTTGAATATCTTGATCCTTAGCAGATAGTGAAGATTTTGGTATATCAGTACTTTGCGCTGGTGCATCAGTACTTTGTTTTGGATCTTTATCATTAACAACATCAGGACTAATATGAACTCAATGAACAACATACTGTAATTCTTCTCCATCATGTACAGGTTGATTTTCTTCTCTGACAGTTACATAATTCATAGAAGGAGTTAGAACTTTAAGATCAAACATCCAATCAGGACCTTTACCCTTCTGATTGTCTTGATCTTCTAAAAACTCAACATGAAGACAATCTTGAATCTTCTTAGTGACTCTGTTGTACACTCTAAATCCCTTACTGTTGGTACAATAACCCAGTAAATATCCTTCTTCAGACTTGCCATCAAACTTTCCCAGATTATCAATTGTGTTTAAAATAGTGAGAGGGCATCCAAAAGGCTTCATAAAACGAATGTTGGGTTTGTTGCCCATCAGCAACTCATAAGGTGTCTTCATCTGTGGTTTGGTGACTGATACTCTGTTAAGTACATAGCAAGCAGTACTTACAGCTTCAGCCCAGAATTGAATAGGTAGTTGTGAATCTGCAAGCATAGTTCTGGCTGCTTCAATCAAAGTCCTATTCTTCCTCTCTGCAACACTATTCTGCTGTGGTGTTCTTGCAATACTGAACTCCCTCTTGATTCCTTTGTTAGCACAAAATTCATTCATAAGCTTGTTCTTGAATTCAGTTCCATTGTCACATCTAATACCTCTGACTTTGAGTCTCAATTGGTTTTCAAGTGCTATTATTAATGTCTGAATAACATCAAAAGTATCATATTTAAGTCCCAAGAAAAATACCCAACTGAATCTACTGCAACCATCTGTAACAACCAAGCAGTACTTTTTCCTGTTTAAACTTGCCACAGAAACAGGTCCAAACAAATCCATATATAACAGCTCCAAAGGTTCTCTAATTGTCCTCTCCTCAAGCTTCTTACAAGAAGCTTTGTGTTGTTTACCATTTTTACACGCCAAACAGGAGTGATCATTCTTGTAAGTCTTTAAAGGTAAACCTCTAACTAAATTGCCTTTGACCAGTTTGTTGATATTCTTGAAATTTACATGGCCCAATCTCCTATGCCATAGATGTGCTTCTTCAGTTGTTGCTTTTGCCACTAAACAGGTGGCTCTTCCATAAGAGTGAAGACTCTTCATGTCCAGACTATACACATCATTGGTTCTTGGTACTCTGAGTACTACCAAGTTATCATCAACAACCTTGAATTCAGAGGAAAGGATGAGACATTCTGTGTCAATGAATAACACAGGATGCTTTTTATCATAGATTTGAGAGACTAATAATAAGTTGAACTTTAGCTCCTTCACATATCTAACATTCTCAAAATCTATACGCCCTGCTTTGATAGTTCCTTTCCCAGTAATCCTTCCTCCATTGGGATCATTCCCAAATGCAACTCTTTCTCCACTAATAGATCTAAAATCAGACAGAATTTCCTTGTCTCCTGTCATACTTCCAGAGCAACCACTATCTACAATCAAATGATCTTTAAGCTCCTCCTCTGGGTTGCCCTGCACAAAAATTTAGAGAGTTAGTTTATTTTAGGAACCCAAGCCATTACTGACTTGTGTTCCCCTTATGGAGTTACAAACTCAAATTCTTTGAGTATGTAATTTCCACTGTTTTTCAACACATGATCCAGAATTATCTTTTGATTTTTAGCATGTGGATTTTCAAAACTTTCTGGATTTTCAACAGAACTCTCTTTTACAAATTCATTCTCTTTTTCTTGTATTATGAAAACATCTGATTCACTTTTTGTTGAAAGTATTGTTTGTCCCTCAGCAGTACTTTCCCTCTTAACTCATTCTATTTTAACACTTGGTTCCTGTGATCTAGATCCCCTATGTGAATTATAGTACCTTCTAGGTTGATAATAATGAGATCTCCTAGGATTCCTATTTGCAGTACCTTGGTTTGACTGAGCAGTACTTTGAGAAGGTACTGCTTGTGAAGGTACTAATGGTTTAGAAAAGGGTCTTCTCTGGTGGGGGTACCTATGATCTGGTGAGAAATTGTTGTGATTAACCCTATTAGAATAATTCCAAACTGGTTTGTTCTCTCTAGGTTTCTGGTTGGCAGACCTATTCTTTGGAAATTTCCTAAGGTATTCTGAGTGATGTTCACAATCCTTGATAAGATGAGTAGGACTAAAACACACAAACACACAGTTTTTCACCCATACTCCCAAAGTGACTTCTTCTATGTCTATGACCAAAGCTATTGTGCCTTCTAGGTGAATGATTAAACCTATTTTGACCAAAATTATCACAAAAAGGTTTAGCAGTATTGTTTTGAAAAGGTTTTCCTAAAGGTACTGCTTGTGGAGCAGTACTTTGAGTAGAAGGTACTGCTTGACTTTGAAATTTTGGTTCAACAGTTTCTTTTGGGGTTTCAGTCCTAGATTGACCAATAAGCTTCTTTCTAAACTCTAGACTGTCTACACCAAAACGTGAAACATCAGGTCTTATAGGTTGATGACTACCAACTGGATGTGGAACAACATGATAACCTTTGTCTTTCTTATACTCAGGAGGTGAATCACTAACTGAACCCTCATTACTAGATGTGTCTACATAATTAATGAGTTCATCATCACTAGTGGTTATATCTTCTAAGTCATCCTGATCACTAGATGTGTTTTCTTCTATGTTATCAAAGTCCATACCAAAACCTAAGGCAGTTTTAATGTATGCTCTTCTCTGTTTTTGAACATAAGTAACATGTGACAGACCATATTCTTTCCAGGCACCAAACTTTGCTAACATATCATCTCTCTCCTTAGTTAGTTTCTCAATTTTAGCAATTTTACAGTTTAATTTCCATTCACTGAGTTTTAACTGGTAATCCTGTTGTTCATATTTTTCAGCCCAAGCCATTTCATTATTTTCATGTGTTAATATTTTAGCTTCCATTGACTCTAAGGTTATTTGATAACCTGCTACCTCAGACCTAGCCTTAATACAGTTATCTCTTTCAAACACATAATTATTTAGCAGTTTTTTATAGAAATCATGACAATTTGAGCATACCTCAGAGATAGGGGTTGAACTTGGTGAAGTAGCTACCATTGCAAGTAGAACAGGATCATCTTCACACTCCAAGCTTCAGTCAAATCCTCCATATCCATCTCCAGATTCCAAAGTAGCATGATCAACTTCCTCATCAAAAACAGTGCTCCAGTCCAATTCTTCTACCGAATCTTCAACTGCTTCTTCCACTGCTACCATACAATAAGTCACTGGTTCATCATCAAACTCTTCACTCCAGTCAACTTCTGACAAATTCTCTTGAGCAACCAAAGCCTTTGTTTCAGTAATAGGGATTTCTTTTAGATCCAGCTTTGGTTTCTCAGTCATCCTGTTTGCTTGATACTTAGCAAACCTGCACTCCCTTGCAAAGTGTCCAGTCTTTTGACAATTGAAGCATTCAATTTTGGATTTGTCAAAAGTTATCCCCTGTTTTGGTTTGAAATCAATGCTCTTTCCAGTTTTCTTCATGTACTTCTTGATCCTTGCAGTGATCAAAGCAACTTGCCACCTGATATCAATCTCTTCTAAAGCATCCTCATCAATCTGGGAAAGATCTTCTTCATAAACTACAGGTAAACTAGCTTGTTGAGCAAAGAAAGGGCACACAATTTCATCTGAATGCATAGTAGTAGGTGGTAGGGTTTGCTGAGCATAGGTGGGAGCAGCATACGAGACAGTACTTTGAGTCACAGTACTTTGAGTTGGAGAAGCAGTACTTTTAGTGGAAGTACTGCCCCTCTTTTCAGATGATAGAAAAGCAATGCTGTGAGACTTAGAACTTGGTTGACCATTCATCTCATGCTCATATACCTTCAGATGATTATAGAGATCATCAAAGTCCATGACATCCAAACCAGGTTGTCCTCTGATCATTGTAGCAATCACATGCCATGTAGATGGCAAACTCCTTAGAAACTTCAGATTTGCATCTTCAACTGAAACTTCTGCCTGGTATAGCTCCAACATATTGAGAAGATTTTGAAACCTATCATATGCTGCATCAAGACTCTCTCTTTCACCTACAGTGAAAGTTTCAAACTGTTGCTTCAGCAGATTTCTGTGCATCTTCTTAGAAGCTTCATTCCCTCCAAATCTGGTCTTGAGAACAGCCCAGAGCTGCTTAGCATCTTTAGCATCATGAAATTTGAGAAGATGACCATCTGGAATGGCAGACAAGAGAATATTAAGTGCCTTCTCTTGATTCCTTAAGGTTGTTGTAGGTAGGACTGCCTTAGGTGCTTTAAGTTGTCCAGGAATGTCTACAGTTTCTGGAACTACTTCTTTACCATTGACAATTACATTCCATAGAGCATGGTCTGTAATGGCAATGTATTGCCTCATCTTCATACACCATAGGTCATATTCGCCCTTCTTGATGACAGGAATCCTCATTGAGGTGATGGAAGGTGATGGAACTGAATCAGTCGACATCTTTAGGTATGTAGAAGGTTTTAGGATTTCTTCTTAGTCAGAGTTTCCACACAAGCTCTGATACCACTTGTTGGATCGATATACTCTAACCAAACTAACTTAAATAGCTTGTTAAGGTTTAATAACCTTGGATAAATCCTAAGTTATTAACAAAGAAACACTGAGCAAACTCTATTAAGTATGCGGAATTTACTTACCAAAGCTAAGAAGAATAACTTTAACTTAGAACAATTTTATTAATAACTCTAACTCTGCTTATTATGCAGGTCTTTAATAACTCTAATGTTAGGTCACTAGTTTTACAAACACAAGTCATAGAGAAAGAGATAAAGGCGGATGAACAAGCTAAACACACACACACGCATAAACAATAATACGGTTAAGGGAAAGAGTGAGTGAAAGAGAATAACTTGAACAACCAACCCTCAAATGAGGGTTTACAAGAGTATTTATAGGAGGGAACCTAGGGCAACACTCCTAGTTCCCATCCTTTCTTATGTGGGCTTGGGCCTAAGCTTATGGGCCTTCTACATAAGCTTGACCTTAAACAAACATAAAGGCCATAATAAAGCTACCTATTACATATGAAATATAAATACTTGAAATACTGTTTAGGAGTGATTCCAACAATCTCCCCCTCAAGTATATATGAATGTAAACGGTGAAGGCGTTGATGTAATAGTAGCTGTGACGTCTTCTGACATTCTTCTTTCTTGTGAGAGGAATTGCCTTGATTTGAACCATCTCCCCAGTGTAGAGAGATAGTTATCTTTGAACAGTTATGCTTCGACGTCATCTTTAACTTTGTTCTTTGATCATTGTTCTTTGTGGTGAAAGTGATAGTATGTTGTTGTCTGCATCAGTCTGCCTCAGGTCTGCTTCTTTGCTCCAGTGTCTCCACGTTATTCTTCAACATGCTCACACGCTCTTTGACATTGGAATTCAATACTGGTGAAGTTCTCTAAGTCTTTAACTTTGTAGATTCTTTGGTTTGACGAAGAATCATTCTGACGGTTGTGTTGCTTTAGAATAGAACTTCCATTAGTGATGATGTTGGCGTGAGCATGAGAAGAATCAGCACGATCATCCCGTTCTGGAGCTTCCATAAGAAGAAAACATTTCAAACAGTTAATAATAAGCGGTTTCCGGCACTTACAAGGTTGAACTTCGAGAGTGTTAACAGCATAGTGTGAAAACACAACTCTAATTCTTACAAAGGCCGTTCCTGAACTGGAGTCTCACAAGTGAGATAACGCGATGTACCGAAGTACATCTACAGTTCAGATGAGTCGCTGAGGTACACCGAAGCATCACCTCACGACTGTAGACCGTTTGAGACACACTCCGCGTAATCCACGGGGAGTTACCGAAGTGACCTGCTGTCAGGGCTGTTTGATGTTGACCCTGGCAGGAGTTTCCATTCAATCACTGAGGATCACAGATGTGAACCTCTCATAAATGTTCTCGACAGATTGCTAAGATCTGTGAAGGACTCGATATGAACCACTGATAATCTTATTTGTTGATCATCAAGTGATTAAATGTCAAGTGTTCCTAAGAGATCTTTTGATGAATCTCGTGGCTCTAGACTCAATAGTGCGTTTTGGTTTTCCTGAGCGGAGACTAGGGAGAGGGTCTCCTTCTTCAATACCAGCGATCTCTAAGAGAAAGCCAATAGTTTACGTAGGGTTCCCTGTGAGAATGAAACAAGCTTCTGTTGAGAGAAAATTGAGTGGCTAAGAAGGTTTAGTGCATGCGTCACTGGGTCCATGACGACTTTTAATCTTCAATACCGGTGTCACTAAGTGATAACCAGTAGCATATGAATTGAACCCGGTGTCTGCCCTAAGTTGAATAATCTGGAGGGCTATTTCTTTTCACCCTTTACTTTACATTTCTTTTTGATTCTTCAACTCCTTCTTTCTCCGATTCTCATTTTCTCCTTTTTACAATCATTCCTAAGGACTTCTAATCACTAACTAATGGTAGTGTCCTTGGGTAGATCCCTCCGGCTCTGGCGGATCATAGGACGGTTATTCCTAACCTTAGTCACCTTATAACTCCATGACTAACCTATGTTTGCCATTAAAACCACTGTATGTGAAAATATCTCTCAAAGGGTTTGTTAATGAAAAAACATGTTTGAACCACTGTGAGAGATGATGTTTTGCATAAATACTCCCCCTCCACATGTGCTTAATAGTTTTAATGGTTAACTGCACAGTGAGGAAAGAGCGCGCACTTTTTGAATTGATCCACTGAAGATAGACAATCCCCCGCGAGACACGGTTACGTTGCATAGTTAAAGAGTTACATTGTCAGCTTTTAGGTGACAACTAGCTCTAATAACTACCTTGAAGGTGTAGACAAACCTCAAAAGGTTGTCATACCCGTCAGAGTTCATGTCTATCAAGAGTTTCTCGAATGGTACTTTCTACTTGGACAAGTCCTTTGCGAGACACGTTTACATTACTAGCGAACTAGCTTGAAATTATTACCCGTCCAGGACAAGTCTTTTCGAGTTACTAACAGTTTAGTACCGTCAATTCGTTGGTTAAGTCTGAGGTACACAAATTCATTTGCATTTTGTACAACATATTTCTTATCACACAATTTTCTCCCCCTCAAAAATGGCATATAAAATGTTATTTTTGAACGGTTGACAATAAATATGACCATTTCGAGTGTTACGGGAAGACGACCACTATGAACAATTTGTGAGCAAAGTTTTAATAAAAATACTCCCCCTCAACTAGTGATATAAACGGTTGAGGTTTTGAAAAATCATATGGGGAAGTACTTGTATTTTTGAGCAAAACCTTGAAAAGTGAAAGGTCTGATAGGTTTTACTCAAAAATAAGAAGCTTTCGCTCCTTTTATAAGGATTGTGGCACTGAGGCGTACCACAGGGTCCTTTCTTGACAATTACGGGTTGTACACTGTTATGTGTGCACAAGCCATTGACATATATAATCAATCATCCAAAGTTATATGAAAGAACCAATTCAAGGAGTAGCAGGGAGTCCAGTGATTTTTCCAGGAGTGCAAACAGGGCGTTGAAAACCAGTAATGTTCCTCCTGGGTCGACCACCAACAAAGCTCTCCAATCGTCTGAACTGATCCCTTCTGAACAACCTTTCATCAATCTTTCTGATGATCCTTCTCACATCCCTTCTGTCCTTAGAGTTCCATCGCTTTGGATTCCCAATATTTTCATGTATATCCTTCAACCGATAAGCCAATCCATCCCTGACCAGCTTCAAAGTGTGATCCCCAAATTTGTGAAGATCGCCACACGCCATTAAGCAGTTTCGTTGAAGTTCACTTCGGTAAACGACTCCGAAAGGTTTACTGATGAGCGTAAGTTGTGTAAGCTGGTTGATGTCGGGAAGATCAAGTTGTGGTGGAGTGAAGTTTACACGTTTCTGATAAGATTCAACGGCAAGCTGAAGATCTTCAACACGTTCTTTGATAACAATGCGTCTGATGAAGATGAGCAGTGACTTGATGAATTCACGTTGTACTTCAGTTGGAAATTGTCTCATGCGACCTTGAACTTTGGCAAGGTACATGTCTTCAATATCGTTGATGTTCAAATTCTCAAAGTCAGCTTCAGAGAATGCATAGTCCCTTTCGTCTTGTCTTTTGACTACAATCTTTTTGAGAAAAGTGTAGTCCCATTTAGACGAAAGACCAACATGTTGGATGGCAACAATACTTTTAGTACTGAACATTGCATGTTGAGACTTCTGAACCAAGCAGCTTCTGTAGTAGATTCTTCGGCCTTCCGGCCAATGGTGAATCCCATACATTGCATCTTGGTCATACGCTACCACTTTGTGGGAGAACATGTGGGTAGCACGTTCCTCGATGGCTATACAATCAGAGTATATTGCAGCAGGGAATGGAAGTGTCAGAGATGTAGCGTATTTCCTAGAACCATCGCCACCGTGTTGAAGAAAATCTAAGTCTTTGTTGAAGAAATGTCTGAAGGGAATCCTAGGCTGATCAGGTTGGCCAATTGTGGGTAGAGGTCGAGACCAGTCGGTGTAATATGGAGGATTGTCCCGTTTGGTGAAGTCGATGTTTGCTTCTGGGTTGAGCCAATCCATATTGTTAGACATTGCTCGAGCAATGTTTTCAAGGTGATATTCAACCTCGATTGCACTTTCCGAGCTGTTTTTCAAAAGTAGGAATGCATCATTCTTGATGCGCTTCAACTCAGATTTCGTCATCTTCTTCACGCGGAACCTTTCTTGCAGAATCTTTGCATGCTCCAAAGTATTACCGTCTACCAATTCTTGACCTTCTTCAGGGTAGGGAGTGTTGTTAATAAGTGTAGCAAACCATTCAAATTCTTTAGTTTTATCGTCATCTAGCCATGATACGACGTCAGTATGAAGCGTCTTCTTCTTCTTTTTCGAAGGCTTAGATGATGATACTGGTTTCTGTCCTTGTTTGGGAGAGGTGGGTTGTTGTAGGGGCTCAAGGACCTCTTCATCGTCACCACCCGTATACTCAAAGTAATCACTTGTTTTTTGAGTCAGGGGCGGTAACTCGGAATCGTCCCGAGGTTTATCAGTAGAGGACCGAGGTGGAGGAGACTTTTGTTGAGAAGAAGTCCGTTGTAGAGGAGGTGGCATCGAGGAAGATTCACTAGACTGCTTCTGACGTTTTGGTGAAGAGTCTTTATCCTTATCATCGTCATCTCTTGGTCGTTTGGGTTGATCGGCTGACTCCTGGCATGATGATCTGAGTTGAAAGTCAAGTAGATTTTCGAAAAATTTAGCTTCATCTAAAGTAAACGTTCCAGATCGCTTTGACATTTGCATCACTAGTTTAGCGATTAACTCAGATTTAGAGAGATCAGCTTCTTTGGCCATTGTATGTTTAACCAATGCGACGATGTTAGGGGTGAGTTGTCTGGAAAATACTTCTCTAGTCACACCAGGGACAGTGTCGAGAAGAAACTTGTGAGTATGATCTCTTGCTGTCTTCTCCAGTTCCTTTTGGACTTTAGGAACGATATCCTGAAGGTACTTGTTAGTGTAACCTTCGATCATTTCGTTCAGTTCCTCTTTACGATGATTCTTCATGAACTTCTGAACAAATTCCCTTTCTTTCTCCATCTTGTCTTTCTCATCATTTAAGTACTGAATCTGGTCAGCAAACCAATTCAGTTTTCTGTAAAGTATGTCCTTCTTTCTGACTTGTTGGACAGCTTTCACAATTCTTTTATGAGTTTGAGAAATCCAAGATTTAGGTGGTTTCTTCACGGATTTGGATGATGATTTGGTTGACTTCTTAGATGGTGGTTGTGATGAATGAGACGAAGAATCCGATGATGATGAGATGTGAGGAGATTCCGGGTCCTTTGGTGGTTCAGAAGTTTCCTTCTGTGAGCGTGTAGGACTATCCAGAAGAAACTTCGTATAATCATCATCTTTATCTTTCTCAGTTTCTAGTTTCTCAAAATCATAGTCGATAGTATCCTCCACAAGCTTTTGTTGTTGCAGAAGAGTGGTGGCACCAGATCCCTTATCGGGTCGATTAACCGCATCAGGATCTGGAGAGGAGTGGGCAGCACCACTTGATCCTCCGGGGCCACCCATTTGATCTTTAGCAAATTCTTCAGCTTTTTGAAGGTGTCTGACGATTTTAAACTTCGTCCTGTATGATTTATCCAGTTGCTCTTCTTCTTCTTCTTCAGAGCTCTCATCATAAGGTACAATAGCTGGAGTCTTCCCTTTATCTTGGACAGCTGGAGGACTTGGAGGTTTTGTTACTGAGGCAGGTGTTTCGGTTGCAGTTGCAGAGTAATGAAACTCTTCATCTGTATCAGTATCTTCAGAGCTCTCGTCCCTAAGTTGTCTCTGTGGTTCAAGTGTGGGAATAGGTTCGGCTTCCTTTACGGGAAAAATCCTTTTAGAAGGAGGTTTCCTTTTAGGAACCTTCCTTTGACTCACAGTACTTGTTGCGCTTCCTGCACTTCCTCCTCTGGTTCTTCTTACAGGTGTTCCAGAAGATTTTTCGTCGAGATGACCAACTTTTCCTTGTCTTACTGCTTCCAGATACCTTTTGTACGTTTCGAGCTTTCTGACATCTTCAGTTAGAAGGAAATCTGGCAACACAGCACCTTGTTTCTTTGTAGACGATTCCTTGATTCTGACAGATAGAATAGGTTCCGTCAACATATCGTGATTATCGGGGTCATTGAGCCTCTTGGGAATATCAGGATGAAGTCCAAGTGCTCTCTGGATCAACAGTTTAGTATATCTGATGTAGGGAATCTTTGAGCCAAGCTTGTTGAGAAATGACATCATGTCATCCCAAATCAGAGCTTCGATAGCGATGTGTTTCATGTTGACCAATGCCCAAAATATTTGCAGTTCCATGAGCTTAGGATGCTCATATCCACTGTCACGACCAGAAACAGACTTGGTGATGATCATGTAGAGAGTTCTCCAGGGTTGAGGAATACTCTTAAGCTCTACGTGAGAATGCTTAGTGATTAATCCTGTAGCCTCGTCATAACCGATATCGATTAAGAATTGGAGAGTTAGCTCTTCAGCAGGTGTGGCATATAGTTTTGTTGGATTGACTTCAGGAATAAGGAGAGCAGGCCTTAAGTCTGCAGGTGTAATGGTGACTTGTTTGTGGTTTAGAGTCACTGTTACAGCAGTCCGTCCCTTGACCCTTTCCATAGTGTTCCAGAACTGTTGGATTTAGATCTCAGGAACAGTTGCAGAGTGAGTGAGCATATTCTGATACGGATGAGTCTTCAGAATATCAATAGCAATTAGACACGAAGATTCTGAGCAAGTGAGAGTGTCAAAGTCAACACGGAGATTATTCTTTCCAATCTTCATTGGATAGCCATGAGGATAGATATCAGCAATGGAGAGAATTTCAGATGCATCCACATTCATTTGTTCAGCCATGTCATGATCTGAAATAACATTAGCCAAAAGAACCAACATATCGAAAGACATAATGTTAGTCAACAGAAGGTCTTATTGTCTAGTTATTGAATGTACATTGTCAATGATTGTTACGAGTCCTAAGTCACTTGTATATTCAAATGGTCCAATGACGTCGTGAAATGTTTCGTGAGTTAGTTAACTTTAAGTTTTAAAGTTTATTTTATCACTTATTGTTCACAACATATCAAACGATTTCAGTTTATTAGTGACATTATAGGATTCGTGATGATATGATTAGTTTATTTACAAGTTTGTACACGTAACAATTCATAACGAAGGTATGATCTCGGCTTATGCGTAGGATTGGTAAAGTTATGCGTAGACAGGAATGATATGTGCGTAGGCGTAAACTTACGCGTAGAATCCTAACTTACGCGTAAGAAGTATTACGCGTAGGAAAAGGAGACCTTATGCGTAGGCATATATTAACCTTACGCGTAAGGCTACTCGTAAGAGTTGACCTTATGCGTAGAGGCACTGTTTACGCATATCCTTCACAGGATACGCGTAGTCCTATATGTAGAACCTTATGCGTAGACGCTACGCGTAAGACTAATCTTACGCATAACAAGCTACGCGTAAGGTGATCCTTATGCGTAGATTAACAACAACCTTGATTCTGAAAATTAGGTGTAGCAAGCCTGAAACAAAGCATCATATCATCAATGTTAACATATAGATTCATTTTAACAACAGATCATGGCAAGAACACATGTTACACAGTTATGCGTAGAACTACATACGCGTAGTCTAAACCCTAAATCTACGCATATGAGATCCAGCCATGGAATATGCACCAAACATTTTCTGGTAGTTTAAGAGTGTTGAGGAAGTCTATATACCGAGTTATAACACTCAATTCATGGTGAATCAAAAATACCCAAACTTATGAACTTTAAACCCTAATTCCAAATTGTTGATTATTTAGAGGTTCTGGGTGGTTATAAAGCAAGGAAATCATCAATTCATCACCATAAGAACATAACCCAACAATCTTTTTGACCAAAACACTTCACATTCGAAAATACCCAAAACCACGCATAAACCCTAATTTTCAAACTCATTTAATTCGTGAATCTGGGTTCGTTTTGAGGATAGAAAAAGTATCAATGATGTTAATAAAGCATTTTGACACTATCGTTTTAGCCACAAACACATAAACAAGATTATGTTTTCATACGCATACGCGTAGAACACAAAATCGACCATAGGTTAATATCTAACCGTTAACATTTAAAACGATTTGAAACCATTGTTTGTAATCTTGTTAGGAACACAAAAACACTTACAAATTGAGGATCTGAAACACAGATTTGATGAGCGAGTTTTAGGCGTAGGATTGGTTTGATGATAATAAATGTGAGTAGTAAGTTAGGTGGAGGTGTATTTTATTAAAAGTGAGTTTAACCTTTTGACAGTTTTGGTCCCTCCACCTTTTCCTTTTTCAAACAAAGGCCTTTTAACTTCCATTTTGGTTACCAAACAAAGATTTTTAGGAAAGAAACATGACGACACTCCCCCTCGACTTGAGAAAATAATGAAAGGTTATTAATTTAAGTCCGAGGAAGAAAGTGTACCACCATTTGTAAAAGAATCAACCGAGATGTGATAACATGCAAGTACACAGATGTTTTGAAACAGTTAAGAGATTATTTTCTCCCCCTCAACACTTGATCGGAAAAATATTGAATTTTGAAAGATTAAAGTGTTGACGGAAGAAATGTACTTGCCATGTTGAAAGAAAGATATATTAGGAGAATATTTTTGTTGTTTTATCGGATTTTATATTTTTGTATTTTGTTTTTGAAGTTTTTTTTACAGAAGATGTTTTGGTGTTTGACAGGTTTTTAAGACTGTTTTAAGAGGTCATCCAATTCCTCTTGAGTCAAACACCTCATACCAATTCGGTGGACCAACTCATTAAACCTAGCTGGAGGCAAGGCTTTGGTGAGCAGATCTGCCAATTGGTATTCAGTACCCACAAAGGATAATTCAACGGTACCCTGTTCCACGTGGTCCTTGATGAAATGATAGCGTAGATCGATGTGCTTTGATTTCGAGTGCTGAACAGAGTTGCACGAGATTGCAATGGCACTCCGATTGTCGCAGTACATCGGGATTCTGTCAAATACGTAACCATAGTCTTTGAGTTGTGTTCTCATCCAGATGACTTGAGCACAACACGCGGACATGGCTACATATTCTGCTTCGGTTGATGACAGCGATGTACAATCCTGCTTCTTTGATTGCCAAGACACCAGTTTATCACCGAGAAATTGTAGTGCTCCTGAAGTACTTTTCCTTGAGTCTAGGCATCCTGCGTGATCAGCGTCTGAAAAAGCGATTAGTTCAAAACCAGAATCCTTCGGATACCAGATCCCCAAGTTAATGGTTCCCTTGATGTATCGGAGGATTCTTTTAGCCTCAGAGAGGTGGGTTTCAGTTGGTCGCGACTGATAACGGGAGCATAGATAAACGGCAAAGACAATATCAGGTCTGCTAGCTGTTAGATACATGAGAGACCCAATGATACTTCGGTATTTGGTAGGGTCAACCAATTTCCCATGTAAATCAGCATCTAATTTCTTGGTATGAGCCATTGGTGTGGCATAAGTGTCACAGGTTGTCATTCCAAATTTGTTTAACAGTTCAAGGGCATATTTGGACTGACTCAAGAAAATACCACGGGGTGATTGATGAACTTGTAGTCCTAGAAAGAACGTAAGTTCACCCATCATGGACATTTCAAAAATTTTCTTCATAAGTTTTGCAAAAGCGATTGAAAACTTTTTATGTGTAGACCCAAAAATGATGTCATCCACGTAAATTTGAACAATTAAGATGTGTGCCCCGTGATATTGTATAAAAAGAGTTGGGTCAACCGAGCCTTTGGTGAAATTATTGGCAAAGAGGAAAGATGATAGCTTATCGTACCATGCCCGAGGGGCTTGTTTGAGACCATAAAGAGCTTTGTTCAGTTTGTAAACATGGTTCGGGAACTCAGGATCAACGAATCCATCTGGTTCGCTGACATAGACCGTTTCTTTAAGTTGTCCATTGAGAAACGCCGTTTTGACATCCATCTTATAGACCGTCATATTCATATGAGCAGCGAACGCGAGAAATATCCGAACAGCCTCAAGACGAGCAACCGGAGCAAAAGATTCTTCAAAGTCTATTCCCTCTTCCTGACGATAACCCTTAGCAACTAGCCGTGACTTGTTTCGGATAACATTCCCTTCAGCATCCAATTTGTTTTTCCAAATCCATTTTAAACCAATGACGTAGACCCCTGTTGGTCTTTCAACCAGTTCCCATACTTCAAGGCGTTTGAATTGGTTGAGTTCTTCTTGCATGGATTCAATCCAGTTGTCTTTTGTCATTGCATCTTTAATGTTTTTAGGCTCAGATTGGCAGACAGTGAGTGCATAAATGCAATGTTCACCATCTGAGTGAAGACGTTGTCTCGTAACGACTGGTTGATTCGGGTTGCCAATAATGTTAGCCAGAGGATGGTCTTTAGTCCATCTATGTGTAGAGGGTTGATGTTGGTATACATTGTGCAGATTCTGAGGATTCAAATGGTTTGTTGAAGATTCCGCGACATCTGGTGCAGCAGTCTCATTTGCAAACGGGTTGAAGAACGCATTTGGATCAAAATCTGCAGGTGGGGGTACTTCATTCAGAATATCATCAGCTGGTTCATCATTGTTGGAAGCGGTGTGTTCAACTGTTGTGTTGGAGTCAACTGTTGTAGGTGCATCTTCAACAGTAGTTGTTGTAGCAGGTGTATCAGGTATAGGAATATTATCAGGTTGTGCAGCGGAAACAGCGGATATACCTGGAGCACGTTCATCAATATCGTCACAGAACAGAGGAGCAAATAACCTTTCCATTTGTTGACGAGTTAGCTGAGGGCTTTCTTCAGGTGATGATGGGGGTTGAGGGAAGTTTAAACGGTTGTGACCGGGTTCTAAGCTGTTATACTCAGAAGCCATTTCCGTGAGTTCATCGAAATGAGCATGAATCGTTTCCATTACCTCCTTAGTTCGACGATTCCAGATTCGGAAACCTTTAGAATTGTCACAGTATCCAATAAAGACTCCAATATCAGCTTTGGCTTTGAGCTTTCCAAAATCATCACGATCATTATTTGGATAGCAAAGGGATCCAAATACATGAAAATGTTTGAGGTTCGGTTTATAGTTGTGGACAAGCTCGAAAGGTGTTTTGTTGTGGCGTTTTGTGATCATAGAACGGTTTTGAGTATAGCATGCAGTAGATACAGCTTCTGCCCATAAGTAATCTGGAAGTTTAGCATTGATTAACATTGTTCTTGCAGCTTCCACTAACGTTCGGTGTCGTCTTTCAACAACTCCATTTTGTTCAGGTGTACGTGCAATAGATGTTTGATGCTGAATTCCCACTTTCTCATAGAATTCACGAAGGGTTTTGTTGACAAATTCAGTTCCTTTGTCTGTTCTGATTATTCTGACGGTGTTGCGGAGCTGAACCTGTATTTTTGTGAGAAAGGTGATGATCATTTGTGGAGCTTGGTCTTTGCTTCGAAGAAAGTAGACCCAAGTCCATCGTGAGTAGTCATCAACAATTACTAAGATGTAGCGTTTGCCATTGATCGTTTGCACGCGCATCGGGCCACACAAATCCATGTGAAGAAGATGTAGCACATGCTGAGAGCTGTGTTCCACCTTTGAAGGAAAATGAGCACGAGTGCTTTTCCCTTGTTCACAGGTGGAGCAAAGGTGATCTTTTGAATACCGGAATCGTGGGAGTCCTTCAACTAGTTTGTGTCGAGCAAGGTTGGTGATGATTTGAAAGTTTAGATGTGAGATACGACGGTGCCATAGCCAGGATTTTGTAGATGTTGCCTTTGAAAGTAAGCAAATGGGAGAGGAAGCAACCATGTCTTGCATAGAGATAGTGTAGAGACTAGAATTACGCGAGCCAGACATAAGGTCATTTCCTTGTAGATCACGAATGAAACAAGTTTTCTCCCTGAAAAGCAACCTCCAAATCTCCATCACAAAATTGACCTACTGAAAACAGATTGTGACCGAGGCCTTCCACATAGTAAACCCTGCTGATTTCGATGTTCCCATTAAGATAATCTCCGTAGCCCATGATAGCTGCAAAGTGATCGTTCCCGAATCTGACAGTGCCAATGAACTTTGCAATAAAGTTTGATAACAGTTTAAGGTGGCCTGTCATGTGTCGGGAACATCCGCTATCAACAATCCAGAGAATGATCTGTATCACCTGCATTACACACAGACGACACAGATGGAATAGAAGTAGATGTGGAACCCAAAATGTTAGAGGGTTCCGAAGCAGTTATAGTAGACATACACACATCAATAACTTTAGGCATCCATTTAAATCCTAGTGTGTTATATATCCATTTCTGCCATCTATAACTACTATTTGCTTTAGTCTTAGTGAATGCACTAGGTGGTACTACATTCTTAGGAGGTGAAACTGGAGCTACAGGGACAGCAATGCTTGCCTTAGAATCTAAAGAAGGCGGTCTACCAAGCACAGACTTAGAATGATTAGTGGGCCTAGAGGTATTCCGATTCTTAGGATTTTGTAATCGAGAGATTATAGCTTTAGCAACACATTTGTCATGACAATCAGAATTCATACGCTTTTGACAGATAACACAAGGTGCATCAGACTGAATATCAAAAGTACTTAACGGTTTAGCATTCGTTACATCACTATTTGTATTACATTTGCCAGACGCAACATCTATAGTGGAAGTAACATGAGTTTTATTCAGAGTCCTAGGGTGTTCTTCTACTTTAGCATTCCTTATTGATCTTTTCTTAGGTCGCAACTTCCTATTCTTCGATTGAGTGCTCCTAGGCTGTGAAGTGCGGACGTTTGGAAAAGATGCAACTATTCCTGTTTCAGTAGAGGGAAACACATTAGCAACTTGTGATTTGGCAGTGGGAATTCTAGGTTCACGTTTACTAAGTGTGACTGGTGCTAATCTCTTGATCACAGTAGGCGGAAGTTGTTCATACTTTCCTAACTTTTCCCGTAACTTAGAGATGGTGTGAATCAGATCTTGATTTCCAGAACGAATATTACCAGCAAAATTCATTACTTCTCTAGTGTGAGCAAGATAGTGATCAAGTTCGTTAGATGCTTCAAGTCGAGTCTTTTTGAGTAAATCAAATATGACACCATATTCCTGTTTAACTTTTAAAAGTTCTTGTTCATATTTTGAGATTTGACTTTTCAAAGACACGTTTTGATCATCCAGTAGCTCAATTTTAGGATCAGAAGATTTTGCACTCAACTGAGCGATTTTCTTTTGAAAACTAAGTTGATGATTGTGAATATCTTTTTCACACCAATGAAGACGACGTTTTGCATTGTAAATTTCAGTGAGTAATCGTTTATTTTCAGCTTTTAAAGACTCGATCTGAAGCACATTATCGGTGTTTTCAACAGTTACAACAGTTTCAACAATATCAGCAGAGATGTAATCAGATGCAAATGGCAAGGCATGAAGTAACACAACATTATGGATATCAACACAGATAACATCTTCCAAGAGTCGATCAACATCTTTTCTCAATAGTTTCTTTTTGCGTTTTGTGTTAGAAATAGATTTTTCTGTTTTCTCGAAAACGTTTTTCATTACCCCAAGTTCCTTATGAAAATCCTTTTCCCAGGCAATTGCACAACTTTTCAAGTTTTTTACATTAGGTAAAAGATTTTACTGATAAATGTCTCTTTGTTCTCGCGCCAGAGGCGATTGAAAATGTTCAACTTTGATTTCAGAGCGATATTCTATCTCATGTTGTAAAATTTTGAGGTCAACCATGAAAATGTCAAAATATCGAAGGATTTTTCGATTTTCAGGTTTTGAGTTTACTTCACTAATGGAAGGCAAAGGACCATAAGTTTGTGCAAATTCTGTTTTGGGATTAACATTAGAAGACTCAGGTGTTTTGATGATAACCCTTGGTGTGTTAGAAGAATCCGTTGGTGTGACGAAAGTGACCGCGTTATTATAATTAAAAGGTTTGTTGTAAACAACATTTTTTAATTTTGATCGACTCTCGTCTTCTGCATCTAATTCCTCTTGGCGATGATATTCAACAACACTCATGACAGTATTATCAATTTTGTATTCTGCACTGGAAACTTCAGGAGTTGGTTTGAATGTTTTTAGTGAAAGCTTTGGTTTGTAATCAGCTAGATTTTTTCCATATCCTTTTGGATTGGGTTTTAAGGTAAACTTTTCAATAGCTGTTACGGATTCACCATGTATGTAAACAACAGTTTTAAACTCTTTAAGTTTGTTTTGCAAGCCGAGAATTTCCTCAAGAAGGTCATCTACCCGATTCGTTGAATGCTTTTTGTATGCGGAGAACTGTTTTTGACAATTTAACAACTCAGCCTTAGCTTTTTGATTTTCCAAGGTGAAAGCGTTAATTTGCTTTTTATGTTCGTGTTTCAGTTGTTCTAATTCAGACAAGAAAGCATTCTTCGAGGCGGCTAGATCACGCATCTGTCTCTCTAAATATTTTTCGTTTTGATGAGATTTTGCAAAAGCGGCTTCAAAACCTTTTTCACGGTTTTCTTGAGTTTTGAAAAAGTTGAGTTGCATTTGTAAGCATTCAAAATCCTTGGTTAACAGTGCATTTTTACTTTTTAAGGACTGATTTAATGCATAACATTCCTCCATTTTGATTTGATGGTCTTGAATTAACCGAGCAAAATCCGGATGAGGCAACAGATCATCTTGTTCAACGTGAGTCTCAACATGATCAGTCTTTAGATCCTCAAGTACGACCACGGAGTCAATTTGATTATCAAAGGAAACCATAAGGTCATTTTGATCGTCAAATGTAACTACAGGGTTAACTTGAAAATCATCAGAAAGAGATGTAGAAGACTCATTTTGAACAGTCTGATCCGTGCCGGATTCAGATATTGGCGGAGATATTAGTTCAGATATGATGATGGTTTGTTCGGGTACCTGAGACAAGCCATCAGTGTCATACACTGGGCCTGTATCACTCATGTGCAGCTCATGCATATTAGCCATCAACATAACAGCTGCATTAGCCTGCAAGTCCTCCATATCATCATCTGAGTCTGCATCTGCCATAAATCTCTGTTCTTTGTCTGTGAGAGATACACCAGCTTCATCCTTAAGAGCCAAAAGTAAAGCCTCTTTGAAATAAGCACTGCCCCTAGTCCTTGGCTTTGGGCATGCATTAGCCAGGTGTCCTTTCTCATTGCAGTTGTAGCATCTAAGACCATTTAACCGATTCTGAGCATTTCCCTGTTCCACCACTTGAGCTCTGTTGTTATTCCTACCCACAGCATTAAACCCTTGACCACCGCCCATCTGACGATCATAATCACGATTATGAACTTCAACACGTCCATTGTTCACAACAGCTTGAGTCCGTGTGTTAGATGAGGAACGAATACGATTGTTGGATTTGTTGGTGTAACGGCCAAAAGCATTAGCAATCATCACAAATCCTTGTTGTAATGCTTCGAACGGATCTGTTTCCTCAGTCGCTTCACTGACATATGCTTGAGCATTGTTGCTGTATGGAACCAATTGATTTTGTTGAGGTTGTGGCTGTGAAGGTGTGTTTGAAGCAGTTGGTTGAGTTGCTGGTTGAGAGGGATAATTCTGTTGAGCATACAAGGCAAGTTGTTGATTGTCCGGTTGTGACTGTTTAGCAATTTGAGCACGGAGAATCCTTTCCCGATCAACTTCCTTTTCATGAGGCTTCAAGTAATCGTACAACAATCCATAAGTAGAATGATGCATATTCTTCGCTTGACGGAGAAAAATGACACACTTCTCCCATTCTGGACCAAGACTACTCAGGAACTTAGTATTCACTGCAATTCTTGGCATGATGATGTTGTGTTTATCCAAATCATTGATGATGTCTGAAAATCGATGATGATAGGACTCTAGTGTCTCTCCAGGTTCAATCATGAAGTGTTCATAAGCCAAGTAAATTTTGGATTCCAAATCCTCCTGATTGAGTACAGATCCTTCCATAAGAAGACGAATATGATCCCACATTTTTTGTGCAGTCTTTTGAGCATCAACACTACGAAGAATTGGGTTTGGTAATCCTAAGAGGATGTATTCCATTGCAAGTTCATCAGCTTCATAGTGTAGAAGTTCTGTAGGATTTAAATCTGCAACAGTAGCAATGTTGGTTTGTTCATCTCTTGGTGGAACAGCAGTTGGATCTCCGGGTACAATGACAGTAGGCATCTCAAATGGACCTTCCAAGATAACCTTCTTTAAGAACTTTCCATGTGGCTTCTTTAGATCACAAAACCTAAAGAACCTTATCACCTATTGATCGTAGTTTCCTGGAGTGAGCATTGGAGGTCTATCAAGTGATCCAGCTTCATGAATTGATTGTTGGCTGCTTAAAGCTTCACACATCTTTGCAAACCAAGTGGGTTCCTTCATAGTGTTCCTTGATGGATGTTGATTGAAATCAGTTGTGTAGGTTTGAACTTGAAGGTTTGGTGGTGGTTGAACCATTTGTGGTTGTGGAATTGCACCAAGTTGTGGAGTATGTTGCTGATTAAATTGTTGTTGATAAATAGCTTGTTGTTGATTCCATTGTTGATGTTGTGGAGTTAATTGTTGTTGTTGCTGATGATTATAAGTGTGAGGGAAATAGTTAGAGTATGGTGGTTGAGACATGATGATAAACTTGTGTGGTAAAAATGGATCTTTGTAGTCGAATGAACCTTTGTTGATGAAGTGTCCTTAGGCGTAGAAAAGACAAGAACCAAGTAGCACTTATGCGTAAAAACACCAAAAGTTACGCGTAACAATGAGGAGTTACGCGTAGGTTTTAGCTTACGCGTAAGTAGGAAAAACACTAAAGTTATGCGTAGACAAAAGTTAGGCGTAGAAACGTAGGCGTAGGATTACCTTATGCGTAGACCTTAGTTTACGCGTAAAGTGAATCTTATGCGTAGGATTTCTACGCGTAAGCTTATGCTTATGCGTAATTTTAGGGTTTTTGCCCAAATGATCTTTTACACTTCACAGTGCAAAAGATATCCAAAGTCAACGTATTTTCAGACTTATCCAAGTAAGAAAACACGGAATAAACCAGAAAATTGAAGATCAAACCAAGGAAAATCTTACGCGTAATTTTAGGGTTTTGATACGCGTAGGATTACTCGTAATTTTGATTTTGCTCAAAGTTGTTTCTAAACCAGTTTTTGTGTGATGAAATAGCTTCAATAACACCAAAATAACACAAAAGTGTGAAACTTGATGATCCAAAGCACTCAAAACAGTTATGCGTAGAAATACACACACGTATAGAAACTAGTTCAAAAACAATGATCCACGCATAAAGTTTGAAAATTTTTGACAAAAACAAGTAGTTTAACACCTTAAAACGTTGAAAGTACAAGAATCTTGGATTAAAAAGTGTAAAAAACAAGTTTTTAAGATAGCTAAAGAATGCGTTAACCTTACGCGTAAGACCCAAAACCAAAAACTTCAAAAACAAATGTGTACACCCAACTATTTGGCGATTGATACCACTGTTAGGTCACTAGTTTTACAAACACAAGTCATAGAGAAAGAGATAAAGGCGGATGAACAAGCTAAACACACACACACGCATAAACAATAATATGGTTAAGGGAAAGAGTGAGTGAAAGAGAATAACTTGAACAACCAACCCTCAAATGAGGGTTTACAAGAGTATTTATAGGAGGGAACCTAGGGCAACACTCCTAGTTCCCATCCTTTCTTATGTGGGCTTGGGCCTAAGCTTATGGGCCTTCTACATAAGCTTGACCTTAAACAAACATAAAGGCCATAATAAAGCTACCTATTACATATGAAATATAAATACTTGAAATACTGTTTAGGAGTGATTCCAACATCTAATAATATCGAACTTCTCTCTAAAACTCTAATAAAATCCCTTACATCTAATGCCAATCTAGGGGTCCTTTTATAGGCTCAAGGATACCCTAGTCGGTTTACAATTTGTATCCTTGTACGTCAAGTAATCTAACATAGAATATTCTAGAATTACAAGACTTTCTATAAACGAATAAAATAGTTCTTTGATCTTGCAGTACTTTGACTTCATATGCAGTACTTTGACTTTATCATTTAGCAGTACTTTGATTAATCTTCAGCACTTTCACTGTTCAGCACTTTCATATCCCAACATAACCCGTGGTAGGGAGACTAGCTTGATTGGATTGAGTAAGCTAGTCGAGTTCGGGATTTGCACCCAGGACATGTATGGAGTGATTGAGCTAGCTATGACAGCCCCGAGGAGAGAAGTCGGGGAAGGTAGTGGTGCTGGTGGTGAAGCCGAAGAGGATGTAGAGGAGCAGGTGCCCACGGGACGAAGAAGGGCACATGTGAATGTGGGGGAAAGGTTACAGATAATCGACGAAAGGATCGAGGCAATGGTGACCCATTTCAACGAGGAAATTGATAGCCTCGGAGTGGGTCTATATGGTCTTAGTAACCAATTTGAGGGTTTTGCAGGTACCATGGATCAAGTGCAGCAGCTCCAGCAGGACTTCTTTCACTGGAGTGCAGATCAGACTAGCCAGATGCTCCTTAGCATGCACTTGAGCCACCCTAGGTGGCAATGTTCGGAGTATGTATACCAGCCCGACATCCCCGACATTGCCATCCAAGGAGGAGTGGCATTCATGCAGGCCGAGCCCACTCCTGGTAGCATCACAAGCACCCCGTTCAATCCTACCCAATTTCACTCCATGTACCATGATCTTCCCAGGGACGATTGATTTCCCTGTTTGATGGAACAATTTGAAACAATTTGATACAATTTGATACTTATGTTTGTAATAACTGAATTATTATGATATTTGTATGCTTAATTATCAATTGTACCCATAGGGTACAACATTTTCCATGTATTCTGTGCAGGTTTTTGATTCTGTGATGCAATTATGGCGTAACCTTTGGTTCAGTTACGCCGTAACCTCTGATGCAGTAGGAAAATTATGAGGCAACACAATAGTTAAGGCGTAGTCCCCAGAAACAATACGCATTAGCCTCCCTATGACCCACCTTCAACCTTTAGTGAGACATCTTGGGCAAGCATTCGAGAGGGGAGTTTATTTCTTTCTTGATTATTTTACATTTTTATTTTATTTTTTTCCTTTTCCTTCGTACAAATGGGACTTTGTACACTTCAAGTAGGGGATAGGAATAGAAATGAAGTGTATGATTACTTAGCTTACTTGCCCTAATTTTCTAGTTGGTTTCAAAATTGTGGAAAACTAGAAGGGGGGGGGGTTGAATAGTTTTGCCGATTTTACGTTAGTTTTACAAACTTTAGATTCGTTAATATGTGAGATCTTATGGATGTAGATAAAGTATAGATCTAATGATAAAGCAAGTAAATAAAGTAAAGCGAAGGGAAAGAAAAGACACAACCGATGTATAGTGGTTCGGCTACAAGGACACCTTCCTTGCCCTACTCCACTCCCCGAGTCACCTACTCGAGAGTTCAAGCACTATGTCAACAAACTCCTTCACTTGGCGGAGAAGCCTTCACAACATTGCTTACACTTTTTCCGGTACAAAGCTAGATACCGAGTCTGTAATACGGTGGACCAAACCAACACGACTATTACACAACAAATATGTGAAATATCAAATACATGATCTTCGCTACAGAAATCTTGCGGAGTGACAAATCAATCAAGGACCCCTTGCTTGGATGACTTGTAGAATGCTCGTGATCTCGCCTTAGAGAAGGACCTATATGAGGATCACAATAGAAAGAAAGAAGAATAACTCTCTAGATCAAGTGATCTATATGTTAGAAGAGAATGAGAGTGTTTGAGAGATTTAGTAAGAAGAGGGGTGAGTTAGAATGAATAAATGGCTCTCTATTTATAGGCAAAATTCTTCACTGTTCCCCGGATCCCACAGATCCCTTCCACTTGGGATCCGTCTAGTGTAAACCTAGGGATCCGTGGAACGCTCCTCTTTGCCCATGGGTTTTTTGGTTATGGGTCATGGGTTATGGGTTGGTCCATGAGTTTTCTTTAGATTCAATGTATCTAAGTATACATTGCGTCAAGTCTACTAGGGTATGGGTTAAGATCCATGGGTTATGGTTTTTACCCATCCTAATAAACTATTACAACAAATGCTTAATTACTACATTTTTGTATTTAAATGGCTATATGTAAATGCTTTACAAAAATAACATGTATCCTTATAATTATACTTAAGACAACATTATATTTGTTATCAACAAAACGCAAAGAGATCGCAAAATATTAATAAACATTTTTACTGTTTATTTGTATTAACAAGTTCCCCCTTTTTGTTGATGACAAAACATAATGTTATGATGGGTAAAACTTAAGAATAGATGTAATTTTTGAAATCCCCTAAGTTTTACTTCTTCTCCCCCTTTTTGTCGAAACGAAAAGTTAACCCTTGGAAGAAATAAACGGTAACTCCCCCTTGACTGTAGCTCCCCCTTGTTTGGGGCATCAAGAAAAGAAAAAATAAAAATCCTACAAAAAGAAAGGTTAGTAACATGCTTAAATAATCTTGTGATTGACGAGAATCAAGATTGGGAGCCAAGGTATGTAAACAAGACCTTGTAATAAAACAACAAATTGTAGTGGTATTTATGCCACGTACAAGCATGTAACAAGAAGAACAAGACTTGTTCATGAAAATGACTTCAAAAGAAAAAAAAATACTAAAATTAGAAAATAGTAGTAGTGATTCCTTCCATGCTTGCATAAGGTTATGAATGGAGGTTTTGATGAGTAATGGTATTGATGCGATCAAGGATGAGGTTAAGTATGAAACGCATTTCTTCCGTAACTTCTATTGCAATTTCCCTAGTGGATTGGCAATGTTCACAATGTAAATGATGTGGGTAATGAGTGCGGAAGTTTTTCGGGTTGTTTGATGTGAGTTATGCGGAAGATGTGGTGGAAAAATAGGAAAATATGGATCAACATCCGGAATGTTTGTAAATGGTGGTGGAAAAGAACCTAGACGTTCTTGTAATGTGATGGGAGCTAATGGTGGTGATGTTTCAAGATCTTGAAAAATAGTATTTGGAGATGTGGGGGGTGTTGAAAAGACTATTTCTTTTTGTTTAGGTTGTGTGGATCTTGTTGGAGTCTTATGGAGTTCCAAAAGAGTGACTTTAGGTGGTGATGAAGTTGGTGTACTTGTTGGTGATGAGGGAGGTGCTATAAAGGAAGCATCTTGTGGTGAGTTGTTGGTTGAGGAAGAAGCATTTGAGGTTGGTTTTGCTAAGCAACAAGATCGGATACTAATCCGTGCGGATATCCTAGAGTTTGATTGTGGTATTTTGGATGGTGGTAGTACAAAGGTCTGGGTATCATGAAGATGATTGTTTGTACTAGGTGATTCATCTAAAGGGTTTGTGGAGGACATGGTGTATTGTGTTTGTGAGGATGAGATGGATTATGCAAGCATTTTGGGAATTCTATATATAGAAAAACAAAGCATTGTAATGAATTCTTGACTCAAAATGTGGATTAAAATCTAATGATTAGATATGAATTTAAGGCATGTGATCATGAGAACACAAGCATTAAAGAACATACTCCAAAAAATAAAACAAATGTGGATTTTTCATCCAAAGTGAGAAGAATAGAAGGTAAAAATAGCTTCTGTCTCACGGATCCTTCCCTTGAGGGATCCGTCCAGCATGAAGGCTGGGATCCGTGGGTCTGGTGATTCAGGCAACACAAAACTTTCCTTTTGGAAACATTTTTGCCTATTGTGTGCCTATAGGCAAACTATTTGGAGTTGCAGTTATCTCGACCTCCAAAAAGAAAGGAAAAAAATAAACTAGAAGTAGAAAAAGCATCCTATTGAGATAACCCGAAAACACATATTTAGTACATAAGTACGTAATTTAGTGTTATCAATGCTCCTAATTCATTGTTGCTTAAATGAATGTACCCAAAAACACATATTAGTTATGTATCCCCTTTAGCATTCAAAAGACATGAGATGCAATGAAAACAGGTTTTTACTTTGTATTAATAATGAAAAAGCGATTTGTCCTAGATGTCAGAAAACAATCAGTAGTTAGACAACCAACTGCTTTTAAATCTGAACGATCAAAATCTTCAAAACCACGGTTTGCTTCCCAAGTTGTTGAGATTAATCATTCGTCAAAACCAGTCACCCCACATTCCTGGCCTAAGAAAAACGCTTTTGTTTCTGTTAAACCTGTTTCTATTAAATCTGTTTCTGTTGCACCTGGCCTGTCTAGGATTAGTTCGAACATAATGTCTATACCGAGCATCAAAATTCAATATTCATATGATACAAAGGACTTGCACAAGAACTATGATATAGAAAAGGCTAGAAAAAGGGCACTACTCCAAAAGGATGGAATCTTAGGTTTACGACCTAGTGTATCACCTTCGTGTGTATTACGGAACACTGCTTGTAGTAGCAAACCAAAACCTAAATTAACTCAAACAGTTAGAAATAAACCCGTTGATCTAAAAGTAAAATTTCAAAAACCTAATAGGTGGATCAATATAGGACGCAGACTCTTCCCAAAAGAAGTTTCAACATCCCTTAGATCTAACCTTAGATGGATACCAACGGGTAAAGTTTTCAAAACTGTTGGTCTTAGGTGGATTCCTATAGGTAAGATACTAAGTAGTTGCACCATAACAAGTGTGAAACCCTATACATCCATCCCTGAGGTAGGAAAGGAAATCATCAAAATAGCATGTTCAGGTGTCAAGAAGATTATTGACACTACATCTTTATGCTTCTAACATCTGGAACCTAGTTTCACTTGGGGATCCATGTTTTTCTTTCTTGCCCCCCTTCTATTTTTTATTCAGGTACAATAGCTATGGCTTCTACTGCAAAATAACGTAGGACCCGTTTCTCACCGTAAAAAATATCATGATCCATCAGCTGCACCACCATTGTACTTAATCGTCATGAATTGGAAACTTTGTTTGCTCCACTGGTTAAAGAGTCTTTCAAAAGTCGTGCTTCAGATGTATCAAATGTTTCCGCTGCAAAACCTGATCATATTCTAATTTCGGATACACTCTGAAACTACAACTATTGCTGTAGATGCACCTCCTATCGAATCTTTGAAGACAGACGATCAAACAATTTCCAACAACAATGACACAAATGATGATTAACATTATGAGCAGAGAAGTTTTATCAGCAGTTGACTCACTCGAAATGTTTTTGGTAATTCACACTTGTTCGATCAATTGGACATACATGGTTTCGCGGTCTCCTTATACATGGTTTCGCTATCTTCAATTCCTCATCAACATGCGTGGTGTATGATTCTGATTCATTGAAAACATCGAGGGGGAGAGAGTGTAGGTGATCTTGCTTCCTTGTTTGACCACATGCGTTTTTGTGAAAACCCAATGCCTTCATGAATTTCTTCAATTAGAGGGAATAAATGAGACGATATGTGGTTAAAATTTCTCAAGTTGATGTTATCGTCTCACTTTCATGGGTTATCTAGTGTGAAGTTACCTAAATATGATGTTGTGATGCCTCACACACGGTCTTGGTATCGAGTTAGTATTCCGAAAGACCACAACATTCAGGGGAAAGTCGTTTCATTTTGTCTTTCGTGGTTTGTTTGGTGTGATGCGTCTACATACGTGAGAAGATTTTGTTGATTTCTGGCGTGCTACCCTCGAACGGATTTTCCGCAATTAGTCAGATTCACCTTGTGTGGTTTACTGATCTTCTACAAATCCCGCTGCATACTGAAAACTTCAAAAGTTAGAAGAAATGTCTACTACATCAAAGTTTCAAATCTGCTAAAGACAGTTGTCAGTTTGGGGGGAAACTGATTGAGAAACATCGTCAATCTCTGTTTATATTCACAATGGCTTCTGAGCATAACAGCTTGGAACCCGGTCATAACCGGTTAAACTTCCCTCAAACCCCATCATTAGCTGAACCTAGCCCCCAGCTTACTCGTCAACAAATGGAAAAGCTCTTTTCTCCTCTGTTCAATGATGACATTGATGAACTTGCTCCAAGTGTATCCAGTGTTTCCGCTGCTCAACCTGATCATATTCCAATACCTAATACACCTGCTACAACAACCACTATTGAAGAAGCACCACCAGTTGACTCTACAACAACAATTGAACAAACTGCCTCCAACGATGCTGAACCAGCTGATGATGTTCTGAACAACGAAGTACCCCGACATACAGATTTTGATCCAAATGCGTTCTTTAACCCGTTTGCTAATGAAACTGCTGCACCTGATGTTGCGGAATCATCTACAAGCCATTTGAATCCTCAAAATCTGCACAATGTATACCAACATCAACCCTCGACACATCGTTAGACAAAATACCATCCTCTTGAGAATATTATTGGTAACCCGACTCAACCAGTCGTAACGAGACAACGTCTTCACACAGATGGTGAACATTGCATTTATCCACTCAGTGTCTTCCAATCTGAACCTAAAAACATTAAAGACGCAATGACCAAAGACAACTGGATTGAATCCATGCAGGAAGAACTCAATCAGTTTAAACGTCTTGAAGTATGGGAACTGGTTGAAAGACCAACAGGGGTCTACATCATTGGTCTCAAATGGATTTGGAAAAACAAATTGGATGCTGAAGGGAACATAATCAGAAACAAGTCACATCTGGTGGCTAAGGGTTATAGACAGGAAGAGGGTATTGACTTTGAAGAATCATTCGCTCTGGTTCCTCGTCTTGAGGCTGTTCGGATATTTTTAGCATTCGCGGTACACATGAACATAACGGTCTTTCAGATGGACGTCAAAACTACTTTTCTGAATGGACAACTGAAAGAAACGGTTTATGTCAGCCAGCCAGAAGGATTCGTTGATCACGAGTTCCCAAACCATGTTTACAAACTGAACAAAGCTCTATAGGGTCTCAAACAAGCTCCTCGGGCGTGGTACGATAAGTTATCATCCTTCCTCATTGCCAATAATTTCACCAAAGGTTCGGTCGACCCAACTCTTTTCATACAATATCACGGGGCACACATTTTAATTGTTCAAATTTACGTAGATGACATAATTTTTGGGTCAACACATAAAAAGTACTCACTCGATTTTGCAAAACTAATGAAAAAACATTTTGAAATGTCCATGATGGGTGAACTTACGTTCTTTCTAGGACTGCAAGTTCATCAATCACCCCGTGGTATTTTTTGGAGTCAGTCCAAATATGCCCTTGAACTTCTTAACAAATTTGGAATGCAAAACTGTGGCACCTATGCCACACCAATGGCTCATACCAAGAAGCTAGACGCTGATTTACATGGGAAATTGGTGGACCCTACCAAATACCGTAGTATCATTGGGTCTCTCATGTATCTAACAGCTAGCAGGCCTGACATTGTTTTTGTCGTATATCTTTGCTCCCGTTATCAGTCGAGACCAACCGAAACCCACCTCTCCGAGGCTAAAAGAATCCTCCGATACATCAAGGGAACCATTAACTTGGGGATCTGGTATCCGAAGGATTCTGGTTTTGAGCTAATAGCTTTTTCAGACGCTGATCACGCAGGATGCTTAGATTCACGGAAAAGTACTTCAGGAGCATTACAATTTCTTGGTGATAAACTGGTGTCATGGCAATCGAAGAAGCAGGATTGTACATCGCTGTCCTCAACCAAAGCAGAATATGTAGCCATGTCGGTGTGTTGTGCTCAAGTCATTTGGATGAGAACACAACTCAAAGACTATGGTTACGTATTTGACAGAATCCCGATGTACTGCGACAATCGGAGTGCCATTGCAATGTCGTGCAACTCTGTTCAACATTCTAAATCAAAGCACATCGATCTTCGATATCATTTCATCAAGGAGCACATGGAACAGGGTACTGTTGAATTATACTTTGTGGGTACTGAATACCAACTGGCAGATCTTCTCACCAAAACCGTAGCTCCTGCTAGGTTTAATGAGTTGGTACACCGGATTGGTATGCGGTGTTTGATTCCAGAGGAACTGGATGAACTTTTAAAACATTCTTAAAACCAGTCAAACACCAAACATCTTTTGTAAATATTTTTCAAAAACAAAATACAAAAATATAAAATCTGATAAAACAACAAAAATATTCTTCTATCTATATTTATTTTAACATGGAAAGTACAAATCTCCCGTCAACACTCTAATCTTTCAAAATTCAGTATTTTTTCAGTCAAGTGTTGAGGGGGAGAAAGTAAATATTTTTCAGTTTCATAAAACCTTGTACTTGCATGTTTCCAAAAATATGTTGTTTCTTCTAAAATGGTGGATACGTTTCTTGTCAAATACTCTCCTCGGACTCAAATGTTTTCAAAATTCATTATTTCAAAATTCGAGGGGGAGTATCGTTAAGTTTCTTGCCTTACAAATGTTTTGTCTAACCTAAACGGAAGTTAAAGGATATTGGTTGGAACTTTTTGAGGTTGAGGGACTGAATGTGTCAACTTGGAAAATTAATCATTCACCTAACACATTCAATGCACCACTTCATGTGCATTTACTTCTAAAACCACCAAGATCAAACGGCCCAAATCAAATCTTCAAAATCCGTTCAAGCTGTTCATATTCTGTAAGTTCTAACTTGTTTTGATCAAGATTCTAAACAAGGATTTCAAAAAAATTCTTTCAAATCCAACGGTTAAAACTCTTTAAACTGATTTTGGAAAATTGTTCACTTGAACGAATTGGGTGTTTATGCATAAAAGTGTTTGGATTGAAATGAGTTATGTTAAAACCTTTCTTAGTGTCCATTAAACTTGTTTCAATCGTCCAAAACCATCCAGAATCTTTAAGTTTCATTAATTTGAATTCTAGGGTTCTTGCGCTCATTTAGGGTTTTTCTATTCTGTGATATGTTATAAGGTGGTCAAGAAAGTGTTAGAATAAGTATATATGCATGTTTTGAACCTATAAATTAGCCTAGAAACATCTAAACTGTAAGAATTTAAGTTTTAGGTTTTTTGGGTTCATATCCCATGATCCTCTGATTCTATGGTGGAAATGTGCTATATATTGTTCCACTGCACTCATATGACATCTAAGACACTCCAGAAACATTCTTGTTTGATTTGTGTAGCTATATCTCTTACGCGTAGATTAAAGGTTTAGGGTTTAAGTAATTTTACGCCTAAGTCTTTCTGTGTGTATCTGATATGTTCTTATGCTTGTTTTGTGATCTAAAAGATGTTTGGAATTAACTTCAATCAAGTTTTCATGTTTATAGTTAACAGGTTAATTATTCGTAATGTCAGAATCTTTAGGTGTTCAAACCGTTACGCTTAAGGAATACTTTATGCGTAAAGATTACGCCTAAGAGAAATCTTACGCGTGACTCTTACGCATAAAGAGGTCTATAGTGGATTACACGTATCTTGGAAAGATATTCGTAAACAAGGCTTGTTACGCATAAGCTTTTCTCTTACGAGTAAACTTTACGCGTAACATCTAGCTTATTCCTACGCGTAAGCCTAAAGCCTTTGAACTTGTCTTACGCGTAAGAAACTCCTACGCATAAGCTTGGTCTTACGCTTTAGCTTAATCCTACGCATAAGCTCCTTTCTTACGCATAAGGATCCTTGTTACTCGTAACCCACTGTTCACTACATTTTGGACCGTTACGCATATGTTACTTGTTATATGTTACGCATAAGTCACAAATACCTGATGTTTCATATGAGGTTTCAAATGTTAATATGTTGTGTGTTAAGTGAATAATTGGACTTTGAAATTTCAAAATTAACATGTTCACGTAACTTTTCACTTCAACTTCAAACAATTGGACAAATGTGACTTAGTATTTGTAACTAACATAAACATGTTACCATCAAACAAGTAATTAGATAATAAATCAGACTAAAACAAACACATTGTGTTTCCATATGTCTGTCTCTTTGTCTAATGACTTTCAGATCATAAAATGGCTGCAAATCAAGCAAACATCAATGCCCCGGCTGAGCTCTCGATGGCAAACACATTCCCAGCTGGATACGACAAAACAATTGGCAAGAACAATCTCCGTGTCATCTTCAACAACTTCATATGCTCATAATCATCTTGCAGAATTGCTGTGGTCATCCTTCTGCAATATCCATTCAATCATATGCTCATAAAGTCATCCTCAATCTCTGACTTCTTTCTGATGATGAATATGATTCAATGGATGAAGAATGAAAATTTTGTAAGACATTAAACCATAAAAGGTTGGAATATCATGCTTCAACCTTTCCAGTTAATCAACCCAGTGGGGCAGGAGGGTCAAGCAGTAGTCCTCCACTTATGGAAGATCCATTGCAAACAACTCAAACCCCATCTGATCCGGTTAATCAACCCGGTAAGAATCATGGTGTCACTGTCACTACAACTGTTGAAATGAAGCTACGACAACAACAACTAAAACAACCGCAAAAAGAAAAGCATGGTGAAGATGTGGAAATATATGACGAAGGAGATTACAATCATGATAAGGATGAAAGAGTCACTGATGATTATAATTTGGTGGCTGAAGAGGAAATGTTGCGAAAAGAGGCTGAAGAAGCTGCTAGAGCTGAAGAGGAAAAGTTAAAGAAGGAATCAGACAACTACTTAGTTGAAAATCCAATACACAAACCTCAACACTCTTCTGAACCACCTCTTGACACTTCCACCAAATCCAAATCATCATCTCAATCATCACCTCCATCAGCAAAATAAACAACTAAGTTAACAACAAAATCTGTTAAGAAGGCAACTCCATATGATGATTCGACAAATGGTTAAGCAGGTTATCACCACTACAGAACAAGCTACACAACCACCACCATCTGATCAACCAAGGGTTTCAGAAATCACACCACCAATGGAGAAAACCAGTAATCACTTACATAAAATGGTGGTGAGGATCTTAACTCACCTGAGCCCCAACCTGAACCTCAACCGAAATTCAGATCAAGTACAGTACTGCACTCCTTGTTTTTCATACGCATCAAAGAGCGTGTTGAAGATCTCCACCTCGGGATCGAATCTTACCAAAATTGTACACTTCAACGGAATCAATCAAGAACCTCAGTACAAAATCATTCATAATCTAAGGTTTGGGTTCGTCTACCGAAGTGAAAATCATCATACTTGCTTCATGGCTTTCGATGAAATTCACAAAGTTCTATGACGCCACCCTGAAGATGGTTCGAGATGGATTGGCATATCATTTGAAGGACATTGACTTAGGTATAATTCAGACGAAGAGATGGAATTCAAAGGATTGCAAGGATGTTCATTGATTTATCACTTGGATTGATGAAAGGATGCTTCATCAGGATCAGATGCGATTGATGGAAGAGTTATGTGGGAGGATGACCAAACTTTCTGATTCTGACTTACCAACGTCCTCAGAAAGTAGCTGATCATCTGTAATCATTGGGTACTCTCTTGATTGTGATTTTGTTTGTTTGATTATCTGATAATGGCTTGTGCACACATAACAGTGTACAACCCGTACTTGTCATGAAAGGACCCTGTGGTACGCTTCAGTGCCACAATCCTTATGCAAGGAGCGAAAGCTTCTTACTTTTGAGTAAAACTTATCAAAACTTTTATTTTTCAAAGTTTTGCTCAAAAGGACAAGTACTCCCCCTTATGATTTTCAAAACCTCAAAAGTTAATATCACTTGTTGAGGGGGAGTATTTGCTTAAAAACTTTGTTCACAAATTGTTATTCGTGATAATCTTCCCACAAAACTGGAAATGGTAATATTCGATATCAAAATTTTGTCAAAAATAACACTTATATGCCATTTTTGAGGGGGAGAAAAATTATGTGATAAGAAATATGTTGTGAATTGCTATTGAATCCTCATGTCAAAAGACTTCAACCCATGAATTGACGGGATCTGAACAGTCATACATTGAAAAGATTTGTCTTCCAAGACTTATCTAAGTAAATTGTACCTATTCGAGAAGCTCTTGATAGACATGAACTTTGACGGGTTTGACAACCTTTTGAGTTTTGTCCACACCTTCAAGGTAGTTATTAGAGCTAGCTGTCACCTAAAAGCTGACAATGTAACTCTTTAACTATGCAACGTAACCATGTCTCGCAGGGGATTGTCTATCATGAGTCGACCAATTTAAAAAGTGCGCGCTCTACTCTCACCATGCAAATTTCTGTCAAAACACTTAAGCATGTGTGGAGGGGGAGTATTTCTGCAAAATAAAACTCGCGAAGTGTTTCAAAAAGTTTCTTATTCATAAACACTTTGAGAAATTTTCAACAAATCGGTTTTATGGCAATGGAGTTATAAGGTGACTAAGGTTAGGAATAACCGTCCTATGATTCGCCAGAGCCGGAGGGATCTACCCAAGGACACCACCAATAGTTAGAATTAGAAGTCCTTAGGTATGATTATAAAAAGGAGAAAATGAGAATCGGGGAAAGAAAGAGTTGAAGAATTAAAAAGAAAAGTAAAGGAAAGGGTGAAAAGAAATAGCCCTCCAAATTATTCAACTTAGGGCAGACACCGGGTTCAATTCATATGCTACTGGTTGTCACTTGATGACGCAGGTATTGAAGATTCAAGTCGTCATGGACCCAGTGACGCATGCACTAAACCTTCTTAGCCACTCAAGTTTCTCTCAACAGAAGCTTGTTTCATTCTCACAAGGAACCCTACGTAAACTATTGGATTTCTCTTAGAGATTGCTAGTATTGAAGAAGGAGACCCTCTCCCTAGTCTCCGCTCAGGAAAACCAAAGTGCACTATTGAGTTTAGAGCCACGAGATTCATCAAAAGATCTCTTAGGTACACTTGACAATTCATCGCTTGTTGTTCAACAATAAGAACACAAGTGATACATTATCGTGTCCTTCACAGATCTTAGCAATCTGTCGAGAACATTTATAAGAGGTTCACACATGTGATCCTCAGTGATTGAATGGAAACTCCTGCCAGGGTCAACATCAAACAGCCCTGACAGCAGGTCACTTCGGTAACTCCTCGTAGATTACGCTTAGTGTGTCTCAAATGGTCTACATTCGTGAGGTGATGCTTCGGTGTACCTCAGCGGCTCATCTGAACTGTATGTGTATTTCGGTACATCGCGTTATCTCACTTGTGGGACTCTAGTTCAGGAACAGCCTTTGTAAGAATTAGAGTTGTGTTTTCACACTATGCTATTAACACTCTCGAAGTTCAAACTTGTAAGCGCTGGATTACTTCTAACCCATGTTTTATGTTTTCCTCTTATGGATGCTTGCGGGTGGAAAAGATCATGCAGATTCTCCTCATGCTCATACCGACTACAACACTAATCGAAGTTCTCTCAAAAGGCAACACAAATTCAAAATGATTCTTCGTCAAATCAAAGAATCTACAAAGTTTAAAGACTAAAAGAACTACATTAGTACTGAAATCCAACGTTAAAGAGCGTGTGAGCATGTTGGAGAAAGACGTGGAGACACTGGAGCAACAAAGCAGACCTGATGCAGATAACCACAACATACTATCACTTCCATCACAAAGAACAAAGATCAAAGAACAAAGAAATTGATGACGTCAAAAGCAGAATACTTCAAAGGAAACAATTTCTCTACACTGGGAGATTGTTCGAATCAAGGCACTTCTTCTCACAAGAAAGAAGAAGGTCAGAAGACGTTAAAGCTTCTATTACATCAGCACCTACAACGTTTACATCATCAATCACTAACACTTAGGGGGAGATTGTTGGAATCACTCCTAAACTAGAATTCAAGTGTTAGTAATTAATATGTAATAGTTAGCTTAATTATGGCTTTTATGTTAGTTATCATGCCAAGGCTTATGTAGAAAGCCCATGAGCCTTGGCCCAATCCCATAAGAAGGGAATGATGCTAGTAGTTGTTGGATCGATGTACTCTAACCAAACTAACTTAAATAGCTTGTTAAGGTTTAATAACCTCGGATAAATCCTAAGTTATTAACAATGAAACACTGAATAATCTTTATTAAGTACGCGGAATTTACTTAACAACTCTAAGAAGAATATAACTTTAACTTGTATTAATAACTCTAAATCTGCTTGTTATACAGATTCTTTAACAACGCTAAAACTCTAATAATAATCGTACTTTAGAATTCTAAAACTCTTCTCTAAAACTCGTACTTCTAATGCCAATCTAGAGGTCCTTTTATAGGCTCAAGGATAACCCTAGTCGGTTTACAATTTGTATCCTTGTACGACAAGTAATCTAAACAAAGAATATTCTAGAATAAACAAAGCTTTCCATAAACGAATATAGCAGTTCTTTAGCTTTGCAGTACTTTGACTTCGACAACAGTACTTTGACTTTCTCTTTAGCAGTACTTTGACTTTTCTAGTACTTTGTCAATCTTCAGTACTTTAACATTCTTCAGCACTTTCATATCCCAACAATCCTCCCCTAACTTGAATTCTACTTGCTTGACTTCAAGTTCCTTTCTAAACATATCTTTAACAGCTCCATCTGCAAGGAAAGATTGTGTCTTTGTCTTTGGATTGTATCTTTGTAGACTCTGTGCTTATATCATCATTATCAAAGTATTCTTTAGAAATTATTCTTTTTAGCATCCTTGATCAGTAATCTCTTTTCAGCAACATTCAGCAATACTCCATCTTTTCAGCAACATAAGACAGTTTGTACATTAATTCAGTTTTAAGTTTCAGTCTATTCTCATCACATCCAGGTGTGTAAACTCCTGTGAGAGGTGAATCATTGAAAATTTAATGGATTTACTGTCTCTTTACCAAAGTCATTAACTCTGGAGCAGCCAAATGTTTTGATGTGTAAGATCATGGTACATTGATAACCATATGATTTTTAGCAAATCATCAGCTATCAACAGATTTGTTTTGTCTTTACCAAAAGCTGTACCCTTTTGGACTAGTTAGTTCTTTCATCTATGGTGAACTAATTACCAAATAATGGTTTTTCCACAGCCTTTACCACAAGCCATTTTCTTGTGGGCTAGCCAACTCTTCACATTACTGATATGGTGAGTTGATTACCATACAACTTATAAGCAAGTTGTCAACTAAAAACGGATTTGAGATATCTTTACCAGAGCCGTTTGCTCATGGATTAGCCAATCCTTTTGTAACCATGGTGGATTGATAACCTATTGGTGTTACCATCTCAAAAACCATTTATTTCATTCAACCTTTGTGTCAAAATATTTGTCACTTAACAAAAAGTTTCTTTCAAAAATCTTTTAACTGGTTTAAAGCTGCAAGCAGTACTTTGATGAAAGTACTGTTTGATCAGCAGTACTTTGAATAAAGTACTGATACATCAAAAATTTATTCAATTAAAATTCATACCAGTTATTCATCATCATCAGCCATAGTAGTCCATCTGATAAACAGTTTGATGACCATAAGAGCAATTTCATTGTCTTCTTCAACTTCCATTCCATGCTCTAGCATTCTTCTCATAAGATCTGCTGTAAGTGGATATCTTCTATCTGCTAGCATGTGAATCATAGTCCCATCTTCTAACTCTAAAACATGTACTCCAGATTCTTCAAAAAATCTCCAGCTGATAATCTCCCAAGCTTCTTGGTTCTTCCAAATCTCAGCAGTACTTTGTTCTTCAGTTTCCCAAATAGTTGTGAGATCCCCAAGCAAAACTAAAACAACTCCTTCTGATGTATCATGTTCAAAATAATCTCGCACCAAATGATATAAATGAAATAAATCCACCCTATCTATTATGTGCAATAGATCCCATAACATGTTAAATGTTCTGAAGCTTTCATCTTCTCTGTGAAACATCAGATAACTTCCATCCTTTGACTCTACAACTTCAAAAGTGGTTATTGGAGATTTGTTCATCTTCATTTCATCATCATCTTTAGAATACTCAAATTCTACTATTCTTAAGTGATTCCTTAGTTCATCATTAGTATTAGACCTTAACTCAACTTTCTTTGATGGCTGTGTGTCTTCAACTTCAGTTGATCTTTTTCTTTTTAAGCTTTCTTTTCTTTCATCTTCTTTCTGAGCATCATCATCTTTATAGTCTTTAATACTATCAACTTGTTTCTGATAATCTTCCCTAACAGCTTCATACAAGCCTTTCATCTCAACCTAATTTAACTTATTCAATCCAATATATCCTTGACCTTTTAAATATGCCATCATTGCATTCCTTTGTTTAGCAAGATTTGGTCTTCTTGGTAGAGAAGAAACAGGAATAGGTGACTTCAATGGTACAACAGCTTCAGCATTCAATTCTTCTTGTAATTTCCTAGCTGCTTCTTCATTCATAGCCTCTTCATTAACAACTTCAGCATTTAATTCTTCTTGTATCTTTCTAGCTGCTTCCTCATTCATAGCAACTTGAGCAGCCCTTATCTGTGCTAAAGTAGGTTTCTTTTTCTTCTTTGTCTCTACCAATTTACCTTTTCCTTTATCCTTAGGATCTATAGTAGATTGAGAAGCTCTTGGTAGTTCTTCTTGCACTCCTGGAATACTAACACCCCTTGACTTTGATAAATCATGCAAGATCTCAGCAATGGTTTCATCATCACTTGCAGTATGTATAGGTTTGGGTGTTTCAACTTCCTTTTCTGGTATGACAATTGAAGGATCAGCTTCCTCCTCAAAATCTAACAACCTTGGAATAATCAATTCTTGCCTGTAGGTTCCATGAAGAGCGGTACTTTGATCAGCAGTACCTTGATCATCAGTACTTTCAATATTGACTTGTTCTTCAGTACCTTGAGGTTGAACATCAGTACCTTGTGGTTCAGCTTCTTCTTCAGTATATGATGGAGCATCTTCATTCAAATTCTTATCGTCCAATTTCCTCCCCAATTGGAATGAAGATTTCTTTTGAACCTTTTTGCTTCCGGTCTTCTTAAACTGCCTTTGCTGCTTCTTTTTAGCTTTGACCCATAATCTATGATGTTTAACTAAGGGCCAAATAGACTTCTTGAACTTTCTAAACTTGATCTGCAACTTGGTTATCTGTGCAGCTTGCTCCTCAGTAGTTTTCTTCAATTTGACCAATTCTTGTGTTAAAACATAATTATCCAACACCAAACCTTCAGGGGGTATAGTGGTTGGATCTTCCTTAGAAGATGATGAGAAAATAGAAACATCTTGTTCTGGTGATGCCATAGGAGGAGTAGTATGGTGGGATGAGGTGGGAGAAACTGCAGTACCTTCATTAACATCAGGATCCTGTGAAGCAGTACCTTGTGTTGAAGTTTCTTGAGATGCAACACTTGAAGAAGCAGTACCTTCAGAAGGAGTACCTTCTCTTTCATCACTAGCTGCAGCCTCATCTCTAATAGCTTGAATAATCTCCATCATTGAAGTAGTCAATGGAGTATCCCTGCCAGTGAATAAATCACTTTTCCTTGACATAAAAGTGAAGATCTTGGCTGGTTGCACCACAACGGGTAGTAGATCAGTAGGCTTAGGTACATCAGCAAGTTGTTTGTTTAGGAACACTTGAATAAACCTTGGATACATCAACCATCTTGAACCATGAGAGATGTGTGAGAGCATTCCATCTAGGATCAGCCTTGAAAAGTTGAAAATTCGATCTGTAGCTAATCTCACTATAGCAGATGCTATGTTAGACCCAAATTGCTCCCATGATGTACTTTTAGCACTAATACAATGAAGTAGTACATGAACTACATACTTCCATTGAGGACAAAATAAGGGTTTCTTGAATGTTTGTTCAGTTAAGGACCCTTCATAGCCAATGTTACTGAATGTATCCCAAATCAGTTGCTTATCAAAACGAACAACCCCTTCTGCATCATCAAACAATAAGGCTTTAGTAACCTTCACAGTTCTCCCAGCAACTGTTGCTTGAATATACGAATCATCATTCTCCATATGAACCCTAGCAGATGCCCAAAATTGTTGAATCCATGGCTCAATGATATCTGGTTCCACTAAAAGGGCATAACTAATCGGCGACCCAGTGAGAAAATCAATGATATCATGAAAGATAACATTAGCTTCAGTCTTTTCTAAATTCGCCACCATGTTGTGTTTTGAAACTGTATTACGATTTGCCATTTATGATATGTGTTCACAGAAAGTGATATAGCGAATAATATGGGTGAAAGAGAGAGAGATATGGAAAAGATTATAAGTGATCAATATGAGAGGGAAATACAGAGAGTAGTTATTTATAGGTGAGATTGTAAAAATCACAGCCCTTAATAACAAAGTTACCGTTAGTAGTAGTTACCCCTCAATATTACCGTTGGAACAGTAATTTGATACGACACATGTGCAGTACTTTCAAAAGCAATACTTTCATATAACCAAAAAGCAGTACTTTCCCATTCTCCTCTTTTCAATAGCAAATATTGCTATATAAACATGATATTTCCTCCCCTCAAACAATGCATATGACTATTATACTTACACTAAATAGTCCTCCCCTCAAATGTAGCTCAGTAATTAATCACGCCAATGCTTACCACCAAGTGATTGAATCTTGAAACATCAAAGCGTTTGGTGAGTAAGTCAGCTACATTATCATCTGTATGCACCTTGACAACATTAATGAGCCTATGCTCATAACAATCTCTGATGAAGTGATGCCTAATCTGAATATGCTTGGTCTTGGAATGATAAACTGGATTCTTCACAATGCAAATAGTACTCTCATTATCAATATTGATAGGAGTATTCTTGAAATTGAACCCATAGTCCAATAGTTTATTCTGGATCCACAAAACTTGTCCACAACAGCATGCAGCAGCCACATATTCTGCTTTAGTAGAGGATGTTGCTGCAATAGTCTGTTTCTTGCATTGCCATGAGACTAATCTTCTTCCAAGATATTGACATCCTACAGTGGTGGATCTTTTGTCATAATTGTCACCTGCATAATCACTATCTGAAAAAGCTTCCAAGTGAAAAGGTGAATCCTTTGGATACCACAACCCTAATTTAGGTTGTTGTTTCAAATAACTGAAAATTCTCTTTACTGCATTCAGATGAGAGACCTTTGGTGAGACTTGATATCTTGTACATAAGTAAACAACAAACATGATATCAGGCCTAGATGCAGTGAGATACATAAGACAACCAATCATTGATCTGTATAACTTGACTTCAACAGGTTGTCCATCTTCATCTTTTCCCAGTGAGTTGATAGACTTGATAGGTGTAGTTACTGGCTTCATAGCATCAAAATTGAACTTCTTAAGTATGTTAGATACATACTGGTCTTGACTGATAAATATACCCTCCTTTGACTGCTTAACTTGAAGTCCCAAAAAGAAAGTTAACTCACCCATTAAACTCATTTGAAATTCATTCTGCATCAGCTGCTCAAACTCCTTGACCATGGACTGTTTGGTAGCTCCAAATATGATATCATCAACAAACACTTGAACCAACATGATGTCCTTCTTGTCTCTCTTTATAAACAAAGTCTTGTCAATAGCTCCCCTTCTTTAACCATGTTGCAATAAGAAAGTAGAGAGCCTCTCATACCAAGCTCTAGGTGCTTGATGTAAGCCATAAAGAGCCTTAACCACCTTGCAGACTTTGTTAGGATGAGTAGGATCTTCAAAACCAAGAGGTTGCTTAACATACAACTCTTCTGTGATCTTGCCATATAAAAAGGCACTCTTGACATCCATTTGATAAACATGAAATCCCATATAGGATGTAAAAGCAAGGAAAATTCGAATTGCTTCAATCCTTGCTACAGGAGCAAATACTTCATCATAATCTACTCCCTCTTCGTGTCTGTAGCCTTGAGCTACTAACCTTGCCTTGTTCTTGATGACATTCCCTCTTACATCTCTCTTGACTCTGAACACCCATCTTGTACCAATTACCTTTTCCATCAGGTAGATCACATAGTACCCAAACTTCTTGAAGTTTAAATTGAAGAAGTTCTTCTTGCATAGCTTCAACCCAAATCTCTTTAGTTAATGCCTGAGCTATATTCTTAGGTTCTTCTTGAGAGATAAAACAAGTGAACAAGCATGTTTGATGATCCTTGTGATTCAGACTGTTTTGTTTATAAACAAAGCTAAGTAAAGCATTGTAAGGTGTAGAAAAACCCTTAGCTTTGTTTCTTGTAAGCACTTCATGAGAAGAAGGTCCAATGATTTGACCAGTAGGATGATCTTTATGAACTTGTAAGGTAGGAGTCTGTGGAACTTCATAATCATCATCCAGGTTTGTGTAATCAGCACCTTCATTGGAATTTGTGAAAATACCTTAAGCATCATACTCATCATCAGTATCTACTAAACCAGGCATTGTAGGATCATCCAAATCATCCAAAGTGCTGTCAATAGGTGCAGCAGTACTTTGATCAAAAGTACTATCAACCAAAGGACTGTGAGTGAACTCTGCAGTCTTTGTCTTTTTCTTTGCTTCCTCATAAGCTCTTCTCTGTTCATCATTAAAAGAATGTGCTAAAACATCTTGAAAAAGCATCTGATTTAGTTCATCTTGAATAGATTGATCCTCAGCAGACAATGAGGATTTTGGTGCATCAGTACTTTTCTTTGGTTCAACAGGTATTGGTTCTTCATCAGGAACAGCATCAGGTCGAATATGGACTCCATGAACAACATACTGTAAATCTTCTCCATTGTGTACAAGTTGATTTTCTTCTCTAACAGGTACATAGTTCATAGAAGGAGTTAAAACTTCAAGATCAAACATCCAATCAGGACCTTTACCCTTCTGATTGTCTTGATCTTCTAAAAATTCAACATGAAGACAATCTTGAACCTTCTTAGTGACTCTGTTGTACACTCTAAAGCCTTTGTTGTTGGTGCAGTACCCTAACAGATAACCTTCTTCAGACTTGCCATCAAACTTGCCCAAATTATCAATGGTGTTGAGAATAGTGAGAGGGCATCCAAAAGGCTTCAGAAATCATATGTTGGGTTTAATTCCCATCAGCAACTCATAAGGTGTCTTCATTTGAGGTTTAGTGACTGATACTCTATTAAGCACATAACAAGCAGTACTTACAGCTTCAGCCCATAATTGAATAGGTAAAAGTGAATCTGCAAGCATAGTTCTGGCTGCTTCAATCAAAGTCCTATTCTTTATTTCTGCAACACCATTCTGCTGTGGTGTTCTTGCAATGCTGAACTCCCTCTTGATTCCTTTGTTGGCACAAAACTCATCCATAAGCTTGTTCTTGAATTCAGTTCCATTATCACATCTAACACCTCTAACCTTGAGTCGCAGTTGGTTTTCAAGTGCTATTATAAGATTATGGATAGCATCAAAAGTATCATCTTTAAATCCTAAGAAAAATACCCAACTGAATCTACTGCAATCATCTGTCACAACCAAGCAGTACTTTTTCTTGTTTAGGCTTGGAATTGAAACAGGTCCAAATAAATCCATATGTAACAGCTTCAAAGGTTCTCTAATACTCCTTTCCTCAAGCTTCTTGCATGAAGCTTTGTGTTTTTTACCCTTCTTGCACGCCAAACAGGAGTGATCATTCTTGTAAGTGTTTGAAGGTAAACCTCTAACTAAATTTCCTTTGACCAATTTGTTGATATTCATGAAATTTACATGGCCCAATCTTCTATGTCGTTGATGTGCTTCTTCAGATGTTGCTTTTGCCACTAAACATGTAGCTCTTCCAGAAGAGTGAAGACTCTTCATATCCAGACTGTACACATCATTAGTTCTTGGTACTCTAAGAACTACCAAGTTATCATCAACAGGCTTGAATTCAGGGGAAACGATGAGACATTATGTGTCAGTGAATAACACAGGATGCTTTTTATCACAGATTTGAGAGACTGACAATAAGTTGAACTTGAGCTCCTTCACATATCTAACATTCTCAAAATTTATGCTCCCTGTCTTGATGGTTCCTTTTCCAGTGATACGTCCTCCATTAGGATCATTCCCAAATGCAACTTTTCCTCCACAAATAGATTTAAAATCTGACAGAATCTCCGTGTCTCCTGTCATGCTTCTAGAGCAACCACTATCCACAATAAGATGATCTTTAAGCTCATCCTCCGGGTTGCCCTGCACAAAGATACAAAAGTTATTGTCTTTTAGGAACCCAAGCCATTACTGACTTGTGTTCCCCTTGTGGAGTAACATACTCAAATTCTTTGAGTATGTAATCTTCACAGTTTTTGTAGACAGAATCAAGCATTATCTTTTGTTTTAAAACTTGTGGTGAATTTTCAGCAAAACTTTCTTTTTCAACAAAAATCTCCTTTTCTTTTACCACAAAATCATCTTTATCAAAAATGTCTGTTTCACCAGTACTTGTTGAAAGTATTGTTTGTTCATCATCAATACTTTCCTTCTTTACCCATTTAGTTTTAACTTCTGGTGTAGAGTCCCTTGATCTAGCTACTCTTCTGGAGTTGAAACGCCTTCTAGATTGATATTAATTAGATCTCCTAGTGTTCCTATTCCAAGAGGTGTTAGGTGAAAACTGAGCAATACTTTGAGAAAGTACTGTATTTTGCTTAACAGTACCTTGGAAATTGTTTGAAGGTACTGTAGGTTTTGAAAAGGGTCTTCTCTGGTAAGGGTGCCTATAGTCTGGTGAGAAGTTTCTATGGTTAACCCTATTTGAATGGTTCCAAGCTGGTCTATTCTCTCTTGGTTTTTGGTTGACAGGTCTGTTCTTAGGGAACTTACTTAGGTATTCTGAATGTAAGTCACAGTCCTTAATCAAATGATCAGGACTAAAACAAACAAAACAGAGTTTTTGTTCTGTAAACCCATAATTTCTTCTTCTATATGTATTACCAAACCTATCCTGATTTCTAGGAGAATGATTAAACTGTTTTGACCAAAATTATCCCAAAAAGGTTTAGCAATGTTGTGAAAAGGTTTTATTAAAGGTACTTCTGAAGGTGTAGCAGTACTTTGAGGTGTAGCTGTACTTTGAGGTGAAAGTATTGCTTGAATTTTAGCATCATCTACCTTAGGTGTCTCAACTGTTTCCTGTTGGGTTTCAGACCTAGATTGACTAATAAGCTTCTTTCTAAATTCTAGGTTGTCTACACCAAAACGAGAAACATCAGGTCTTATGGGTTGATGACTACCAGTTGGATGTGGGACATCATGATAACCCTTGTCTTTCTTATATTCTGGAGGTGGTTCACTAAATGATTCCTCATTATTAGATGTGTCAACATTAATAATAAGCTCATCATCACTAGTGGGTTTTCTTCTACACTACTGAAATCCATACCAAAACCTAGACCAGTCCTATTGTAAGCTCTTCTTTGTTTTTGAACATAAGAAACATGAGAAAGACCAGATTCTTTCCAGGCATCAAACTTTGCTAACAATTCATCTCTCTCCTTAGCCAGTTTCTCAATTTCAGAAATCTTACAATTTAACTTCCATTCACTTAATTTTAACTGATAATCCTGTTGTTCATATTTTTCTGCCCAAGCCATTTCACTATTTTCATGTGTTATGATTTTGGCTTCCATAGACTCTAAGGTTATTTGATAACCTGCTACCTCAGACCTAGCCTTTATACAGTTATCTCTTTCAATCACATAACTATTAAGTACTTTTTGATAAATGTCATGACAGTTTGAGCATACCTCAGAGATAGGGGTTGAGCTTGGTGAAGTAGCCATCATAGCAAGTAGAACAGGATCATCTTCACTCTCCATGCTCCAGTCAAAGCTTCCAAAACCATCTTTAGAATCCTTAGCAGCATGTCCAGGTTCCTCATCGAAAGCTGTGCTCCAGTCAAACTCTTCCACAGAATCCTCCACAGCTACCATACAGTAGGTTACTGGTTCATCATCAAACTCAGCACTCCAGTCAACCTTTGATAAATTCTCTTGAGCAACCAAAGCTTTTGTTTATGTAATAGGAATTTCTTTAAGCTCTAGCTTTGGTTTCTCAGTTAACCTGTTTGCTTGATATTTAGCAAACCTGCACTACCTTGCAAAATGTCCAGTCTTTTGACAATTGAATCATTCAATCTTGGATTTGTCAAAAGTGATTCCCTGTTTTGGCTTGAAGTCAATGCCTCTTCCCGTCTTCTTCATAAACTTCTTTATCCTTGCAGTGATCATAGCAACTTGCCAGCTGATTTCAATTTCTTCAAGAGCATCCTCTTCAATCTGTGAGAGATCTTCTTCATAAGTGACAGGTAGAGAAGCTTGCTGTGCAAAGAAAGAGCATACAACTTCATCTGAGTGAACGGTAGGCGTTGGTGTGGCTTGTTGAGCAAAGGTGGGGGTAGAATAGGAAACAGTACTTTGAGCCACAGTACTTTGAGTATGAGAAGCAGTACTTTTGGTGGAAGTACTGCCCCTCTTTTCAGATGACAAAAAGGCAATACTGTGAGATTTGGAATTGGTTTGGCCATTCATCTCATGCTCATACACCTTCAGATGATTGTAGAGATCATCAAAGTCCATAACATCCAAACCAGGTTGTCCTCTGATCATTGTAGCTATCACATGCCATGTCGATGGCAAACTCCTTAAGAACTTAAGATTAGCATCTTCAACTGAGACTTCTGCTCTGTATAGGTCCATCATATTGAGAAGGTTTCGGAATCTGTCATAAGCAGCATCAAGGCCTTCTCTTTCTCCAACAGTGAATGTTTCAAATTGCTGCTTCAACATATTTCTGTGCATCTTCTTGGAAGCATCATTACCTCCAAAACTTGTCTTGAGAGCAGCCCAGAGTTGCTTTGCATCTTTAGCATCATGTAACTTGAGTAGATGACCATCTGGAATGGCAGACAAGAGAATGTTGAGTGCCTTCTCTTGATTTCTTATTGTTGCTGCAGGTAAGACTGCGTTAGGTACTTTGGGTTGTCCAGGAACATCAATAGGTTCTGGAACTTCTTCATTACCATTGACGATTACATTCCATAGTGCATGGTCTGTAATTGCAATGTACTGCCTCATCTTCATGCTCCATAGGTCGTACTCTCCCTTCTTGATGATAGGTATCCTTAGTGAAGTGATGGATGGTGGTGGAACAGCTTCAGTCGACATCTTTAGGTTTTAGTTATCTAGGTTTTAGGGTTTCTTCTTAGTTAGAGTTTCCACACAAACTCTAATACCACTTGTTGGATCGATGTACTCTAACCAAACTAACTTAAATAGCTTGTTAAGGTTTAATAACCTCGGATAAATCCTAAGTTATTAACAATGAAACACTGAATAATCTTTATTAAGTACGCGGAATTTACTTAACAAATCTAAGAAGAATATAACTTTAACTTGTATTAATAACTCTAAATCTGCTTGTTATACAGATTCTTTAACAACTCTAAAACTCTAATAATAATCGTACTTTAGAATTCTAAAACTCTTCTCTAAAACTCGTACTTCTAATGCCAATCTAGAGGTCCTTTTATAGGATCAAGGATAACCCTAGTCGGTTTACAATTTGTATCCTTGTACGACAAGTAATCTAAACAAAGAATATTCTAGAATAAACAAAGCATTCCATAAACGAATATAGCAGTTCTTTAGCTTTGCAGTACTTTGACTTCGACAGCAGTACTTTGACTTTCTCTTTAGCAGTACTTTGACTTTTCTAGTACTTTGTCAATCTTCAGTACTTTAACATTTTTCAGCACTTTCATATCCCAACAGTAGTGTTGCCCTAGCTCCTTGCCCTATAAATAATCCTTGTAAACCCTCACTTGAGGGTTGGTTGTTCAATTCACACATTTCACCTTTACGCATAACTCTTCTTTATTTCATATCGTGTGTGTGTGTTTGTTCATCCGATCTCTTCTTTTCTATTTCTTCTATGGATGCTTGTGTTATGAATATAGGAACCTAACAATAGGTTATCAATGGATACCTACTGGCCGCAAATTTAATCTTAATGAGTTGTGCCCTAAATTTTCTAAGTCAATGCCCATTAGAAAATTGATGCCTACTGGTAGAACTATTCCCTTAAGAAGTGAACATACTTTGAATAGGTCAAATACGGACACTAGTACTGCATCTATCACTGATGATTCCATTGTTTCTACTTCTGATGTGGATGTTCCAATCACTGTTACTAACGAAATGGAACCCATTCTTGCATGGGGATCCCAATTATCCAGTTATCCATTCTTGACTGTGTTCAACTGCAGATCGTTCAAATCGTTCTGTGGTACCTGGACTCCGGTTGTTCCAAGCATATGACTGGAGATCACTCGCGGCTCATGAACTTCGTGAGTAAATTTATCGGGACTGTTAGATTCGGGAACGACCATTTTGGTGCAATTATGGGTTATGGAGACTATGTTGTTGGTAATAGTGTAATCTCCAGGGTATATTATGTTGAAGGTCTTGGTCATAAATTGTTTTCTGTTGGTCAATTCTGTGATTCCGATCTGGAGGTGGCTTTTAGAAAACATACTTGGTCGTTAGAGAACTAGATGGTGTAGAACTTTTAAAAGGAACACGAGGTTCAAATCTATACACCATCTCTATCGAAGACATGATGAAGTCTTCTCCAATTTGCTTGTTGTCAAAGGCTTCGAAAACAAAGTCATGGTTATGGCATCGTCGTCTCAATCACTTGAACTTTGGCACCGTTAATAATCTTTCCAGAAAGGATCGTGTAAGAGGATTACCCAAATTAAAGTATGAAAAAGATCATCTTTGTTCAGCATGCCAATTGGGAAAAAGCAAGAAATATGCCCACAAACTCAAACCCTCAAACTCAGTAATGGAAGTTCTTCATACCCTTCATATGGATTTGTGCGGACCAATGAGAGTACAAATGATAAATGAGAAGAAATATATTTTAGTCGTTGTTGATGACTACTCTCGATTTACTTGGGTAAAGTTTTTGAGGACCAAGGATGAAACTTCAGATGTAACACCCCAACCCGGCAAGGGTAGAAGTGTCACATTCTGGTGTCATATCAGAACATACAATAAATTTTTTCAAGCGGAAGCATTATAAAATAAATTACCGTCATATAAATGAATGACTTACAAGGAAAATTACGAATTTCAAAATGTCTAAAATAAAAAGAAATCTCAAAACAATAGCCCATCAAAATAAGTCCAAGATAATAAGGTAACTAGGGTCGTTCCACTCAGATATTCCAACTCTCGGCCCATCAAAGCCCATCTTCCAACCTAAAACCTGCCGCAGGAAAAGAAATGCGGCTAAGCTTAAAAAGCCCAGTGAAATGATATAACAAAACGAAAGCTAAACAAAAGCAGAAATACGAAATGAAACAAAGGAACAATAGCAAGGTTGCAACGGAAAGGAAACAATGAGTCAATGAGGATCCTGCAGAACACAATTATACAGATATCCAGCAAGAACAATGATCAAGGAGAACACAACAAGCAACGCATCCATGACATATATATAATCACATATAAGCAAACAGACATACAAGCACCGAAACCAAATCAAGAATACCAGACGTCGCATCCACTCAACATAAGAATAGCACGCATTCAGATTAGGAAATCAGAATATAAATAAGCCAACAGGAAAACTAAAAGCAAGCGGAAGCAATTAATTAGGAAGTGAGCATGGCAATCGCACAGATTAAAAAAGCCTTAGATGAAAACATAACAGGTATCGTAACAGCGGAAGTACTAACAGCAGTCAAAACATGGCAGTCACACATAACAAGTAGGAATACAATATGAGCATTATAATTCAATGAATTACAGACATAGCAAGGCAATTAAACAAGTTAATAAGCCAAACATCATAAGTTGAACCATTTACCCAAATCAATCCGTAGCATAGACATAAATGCAAACATGGCAGGTCAACAATAAGCAGATAAGGATACAACGGATGGTCAAAGTCCATGAGATTAACCGAACGAAGTATATATAATGAACAGACAAAATTATCGATTACACATTAGCATGGTCACCAAACAATTCAGAGGGTCACATAACAGTGAGATCACATATCGTCAGATGACAATATGTAACTCAAATAACCGCATATTAATCATATCATAGAAGGGTAATCAGTAGTCACATAAACATGAATAGCATAATCAAATTCAATAAACATATAATAACCCGGTACGTGAATGGAATGATAGTCTGAAGCAATGGAATGAGAGTGTGACAGATCAAAGCAATAGAATATATATATATCTCTTGGTAGTATGGTGAGTCATATAAGAGTACTGAGTAATGAACAGATAATACAGAGTATGGTGTATTGGAAAATACAGGGGTACAATATAGGTATATCAAAAGTGTAAGGGTTGTCAGAAATCTACCACGAGCCCGGAAACATATCATATCGTATCATATCATATCACAAGTAGCCATTGTATTTAGAGGGGTGACATCGGAATACCAAACCAATAGGAGGGGAGACCTCAGTAACCAATGGAGTAGCTAGCTCCAAGATTGTGAAGACGCGTATTGCACACGACATCATTCACCAGAAAAATCATATCACAACATATCAGATAACAGAACAAATCTAGGATGCATCCATACGCCCCTGCAGACAAATACTGGCCATACAATATATATCGAGCTCATAATCAAATAACAGAAAGGGACGGTGTGGAACATCACTCAACCACACTAGAGTCATGCCATTGGTGCATCAATGACACGACCATGTTACCTTCATGGCTAGGGAAACATATTTGGATCGGGTATCAAACTGAAGGGTCAAAGCATAATCATATCATAAGGGTTCAGAAGTCAAAGGTTCATATCAAAGTCCATATCATAAGTTCATATCAAAGGTTCATATCACAGGTTCATATCAAAGGCTCATAATCTGAAGGTTCATAATCAAAGGTTCAAAATCAAACAGTTCACATAGGAGATCCAATCAAAGGGAGCATAGCAAAGTTATAGGGAAGCCCTAATAAGAAGGCTCAGAGCAAAGTATCACAGTTCAAATCTAATATCGAAACATGTAAACGAATCATGAGAAACCTTAAGAGACAAGGTCAGAATATCTGTACCTTAACACCAATGAAAGGAAAGCAACGAATGAACAAACACGAAGACACAACGTCACGCCTTCTTCAATGAATCTACACGGATTACGGTTCGCATAATAATTATTAGATCATTTAATGTCGTAGCGGATTTTAAATACTCATTATGAGTCGCATTAATACTTTTAGAGTTTAATTTGGTTAAGCGCATTCTCGTTTTATTAATACACCGAATTATATATTTTAGGGTAATAATTATTAATTAGCCAAACTTAGGGGTTACAAATGATAAATGGTAAACTTAAAGGTTTAATATGACAAATATCCTATTTAAGGGCTATATATGATCATAATTCAAAGTATAGAGTTTACATGGTAATTATCTCAAAGTGTAAGGTTTATAATGTAATTATACTTTAAATGCCTTATAAAACTTATCAAAGATTTCATGCACGATTAAAGAAAGAATATGTGTTTTCATATTATGATCGACTATCTTTAAGCTCGCTCGTGGTTCAAATGACTAATATTTATGACCAAGTAAACACGTGTTATGATTGAACCCCGACTCAACTATCTCGACATGCTTTCAAAATACAAAATGACTCAACTCTTTTTCCCGCGATCACCCTTGAACATACCCCCTTGCAAGACCATGCATTTAGTATTTCTCCAAATTGTTTAACGTCAAGATTCATAAGGTGTTAATACACTTATCAATTTAATGCATGTTCATATTGATTTCAATTTCACCCATAGTCAACTTGTTCTAATATATATCATGGTTGGTCTCATTTTATCAAATATGTTACGTAGAGAAATCATGTATGTGGTTACAATCACAAACCAAAACTTTGACCTTGACTTAATTAGTATACATATATGTGCATGATTATAGAAAAGTTATAGATGGCTATGACACAATATAGATCACATGCGCAAACTCAAACAGAAGACCAGATTACACACTAGCTCTAACGAGATGAAGTTGAAGCAAAACATGTTTTAGATTATAGTTTGCAAATATTCTTTTCACTGAATTCGATTGAGAAGAAGGGAAAAACTCTATAGTTTCATATGTTGCATCTTTTATATATATGTTCGAATGACAGCATGTTTTATATTACGAGATATATCAGCAAACATGATTAGATTATGGTTCAGATATTCATTAATTTAGATTTAATACATGATCATGAGGTCTACTGGATTAAGAAAACAAACAAAGGATTTGTGGTACCTGCTGCCTAACGAGACAGAGAGAGAACAAGAGAACAAGAATCAAGATCACAACCAAGCCTCTCCTTGGCTTGGAACTCACAACCGAGGCTCCCTTCTTGCCCTAGAGCCCCACGACAGAAAAGAAAGACCCACGACTCAGCTTCTTCCTTGAACCAACACGATCACAAACACCTCGAATCCACCACACACGATCACAACTTCTTCTTTTTGTTTTGAATTTGAATGGGAATGGAGAAAAACATATGGTGGCCGTCACTTTTGGGTGTAGAGGAATAGGGTTTTAGTGATTTTATTTTTAAATGGGTAAGTTATCAATGAGATGGTTAGGGAAAAATAAAAGGGACGAGATTTGGGGTATAGGCGTTTAATCTTGGATCGAAAATTAGGGGGAAGATTTTAATGACCAAATCAACTTTTATTTAAGTTACCATTTTTACTTAAATGTTAGTTATAGTATTTAGTTTAAATGTATTAGTGAATTTGTACATAAGATAATTCAAGTAATACCATAATGTTTGATTTTTTTATTGCAGACATAAGTGTGATTTATTTATCATTGTCTTGCGTAATTTATTCATGAGATAAATGTTAAAGAATTTAACGAGATTGACGTATTTTACGGGTTCTTCAATTACGTAAGCTGAGGGGCAAAATAGTCATTTAATACGTTTAAGATTTTTAGGGTTTTACAACTCTTCCCCTCTAAAACAAAATTTTCGTCCTCGAAAATTGAAGTCGCAGAGGTATACAGAGACGTACAAGTTTAAGGTAGACAGAGCAATCCATAGTTTCACACAGATCATAACGATTTCGGTCCAAAGCGTACAAAACTTACACGTAACAGATGTCGGTGATAATCTCACAAAGAGGTACAGAATTCCAATCGAACATGAGGAGTGACAAATAATGGAGGCAAGTCATATTCCATTCACGTACCAACCCCAGGAATTTCCCAAGATGTCGTATGATTTCAATAAGTTCAAATTATATGATCTCGGTATTATCACGTTGATCAGGCGTCATAATAGTTGCATCACATAACAAGTCCTTATTATCATCATATTCTGCCTCGGGTCATGACAAACCACATAACCAATATCACATCAAAACAGATAACATACAGATAACAAGTAACATACCAAAACAGGCCAGATCACATACATACAACATATACTACATCAAACAACTTACCATATCACCAAAGAAGAAGGCCACCAACTTGCTCGAAACGGTTCCTCATGACTCATTACTGACGATCCAAAAGAAAAGCTGGGATATTAACAAAATGCCAAACGATAAAACTTCACGATTCAAACCGAGATCCGAACAAATCAAGAAAAGCAATACCGATCAGAATCACTTAACAGAATATCAAACCGCCTCAAAACGCATGACAAACGAATCGGAGTAACATAAGTCGCGCCCAAATCATATGAAGTAGATGAACCCTCTCAGCCACCGGTTGAATCTTGTATCCTTCTTTTGCGTCTTTGGTTGGTCCGTCCAGCTTCCTCCAGCAGCATCCTGATGCCTCCAGCAGCACGGCAGTCGGGTGTGGCTTCTGCTTCACGAACCTCTCCAGCTCAGGGACTGTTGCAGCGATGTAGGGTCGACACCATAAACTTCGGCTCCACGGGTAGTCTCCATCTAACGGTCGACAAATGGATGTACGAAGACAAAATAACAAAGTTCGACGCGAAAAGAAGAAGGCCAAAACAGTGAAGACGAAAGATAATTGAAGTCAAATCTGAATGACAATCAAAAGGAATCGGAAGAGATCAGAACAGACAGAAACCTAGTGTCTACCCAAGTCCTCACAGGTCAATCCTAAGGTCAACAAGACAAAACCTTTGCTCTGATACCATAATTGTAACACCCCAACCCGGCAAGGGTAGAAGTGTCACATTCTGGTATCATATCAGAACATACAATAAAAATTTTCAAGCAGAAGCATTATAAAATAAATTACCGTCATATAAACGAATGACTTACAAGGAAAATTACGAATTTCAAAATGTCTAAAATAAAAAGAAATCTGAAAACAATAGCCCATCAAAATAAGTCCAAGATAATAAGGTAACTAGGGTCGTTCCACTCAGATATTCCAACTCTCAACCCATCAAAGCCCATCTTCCAACCTAAAACCTGCCGCAGGAAAAGAAATGCGGCTGAGCTTAAAAAGCCCAGTGAACAGATATAGCAAAACGAAAGCTAAACAAAAGCAGAAATACGAAATGAAACAAAGGAACAATAGCAAGGTTGCAACGGAAAGGAAACAATGAGTCAATGAGGATCCTACAGAACACAATTATACAGATATCCAGCAAGAACAACGATCAAGGAGAACACAGCAAGCAACGCATCCATGACATATATATAATCACATATAAGCAAACAGACATACAAGCACCGAAACCAAATCAAGAATACCAGACGTCGCATCCACTCAACATAAGAATAGCACGCATTCAGATCAGGAAATCAGAATATAAATAAGACAACAGAAAAACTAAAAGCAAGCGGAAGCAATTAATTAGGAAGTGAGCATGGCAATCACACAGATTAAAAAAGCCTTAGATGAAAACATAACAAGTATCGTAACAGCGGAAGTACTAACAGCAGTCAAAACATGGCAGTCACACATAACAAGTAGGAATACAATATGAGCATTATAATTCAATGAATTACAGACATAGCAAGGCAATTAAACAAGTTAATAAGCCAAACATCATAAGTTGAACCATTTACCCAAATCAATCCGTAGCATAGACATAAATGCAAACATGGCAGGTCAACAATAAGCAGATAAGGATACAACGGATGGTCAAAGTCCATGAGATTAACCGAACGAAGTATATATAATGAACAGACAAAATTATCGATTACACATTAGCATGGTCACCAAACAATTCAGAGGGTCACATAACAGTGAGATCACATATCGTCAGATGACAATAGGTAACTCAAATAACCGCATATTAATCATATCATAGCAGGGTAATCAGTAGTCACATAAACATGAATAGCATAATCAAATTCAATAAACATATAATAACCCGGTACATGAATGGAATGATAGTTTGAAGCAACGGAATGAGAGTGTGACAGATCAAAGCAATAGAATATATATATATATCTCTTGGTAGTATGGTAAGTCATATAAGAGTACTGAGTAATGAACAGATAATACAGAGTATGGTGTATTGGAAAATAAAGGGGTACAATATAGGTATATCAAAAGTGTAAGGGTTGTCAGAAATCTACCACGAGCCCGGAAACATATCATATAGTATCATATCATATCATAAGTAGCCATTGTATTCGGAGGGGTGACCTCGGAATAACAAACCAATAGGAGGGGAGACCTCAGTAACCAATGGAGTAGCTAGCTCCCAGATTGTGAAGACGCATATTGCACACGACATCATTCACCAGACAAATCATATCACAACATATCAGATAACAGAACAAATCTAGGATGCATCCATACGCCCCTGCAGACAAATAGTGGCCATACAATATATATCGAGCTCATAATCAAATAACAGAAAGGGACGGTGTGGAACATCACTCAACCACACTAGAGTCATGCCATTGGTGCATCAATGACACGGCCATGTTACCTTCATGGCTAGGGAAACATATTTGCTCGGGTATCAAACTGAAGGGTTAAAGCATAATCATATCATAAGGGTTCAGAAGTCAAAGGTTCATATCAAAGTCCATATCATAAGTTCATATCATAGGTTCATATCACATGTTCATATCAAAGGCTCATAATCTGAAGGTTCATAATCAAAGGTTCAAAATCAAACAGTTCACATAGGAGATCCAATCAAAGGGAGCATAGCAAAGTTATAGGGAAGCCCTAATAAGAAGGCTCAAAGCAAAGTATCACAGTTCAAATCTAATATCGAAAGATGTAAATGTATCATGAGAAACCTTAAGAGACAAGGTCTGAATATATGTACCTTAACGCCAATGAAAGGAAAGCAACGAATGAACAAACGCGAAGACACAACATCACGCCTTCTTCAATGAATCTACACGGATTACGGTTCGTATAATAATTATTAGATCATTTAATGTCGTAGCGGATTTTAAATACTCATTATGAGTCGCATTAATACTTTTAGAGTTTAATTTGGTTAAGCGCATTCTCGTTTTATTAATACACCGAATTCTATATTTTAGGGTAATAATTATTAATTAGCCAAACTTAGGGGTTACAAATGATAAATGGTAAACTTAAAGGTTTAATATGACAAATATCCTATTTAAGGGCTATATATGATCATAATTCAAAGTATAGAGTTTACATGATAATTATCTCAAAGTGTAAGGTTTATAATGTAATTATACTTTAAATGCCTTATAAAACTTATCAAAGATTTCATGCACGATTAAAGAAAGAATATGTGTTTTCATATTATGATCGACTATCTTTAAGCTCGCTCGCGGTTCAAATGACTAATATTTACGACCAAGTAAACACGTATTATGATTGAACCCCGACTCAACTATCTCGACATGCTTTCAAAATACAAAATGACTCAACTCTTTTTCCCGTGATCACCCTTGAACATACCCCCTTGCAAGACCATGCATTTAGAATTTCTCCAAATTGTTTAACGTCAAGATTCATAAGGTGTTAATACACTTATCAATTTAATGCATGTTCATATTGATTTCAATTTCACCCATAGTCAACTTGTTCTAATATATATCATGGTTGGTCTCATTTTATCAAATATGATACGTAGAGAAATCATGCATGGGGTTACAATCACAAACCAAAACTTTGACCTTGACTTAATTAGTATACATATATGTGCATGATTATATAAAAGTTATAGATGGCTATGACACAATATAGATCACATGCGCAAACTCAAACAGAAGACCAGATTACACACTAGCTCTAACGAGATGAAGTTGAAGCAAAAAATGTTTTAGATTATAGTTTTCAAATATTCTTTTCACTGAATTCGATTGAGAAGAAGGGAAAAACACTATAGTTTCATGTGTTGCATCTTTTATATATATGTTCGAATGAAAGCATGTTTTATATTACGAGATATAGCAGCAAACATGATTAGATTATGGTTCAGATATTCATTAATGTAGATTTAATACATGATCATGAGGTCGACTGGATTAAGAAAACAAACAAAGGATTTGTGGTACCTGCTGCCTAACGAGACCGAGAGAGAACAAGAGAACAAGAATCAAGATCACAACCAAGCCTCTCCTTAGCTTGGAACTCACAACCGAGGCTCCCTTCTTGCCCTAGAACCCCACGACAGAAAAGAAAGACCCACGACTCAGCTTCTTCCTCGAACCAACACGGTCACAAACACCACGAATCCACCACACGCGATCACAGCTTCTTCTTTTTGTTTTGAATTTGAATGGGAATGGAGCAAAACATATGGTGGCCGTCACTTTTGGGTGTAGAGGAATAGGGTTTTAGTGATTTTATTTTTAAATGGGTAAGTTATCAATGAGATGGTTAGGGAAAAATAAAAGGGACGAGATTTGGGGTATAGGCGTTTAATCTTGGACCGAAAATTAGGGGGAAGATTTTAATGACCAAATCAACTTTATTTAAGTTACCATTTTTAATTAAATGTTAGTTATAGTATTTAGTTTAAATGTATTAGTCAATTTGTACATAAGATAATTCAAGTAATACCATAATGTGTGATTTTTTTATTGCAGACATAAGTGTGATTTATTTATCATTGTCTTGCGTAATTTATTCATGAGATAAATGTTAAAGAATTTAACGAGATTGACGTATTTTACGGGTTCTTCAATTACGTAAGCTGAGGGGCAAAATAGTCATCTAATACGTTTACGATTTTTAGGGTTTTACATCAGATGTCATCATTAAACTTATCAAGCAACTTCAGGTTCGACTTAACAATACTGTTAGAATTGTTCAAACTGACAATGGCACAGAGTTAGTTAACAAAGACTTAAGTCAATTTTATGAAATTGTTGGAATCAGTCATCAAATAAGTGTTCCACGAACTCCTCAACAGAACGGTGTAGTTGAAAGACAAAATAAAACTCTTGCGGAAGCCGCCAGAACAATGCTAATTTATTCGAAGGTTCCAATGTTTCTTTGGGCTAAAGCCATTGCAACTGCGTGCTACACCCAAAATCGTTCCCTCATACACACATCTCATGGAAAAACTCCATACGAACTTGTCCATAAACGAAAACCTGATCTCTCCTACCTTCGAGTGTTTGGTGCTTTGTGCTATCCAACGAATGACGGTCAAGATTTAGGTAAATTAAGAGCTAAGGCGGACATTGGAGTTTTTGTAGGTTATGCATCAAATAAGAAGGGTTACCGAATCTACAACAAAAGAACTCGAGATATCATGGAAACTATTCACGTCACGTTCGATGAGCTGTCCAGGCAAATGGCTCCAGGACAATCAAGTTTTGGACCCGCATCACAACCTTCATTAAGTAGTCCCATTAGTTCTTCTCTTGTACAAAATCTCTCACCAGCAACTTCTTATGTACCTCCTTCAGAAGATGATTTGAAGAAATTGTTTGATCCAATGTTTGATGAACACTATGAGCCAATTCCTAATGATCTGTCAAATCCATCAACAGAGGCTGCTCCTATCCCTGTCAATGAAGTTAACCCTTCCGTTTCTATGTCATTAAGTCAAGAAGCGCCTGCTGATGATCACTCTGTCTCATCATCAAATCCTCAATCATCGAGTGTACATCATGGAATTGTTTCTCGCACCTATGATGGAGATAATCCCTTTGCTACTCCTGAAGATGCTCCTTTTGAGAACATATTTGCTCCTGAACCATCATCAGAACAATCTTCATTAGGAGAAAACGACTCTGCTACTTCAGTTCCTCAATAACAACCACATGAACACCTTAGAAAATGGATACATGACCATCCATTGGACAACATCATTGGAAACCCCTCTCGTCCAGTATCCACTCGTAAACAACTTGCAACTGATGCCTTATGGTGCTTCTTCAACTCCGTACTCTCTAAGATCGAACCAAAAGACGTTAAAACTGCCATGAATGAAGACAGCTGGTTCAATGCCATGCAAGAAGAAATTCATGAGTTTGATCGACCAGATGTATGGGAATTAGTACCTGCTCCTGACTGTGCTATGATCATTGCTCTAAAGTGGATCTTCAAAGTAAAACTTGATGAGCATGGTGATGTATTAACGAACAAGGCTCGATTGGTTGCAAAAGGATACCGTCAAGAGGAGGGTATTGACTTTGAAGAATCATTTGCTCCAGTTGCACGTATCGAGGCAATCAGAATCTTCCTGGCTAATGCTGCAAGTAAGAATATGGTAGTCTATCAGATGGATGTAAAGACGGCTTTTCTTAACGGAGATCTTAAAGAAGTCGTATACGTCAGCCAACCTGAAGGTTTTGTGACTCCAAAGCATCCTACTCATGTCTATCGCTTGAATAAGGCTCTTTACGGTTTGAAGCAAGCTCCAAGGGCATGGTATGATACGTTGTCAAAGTTTCTTCTATCTACTAAATTCAGCAAAGGAGCAGTTGATCCGACATTGTTCACCAGAAAGTCAGGCAAACATTTAATTCACGTTCAAATCTATGTTGATGATATTATTTTTGCCTCGACTGACCCCAATGAATGTGACCGTTTTTCTAAGGAGATGGGCTCCAAATTTCAAATGTCAATGATGGGACAAATGTCATTTTTCTTGGGATTACAAATTTCACAAAGTCCCGGAGGCATTTTTATCAATCAATCTAAATATGCAAATGAGATTTTAAAGAAATTTGGATTTGATTCTTGTGATCCTGTTGACACTCCCATGATAGAGCGTACTAAACTGGATGAGGACCACTCAGGGATCATGGTAGATCAAACGAAATATCGTAGTATGATTGGATCCCTGATGTACCTCACAGCCAGTAGACCTGATATTCTGTTCGCTGTATGCATGTGTGCTAGATACCAGGTTAAGCCTACCAAAAAGCACCTTGAAGCGGTTAAACGGGTCTTTCGGTATCTCCAAGGAACTATCAATATGGGACTTTGGTACCTGAAGGACACCGGTATGTCACTAACAGCCTATGCAGATGCTGATCATGCCGGATGTCAAGATACACGTCGAAGCACGTCAGGAGGTGCTCAGTTTTTGGGTGATAAGCTTGTGAGCTGGTCTTCAAAGAAACAAATGAGCACATCTATATCCTCTACAGAGGCTGAATACATAGCCATGTCATCCTGTTGTGCTCAAATCCTATGGATGAGATCCCAATTATCTGACTATGGCTTTGAATTCAATAAAATCCCTCTGTATTGTGATAACAAAAGTGTCATTGCTCTCTCATGCAACAATGTTCAACATTCAAGAGCAAAGCATATTGAAATTCGACATCATTTCATCAAGGAACAAGTGGAAAACGGTGTGGTGGAACTTTATTTTGTAAGGACTGAATACAAGTTAGCAGACATCTTCACCAAAGCTCTTCCTAGAGAATGTTTTAAGTTTATCCTTCCACGACTTTGTCTAAAGAGTCTACAACCGGAAACACTCAAACGTCATCAAGAGGAAGACGAGGAGTAAAAGTTTTTCTTCATCCATCTCTTGTATATATTTTTTCAAAAAGCAAAATAAAAAATTATAAAACTGTCACAACCCCAAAATACCTGTTTTACAGCGGAATGGAATTCCTGGGGGATGACTGCCATAGCATCACAATTACAGTTATATTGAACGACCTAAAGTGTCGTTTGGAAAATACATCGTTTGATTTATTAAAATAATCAGAGTTTACAAAGTATAGGTCCCAAATGATAGTCAACATGTACGGAAATAAATTTGATACAAGCCAAACGATGTTTTTAAAGTGCATAAATCCCATGTGAGACGCGTCGTCACCACGACTCTATGATAAGTCCACATGCATGCCATGAAGTGTATGCCTTAGATACCTGAGATAAAACATGGTAAAAGTGTCAACACAAAGGTTGAGTGAGTTCATAGAGTTTGTGTTGTCATGAAGAAAACCTTTAAAGAATGTTCATGCAGCAAAGGCATTGCAAATCCACTCAGTTCCAAGTTCCGCCCATACAAAACTTGCAACTTGTGTGTTTACAACCCACTGCCAAAATGTGTATAGTTTATGTTCAAGCACATGATGTCAAATGAATTCACAATAGTACCTAACTCCACGTAGAACCATAGCACATAATCAATAGTACATGACTCAATGTATCAGTAGTCAACTGATGTAGCACATTATTCGACGTAGAACTATAGCATGCAAACAAGAACAATTGATATAGTACAACATTCGGTTTTAAAACGATGGTGATCATGATAGAAGTTATCCTTAAAAATCTAAAGTACTTGTGAAAAATAGTTAAGCATGTATCTCCCCCAAAATAGTTCAAAACATACAAAACTAGGGGCTACGAAACTCACCTGATGCAATGATTATGATGACAAAAGTGGATACACTGAAATGAGGTGCAATTCACTAACTGCAACCTATTATGAATGATATGATCTAATATAAGTCATGAAACAATGTCGTACATGCAAATTCACATGATATCCATACCACTTGTACATTTTGGAAAATGAAGTTTATCGTCGAAATATATGTTTATGACATCTCGTCATGTTATAAAATACTTTACAAGTATTTACGTTGAAACAACATCCTACGATAGTCGTTTAATGATTTATCAAGAAATTATAGCTTTTCGTCGCAAAACAATACACTTTGACAATTCATGAAAATGGCTAAATGGCCTCGAAAAGCTAGTCGTAAAATAGTGAATATCGAGTGTTAGGAAACAAACTCAATGGTTTTGGAAAGCTTGCCACATTATATCAAAGTCTTAGCTTTTAAATTTTTATCATAGAGGTCTCGATCATGGAGAAAAATATACATGAAGTAGGGTACTTGGACTAAAAATATTGTTTAAGGTTAGTTTTCGGCAAAGTTTGAGTGACCGTATTTTATTCGTTACAACTCCGTTTGACGAACGGTTGAACATTTTGGAAAATAGGCTAGGTGAACTCACTTTTACTAGAAGACATCGTTTTCTCAAAAGTATTCTATCGATGTGAAAAATGACTCCAAACATGGTCACTAGCGACAACTAGTTTATGTAAGTGTTTTATACTTGTGAATAATAGTTACGACAACCTTATTTAAACGCGTGTAATTTAGTCGTTATAAGTCCTTTTTCTACGTTTTATATATCCTTAGCTTCGTGTTAATGTATACTAATATATTTTTGATAAATCGACTCATTTAGATAACGCTTAAAACTCATTTTTGCCCTTAAAATAACTCTTAACAGCATGCATTTTCCTGAAAATATAGTTTTCGTCGTTAAACTTGAAAATATCGTAACTTCTTTGTTATAAATCCGTTTTAACCCGTTCAAGCGACCACGGTTTCTTTTTAAAGTATATTTTCTGAATATATAGCCAAAAATACTTTATAACCTGTCGAATTTTCCAGATTTCACAAAAATTATCAGACCTTATTTTTAAGTTGTCGAAAGTGATATATCTCGTGTAATACTTATTCTAACCACTTCAAATCAACACCAAATCTATTCTAAACCTACCATACACCTTCTTAGGGTGTCATGGGTTCCTAAACATCATCAAAAATGATATGTTTCAAGGGATTAATTATAGGATGATTATAATTCATTATAAGTAATAAAAACAATAAAAGTGGTATAGATACACATGAAACTTGCATGTTTTCTTACTAGGATGATAAAAATCTCATGAATGATTATGAAAGATTAGTAAAGATCATGAAATGCTTAATAGTTGAATGATGAGGTTTAAGTAACTAGGTTCCTAAATACTTCTTGGTTTTTATTCCAAAACCTAAAATAGAAGTAATACTAGAGTTGTTTAACATTTGTAGCTTGAAAAATCTTATGTTTCTCCTTGATCTCTTGCCTTGGCCGAATTTTTGTGATAAAATGGAGAGGATACTTTTGTTTTTCACCTTTGCAAATGATATGTATGTATGTTTTTATTTAGCTTAAGTCTTAAGTTGAAGTAAAATATCTAGTCGAATGGCACAATTGTAGTATTTGTGGTAAAGTTAGCTAGTCACCATAGTGACTAATGGGGAGTGGGGGGCGTGGCATATGGATGAGGGTGCAAGACTTTTTGGTAAAAATTTGTAATAAAATATATTCATAACTTAATATTAGTTAAATTAAGTTTAGATATTTTGTTATTAGGTATAGAGTGGCTAGAAATTGATTTTTAACAAAACAGAATAAAATATATTGAAGTCATAAAAGTTATAAAATTACATTTCTCGCAAGTAGAAAATAAATAAATAATTATTGTATAGAATTTACGAAAACTGTCGTAAATATATATATATATAACAATTTATATACAAAATAAATTCAAAACATCGGGTAAACTAATAATATAATTTTTATAGTCTTAAAACAAGTATAAAAATATATCAGAATAATTTTTGGAAGTGTCGGATCAAATATTTAATAGGAAAATATACGTTTAATGAAAAATGCAAACCTATGCATGAGCTAATATGACGATGATGTTACTAATGATATGTAGACTAAATCTAGTCCATATGAAATGTCCTCGATACTTTTTTTTTTCATGAATTCGCAGCTAAACCCTTACGGTTACGCGAATTTGATACTCGTAAACCTAGTTTACGAAAAATAATGAATAGTGAATCATGAATAGTGATTTTTCTCCGGGAAAGAATAGTGTTTCATGAATAGTAAAATTTTGAAATACGTTCTCAGAATATCACATCGACTTCAAAAACGAGGAATAGTAAAATGATGAATAGTAACCGATGAATATTAAATTCCCGAGATGAATAGTAAATTTTTGATAAAAGACCTGAAATTACGAGTTGTCACAAAAACCAACAAAAAGAAAATAGAAAAATATAAATCTTTCAAAAATCCATAAAAATTTGAAAAACTCGAAAAATTTCAAAAATATTGTCATTTTGTCATGTTTTTCCTTGATTTGATAATATCTACGGTCTTTGTGTTGTCATTCAAAGAGTGACACGGGTCTTTAGATGTTGTTCGAATGTCCATAAATCTACTAAAAAAAATTGAGACAAAGTAAAACAAAGGCTTATAGTCATTTCAGTCTATAACCCGTTTTTTTTAAGAAAGAACAGAGCCATGCCTTATCTTATTTTTCAAATCTCACTCTCTGATTCTAAAAACAAATATTTGTCACTAAAAAGACAAATGTCTCCCTCACAAATATTTTTCCTTCTATAAAGTCTTCTGAAAAATATTTGTTATCTAAATGAAAACTAATGAAAATAACTCGGACTCAATTTTTAAAAATAATCTGAACTTGACATTTGTCAAAATCTTTATCTCTCAATCAACAACTTATGTCTTTGATTGAGGGGGAGAATGATTTCATTTAAATCAAAATGTTATTTATCATACAATTGGTTCAGACCAAGGTTTACGTCATGTTTTCAAAAGATATTCAAGTTTGGAGTTTAAAGTCTCAGATTTGATCCTTATCGGTTAAATGTTTTCATAAGCAAGTCACAATTCTCCTCAAAATCTTTCAAAATCAATTTAAATCTACAGAGATCACAAATCTCAAATGATTTGAAAATTGTGATCGGGGGAGAATTTGTGATTTAAATTGGATTTAAACTGATAAGTTGATAAATAGCTTTATAAGTGTTTAGCAAGCTCTCCTCCCTTCATGTGCCAAACGATTTCAAATTTAACATGCACATGTTAAGGGGGAGCATCTATATCAAACCAAAAAGGATTGAAACGTGATTGATTTGTTTCAATATGCAGGTTTTCCCTTATATGTGCCAAACACTTTCGAATCTTGATGCACATATTGAGGGGGAGCAACTTTTTGAAAACCACATACTTTCCAAAAATATCCGTAACAAAGTATGAAAAATACTAATTTTGATCAGGAAATTGATGTTGATACCTTTTAGAAAATGGTAATCAAAGAAGTGAATCCTTTTTCTTGCCTCCGTGTACCAAAACGATTTCAAATACACGATGCACATATTGAGGGGGATCTCTTTTTCTAAAAATAGCAAAAACAATTCAGGTACAAAATGCTTTGATAATAGATCACAAGTATCTGGATTGATTTTCAAATGGTTTTCAATTGGTTCCAATGGCAGATGAATAATACCAAAAAGACCGACCAAATTTACTTTATGTATAGTGATATAAGGATAGTTAGGTTAGGTATTCGTTCCCATGATCCAGCCAGAACTTGAGGGATCTACCCAGGGACAATCCACTGGATAGTGTAGAAGTCCTTAGGTATAATGAAAAAAGGAGAAAAGTGAGATATGGGAAGAGTGCAGACTGAGATAGAGCTAGAACTGGAATAAACCCAACAAGGTTCTAGTTATGAAGTCTTGGTAAGCACTGAAGGGGTTGAAGAATGAAAAATAAATGAATGTGAAAAGGGTGAAAATAAATAGCCCTCCAATAATTCAACCTTAGGGCAGAAACCGGGTTCAATACAAGACGTCATGGACCCAGTGATGCGCTGCACTACAACTTCCCAAGCCACTCAAGTTCTTCTTAAAAGGACTTGTTTCATTCTCACGGGGAACCTACATAATCTATCGACTTTCTCTTAGATTTTGTTGATATTGAAGAAGGAGACCCTCTCCCTAGTCTCCGGCATAGGAACCAAATGTGCACTATTGAGTTTAGAGCCACGAGATCATCAAATAAATCTCATTAGGACACTGTCAATGAAGACTCTCTGTTTCACACAATGTGAAAAGAGAGAATATATTTTAAGAGTCCTACGCATTATCCTTGTGGTATTGCCAGAACATCTGAGTGTTATGCAAACATATTCACAATGAAGATGGAAAGCCTTCTAGAGCCAACATCAAACAAGCTCTTGGTAGGTGGCATGTGAGATCTATCCAATAGATCAACTATGTGACAACTAAACAGAAACAATGGGACGATTCAAAATTATGAATCAATCCTGGTTCAGGTTATGGATTGACGGATGCCTTTGAAAAACCGGTCGTTGTGCTGAAAACTCTTATCTCTAGCACATTGACTGTGTATTTATATTTCAAAATACAAAGGCTTTTATGATTGATAATTGATTTTCCTTAAAACCTTCATTGTATTGCAAAAACACTTTATACTGAGCAGTACACGATTGTTTTTCAAATCTCTTTTCATCAATCAGTGAATCTCAATTCGCTGGTTCACTCACTCCGTGTTGTCCTCTTTGAGACGTTCCGGGTTGAGAACAGCTAGAGCAGCTGCGAAACCCTGTCAAGGAGATTCTTAGGAATCCTACCTGATCACAGGCAGTACTTGTACTGATCAACGGGGAACCGTGGGCCGTGTACCTCAATTCAATGAAAGTGATCAAAGACACTTTCGTGCAATTTATTGCTAACTGTTGTATGCAGGTACACCCGACGTTTGCAGCTGATCAGAAAGGAGAGGTCAATCCATATCCGCATGCTCACACAACACATTCATTTCTAAGGAAATCATGATAAGTGCATCAACGACTCTGATATTTCACTCCATGCTTCTGCTACGCTGCTGCAAAGATCATGAATCAACTAAAGCTTCCGCTACTCTGATGAGAAGATTTCATGATCTAGAATGTGAGCATGTCGATCCAAAAGTCACAACATCACTTAATGTCAACACTAAAAAGGAAGAGTCAGAGATTTATGGTAGTTGATGATCCCAAAGCTGGCTCAAAACTCATTATCACGTGGATCAGTTAAAGACCTCCACTTGGATTAACCAAACATGCAAAACATGAAGAATCAAAGACTACGAGCTACAGAGCAAATAACTTTAACAAGAATCCAATAAAAATCTTAATGTTATATATGTTTGTATTCAATGTAAGTTGAGGTAACCTCCCTTAAGGGGAGATTGTTAGGTTTTAGTAAATTCAGTTATTAAAGTGTCGGTCACCTTAAGTATATGTAATCGTTAGAAAGCTCGTAGTCATAGTTATTTAATGTTACTTAGTATTTAGTTTAGTAACACCGTGAAGGACGGACATGTCTTTACCCACTGTATGCCTGATCCACAGCCCGTAGGTGGCGTTTATGTAAGATACTATAAATACCCTCTACCTCCCAAGGTAGATGGTTGGAGCTCATAATAATACTTTTACTTTCTCTCACTAAGTTCCCAAACCTCTAAACTTTCTCTCTCTAAAACCTCAAAGTGTGCGCCCATATTTGATCATGGTTTGATGTGTTTGTGAATTTAATATGTTACAGATCGCTAGCCTTGGTAGTATTGTAAACTTGGTAGTGTCTAAAGGGTTGGGAGATATGACCAACTGACCCCAGTCTGATAGATTACGAAGTATGGGAGGAATTGGCCATAGTACAACCACTCTTCGTGTGCGAACAGACCAAATGATTACCTATCAAGTGGGGGTATTTAAGAGGTTAGGGGGAATCTAGGTTCCTAACAGCCAGGTTCCCACCATCTAGATCTAGTAGATTTGGTGCTTAATGACTGCTATTAGGTTGCCGAATGATCCCGGGTGACCTGTTCATCTTGGTGAGGAATCTAAGAACCATAGGCCATGACGAATTGTCCAAAGGAGTCTGGTGATAATAAACCACTATATTGAACCTTCATATCAAGAATCAATTCATATTTGTATTCTTCGTTAAGCTTCGTTTATCTATCTCTTTTCCCTAAATTTCTGGTGTCTCTGTGTATAGAATAATAGCATATCAATGAATTATAACAACTTTGTCATACCTATATATTATCAATATCATCTCTAATCATCTGAGTTCTTTCAAGGTCACAGCTCTCTTGGGACGATACTCGGATTTACCTAAGGCTTTACTACATCTGATCGGGTTCTCTGCCCGTTAGTATGTACCTATCCTAAGTTATCTAAGTTTTATAAATATTAAAAGCAGGATGAAATAGCACATCAAATACCAAAAAAATTGTTTTCTCAAGACATGTCTTCTGGTATCGATAACATCTACGGTCTTAGAAATGTCATTCAATAATGGCACGGGACTTTAGATGAAGTTCGAGCAGGAGGTGTAAATATTTTTTTCAAAACATGACTAAAACTATGGCTTGCAGTTACTTCAGACTGTAACCCGTGCTTAAACTATGGCTTGCTATTATTTCAGATATGCAACCCGCTCTTCAAAAGGGAAAGTGTTGCGCTAAACCTATTTTCAAAAAAATTCGAGCACTTATCCAAAAACAAAATGAGGAAAGCATGTCGCCAAAATGACTGTTGTTCCTACACAAACGTTTTTCCTTCTAAAAATTCTTCAGAAAAATATTTGTTGAGTTCTCAAAATGGTGGAAAATGAGTTGCTTGAAAATCAATCAGAATTGGAGTTTTCATAAAATTTGAAAATTCAATCAATGACTACAGCGGTTTTAAACTTTTTATAAAATTAGTCATTGATTGAGGGGGAGAATGTTTTCAAATTATATCATCTAACGGGCTTATTTAATTATCCTACATACTTAACAGAAAAAGATGTTTGCCTAAGTTGAAGGACAAGGAGCATAGGATATGATTGTTAGGATTAGATGATTGTAGTTTTATGTACACATAATTCCCATACCTTTGTATGATCTGATTGATATGTTGGATTGACTTTTATTAGTTGATTGCTGTTTGGGTGTTGTCGACCAACATATATATGTATGTATGTCCACTAACGTATGTTGATAACATGGTATATAAGAATGTTCCCGATCCGGATCTCACAAAAGCAGATGATTGGATGCCGAAAGGAAAGGGCAAATATTTCTTGGGTCGACAAAAGAAGAAATGGAACTTAATCAGATCTATGTGCATGATATATATACAACTCTAGAGGTCTCACTGCATCAGCAGATGGTTTTCTTCCAGCCTTACAGCAACAACAGAAGCAACTTAACCACCTAACGTATCTTGTGCAGGAAAATCAGTGGATGATACCATTGTTCAACAATTTTGAAAATATTGTTTTGAAAATGGAAAATTATTGTTTTGAAAATAAATTTAACTCAAAGTTTTGAAAATCAAACGGACTTTATCTTGTCAAATATTAAGTGATTTCAAATTTAATATTTTCAAACGATATTTCATCTAACAAGTCCATTTGTACGAAATAAGTGGTGATCTAAAGATTTAATGTTACGTCAGGGTATGTTTTTTTCTTTAAAACTCAAAGATCTTTCAAAATGAAATTTTTTTCTGTTCTTTTTTGATTGTGAATTTTTTTCTTTTACCTAAAGATCTCTTAAAAAATATCATACTTGACACTAACAATCTTTAATGTCAAAAACTGTTCCTTATCAGTTAATTTTGAAATTGAATCAAGCCATGTCTTTCCCCAAAAATTTTTAAATGATTTAAATCAATTGAGATCACAAATCTCAAAAGGTTTGAAATTTTTGATCGGTGGAGAGATCGTGATTTAAATCTCAAATCTGTTTAAATGGTGATTGTTTTAATCCTTTAAAGGCACTCCTGCTTCCATGTGCCAAATGATTTTAAATACATGATGCACATGATTGAGGAGGATCATTTATCCAAAAACCAGAAGAAAATTTAAATCAGACACATTTTCTCCCATGTTTTCTAAACCTATTTAAATCACTTGGGATCCAAAATCTCAAAGGTATTGATATTTTTGATCGGGGGAGAATTTGCGATTTAATTATGAAATCTGATAAAAGGTGATCGTTTTGATTCAAAAGTGCAGGCTGCTCTCACATATTTTCTAAACGCTTTCATTAATTGATGCACATATTGAGGGAGAGCATTTCAAAAGAAAATAAACTATCAAGGTACAAAAGCTTCTATATTTTAACATAAGTACCTTGATTGATTTTCTAAATGGTTTCTTAATGGCAATGGTGATCGTAGAAGTACTTCAAAGAACTCTATCCTCTATGTGTTAAATGATTTCAAACAACCAAATCACATATTGATGGGGAGCATTTTACCAAGAAAATCAAAAGGCTTTTTCTATGGAAATTTTGATCAAGAAAATATTTCAAAGTCCTCTTGCCTCCATGTGCTAAAAAATTTCAAAATCACAAAGTATATGTTGAGGGGGAGCATTTCTAAATGATTAAAAACAATTAAGGTATAAAATGCTTTAATATTATATCACAAGTACCTTGATTGATTTTTCAAATGATTTTTCAATTGGTTACAAGAAGGAAAGAACTGTACCAAAAGACCGACCACTTTACTTTATGTATTGGAGTTATAAGGATGGTAAGGTTAGGTATTCGTTCCCACGATCTCGCAAGAGCTGGAGGGATCTATCAGGGACAATCCAATAGATAGTGTAGAAGTCCTTAGGTATGATGAAAAAAGGAGAAAAGTGAGAATATGGGAAGAGTGCCGACTGAGATAGAGCTAGAACTGGAATAAACCCAACAATGTTCTAGTAATGAAGTCTCGGTAAGCACTGAAGGGGTTGAAGAATGAAAAAGAAATGAATGTAAAAAGGGTAAAAATAAATAGCCCTCCAATAATTCAACCTTAAGGAAGAAACCGAGTTCAATACATATGCTATTGGTGGTTACTAAGGTAATGGCGGTATTGAATACAAGACGTCATGGACCCAGTGACGCACTGCACTAAACTTCCAAAGCTACTCAAGTTCTCTTAAAAAGGACTTGTTTCATTCTCATGGGGAAGAAGGAGACCATCTCCCTAGTCTCCGAATAGGAAACCAAATGTGCACAATTGAGTCTAGAGCCAAGAGATCAACACAAAATCTCATTAGGACAAAAAATTAATAAGGACTTGTTGTTTCACACAATGTGGAAAGTAAGAATATATTAAGACTCCTACGCATTATCCTTGTGGTATTGCCAGAACATCCGAGTGATATGTCAAATATTTACGATGAAGATAGAAATCCTTCTAGAGCAAATATCAAACAAGCTCTTGGTGGGTGACATGTGAGATCTTTTCATAAGATCAAACTTGTGACAACTGGATAGAAACGATGGGGCGATTCACTCTTGAATCAACCTTGGTCCAGGAAATGAATTGATGAATATTTTTGGAAAAACCGTTCGATGTGCAAATATATTCTTTTCTCTAGCACATCGAATGTGTATTCATATTTCAAACACAAAAATTATTTCTTATTGAAAATTGATCTTTCTCATAAAACCTTCGCCGTATTGCAAAAATCTTTCTCTTAAGCAATACGCGATTGTTTTAAAATAAATTTTTCATTAATCAGTGAATCTCAATTCGCTGGTTCACTCAATCCATGTTGTCTACTTTGGGACGCTCCGGTTTGAGAACGGCTAGATCAAGCTGCGAAACCCTGTCAAGGAGATTCTTCGGAATTCAACCTGATCACAGGCATTATTTATACTGATCAACGGGGAAGCGTGGTTCTTGCAACTGTATTCAACGAAAGTGAACAAAGACACTTTCGTGTGTTTTATTGCTAACTGTTGTTTGCAGGAACATTGGTCGGTTGCAGCTGATCGATATTGAGAAGTCAATTCATAACCGCATGCTCACAACACACACACTTAACTGAAGAAAATCATGACAATCAAAGACATACAAAGATGCTTCCGCTACTTTGATGAAAAGATGTCATGATCCATAAAGTGTGAGCATGTCAGTCCAAAGTCACAACATCACATGAAGGCAACACAACAAAGGGTGATCCAGAGATTTACTGTGGCTGATGATCTCAAAGAAAGCTCGAAGATCATCAAGACGTAGATCAGTTCAAAGACCTCCATTGAAAGTACAAATCATTTGGACTTTGAAGAATCACTGCTAAAGCACAAAGATTGCAGAAATTGAAGAAATGAAGTCTACGAGCTCAGAACTGAAGACAAAGATAGAATGCTAGGATGCAAAATGTATTTCATGAGGTGACCTCCCATAGGGGGAGATTGTTAGGATTTAGAAATCCATATGGAATAGTCGGTCACCCCAAATATAGTCTAGCATATGTTAGCTCCTAGACATTACATTATTTACTAGTTTATTAGTTAGATTAGTTAGTTATTAGCTTAGAACAGAACCGTGGAGGAAGGACGGTTCTTTACCCACTGTATGCCTGATCCACAGTCTGATAGGAGGACGTTTTCTTTATAACTATAAAAGCCTCTTCCCACTTGGGAAGAGGTGGTGATTTCTCTTAATCTAACCTTTCTTTTTTTTTACTTTCTCTCTCTAGAAATACCATCTCATCTCTTTATCTCTCTACATTGGCGTTCATGTATTATCATCATTCTAGACCACCCCAATCATCAAACAACATAAAGTATGATCCTAACAGAATTCGTCAACTTGATAAACTTAACCATTTATTTATTTCACTTATTATTCCCAAAAACTAGTCACATCCTAACAAGTTATAAGGATAAGTTGAACATTAATATATTTATCCTACGCACATAGCGGGCTCTTATTAGATTCGTCAACCAAATAAGTCTGATATCTACGTGGGTTAAACCTATTAATGACAAGTCATCTGCAACCTATGCATTACCCACAATCGTTATTAAATACTCATAAATGACACATTTTGGTAAACGTACCATCGAAACATTTAATAACTCATTTTTTATAAAACCTTTTTTGCATTTTAAGTCGTTAGTTCCCCTTTAAATATCGAATAACAAGGTATGTCTTGTTACTAAACATTTAATACAAGAAATTACTATTTCTATTTTTCTAGTTTATTTACATGTTTATATATATATATATATATATATATATATATATATATATATTAAGTCACGTTTTCAATATACATTTCGAGTTATTATCCGTCTCGAGTTCACAAGTCCGAGTCATGACTCTCGGCTTTTATACGCCATATTGTCTAATAAATAATATAAGTCCATGTTACGGTGTAGTCAGGGTCAACCGATGCTAGAAAGTCACGGTAACACCGACGTTGTGCAAAGTTCACATATATAATATCAAGTCCAAATAAACAATTACACTGGTTATCTGCCCTAAACCTATGGCTCGATAACGTATCAACAATCTCCAATCAACTCATATTAATCCCGACATCCAATCAAGTATCAAACCCACTCCTTAAACCATTGCCGAGACCCTAATGGTCTCGACTTGGCCACGGTTAAGACCACGCAAACCAAACGGACCCTAAAAGTCTTTGGCTCCTCGCGTGTCTCGACCAAATACCACACGACCGGACCGTCTTTGGTCCCGGTCTCTCCAATACCAACAATAATAACCTCCAACAACTTATCACGACACTCGAACCCAGACCCTTGGGTCCTTGTGGGTCTCAGTGTCTCTCCAACGCAACACCAACATCATCAAACCACCATTTTCATTACAAACTCATAATCAGAAACATCAAAAAACAACAAAAATAAAATGCATACGCAAGACTCGACATGACACACTCGATACCAACAAACATTATTATGTTTTAACTACTTTTAAAGCTAGTTTTTATGTTTGTGTCCATCTAATCCCAACCAAAACGAATGGATCGAGACATCAAGGTCTCGTTTGAGACAACCAACTCTCAAACGAGTATATATCTCGCTTCCTTTACCTTTATTTCTTCTCGATCTATGTTTAGAACAAGAATACACGAACAAAAACAATGTTTATAGTCATTTGGGTGGCGGTACATTGGGGTAGGTGGCACGTGCTATATACCAAAAGAAAGAGGAGAGTGAGACGAAGCTATTGGTGGTGGTGGTGTGGTGCCATGCTTGGCGGTGTGGTGGTGGTTAGCCGGAGAAGGTGGAGGCGATGAAGGGGTGTAGAGAGAGAAAGATAGAAGGCTAGGGTTTGAGGAGGGAGAAAGTGTATGTGTGTGTGTGGGGATGGTATTTATATTTTTTTGGGAGGATCAAATAATAATTATTTTGGGACCAATAAGGGGGGGCGTCGGCCACTTATAACCACGGGGACCAAAGTCGTGATTTTTGTAAACTTTCCCAAACAACTACTCATGGGCTCGTATATTTTATAATTAGTTTCTGGTTATTTTTATGCGTTATTGTTTTTAGTTACCTTTTACCATGAGTTTTGATTATTAACACGCCTTATTCTCACGTAACGAGTTAAAAGTTACTTTTTCTCTTGTTTTAGGTTTTTACTATGCCGACTCAAGTAGTACCTAACGTTACGGGCCATAACTCATACCATAACTCATTCGATACCAAAATCAATCATAAAAGCAAATAAACGATACCAAGTCAAGTCACGATTATCTGAAATGGCTCCTATAGGCAATCTACTTGATCTAACTAGCGTAATGCGGTTACATAAAAGGGCTCCCTAATTTTCCAGTTGTCACAGATTACAAACAGGGTTTCGGGTTATGGGTATTGCACCATGGGTCATGGACTTTGGGTCATGGGTACCTAACAAGATACAATGTATCTTGACAATGGGTTATGGACCTTGGGTCATGGATCATGGACTTTGGGTCATGGGTCATGGGTTTTACCCAACATGATGTCATGCATGATATCATGCAATGGGTCATGGGTACGGGTCATGGGTCATGGACTTTTGTTCATGGGTACCCAACTAGATATAATGAACCTAGACAATGGGTTATGAGTTATGGGTCGTGGGTTATGGATAATCCATCCTATTTTATTAACTATTTTCTTAACTAGTTTTAAGCTCATATTTTTTATAAAAGTGTAAGTAACAAATGTTACTTATAAGTATTTTATAAAAATGGTTTTGGCTTTATATAAACTATTTAACTAGATGTGTTTAATGGCTTATTAGGGGTTTGATCATAACGCAACATAACAAACATGTACAAACCTGTGTTGTAGCATACAAGGACTTGAGTCGTCAAGAGGTGTTGAAAGTATGTTGAGACAAAATATAAGTACAAGTAATTTATACATTTTACGTTATGTATGACAAGTTACATGTTTGTCATCAACAAAACAAACGAGACTGTATAGATTAAATATCGTAATATTTGCACTAACAATCTCCCCCTTTTTGATGATGACAAAATATATATAAACGTAATAGATAGGTAAAATGGCAATGTTATTTGTGTCCGTACTTCCTTTACATTACCTTCTTCTTTTACAGTCTTCTCCCCCTTTTGTCGAAACGAGACTGTATAGATTAAATATCGTAATATTTGAACTAACAAATTGGTATCACAACACAAGTATAGAACAACGGGGTTTTCTTAAGAAAACTCATTTGTTCAATATAATCAAATTTTACAATCAATTTTAATGCGCAAATACAAGCCATAACTGTTAGGAATTGGAAATTCCATAGTGAAGTGTCGGTCACCCCAAATATAATCTAGCATAATTTAGCTCGTAGACATATCGTTATTTACTTGTTATTAATTAGTTATTTAGTTATTAGTTTAGCTTATTGCAACACCGTGGAGGACGGACGGGTCTTTACCCACTGTATGCCTGATCCACAGCCCGAAAGAGGGCGTATTATGTAAAACTATAAATACCCTCTACCTCCCAAGGTAGAGGGTTGGACCTTTCCTTCAATCTATCCTTCTTTCTTTTGTTTACTTTCTCTCTCTAGAAAGACTCCCATCTTCTACTTTCTCTCTCTAAACTCTACTCATATTCGACCCATATATTGTTATTTGATGTGTTTATGAAAACCAATATCTTACAATTGGTATCAAGAGCCATGGTTTGATCACTCATCTTTCATGTTCTTGGATTTCTAGTGGTTTTCATAAGTTTTTGGGTTTGAATGAGTTTAGAGTAGCTTGCATCATTTGGATCATTTCTAGTGTTAAAGTTTGGATTTTGATTGTACTTTTGTGTTTAGAATCATTATAAGTGTTTAGGTTTTGAGTTAGAAGGCTTGAATCATCGTGGTTGGGTTGTTTTTAGATTGAAAAGTGGTGTTTTTTGAATGTTTGTTGGAAGAAAGTTGAGCCACGACGTGCATTTCTTGGATGCGAGTTGTCCCGTATTTGATGTAAGTTGTCTTATGTGAGTTGTCAGTTAAGCGAGTTGTCAGCTTGCTTATTGAAGCGAGTTGTCTTATGCGAGTTGTCAGTTAAGCGAGTTGTCTGCTTGCTTATTGAAGCGAGTTGTCTACTAAGCGAGTTGTCATCTCGTGCGAGTTGTCCATTAAGCGAGTTGTCGTTTAAGCGAGTTGTCTAGGGTGCGAGTTGTCTTGGAAGCGAGTTGTCATCTTATGCGAGTTGTGCCTTAAGCGAGTTGTCGTTTAAGCGAGTTGTCTTGGAAGCGAGTTGTCCTGGATGCGAGTTGATTGAAGAGGTTTGACCAAAACTTGACTTTTTACTTCAAAACTTCAAACGGCCATAACTTTTGAACCGTAACTTCGTTTTCAGCGAAATACCATGAAGCATAAGTTTACTTTTGAACAGAATGCCATGCAAAAGGAAAGTAGCATTGAACCTTATGAACAACTTCACTCACACCTTATGTTACTCTCACCAACAGGAATGGAACGAACATGCAATGCCCTTTTCCGTCAAGATTTATCCACATTAACGGGAACATTACTATTGAACTTAGAACAATTGGAACAACAACTTGATAAATAAAAGGTTCAAACGGATAGTTCCAGTGCTACACTTCAAGTGATCCACAACCAATTTCAGTCATTCATCAGTGGGGAATTTACATCAGATTACGATCAAGACATGACTGAAATGTCTTTCAAGAGACACATTGGAATGTAAATTAGCGTGTTCATAGAGACACTTATCCATATCATGGATAATGTGGAGAAGTATATTGAGGAAGTTACTCAGAAAGATGAAAAAGTGGATGAGAGTATGGTGCAGTTGAGGGAAAGTTGTAATGAGTTAGGTAATGTATCAGTTGAAGAATCGGGTGTTGTTGAATGTAGAATGTCAGTGACAACAAATAATGATGTATCCATTTTTCAGTTACTCCTAACACACAGGATGTAGATGCAGTAATCAGAAAGGGGAATGAATGTCGGGCACAATCAAAAGATTGTAGTGTTGAGTCGGGTAAAGCACCAGATGTTGGATCAGTTGACACTGAATACAGAGACTCAGAGACATATAAGCTTGAAACAACCAGTAGTTCAATGAATCTTGTTATACATGATGTGAATGCAGATATCAGACCGAAAAATGAACAGGTGTCATGTGATGAGGTACCCTTAACTGATCAACATAATGCATCTGCTAATCTCCCTAAACAAATTGATCTTAATATTGAACATGATTCTGATAAATGTTCCTTGGTTGAGGCTGAGTCTAATAAATTCAAAACAAATGATATGGTTGATAAAAAGGCTTTTGATGAACTTTCAAACAAATTCTTAAAACTTGAAAAACATTGCATTTCTCTTGAAATTGCAATACAAAGAAAGGAGGAAAGTTTTCAAACTAAGAAACCATGTAAAAATCTGGAATTTCCTGAATTTCGTGAATTTTTTGAAATAAACGATTTAAAAGCTCAACTTCAAGCCAAAAACTCGACTATCAACAACTTGAAGAAACATATTTCTGATATTCATGTGAAAAGTAATTCAGTCAAGACTGCACAAGACATTGATACTATTATAACTAGAAATAATGAACTGACAATTTATGTGGCTCAATTACTAAAAGAAAATGAGTCTTTGAGAAAGCATCACATAGAACCAAGTGACTCTGTCTTTGAGAAAGCATCTCATAACTCACGGGTTCAAGTAACTCAACCTTGATATTCAATCGGCAATGACGTCTGTTCACATCAGTTCATGCCTCGTTCTTCAACACTATGGCGTCTGCAGATAACACTTCAGGCCCCGTTCCTCAAAGAAAAGAAAGGCGTACAATTCAGTGCGTTTTATCTTTAGTTTAACAGAAATTCTCTTAAGAATAACCATCCTCATCTACATTCTACATCAACGAGCTTCATCTGTTTCCCATGCTCATTCAGTCATCAAGTGGATCTACGTTCATTGGACTATATTCTTATTCTCTTGTTCAAATCAAAAATGGCAACTTCAGATGCAATTTTTGAGGGGGAGAAGTGTGAATAAAATGACAGTTATCAAATGGATCTACTTACCGGTGATTGTATTCTTACTCACTTGCTCAAATCAAAAATGGCATTGGCAACATCATATGCAACTTTTGAAGGGGGGAAGTGGATCTACATATTGATGGATATTTGTATAATGGTCATACGCCTAATGTTTTCAGTTACTAAGGATAACTGGGATTTATTGTTTGGGATTCATTGTTTCAAGATATGTTTGATGAGTACTTCCAACGAATGTTGATCATCCAGTTACTAAAGATCTTGCTCTGGTTCTTGCTGACTCAACTAGTTCACCTTCTTCTATTTCCATTGATCAATATGCACCATCTAGAAGTACAACTCAGACTACTAAAGAAACCTAATCTCCAGTTATTTCAAAAGGCGTTGATAATGACTATCATGATATTGTAGTTGCACTCATGAATAATGATCCGCTATTTGGTATTCCTTTGCCAAATCTTCACTGATTATTGTTCATGAATAATGATCCGCTCTTTGGTATTCCTTTGCCAAATCTTCACGGATTATTGTTCCTACTAATATGCACTCGATAAATCAACCACATGAACTTTGAAGAAAATGACAACCTCATCCTCTTGAAGACATTATTGGTGAATCTTCCAGATCAGACTCTACATGTATACCTTTAGGAATAATGCATTGATGTTCCGGTTCATTCAGTGGGTCAATGTACATCCGGTTGTATGTTTATTCACGTGGTGGACATTTGACACAAGTTGATTACGTTAGAGTTAATCATTTATCACTTATTTGAGATTGAAGTTGACTTTCACAAAGGCGTGTTCTTATTAGATAACTTGAATAAGATAACTTGCTCGGGCTTAACAATTTGAGTTGAAGACTTGGTTTATCTTGTTACCAGCAGTTGGTTTGGATGGTTGAAGACCTGGTTAACTATCACTATTAGGAGTTACGTTGTTTTACTTAGTGTTACACGCAGATGACGGTGTGGATAATCTCAAGATGTGTTAATGTCTCATACTTTGTTTGAATAGTGAGTACTTAGAGATCTGCTTGAAGCATAGATTCAATGTAAAACAATGTCTCATACTTTGATTTCAAATTTATATCATCTAACGGGCTTATCTAATTATAAAATATACTTCAATGTAAAACATGTTAACCTACGTCGAAGGACTATGTGCCTAGGATATGATTGTTAGGATTAGATGATTAGAGTTTGATAAACACATTATTCCCATGCTTTATATGAACTGATTGATATGTTGAATTGACTTTTATTAGTCGATTGTTGTTTGGGTGTCATCGACCACCATATATGTCTATCTGTGTTCACTAACGTATGTAGATAAGATGGTTTAAAAGAATGTTCTCAATCCGGTTCCCACATAAGAAGATGATTGGATGCCGAAAGGAAAGGGTAACTATTTCTTAGGACGACAAATGAAGAAACGGAGCTTAATTAGATCTCCATAGAGAGTTGGCACGATAGATGCAACTTAAGAGGTCTCACTGCATCTGCAGATGGTTTTCTTCCAACCTCCAGCAACAACAACAAAAGCAGCTTAACCACCTAACGTATCTTTGTGCAGGATAAATAGTGATGATACCATTTTTAAACAATCTTGAAAATATTGTTTTGAAAATGGAAAAATATTGTTTTGAAAATAAATTGGACTAAATTTTGAAAATCACCGGACTTCATTTTATCAAATCTTAAGTCACTCAATCATCGACTACGGTCATCGATTGAGGGGGAGAGTGATTTAAAATAAAATATTTTCAAACGATATTTCTTCATAAAAGTTCCGGTTTGTACGTAATAAAGTGGTGATCTAAAGATTTAATGTTATGTCATGGTATGATCTTCTTTAAAACTCAAAGATCTTTTTAAATGAAATTTTTTCTGTTCTTGTTTGATTGTGAAATTGTTTTAATTTACTTAAAGATCTCTTAAAACTATCATACCTGACACTAACAATCTTTAATGTCTAAAATTGATCTTATCAGTCATTTTTCAAAATTAAATTTTGCCAAGTCTTTCCCCAAAATTTTCTAAATGATTTAAATCAATCGGGATTCAAAATCTCAATTGGTTTAAAATTTTTGATCGGGGGAGAGATCGTGATTTAAATCTCAAATCGGTTTTAAAGGGTGATTGTTTCAAAATCACTCTTTCCTTCATGTGCCAAACGATTTTGAAATACATAATGCACATGATTGTGAAGGAGCATTTAACCATAAACCAGAAGAGCTTTTTAAATCAGGTACATTTTTCTCCCATGTTTTCTAAACCTTATTAATCACTTGGGATCCAAAATATCAAAGGGTTTGATATTTTTGATCGGGGGAGAATTTGTGATTTAATTATGAAATCTGATAAATGATGATCGATTTGATTCAAATGTGCGTGCTGCTCTCCCATATGTGATAAACGCTTTCGAATCTCGAAGCACATATTGAGGGGGAGCATTTCAAATGAAAATAAACTTTCAAGGTACAAAGATTTCTATGTTTCAACAGAAATAACTTGATTGATTTTCTAATGGTTTTCCTTATGGCAGTGTGATCGTAAAAGTACTTCTATGAACTCCTCCCTCTATGTGCTAAATGATTTCACAACCAACGCACATTTCGAGGGGGAGAATTTACCAGAAAATCAAAAGGCTTTTTCTATGGAAATTGTGATCATGACATTATTTCAAAGAACTCTTGCCTCCATGTGCTAAACAATCTCAAAATCATATGTACATGTTGAGGGGGAGCATTTCTAAATGATCAAACCAATTAAGGTACAAAATGCTTTGATTTTATATCACAAGTACCTTGATTGATTTTCCAAATGATTTTTCAATTGGTTTCGAGAAGGAATGAACAATACCAAAAGACCGACCAATTTACTTTATGCATGGTATTGTAAGGATGGTTAGGTTAGGTATTCGTTCCCACGATCCCGCCAGAGCCGGAGGGATCTACCCAGGGACAATCAACTAGATAGTGTAGAAGTCCTTAGGTATATTAAAAAAGGAGAAAAATGAGAATATGGGAAGAATGCAAACCAAGATAGAGCTAGAACTGGAATAAACGCAACAAGGTTCTAGTAATGAAGTCTCGGTAAGCACTAAAGGGGTTGAAGAATGAAAAAGAAATGAATGAGAAAAGGGTGAAATAAATAGTCCTCCAATAATTCAACCTTAGGGCAGAAACTGGGTTCAATACATATGCTACTGGTAGTTACCAAGGTAACAATGGTATTGAAGACAAGACGTCATGGACCCAGTGACGCACTGCACTAAACTTCCCAAGCTACTCAAGTTCCTCATAAAAGGGCTTGTTTCATTCTCACGGGGAACCTACATAATCTATCGACTTTCTCTTAAAGATTGTTGATATTGAAGAAGGAGACCCTCTCCCTAGTCTCCGGCATAGGAAACCAAATGTGCACTATTGAGTCTATAGCCAAGAGATCATCCACAATATCTCATTAGGACAAAAAATTAATGAAGACTTGCTATTTCACACAATGTGGAAAGTAAGAATATATTAAGAGTCCTACGTATTACCCTTGTGGTATTGCCAGAACATCTGAGTGATATGTAAAATTATTCATGATGAAGATGTAAATCCTTCTAGAGCCAAGATCAAACAATCTCTTGGTGGGTGACATGTGATATCTTTTCTAAAGATCAAACTTGTGACAACTAGATAGAAACAATGGGGCGATTCATTCTTGAATCAACCTTGGTCCAGGAAATGGATTGAAAAAATACTTTTGGAAAAACCGTTCGATGTGTAAATCTCTTCTTCTCTCTAGCACATCGAATGTGTATTCATTTTCAAATTCAAAAAGTATTTCTGATTTGAAAATTGATATTTCTTATAAAACCTTTGTCGTATTGCGAAACTCTTTCTTCTAAGCAGTACGCGATTGTTTTTCAAATCAATTTTTCATCAATCAGTGAATCTCAATTCGATGGTTCACTCACTCCGTGTTGTTTTCTTTGAGACGTTTCGGTTTGAGAACAGCTAGAACAGCTGCGAAACCCTGTCAAGGAGATTCTTCGGAATTATACCCGATCACAAGCAGTACTTATATTGATCAACGGGGAACCGTGGGACGTGTACCTCAATTCAACGAAAGTGATCAAAGACACTTTCGTGTGTTTTATTGCTAACTGTTGTTTGCAGGTACATTTGGACGGTTGCAGCTGATCAGATTTGAGAAGTCAATCCAAAGCCGCATGCTCACAGCATCCACACTTAATTAAAGAAATCATGACAAGTGCTTATCTACATAACCTGGCTCAGATAGCTGCAAATATCATGAACCAGTAAAGCTTCCGCTACTCTGATGAAAAGATGTCATGATCCAGAAAGTGTGAGCATGTTGGTCCTAAAGTCACAACTTCACATGATGGCAACACAATAAAGGGTGATCCAGAGATTTACTGTGGCTGATGATCTCAAGGAAAGCTCGAAGATCATCAAGATGTGGATCAGTTTAAAGACCTCCACTTAAAGTAAAAAGCTTGGTTTAAAAATGCGCGCATCATTGCGCAAATTGCACGCATGATTGCATTGCATTTGGAATTTCGCATCATGACACCTAATGCAAGGCCATTCCAGATTGCATTCGCAATTGACCACAATTTATCGCATTTGTATAATGCTAGCAATAGTCACAATTAGTGCAATTTGGAATTTAGGCTGATTAATGAAGCCTAACTATTTTAATATGGACTTTAGTAAATAACGTCGATAAAAATACACATTAACAACCATAGTTCTTGACCTACATCCAAATTACCCCATTTTTATTTCATTTAATCTCCTGGTGGTGTGACTGATTCTACAAAGTGAGTAAATTCTTTAATTTACTTTAACGCATAATCGAATAGTTTTCTTCTTTCTGTTGTGTGATTCAAGTTGTAAAACTCATATGTTCTTCTTTAATTATAATAATCACATATGTTATTTGATTAGGTACAAAGTGAGTTAATTTATTTGATTCAATGCTAGAACTCATATATTGTTCAACTTTGACTAAACTTTATAATACTAACTTTTGCTATTGATTTAATTATGAGTAAATTATGATTCTGTGTTACTTATATAACTTGTAGCTTGTAAGTATACTTTTGATATATTTTAACATCATGTCACCATCTACTTTTGAATATGTTAGTAATTTATTTATAAGTTTATTGCTTTTACTTGGTACTTGGTAAAAATATAATATTTATAATTTTTTTTTTCACTTTTTTAATACTAAACGCATCGCGTCTAAATTGCGCTCGCATTTGCATCAAGCATTACGCCTTGGCATTTTGGACCTTGAGCGCATCAGATCGCAAAACGCAATTTTAAACCAAGGTACAAAGTAATCGGACTTTGAAGAATCACTGCTAAAGCACAAAGATGCAGATGTTAAAGAATTAAAGTCTACGAGCTCAAGATTGAAGATTAAATAGAATGCTAAGATTCGAGATATAAAACATGGGGTGACCTCCCTTAGGGGGAGATTTTTAGGAATTGGAAATTCCATAGTGAAGTGTCGGTCACCCTAAATATAATCTAGCATAATTTAGCTCATAGACATATCATTATTTACTTGTTATTAATTAGTTATTTAGTTATTAGTTTAGCTTATTGCAACACCGTGCAGGACGGACGGGTCTTTACCCACTGTGTGGAAAACTAGAAGGGGGGGTTGAATAGTTTTGCCGATTTAACGTTAGTTTCAAAAACTTTAGATTCGTTAATATGTGAGATCTTATGGATGTAGAGAAAGTATAGATCTAATGATAAAGCAAGTAAATAAAGTAAAGCGAAGGGAATGAAAAGACACAACCGATGTATAGTTGTTCGGCTACAAGGACACCTTCCTTGCCCTACTCCACTCCCCGAGTCACCTACTCGAGAGTTCAAGCACGATGTCACTTGGCGGAGAAGCCTTCACAACGTTGCTTACACTTTTTCTGGTATAAAGCTAGATACTGAGTCCGTAACACGGTGGACCAAACCAACACGACTATTACACAACAAATATGTGAAATGTCAAATACAAGATCTTCGCTACAGAAATCTTGCGGAGTGACAAATCAATCAAGGACCCCTTGCTTGAATGACTTGTAGAATGCTCGTGATCTCGCCTTAGAGAAGGACTTATATGAGGATCACAATAGAAAGAAAGAAGAACAACTCTCTAGATCAAGTGATCTATATGTTAGAAGAGAATGAGAGTGTTTGAGAGATTTAGTAAGAAGAGGGGTGAGTTAGAATGAAGAAATGGCTCTCTATTTATAGGCAAAATTCTTCACTGTTCCCCGGATCCCACGGATCCCTTCCACTTGGGATCCGTCTAGTGTAAACCTAGGGATCCGTGGAACGCTCCTCTTTGCCCATGGGTTTTTTGGTTATGGGTCATGGGTTATGGGTTGGTCCATGGGTTTTCTTTAGATTCAATGTATCTAAGTATACATTGCATCTAGTCTACTTGGGTATGGGTTAAGATCCATGGGTTATGGTTTTTACCCATCCTAATAAACTATTACAACAAATGCTTAATTACTACAGTTTTATATTTAAATGGCTATATGTAAATTCTTTACAAAAATAACATGTATCCTTATAATTATACTTAAGACAACATTATATTTTTTTATCAACAAAACACAAAGAGATCGCAAAATCTTAATAAACGTTTTTACGGTTTATTTGTATTAACAATCTCCCCTTTTTGTTGATGACAAAACATAATGTTATGATGAGTAAAACTTAAGAATAGATGTAATTTTTGAAAGTCCCTAAGTTTTACTTCTTCTCCCCCTTTTTGTCGAAACAAAAAGTTAACCCTTGGAAGAAATAAATGCTAACTCCCCCTTGACTGTAGCTCCCCCTTGTTTGGGGCGTCAAGAGAAGAAAAAATAAAAATCCTACAAAAAGAAAGGTTAGTAACATGCTTAAATAATCTTGTGATTGACGAGAATCAAGATTGGGAGCCAAGGTATGTAAACAAGACCTTGTAATAAAATAACAAATTGTAGTGGTATTTATGCCATGTACAAGCATGTAACAATAAGAACAAGACTTGTTCTTGAAAATGACTTCAAAAGAAAAAAAAATACTAAAATTAGAAAATAGTAGTAGTGATTCCTTCCATGCTTGCATAAGGTTATGGATGGAGGTTTTGATGAGTAATGGTATTGATGCGATCAAGGATGAGGTTAAGTATGAAACGCATTTCTTCCCTAACTTCAATTGCAATTTCCCTAGTGGATTGGCAATGTTCACAATGTAAATGATGTGGGTAATGAGTGCGGAAGTTTTACAAGTTGTTTTGATGTGAGTTATGCGGAAGATGTGGTGGAAAAATAAGAAAATATGGATCAACATCCGGAATGTTTGTAAATGGTGGTGGAAAAGAACCTAGACGTTCTTGTAATGTGATAGGAGCTAATTTTGGTGATGTTTCAAGATCTTGAAAAATAGTATTTGGAGATGTGGGGGGTGTTGAAAAGACTATTTCTTTTTGTTTATGTTGTGTGGATCTTGTTGGAGTCTTAAGGAGTTCCAAAAGAGTGACTTTAGGTGGTGATGAAGTTGGTGCACTTGTTGGTGATGAGGGGGTGCTATAAAGGAAGCATCTTGTGGTGAGTTGTTGATTGAGGAAGAAGCATTTAAGGTTGGTTTTGCTAAGCAACAAGATCGGATACTAATCCGTGCGAATATCCTAGAGTTTGATTGTGGTATTTTGGATGGTGGTAGTACAAAGGTTTGGGTATCATGAAGATGATTTTTTGTACTAGGTGATTCATCTAAAGGGTTTGTGGAGGACATGGTGTATTGTATTTGTGAGGATGAGATGGATTATGCAAGCATTTTGAGAGTTCTATATATAGAAAAACAAAGCATTGTAATGAATGCTTGACTCAAAATGTGGATTAAAATATAATGATTAGATATGAATTTAAGGCATGTGATCATGAGAACACAAGCATTAAAGAACATACTCCAAAAAATAAAACAAATGTGGATTTTTCATCCAAAGTGAGAAGAATAGAAGGTAAAAACAGCTTTTGTCTCACGGATCCCACGGATCCTTCCCTTGAGGGATCCGTCCAGCATGAAGGCTGGGATCCGTGGGTCTGGTGATTCAGGCAGCACAAAATTTTCCTTTTGGAAACATTTTTGCCTATTGTGTGCCTATATGCAAACTATTTGGAGTTGCGGTTATCTCGACCTCTAAAAAGAAAGAAAAAAAATAAACTAGAAGTAGAAAAAGCATCCTATTGGGATAACCCGAAAACACATATTTAGTACATAAGTACGTAATTTAGTGTTATCAATGCTCCTAATTCATTGTTGCTTAAATGAATGTACCCGAAAACACATATTAGGTATGTGTCCCCTTTAGCATTCAAAAGACATGAGATGCAATGAAAACGGGTTTTTACTTTGTATTAATAATGAAAAAACGATTTGTCCTAGACGTGAGAAATTTCTTTTGTGAAATTGATACGGGAATGTATCATTCTTTTAGAAAAACATTTTGAAAAGAGATTTTCTTTGAAAATGTATATGTAGTTATGTGTTTGCAACCAAAAAAAATAAAAAAATAAAGCTATAAGTGAAAAACTTATCTTGGGTTTTGAAATTTCCCGTATTGTTTGTGAGTTGTGCGTGAAATAGAGATCCTAGACTCAGAAAGAAGAAGGCTAGTGTTTACATACCTTGTTGAGTCAAATAAGTTACGACGTTTGTTCCATTAGACCAAGACCAAGACGACGTAGGTTGAACTGTTCTCGTTTCAACGGTTTGGTAAGGACGTCGGCTATGTTGTCTTCGGATGCTACCTTCACAATAGAAATGTTCCCCTTTTGAACATTGTCTCTTAAGAAGTGGTGACGAATCTCTATATGTTTTGTGCGAGAATGCAATACCGGATTCTTGCTTAAGTCGATGGCACCTTTGTTGTCACATAGAATGGCTATGTCGCTTAGATAAATGTCGTAGTATACTAACACTTGTTACATCCATAGTGCTTGTTGGCATGCTTTATCGGCGGAGACGTACTTGGCTTCGGTTGTTGATATTGCTAGTGCCGTTTGTTTCTTAGAATACCAAGATGTTAAACAACATCCCATGATAGTACACACCCCACTTGTACTTTTTCTATCAACGTAATCACTTGCATGGTCAGAATCTGCATATACAATTGTTTCTACTCCCGTGCCCTTAGGATGCCATAATCCTAATTGTGTTGTACCCTTAATGTATCTAAATATTCTTTTTACGGCTTCTAGGTGTGATGTTTTAGGGTCTTCTTGAAATCTAGCACATAAGCAAACACTAAACATGATATCCGACCTACTTGCCGTGAGGTAGAGAAGACTACCTATCATGCCATGATATTTAGTATTATCTACGGATTCGCCGTCTTCATCTTTTGTGAGTTTGGTGTCGGATGACATAGGTGTCCTAATTGGTTTCGACTCTTCTAGACCGAATTTCTTTAACATCTCCTTTATGTATTTAGATTGATTAAATAAGATATTATCTTCTACTTGTTTAATTTGTAGACCAAGAAAGAAACTAAGTTCTCCCATCATACTCATCTCGAACTCATCATGCATGATTTTAGAGAAATCCTCACACATGTCTTGACAAGTGGATCCGAATATAATATCATCTACATATATTTGTACTATAATTATATGTGACTCTCTTTTCTTAGTAAAAAGTGTGTTGTCAACTAGCCCCATGGTATAGTTGTGTTTAATTAAAAATGACTTGAGTCAATCATACCAAGCTTTTGGAGCTTGTTTAAGACCGTAAAGGGCTTTCTTTAATTTATATACATGTTTGGGTTTTTCAAAATCGATGAAGCCCGGAGGTTGAGCTACGTATACTTCTTCATTAATGAAACCATTTAGAAAAGCGCTTTTGACATCCATTTGATAAAGCTTTAGATCATTAGCACAAGCATACGCAAGAAGTATTCTTATAGACTCTAATCTAGCCACGGGGGCATAGGTCTCATCAAAGTCTATTCCTTCTTGTTGGTTATACCCTTGGGTAACGAGTCTAGCCTTGTTCCTAGACACTACTCCGTTTGCATCTAATTTGTTTTTATAAACCCATTTGGTTCCTATTATGGTTTGATTACTAGGTGGAGGGACAAGCGTCCAAACATCATTAGAGACGAATTGATTTAGTTCTTCTTGCATAGCCATTACCCAACTCTCATCTTTTATGGCTTCTTGTGTATTCCTAGGTTCTATGGTTGAAACGAAACAAAAAAGCTACTTTGGTTTTGAACATGAAACCTTAATGTTCGTTCGTTTAGCTTTCCTATGACTTTATCTACGGGGTGATCTTTGGACTCTTTAATGTTTATGATTTCATTATTTAAAGGTTCTTCTTCTTCATTTATCTTTTTCTTTACTACTATAGCATCACTTTCTATGATCTCGTCATCGACAAGAGGTGGAGAGGGTTTGGGTGGACTTTCATCAAGTTTTATATTTAATGACTCTTCTACCTTCATTGTTTCTTTGTTTAATATGACGTAGGCTTTGCTATTTGGTGAATAACCTGGAAAGATACCTTCGGTTGATTTAGGATCAAATTTTGCAAGGTAATCTTTAGTGTTAAGAATAAAACATTTGCTTCCAAAGACTCTAAGGTGATTTAACGTAGGCTTTTTGCCTCGGAGTAACTCATATGGAGTTTTACCTAAGATTGGTCTTATTAATATTCGATTGAGTATATACGTTGAAGTATCAACGGCATTACACCAAAACTTTTGAGGTATGGATTGTTCATTAAGCATGGTTCGACTCATTTCTTGAAGGGTTCTATTATTTCTTTCTACTACCCCATTCGATTGTGGAGTGCGTGGAGCCGAGAAGTTGTGAGTAATACCATTAGCGTCACAAAAGGATCCAAATTGCACTTCATTATCGAATTCCCTACCATGATCCGTCCTAATGGATACTATATAACTTCCTATTTGTCTTTGGATCTTTTTGCTTAATATTTCAAAATAATTAAAGGTTTTCGTTTTGTTCTTTAAAAATTTTGTCCATGTGTACCTAGAATAGTCATACACTATGACCAAAGTGTAGTAGTTGCCTCCATAACTTTGGATAGTGGATGGACCAAATAGATCCATATGTAGTAATTGTAGACACCTAGTTGTTGACACCATGTTTTTAACTTTATGACTAGAATGAGCTTGTTTTCCTACATTACAAGCATCACAAAAGTGATGTTCATATTTTAACTTAGGTATATCTCTTACTAGATCTTTGGATGATAGCGATTGAAGAAGTCGCATATTGGCATGACCTAATCTTCGATGCCATAAGGTCGAAGTATCATCCGACAAAGTTTGTCTTTAGGTTCATTACCAATTTTAATGACATAGACTCCATGTTTCCTAATTCCTCTTCCTATGGTTATGCCATTTTTTAGTATCTTACTACCGGTTTTGGTAAAAAGTACATTGCACTTTTTATCACATATTTTTCCTATACTTAAGAGGTTAAAGTTTAGGTTTTCTACGTGACACACATCGTTAATGGTTAGAGATTTGTTAGAAATCGTACCTTTACCGATAATTCTACTTTTGCTATTTCCAAACACCACATTACCTCCATTTAGGGATTCATATGTGGAGAATAGATCCCTATTGCCGGTTATGTGCCTCGTGCACCCGCTATCCTTGACCCATTCATCGGGGTCTAGATCGACCTTTAAGCACACCTAAAACAATAATAAACTCAAAAGTTTGGTCCCCATTTGTTCATGGGTCCATTAGTGTTAACCATTCTATTCATGTTAGACATGTATGGATAAGATGAATATGCATTCCATGGAGCAAAGTTTTGAAAAGGAAAACTGTTTTGCATATTTGGGTTCCATCCCATTTGATGGTTACTTCTTGAATAAACGTTATTAGTTCTCCTAAATGAATTAGGTTTTGAAAAAGATGGAGCTTTGTTTCTTGCAGAAGTAGGATTATATTTTGGAGGTGGTTGTCTAGTGGTGACGTGAGTTGGTTTCTTCCTATTAATGATAACAAAATCAGTTCTAGATGAAGACGCTACGTTATTGCTACTGTTTGCTACAGCAGATCCACGGATCCCTGTCTGTACACTAGCCGGTTCCTTTTTTAGGGGATCCGTGGGATCCGCCACAACAGTGGCTGGTTTTTCTAGCGCTTTAACAAATTTTGTTTCTTCACTAGTTGATGGATCAAGTTGTTGAATACCTAAGCCTTTTAGGTTGTTACCGGTTTTAACACCATCTAGAATTGTATCTAAGGTGTTCGTACTCATTCTAGCAATTTTAGAATCTAGATGATCAACTAGTGTTTGAAGTTGAACGCAAAGTTCACATTCACCACTTGCTATTTTACCTTTTTCTAAACCTTTTAGTTTTGCTTTTAACTCTATGACTTCTCTATCTAAACGTTGGTTTTGACTCTTTAAAAGCTTATTTTTGTTAATTAGTTTTAAGCTAATGTTGCATAGTTTGTCATATTCATTATGTAAAGAGTCGTCATCAAGTGATGAACTACTATAGTATTCGTGACATACCTCGTCATTTGCCATGAGACAAATTTCTTCGTTCTCCTCGTCGTTCATTCCCCACGTGCCGCTCACGAACGCTTTATGATCATCCCGTTTGGGACACTTACTAATAAAGTGGTTTGCATCCCCACATTTAAAGCAAGTACGATCATCCTTTGGCTTCTCGTCCTCTTTGCTTTTCCGAAAGCCTTTCTTATCGTCATATGGTTGTTTGACGTATCTTCCCTTTCTTCTAAAGAACTTTTTAAAGTCCCTTACCGCCATAGCGTACTCCTCGTCGTCACTACTCGAAGAGGAGTTCTCTTCATCGCTTGAACCCTTTTTGGCTTTAAGGGCAAGAGATTTGTGTTTCTCTTTTACCTTTGAGGCTTCGGAGTCTTTGGCAAGGACAAGCTCGTAGACTTTTAGGTTTCCTATGAGTTCATCGAGGGTGAGGATTGTCAAATCTTTTGACTCATCGATCGCCGTCACCTTGGATCTCCACTTCGATGAGAGTGCCCTTAGATATCTCCTAACATGGTTATGGCTAGAAAAAGATTCATCAAGTGCTTGTAATGATGTAATACTAGTATTAAAGTTAGCAAAAGAATGATCTATAGTTTCCTCATCCGATATTGAAAATTGTTCATATTGTTGAACAAATAAATCAATTTTATTATTCTTAACTTGTTGGTTGCCTTGATGAGTTACAACTAAAGAACTCCAAATTTCTTTAGAGGTTTTAAGCATAGAAATTCTTTCGAATTCCTTTTTCGGTAAAGCATTATATAAAACAATTTTTGCTTCACTATTTTTAGAAAGCTTTTTCTTCATTTCATCATTTATTTTATCATGAGGTATGTTAACTAAATTCCCTTTATCGTCTTTTGAGGTAGCCTCAAAGTCGCCTTCAACAATAATGTACCAAAGATCAATATCTTTAGATTTCACATATGTTTCGAATCTATTTTTCCAATATATAAAACCATTAGTTTCAAGTAGTGGTGGTCGTTGCATAGATTGCCCTTCCTTATAATTTTCAGAACCCATAGTAATCGAAAAGTTTTTAAAATATAATTTTACTTTAAAACTTTTATAAACTTAGCTTTCATGCCAATTGTGGAATACTAGAAGGGGGGGGGGGGTTGAATAGTTTTGCCGATTTAACGTTAGTTTCAAAAACTTTAGATTCGTAAATATGTGAGATCTTATGGATGTAGAGAAAGTATAGATCTAATGATAAAGCAACTAAATAAAGTAAAGTGAAGGGAAAGAAAAGACACAACCGATGTATAGTGGTTCGGCTACAAGGACACCTTCCTTGCCCTACTCCACTCCCCGAGTCACCTACTCGAGAGTTGAAGCACTATGTCAACAAACTCCTTCACTTGGCGGAGAAGCCTTCACAACGTTGCTTACACGTTCTCCAGTACAAAGATAGATACCGAGTCCGTAACACGGTGGACCAAACCAACACGACTATTACACAATAAATATGTGAAATATCAAATACAAGATCTTCGCCACAGAAATCTTGCGGAGTGGCAAATCAATCAAGGACCCCTTGCTTGGATGACTTGTAGAATGCTCGTGATCTCGCCTTAGAGAAGGACCTATATGAGGATCACAATAGAAAGAAAGAAGAACAACTCTCTAGATCAAGTGATCTATATGTTAGAAGAGAATGAGAGTGTTTGAGAGATTTAGTAAGAAGAGGGGTGAGTTAGAATGAAGAAATGGCTCTCTATTTATAGGTAAAATTCTTCACTGTTCCCCGGATCCCACAGATCCCTTCCACTTAGAATCCATCTAGTGTAAACCTAGGGATCCGTGGAACGCTCCTCTTTGCCCATGGGTTTTTTGGTTATGGATCATTGGTCATGGGTTGGTCCATGGGTTTTCTTTAGATTCAATGTATCTAAGTATACATTGCATCTAGTCTACTTGGGTATGGGTTAAGATCCATGGGTTATGGTCCATGGGTTATGGTTTTTACCCATCCTAATAAACTATTACAACAAATGCTTAATTACTACATTTTTGTATTGAAATGGCTATATGTAAATGCTTTACAAAAATAACATGTATCCTTATAATTATACTTAAGACAACATTATATTTGTTATCAACAAAACACAAAGAGATCGCAAAATCTTAATAAATGTTTTTACGGTTTATTTGTATTAACACACTGTATGCCTGATCCACAGCCCGACAGAGGGCGTATTATGTAAAACTATAAATACCCTCTACATCCCAAGGTAGAGGGTTGGATCTTTCATTCAATCTAACCTTCTTTCTTTTGTTTACTTTCTCTCTCTAGAAAGGCTCCCATCTTCTACTTTCTCTCCCTAAACTCTACTCATATTCGACCGATATAGTGTTATTTGATGTGTTTATGAAACCAATATCTTACAATAATAAAACAAGCGGTCCCTAAATACAAATATCAGAGTCGTCTATGACCCTGCCATGCCAATGCCCAGGCGCCTCCAAAAGTAAACTATCGCCTCAATACCTGAAAACACATGCTAAAAGTGTCAACACGAGGTTGGTGAGTTCATAGGTTTAAGTAAAATACTTCGAGTTCCAAAAGAGCTTTGCGACCAAAGTGTCATCCAGAGTGTCGCGAAAATAGTTTTTACCTTTCATAAAGTATTAATGTGCACCACAAGGTTTGTGTCGCGAAAATAGAGTTTACCTTTCATAAAGTATTAATATGCACTACAAGGTTTTCGAGATCAAATAATCATTCACAAACAATTCAAAATATACCTTAGGCTCACACTGCCTAAATCCCAGTATCATATCAAAATAACTATTACGCAGGATAAGTCATAAACATTTAAGCAACCATCATGCCCTAATGACATATATAAACCGACATGTTATACGTCATGGCAAGTTGGTGCATCCACAAATCCGGGTAAAATCCCTGGCAAGTTGGGCAACCAAAGTCCAGACGGGGTGGTCAACCAAAATAGATCTATCTATAATGTTTGCGCTTCTCGTAGGAACTAATGGCCTAATAGTGTGCAATTAACGGGATACTCAACCTTAGCCTTGACTACGTAATAGTTTACAAAACATTTCCCGGTCAAATCAAACATTTCAAGCACTTGTGTACACATAAAACGTATTCAAACCAAATCTCACATTTCATCGAGTCAAGTAACAATCGTTTATTCAAATCAATGAAACAATTTATTTAGTAAAAACTAGCATGTATTCTCCCCCAAAAAAGTTTAAAAGCAAGTAAAAGTAGGTGCCATGAACTCACCTCAACTAAATTAACGCAACGCAAGAATCACAACTGGCATTAATGAGCATAGCACATCAGTCTCTCAAGAAAGGCACAACGATATCCAAAAAGTACAAGCACAACGGTACGACATTTTCCCAACCTAATGGAATTTGCTATCTCAAAATACGTCTAGCAAAGCAAATGAATTTCTGAAAGACAATGTGTCTTAGTTTTCATGGAATAATCGCATCAAAGATTTCAAAAATCCATTATCAATATCTCAAAAAGTTTACTTTTAACGTTTTATGTGGTGGTAAGAAAAACATAGACTCGACATACAACTCACGCCAAAAGTATATTATAGTTCCTAAGTGTGACTCGCACCAAGTGGACCTCATGCCAAAACATAATATATATCCCAATATATTATGAGGAATAGTCAAGATGTATTGACCAAGACTCAAGTCGAGAAGGCAACGACAAGAAAGAAGTCGAGGAAGTAATGACACATAACTATGCCAAGAAAGTAAGTTAATTTGTAAGTTTCGGTATTTACCCATAATCCCAAATAGTTGGTATAAAACAAACATGTTTTATAAACAATGATAAGTTTGAATTTGCAATTCAACGAATAAAGGTTTTACCACTTAAAAGAAAACCACTTGTGTAGATTCTCGGGTTATATATAATTAAAAGAGATTTGAATTTTTAAAATATAAGTTAGAATATTTTTATAAATTTTGGCATGACACGTCCATTTATAAAACTTTTCAAAGTCATCGTGACTTTAGAATAGACCAAATTTTAATTACAACACTTTATATACTTTGGTTATCGTTATCATTCGCGTAATTATTAGTCCTTGGCTTTATTGAATATTTTTTGTCCGATCCGTGTCTATTATATTAAATTCTTATCGAGTCTAATATATTATATCGTCTGGTTCCAAAATGTTCAATAATTTCCATCGTCCAATATCGTAAATCCAATAGCGATCCAAATGTCCAGTAAATAATCAAGTCCAAATCATAATCCGTATTCAAATCCCATTAAGTATTCATATTATCCAATTTCAAGTTACAATTCCAATATCTGAATCCATTAAGTACCAATATCATTCAATACCAAATATCATATCCCAAAGTGTTATCCAAAACATACCAATATCCATAATAGTCGAACCAATAGATCCCATTAGTCGATGTTTTATAAACGAAACTACTAATCTAAGTTTAAAACCCCATATTACAATTTATAATCAAGTTTTTAACACTTTTTTTTGTAAACCAAACGCACACACTTTAATTTATCGTGGGCTTTGGCCCATCATCAACATAAACACACCCATATGATTTTTTGTGGGCTTTGAACCCATCATACCTAATCAAACGCACCCTCCTTAACGGTAACACTCCTTAACCGTAACTAATACCCAAAATAATACATAAATACCTTCGATCTTCATTTATTTCGACCCTAAATATTAGGAGGGGGCGCCTGAGACGGTTGGTGGTGACAAACCGGAGGATACCCAAAGCAGCGTTGGAACATGATCGACTGATGATAGGTAAGTGGGGAGGAGTAATGTGTTTTTTTAGGGTTTTCCAAATGAATTCTAATCTTTCTTTTATTCATGTGCAAAAATGTTGTAAGGACTGATTGTGTAATTGCTTGAAATAAGAGGGGCGGTGGGGGAATTAGAGCACATGGACCATTTTCGTAATTTTCTCAATCTTATGCAAAATTGAAGTTCAGGACACATTTGGACTATCAAACATGTGATTCAATTCACGAAAGTTGCGCCATCGCGTTCAGAATAATTTTTCCAATAAAAACAAGTGTTTGCATGACTAATTTCTCATATATAATATGAAAATTAAATCAAATCGCCGGCTGTGCCAGTACGCGTTGTGTGCAAATTCCATGTTACACGAGATAACTTCTCGTTTTCACGTCAAATGAGCTCAGAAAGATCGTAAATGAAAAATAGGCATAAATTCTCGTGAAATGAATGTTAGGTCACAAGTTTTACAACACAAGCTTATAAGAGAAGAGATAAGGCGATTGAGCAAGCTCTAACACATACACACGTTAAGCAATAACACGGTTATGAGAAGATGTATGTGAAAGAAAAGAAAACTTGAACAACCAACCCTCAAATGAGGGTTTACAAGAGTTTATATAGGCAAGGAGCTAGGGCAACACTCCCTCTCCTTCCCTATTCCTTATTGGGCTTGGATCAAGCTTATGGGCCTTCTACATAAGCTTGACCTTAAACAAACATAAAGGCCATAATAAAGCTACCTATTACATATGAAATATAAATACTTGAAATACTGTTTAGGAGTGATTCCAACAATCTCCCCCTCAAGTATATATGAATGTAAACGGTGAAGGCGTTGATGTAATAGTAGCTGTGACGTCTTCTGACATTCTTCTTTCTTGTGAGAGGAATTGTCTTGATTCGAACAATCTCCCCAGTGTAGAGAGATAGTTATCTTTGAGCAGTTATGCTTCGACGTCATCTTTAACTTTGTTCTTTGATCATTGTTCTTTGTGGTGAAAGTGATAGTATGTTGTTGTCTGCATCAATCTTCCTCAGGTCAGCTTCGCTGCTCCAATGTCTCCACGTCATTCTTCAACATGCTCTCACACTCTTTGACGGTGGAAATCAATACTGATGAAGTTCTTTAAGTCTTTGACTTTGTAGATTCTTTGATTTGATGAAGAATCATTCTGGCGGTTGTGTTGCTTTAGATTAGGACTTCCATTAGTGTTGATGTTGGCGTGAGCATGAGAAGAATCAGCACGATCATCCCGCTCCGGAGCTTCCATAAGAAGAAAACATTTCAAACGGTTAGTAATAAGCGGTTTCCGGCACTTACAAGTTTGAACTTCGAGAGTGTCAACAGCATAGTGTGAAGACACAACTCTAATTCTTACAAAGGCCGTTCCTGAACTGGAGTCCCACAAGTGAGATAACGCGATGTACCGAAGTACATCTACAGTTCAGATGAGTCGCTGAGGTACACCGAAGCATCACCTCACGACTGTAGACCGTTTGAGACACACTCCGCGTAATCCACGGGGAGTTACCGAAGTGACCTGCTGTCAGGGCTGTTTGATGTTGACCCTGGCAGGAGTTTCCATTCAATCACTGAGGATCACAGATGTGAACCTCTCATAAATGTTCTCGACAGATTGCTAAGATCTGTTAAGGACTCGATATGAACCACTGATGATCTTATTAGTTGATCATCAAGTGATTAAATGTCAAGTGTACCTAAGAGATCTTTTGATGAATCTCGTGGCTCTAGACTCAATAGTGCGTTTTGGTTTTCCTGATCGGAGACTAGGGAGAGGGTCTCCTTCTTCAATACCAGCGATCTCTTAAGAGAAAGCCAATAGATTATGTAGGGTTCCCTGTGAGAATGAAACAAGCTTCTGTTGAGAGAAACTTGAGTGGCTAAGAAGGTTTAGTGCATGCGTCACTGGGTCCATGACGACTTTTAATCTTCAATACCGGTGTTACTAAGTGACAACCAGTAGCATATGAATTGAACCCGGTGTCTGCCCTAAGTTGAATAATCTGGAGGGCTATTTCTTTTCACCCTTTACTTTACATTTCTTTTTGATTCTTCAACTCCTTCTTTCTCCGATTCTCATTTTCTCCTTTTTATAATCATTCCTAAGGACTTCTAACACTAACTAATGGTAGTGTCCTTGGGTAGATCCCTCCAGCTCTGGCGGATCATAGGACGGTTATTCCTAACCTTAGTCACCTTATAACTCCACGACTAACCTATGTTTGCCATTAAAACCACTGTTTGTGAAAATATCTCTCAAAGGGTTTGTTAATGAAAAACATGTTTGAACCACAGTGAGAGATGATGTTTTGCATAAATACTCCCCCTCCACGTGTGCTTAATAGATTTAATGGTTAAATGCACAGTGAGGAAAGAGCGCGCACTTTTTGAATTGATCCACTAAAGATAGACAATCTCCCGCGAGACACGGTTACGTTGAATAGTTAAAGAGTTACATTGTCAGCTTTTAGGTGACAACTAGCTCTAATAACTAACTTGAAGGTGTAGACAACCCTTGGAAGGTTGTCAAACCCGTCAGAGTTCATGTCTATCAAAAGTTTCTCGAATGGTACTTTCTACTTGGACAAGTCCTTTGCGAGACACGTTTACATTACTAGCGAACTAGCTTGAAATTATTACCCGTCCAGGACAAGTCTTTTCGAGTTACAAACAGTTTAGTACCGTCAATTCGTTGGTTAAGTCTGAGGTACACAGATTCATTTGCATTTTGTACAACATATTTCTTATCACACAATTTTCTCCCCCTCAAAAATGGCATATAAAAATGTTATTTTTGAAACGTTTGAGAATAAATATGACCATTTCGAGTGTTGCGGGAAGAGTGACCACTGTGAACAATTTGTGAACAAAGTTTGAATTCAAATACTCCCCCTCAACAAGTGATATAAACGGTTGAGGTTTTGAAATCATATGGGGAAGTACTTGTGTTTTTGAGCAAAACCTTGAAAAATGAAAGGTTTGATAGGTTTTACTCAAAAATAAGAAGCTTTCGCTCCTTTTATAAGGATTGTGGCACTGAGGCGTACCACAGGGTCCTTTCTTGACCATTACGGGTTGTACACTGTTATGTGTGCACAAGCCATTCACATATGTAATCACACATCCAAAATTATAAGAAGGAAACCATTTAAGGGGTACCAGTAAGTGCAGTGATATTCCCAGGAGTGCGCACCAGGCGTTGAAAGCCGATGATGTTCCTCCTGAGTCGACCACCAACATAGCTTTCCAATCGGCGGAACTGATCCCTTCTGAACAACCGTTCATCAATCAAGGTGATGATACGTCTCACATCCCTCCTTTCCTGAGAGTTCCAGCGCTTAGGATTCCCAACTTTCATGCGTATATCCTTCAATCTGTACGCCAATCCATCCCTAACCATCTTCAAGGTATGATCCCCGAATTTGTGGAGCTCACTACACGCCATTAAGCAGTTTCTTCGAAGTTCACTGCGGTAAACAACGCCGAAAGGTTTGCTGATGAGCGTGAGTTGTTTAAGCTGGTTGATGTCGGGAAGATCAAGCTGTGGTGGAGTGAAGTTTACACGTTTCTGATATGATTCAACAGCCATCTGGATATCTTCGACACGTTCTTTGATCACGATGCGTCTAATGAAGATGAGAACTGACTTGATAAATTCACGTTGAACTTCAGTCGAGAATTGTCTCATACGACCCTGTACTTTGGCAAGATACATGTCTTCGATGTCGTTGAGGGACAAGTTCTCAAAGTCAGCCTCGGAGAATCCATAGTCCTGTTCATCTTGTCGTTTGACTATGATATTCTTCAATAATGTGTAGTCCCACTTAGACTTGAGATCAATGTGTTTGATGGCCACGATGTCCTTGGAGCTATACACTTCATGTTGAGACTTCTGAACCAGGCAGCTTCTGTAGTAGATTCTTCGGCGTTCAGGCCAATGATGAATCCCATATAATGCATCTTGGTCGTATGCTTGCACGTTGTCAGAAAACAAGTGAGTTGCACGTTCCTCGATAGCTATGCAGTTAGAGTAAATGGCCGCTGGGAATGGAAGAGTCAATGATGTAGTATATTTTCTCGAACCATCACCACCATGGAGAAGAAATTCCAGGTCTTTTTTGAAGAAGTATCAGAAGGGAATCCGTGGTTCGTCTGCTTGGCCAATGGTTGGTAGAGGTTTGGTCCAATCGGTGTAGTATGGAGGGTTGTCCCTTTGTGTGAAGTCAAGGTTTGCTTCCGGATTGAGCCAATCCATGTTGTTAGACATAGCTCGAGCGATGTTCTGAAGATGATATTCGACCTCGAGGGCGCTTTCAGAGCTGTCTGTTAGAAGTTGGAATGCTTCATTCTTGATTCGCTTCAATTCAGATTTCGTCATTTTCTTCACATGGAACTTTTCTTGCAACAGTTTTGCATGCTCCAATGTTGAACCGTCTACCAATTCCTGACCTTCATCTGGGTAGGGAATTTGATTGACAAGTGTGGAGAACCATTCAAACTCTTCGGTTTTATCGTCATCAAGCCATGATACAACTCCAGGTTGAGTCGTCTTCTTCTTCCTTTTAGAAGGCCTTGATGATGATACTGGTTTCTGCACTTGTTTGGGTGAGGTGGGTTGTTGTCGGGGCTCAAGGACCTCTTCATCGTCACCACCCGTATACTCAAAGTAATCACCAGTTTTATGAGTCAGGGGTGGTAACTCGGAATCGTCCCGAGGTTTATCAGTAGAAGACCGAGGTGGAGGAGACCTTTGTTGAGAAGAAGTCCGTGGTGAAGGAGGTGGCATAGATGTAGATTGACCAGACTGCTTCTGACGTTTAGGTGCAGAGTCCTTATCCTTATCATCGTCATCTCTTGGCCGTTTGGGTTGATCGGCTGACTCCTTGCATGATGAACTGAGTTGAAAAGCAAGTAGACCTTCGAAAAATTTAGCTTCATCTGAAGTAAACGTTCCAGATCGCTTTGACATTTGCATCACTAGTTTAGCGATTAACTCAGATTCAGAGAGATCAGCTTCTTTGGCCATTGTATGTTTAACCAATGCGACGATGTTAAGGGTGAGTTGTCTGGAGAATACTTCTCTAGTCACACCGGGGACAGTGTCGAGAAGAAACTTGTGAGTTTGATCTCTTGCTGACTTCTCCAGTTCCTTTTGGACTTTAGGAACGATATCCTGAAGGTACTTTTGAGTGTAACCTTCAATCATTTCATTCAGTTCCTCTTTTCGATGACTTCTCATGAATTCCTGAATAGCTTTCCTATCTTTCCGCATCTTGTCATTCTCATCATGTAAGTACTGCATTTGTTCAGCATACCAATTAAGTTTTCTGTGGAGCATGTCCTTCTTTCTAACTTGTTTGACAGCTTTCACAATTCTTGCATGTGTTTGAGAAATCCAAGATTTAGATGGTTTCTTCACGGATTTGGATGATGATCTGGTTGACTTCGGTGATGGTGGTGGTGATGAATGAGATGAAGAGTCTGATGATGAGGAGACATGAGGAGACTTCATGTCCTTAGGAGTTTCAGAGGTTTTCTCCTTTGAGTGTGCTGGACTGTCTAGAAGAAACTTTGTATAATCATCCTCGTCATCTCTAGACTTTTCTTTCTCAGTTACCTGTTTCTCAAAATCATACACAATAGTGTCCTCCACGGGCTGTTGTTGTTGCAGAAGAGTGGTGGCACCAGCTCCCTTCTCGGGTTGATTAACCGCATCAGGAGATGGTTTAGAGTGGGCAGCACCACTTGAACCTCCGGGGCCACCCATTTGATCTTTAGCAAATTCTTCGGCCTTTTGAAGGTGTCTGACTTTATGAAACTTCTTTCTGTATCTTTGATCCAATTGCTCTTCTTCATCTTCAGAGCTTTCATCCTGAGGTACAAGTGCAGGAGTCTTTCCTTTAATAGTTTGGGGACTTGGAGGTTTTGGTACTGAGGGATTTTCATCCTTTGCAGTTTCAGAGAATGTGATCTCTTCATCTGTGTCAGTATCCTCAGAGTCCTCGTCCCTGAGCTGTCTTTGCGGTTCAAGTGAAAGGATCGGAGTGGCTTCCTGAGAAGGAACTTTCTTCTTAGGGGTGGGTTTCCTCTTTGGAATAGGTTTCTTCTTTGGAACATTCCTTTTATAGGTGATGATGAATATAATAAACATAAATATAATATATAAACGCAGCGGAATCATCACCAACAACAGATCCATATTGCCATATGATCAATCAAATAAAACATAGATAAGGTTTATACCTTTGTAGCGTGATTCCGGTAACGAGACACCAACGACCACCACGAATGGAATCAAGAAACCAAAAGACCAATTAGGTTGGCCTTTCCCAATGTGTGAAACACACTACACGTCTAACAATCACCCTTTGATGCTAGTCTTAACCTTTGATCCAATCCTTGCACAAGACTACTCTTAGAATTATCAAGGAGAGAAAAACCAAAACACAAACCCTCTTGTGTGTGTGTGTTTGTACGTTCCAAGAGGGGAGGGGAGCAAGAGCACTTAAGACCAAATTGTAACTTATCAATTATAATCAATCATCATCAATTCTCATCAATTAGTATTAATGCTAATTGATGTCAAATCATAAGATACACATTAGGTCCTTCAAAGTCCAAATACTCCACTTAACCCCCTTATGAAACAAAGGTTATACATAATGTAAATACGATAAATACATTATGAAAATGGTGTCTAAGTGTATATGTGTGTGACCCCATAGGCTCACATATGACTAGCCATATAATTATTTATTATGACACGAGCATACCCCAACAGCTCCCACTTGCGACGTCATAATAGACAAGTAATTATACAAGCAATGGTTAGCGTCTAGCAACACGCCAATGCCCCTAGTGATATGTGAGGTCAGTTTCTCAAACATTTCATTTAAATGGTTTATATGTCATATATCCCTTTGTTTCAGATACCAGGTTGAACTTTAGACATGGATCAAAAAGTCATTCTAATGGTTCAACAATTATGTTCTCGATCTAGATATTAAACAAGATTACCAAGTGAATTAAGATTCATCTTAATCTCATTTGGGTACGGCCATACAAACATCTGTTTAAATCATCGAGGGGCCCAGTAGTATCTAACTCCAAACCATGTGGAGGAACAAATCCTATTTTGACTGCACGTGTCATTCATGTGCTTCAAATCATTCCTGATAGTGGCCTTTATAACTACCTTGTTCAGGACAGCGTTTAACCATATCAAGGAATGAAACTCCACACATGCAAAACCTGCTTGCATCTCAAGTCTAAGGATAATAGACATAACCATTTTCGAGATTCACTATTTGACGCCGATCCATGCAGTGAATACTCGTAGGTTGGGTCAGTCCAATGCTCATCACCATGAACAACATGTGAGTTTGGCAAAATGGTCACCAACACACTCACAATTGTCTTAATTTAATGGTACTCCCGTACCGTCAACCGACAATGGACAAGTTTTGAATGAAGAAAATCATTCATGGATTTAAACATGCAAATATAGAATACAGTTGATATAAATGAAAACGATAATAACCATTAAATCAATTCATTATAAAATATAAACTGCTTAGCATTCCATTATTCAAATACTATAAACAGATATGCATAAGACTACATATAGATCGGAAACCGGTGTTCCCACCATGATCAAATTATGTTGTTCAAGACAACAAGTAGTCATCTGAGTAAACCTTGAGAATACTTGTTTCAATATCCATGAATGGTATGATGATTGTGCATTCAAGTAAAATACGAGTATTGCAGCAATGCATTCCATAGGGTGTTTGACACTAGCAAAACACCTACTATAGACATTCATCTAAACAGTTTCTCAAACTGTAAAGTATTCTTATTCTTTTAATGTATAATACATTAATGCTCTCAGTCGAGCACATCTAGTCAACAATGTCATCATTCATGATGATATGCTACCATGACTAGGTTTGAGCATCATTTCAGTTAAATAAGCATCAATGTATGCAAACAGAACAGAGATCCTCAAATATCCGTAAATGTTGAACATATATTTGGTCCTTTGAAGGTCCATTAGAATGTTCGTTTAACAATTATCTAATGACATTCACTTAGATATTTGTTGTTATCAATCATCTTGCATTCATGCAAATGATATAATTAGTCCAATGCACAATATGATATACATAATGAATCCTTTAGTTAAACTTAAGGTTTCTATTCATGCTTTCAATCTCATCAGGTAAGATTGATTATTGAGACTCCTCTCAATAATGTTTCATATTGTGTCAGACTTAATAACCGCTTATGTTTATTCAAACAAACATATGTAACAAGGTTGCATGTTTTATGTTCTAAAACTCTCAAGAGAAACTTCATTCCAAACTAAGGAAAAAATTCTAGCTTAGATGGAATAATGTTTCTAATACGTTATCAACATATGAGATTTAAGAAAATAAATACAGTGCTCCCACTTGCTCTTAGTGTACTTAGTACTGATCTTATTTTAATCAAAATGAAATTAATGATTTTATGGTAAACTAAAGATCTTAGCTCGGAGATGCATTATCTAATCCACACTTGGATTCTTGTATCTTGTAGACATAATAAAGATTATATATATTCACAAACCCTTTTGAATACACATCGTCCTCGCAAATGTATTCAATAAGAAAAGAGTTTTGAAATCCTATTGTCACATTTCATGAAGATAAGTATGACAATTCACCATCTTTATACATTTAATATTTACAGGTAGGTAGATTTAATCATAGTCAATTTCTTGAGTATGAGTAACCCATTTCACTACTCGTGAATTAAATGTGTGTACAAGTTTGTCCTTTTGAGTCTTCTCATTGAGAAACTCATTTTTAACCTCACAGTCTAACTAATTTGGTAAGAGATCAATCAAGCTTCATGAGTGATTGTCTTCCACGGACTGCATCTTATCATTCATAGCTTTGAGCCATTCATCAGATTCAAAATCTGATAATGCAGCTCTTAGTTAGCAGGTTCACAATGACCCTCTAACTTATATCCCTTAGCATTGATATAAGACTATATCATTCAGGTGCAAGAAGTTTCCTTCCGGATCTATGAATGAGAGATATCATACTATGGTTTAACATATGCATATTTAACCTTAGTGTGACATCAGCAAGTGTACCTAGAAGGTTGTGTATATTAGTTCTTGAACAACTTCAAGATCTAAAGGTGCTCCCACTTGCTTTGTACATAGAGACTAATCTCTAGATACACAGCATCTTGAGAAACAATAAATTGTTTTCAATTGGGACATCCAAAATACATTAGTAGTTCTTGACTCCGGTTTGTTAATTACTTACTCTAAGGTATTTAACAAATTAAGAACTTTAATCAAGACATAATGGAATTCATCCCATTCCATAACACAATGGCGTCTTAAATACCTTCCAGATTGGAACCATATTGAGTGTACCCATGGCACATTCAATTTTCTAACCTTAATTCTTTGGAGGTAAGAGAGTTTAAGTCATCAAAGATCAAACAATATCAATAGAGTTTGATTTTCCATGATGGACATACCAGAATAATGTGGTATTCCATGAGGATTGATGTTGTGAGACTATCCCACAACTCATTAGATGAACTTATACTCTTTGGCTTACGTATCTGCCAACCAAGTCAAACCAGATGGCATCAATAGTGTTTTCAGCCTATTGCATACTTAATTTATAAGTTGTTGACCAAGTCAATGACTTCATGTGCATGTTTTGACTAGAAAACATAAACATTTAATATTTTACTATACGTCATACGTCATTAACAATTTAATGACTTCATGTACATGTATTTAACAAGAATACATAACAAGTTAACGTCTTACTTTACGTTATAAGTCTTTCAACAATTAACAGACTTGATGTTTAAGTCTTTACAAGAGACCTAAACATATTCAAGTAAATCAATTTAGAGTGCCGACTCTTGGCCTCAATAGTAATTTCAAGTTAATTTCATACTTCAAGATTATGACTTTACAATAATACATAATCATATTTACTGAACAATTCGGTGAATATGTTGAAGTAGCTTTTCATATTATCTTGACATTTGTTCTAATTAGGGCAACTTACATTTTATGTGTAGAAATCCTAATAGAATATTAGTTTTCTTACCTTGCAGTCAAGAAAAACTATTAGTCATATTGTTATATGTTGTATCTTGCACACAATGAATATTTCTCCCACTTGTGCATGGCACAACATCATGCGTAATATGACAGTGTCACAGATATGATTTTATACAAAATGAAAATATAGATATGTAGAACTTTATTGTTTTAATAATGAATCATGCATAACAATTTATTGATAACATTTCAGGAAGCAACATCAGGAACGCGACAAGTTATCTAATAAAATTCATGCAATGGTTCTTATATAAACTATGATGCTTCACGTGTGGAAAGTAATGTATTATTTCAAGACAATCAAGAAATAATATGGGCAACCTTCAAGGTAATAAAGATTACGGCTCCCACTGGATTAGACAACATTACATGTGTTTCGTCACCAGTATTAAAGTCACATATCTCCCATTGGATTATACAACATCATAAATGTTATGTCACCAGTGGAGACTGAGTGTCAATTGGATACTTTCCTTCTTTCTTTGAATATCTACACATTATAGCTAATGTGAGTCACTTGGACTAGTAAACATGTACTTAGATATTCAATGAAGTGCATCAAGTTCTAACATATAGATGACGGGCTAGCCATCATTGATATTTTAACTTGAAAATAGGCATGCAATTCCTCCATAAGGTCTATTTTACCACAAGGGTGTGTAGTACCTTATTAGGTTTATTGGGTTAAGATAATTGCTAGGTAATCATGCTAGTAATTGTCTTTACCATTTTGCGGTTTATTGATATTTCCATCTTCTAATTATTAAAACTCATATTATTTTGGTAGCTATAGAAAACGTGTTCTCTAGTTATCCAAATATCTCATCTTACTTCAATGTTTCAGAACCGAAACTAGGGTTATAAAACAAACTTGAAAGAATAAGATGTGCAACCACACTTAACCGTTTTGACTTTTGCAAGACATCACGATTTCTAGAGTGGGTGTGCTTTGAGTTTGATTAGAATTAGGACAATTCAAATATTCCTATTATTGTATTTCCTCATAAAGAAAACAAATAGGAACAAGTCTCTTTCTTACAAGGAAAGAAGTACTTAGTTTGTCTTTATAACAAGAAAAGAACAAACTTTTGTTTACGGGTGTGATGCATTATATCATTAATATGAATTTACAAAGTTTAATTTTAGTATTTTCGATAATTATCCTTTTATAAATTAATTACCCCGCGTTTATTATTTAAAACAATTAATTTACGAAAAAAGGCTAAGATCCACATTGTACTTCTACTATCACATCAGTTGATCTGCTAGCAATAGTAGATTCAATTGGTAGGCGATGATCACCAATTGCATTACATGTGCAACTCTTAGATCCTTATGGGACTCATGGCACTAGTGAACAAGCAGCTAGTGTCAAGTAGGCATGTTTAGTCCCATCCTTGCCTCGGGTCAAGGTCTCACCGCTTAACTCGATTAAGTCATCCAATTTGAGAACGTGCGAAAATATATCTAGGTCCCACGCATAGACAATAATCACCTTGGGTTACAATTCAACCTAGGTCCCACGCATAGGCAAAAAGTAATTGCAAGTGTTCTCAAGCGATTGGACGGCATGACTTAAATTTGTGACGGGTAAAAATATTTTGATGTGAATCAAAAAAGGTGTACGAAAAAAGCATGCATTCATTCTTCGTAGCACAAGTTAAAAACTCTTCTTAACTTTAAGTCTAATCATTGTTTTAATTTATGTGTGTCAAGTTGTCCATTTTCAAGTCTAATATAGAACCTATGTGGATTATAAAAGAGATAGGACAATACATAAATCGAATAACATACATAACAAGTTAAGTGTTATTATTAAAACAATGATTTTAAGTTAAATCCATATTTAAACTTAGTTAAACTAAATTATAAGATTTAGTTTGAAAATGGTTTGTGTTGCGTTTTAAGTTTTAGAAAACTATTTGCAAGTTATATACATTCACAACATACATAATAAGCAAACAACCAACACACAACCACAATATGCAAAGCCTCAACCGATGAAAGAACCTATGCTTGGTCTCGTGAGCCATCACGAGAACCAAGAGTCATCTAGGGACATAAACCACAACCACACGGAGGACTCCCACTTGCTCCAAGACCAAGCAAGGACAAGTAGAAGCCCATAATGCAAATGAAAAGTGAATCTGCCAGCCCAGAATTTCTGCATTCGGAGGCCCAAATGGCCTAGAAGGAGTCATCCCCGAGCTTAGCACCAAACTACAAAGTTGTGGGCCCATGAGTTGTCTACCTGCAGTAAAAAATTGGTTAAAAAATACGCCACCAATCACCGGGAAACTCCGTTTTACTGCAGCTTGTACGAGCAGCCATTTTGCGTCTTTATGTCTTTTACGCTTTGCCATTCCATTCCAAGCATCGGTTACAATATATAGAATGTAAAATACAACTAATCTACTATCTATGTATTGTAAAATGCCTAAACAATGGCAAAAACCAAATTAAAATTCATACATAAAAGCCGAACCAATGGCAAACCCCAAATAACAAGAAATAAACGACAATCACAATCATTCATAGCACAAGTGGTCTAGGTTTTCATCGGCTTTGCATATAAACATAATAATACCATAAAATTATGAACATAACAAGGTGTTGGCTAATCCCATGAGCAAACATGCATGTATTTGCCATGGGAACAATTTAAATAGCATGAAATAAAAGATTTAGCCAACGAATCGAAGAAATAATCAACAAGAATAAAACCCCGATTGGTACGCGAGTAAAATGGATTTAGGTTCTCAAACCTACTGAAATTAGACCTTCTAAAAATCATTTTACCACAGAAAATTAAGCCTTAGGGGCTGTTTTCAAATCGTTTCAAGAATCGATTAAAACAACGCGATTAAAGCCATTTTTAGCGTACCGAACACATTGTTTAATTAACGTATGCGAAACCAATGGCCATAGGACCAAAAATCACAGATGTTTATATTACTAATAACATTCTTTATCCATGAAAAATGGAGCCCTCGGGGCTGTTTTGAAAGTGGTTAAAAAAAACACTTAAAAACACGCGTTTTGACCATTTTTTCGCATACCCGATAATCATATGGCACATATGATGGCTCGTGATACCACTATAGGTGATGATGAATATAATAAACATAAATATAATATATAAACGCAGCGGAATCATCACCAACAACGGATCCATATTGCCATATGATCAATCAAATAAAACATAGATAAGGTTTATACCTTTGTAGCGTGATTCCGGTAACGAGACACCAACGACCACCACGAATGGAATCAAGAAACCAAAAGACCAATTAGGTTGGCCTTTCCCAATGTGTGAAACACACTACACGTCTAACAATCACCCTTTGATGCTAGTCTTAACCTTTGATCCAATCCTTGCACAAGACTACTCTTAGAATTATCAAGGAGAGAAAAACCAAAACACAAACCCTCTTGTGTGTGTGTGTTTGTACGTTCCAAGAGGGGAGGGGAGCAAGAGCACTTAAGACCAAATTGTAACTTATCAATTATAATCAATCATCATCAATTCTCATCAATTAGTATTAATGCTAATTGATGTCAAATCATAAGATACACATTAGGTCCTTCAAAGTCCAAATACTCCACTTAACCCCCTTATGAAACAAAGGTTATACATAATGTAAATACGATAAATACATTATGAAAATGGTGTCTAAGTGTATATGTGTGTGACCCCATAGGCTCACATATGACTAGCCATATAATTATTTATTATGACACGAGCATACCCCAACACCTTTGACTATCTGTACTTGTGACACTTCCAGCACTTCCTTTTCTGGTTCTCCTTACAGGTGTACCAGAAGATTTTTCGTCGAGATGACCAACTTTGCCTTGTCTGACTGCTTCCAGATACCTTTTATGCGATTCTAGCTTTCTGACGTCTTCAGTTAGAAGGAAATCTGGCAGCACAGCACCTTGTTTCTTTGTGGACGTTTCCTTGATTCTAACAGTGAGAATGGGTTCCGTCAACATGTCGTGATTGTCGGGGTCATTGAGCCTCTTGGTTATGTCAGGATGAAGTCCAAGTGCTCTCTGGATCAACAATTTAGTATATCTGATGTAGGGAATCTTTGAGCCAAGTTTGTTGAGAAATGACATCATGTCATCCCAAATCAGAGCTTCGATAGCGATGTGTTTCTTGTTGACCAATGCCCAGAATATTTGCAGTTCCATGAGCTTAGGGTGCTCATATCCGCTGTCACGACCAGAAACAGACTTGGTGATGATCATGTAGAGTGTTCTCCAGGGTTGAGGAATACTCTTAAGCTCTACGTGAAAGTGCTTGTTGATTACTCCTGTAGCCTCGTCATAACCGATATCGATTAAGAATTGGAGAGTGAGCTCTTCAGCAGGTGAGGCATATAGTTTGGTTGGATCGACTTCAGGAATTAGTAGAACAGCCCTTAAGTCTGCAGGTGTAATGGTGACTTGTTTGTGATTCAGAGTCACCGTCACAGCAGTTTGTCCTTTGACCCTTTCCATAGTGTTCCAGAATTGTTGGATGTAGATCTCAGGAACAGTTGCAGAGTGTGTAAGCATGTTCTGATACGGATGAGTCCTCAGAATATCAATAGCAATAAGACACGAAGATTCAGAGCAAGTGAGGGTGTCAAAGTCAACACGGAGGTTATTCTTTCCTATCTTCATTGGATAGCCATGAGGATAGATATCAGCAATGGAGAGAACTTCAGGTGCATCCACATTCATTTGTTCAGCCATGTCGTGATCTGAAATAACATTAGCCAAAAGAACCAACATATCGAAAGACATAATGTTAGTCAACAGAAGGTCTTATTGTCTAGTTATTGAATGTATAGTGATAATGATTGTTACGAGTCCTAAGTCACTTGTATGTTCAATAGTTCAATGATATCGTGAAATGTTTCGTGAGTTAGTTAACTTTAAGTTTTAAAGTTTATTTTATCACTTATTGTTCACAATATATCAGACGATTTAAGTTTATTAGTGACAATTTTGGATTCGTGATGATATGATTAGTTTATTTACAAGTTTGTACAAGTAACAATTCATCATGAAGGTAAGTGATCTGTGCTAAACTACAGTCAAGTCTAATCACACAAGCTGGCCACTTGTGAATGACCAGCCGTAACAGGCTTAAAACAGTTCAGACACAAATGCAATGAATTCCTGGAGAATACAATGAATTCCCGGGTCGTTAAGTCCCACGGAGACTCAATGGTGTGCAAACACTGATTCAGACGATAGAATGATCACTAATGATAGTGATCAGAAAGGATTTGAATAGGATAATTACACTACTGAAAAAGTTTATAAATTAAAGCGACTTAAATACAAATTAAGAAAATTAAAAAGATAAAAGATATTAAATAAACGCTATCACTATATTTAAAGTGAGGAATGTTTAAAACCTAAAACTTAAAACTTACGTTTAAATAAAAATAACGTAAACATACAAATAAAAACGTGAAACTAAAGAAGGAAAATACCTACGGATATGAAAAATACATTTTTACAATCCTAATTATATAAGAAAATTATTAGAAAAGGAAAATTATTTTTAAAACTATTTAATTAATTATTATTAATTAAAAACTATTTTTAACTATTAAATATTAACCTAAAATACAAGAAAATATGAAACAAAGCTAGAAAAATAAAATTAAGACTTAGAAAAATCTAAAATATGATAAAACTAATTTTAAAACTGAAAATATATTTTTTTAGACTTTTTATATATTTATTATTAATTAATAACTATTTAAAACTAATTTAAATTGTGAAAAATACCAAATAAAAGGAGAAAAATAAGGAAAAATATTTTTTATGCTTTTTATATTTATCTTAAACTATTAAAATTGAAAAATTATTTTTTTGAAGCTTTTCTTAATTTTTTGTATTTAAAGCTAATTAAAAATGCTTGAAAACTAAATAAAATGAAGAAAAATAGCAAATCAACTTGGAAAAATCTGAAAATTTTAGGAAAACTCTAAAATAATATTAGGAATATGAGAAAAATGGAAAAACAGGGGCTTATGTGCAAGATATTGAAACTGATGAGTAAGTGCTTATTGAAATAAGCACTTAAATAAGCAAATGGAGTCTAAATCCTACCAAACCAAAGGAGAAGCTCTAATATGCTAAAGTAACCAACATGCAACAAGAAACAACAAGCTAAACCCTCTGGATCACAAGCTCAACAGATTTGATGTGATAAGCTTTTGGCTAAAATCAGTTGAGAGGGTTGCTACTTTGGACAGGGAAATAAGCACTCAAATAAGCTTAGAAACAGAAAATAAACAAATGGGACTTAGAGTAGACCTGGTTGAGAGCTTATAAACCAAATATCAGACCTAGTGGAGCTATGATAAGCTTTGCACAAGCTCTGCAAAAACTGCTCAAGCCCTGTGCAGGCTTAATGCCCTGCACAGGGCATTAAGTACCATTTTAACAAGCACTTTTGACACTTATAAAAAATTGACAAAAATTTATAAAAATAACCATAAGAAAGTAGACCAACAGAATTTTAAAAAGCCACAAGATTCACTTAGATTGGCTTGGAAATGAGCAAATGAAAAATCCTTCTCAGTGGGCTCAAAACCACTTTTGCACAATTTGACTTTTTGAAGAAACTGAAAAGTTTGACTTTTTCCAAGTTTGATCTTGATTTAAGAACTGAAATTGATATGTTATGATGAAATAAACCTACTGCAATCTATATCTAGGACATTTAAACACAAAATGAGCTTTTGCAAATCCAAATCTACAACAGTTAAGTGGATTAGACAGTTTTAATACCATTTTGACTTTATGTGTTTACAGACACAAGATATTGACTCAAATGTGCTCAAATAAGTTTAATAAACATGAACCAAAAGGAAGTATACACTGAACAAGACTTGAAGACAGATCAAGCATTAATTCCAAACACCCCTTTTAATACTGATATACAACTAAAAATACTTAAACTACTAAACTGCCTTAGACCAATGATCAAGCTAAACTTAAATATCTTAAATACAACTAAATATACTAATTTAGACTAATGGTAATCACAGATATTCATATAAGTATAAAATGCAAAATGCTTGAAAATGAAAAGTGAAATATGAACTCACATCAGTCCAGCTTGTATAGCAGGCTAAAACCAGACCAATCCTATCCTAATTTAGCCTAATCCAACCCATTTACACCACTGCAACATCCCATGTCAGCTTTCATTTCAGATAGAGTCCCAGTTTGACTTTCGTTGACTTTACATGAAATTTGCTTAAAACTGATTTGTAAGTTTAACAAAAGCTAAAATTAGCTTAACTAAGATTGTTTGAGCTTATAAATAAGCTAGTTAAAGCTTATACATAAGAATTTGAAATGGAAATGTTCAACAGTAGCCATGAAACATGAAACTTTAACCAAACCATGAAATTAATTCTTAAAACAGATTACAAAGCTATTTTAACTTAAGTTTGAATCATTAAAACAAAATATTACATAGTTTAGACTAAACTAAGACATTTTATATAAAATACGACATAAAGAAAATCTTCAAAAACTAACTACTCTCCTCAAGCTTCTCTTTCCTTCCTTTTTATATGCTAAAGGCTTCTCTCACATCTTCTGATTGAATCCCACTTGGAATTGGGGTCGTTGGATGACTTTAGTGGAATTTGGCCGTTTGATCATTTTGGCGCCAAAGTGGATTTTTGACAGTTGGAGGGGTAGAGTGAAGGGGGAAAGATGCAATAAATGATATTTGTTTTGTGTTGATGTGGAGGGGACAGGAAGGTGATATGGAGAGGAGGGGGGATGGGTTTGTTGAGTGATTTCAGGGATTGGGTTGAAGAGAAGAAAAAGGGCGCGGGAAAGTGGTTAACCAGATATTTGACTGCTTGGGTTGGTTGACCGGGTTAAACGGGTGGGAAACGGGTTTGGACCGGGTTAATAATAGGTGTGGGCTTATTTTGGGCTTAGATAGTGACTAGGGTCCATTTGGTTGTAGTAATAACACAAGGACCATTCATGTAAATTCGAAACTTCCAAGGACCAAAGCTGTGATTGCTGAAATATTATCCAAGGGCCAAACTTATCATTCTCAAATAATTAAAGGACCATATTTGCCATTTTCTGAAATTTGAAGGACTAAACATGACAATTTTCAAAGTTTAAGGACCAAAGTTGTAATTTTGCAAATTTTACATTTCAAAGGTTTGTTTTGACAACTTTTGAATCCCATGGACCTTAAATGACATTTTTCTTTATTTTGATTTACCAGGGACTGATTTTGACAACTTTTGAAACTTGGGGGACTAAAACTGCCAATTTTGCAAATTTGATACATTTTTCATCTGATTTTGATCTTTTTGCATTTAAAACACATAAAACACTGATTTGTGATATTTTGATCATTTTGATGTGTTTTTGAGTGTTTTCAGATGATTTTGCAGTTTATATTGTACAAAAATGATGAGTATTTAGACACTCATCAGTAAGTCCAGGGATAAGCGTAGTTTTGGCAAAGTTATGCGTAGACAGGAATGATATATGCTTAGGCGTAAACTTACGCGTAGAATCCTATCTTACGCGTAAGAAATGTTACGCGTAGGAAAAGGAGACCTTATGCGTAGAGCTTATGCGTAGGCATATATTTACCTTACGCGTAAGGCTACTCGTAAGAGTTGACCTTATGCGTAGAGGTCACTGTTTACGCATATCCTTCACAGGATACGCGTAGTCCATTGTAGAACCTTAGGCGTAGAAGCTACGCGTAAGACAAGTCTTACGCATAACAAGCTACGCGTAAGGTGATCCTTATGCGTAGATTAATAACCACCTTGATTCTGAATATTACGTGTTGCAAGCTTGAAATAAATCATCATTTCAACAAAGTTAAAACATATAACATTCATTTAAGACAAATCAAATCACATTTACATAGTTGAACAGTTACGCGTAGAATATCTTACGCGTAGACTAAACCCTAATTCTACGCGTATCAAATCTAGCCATGGATTATGCACCAAAGTTTTTCTGGTATATCATAGAAGTTGTGAGAGCATGTAGACCAAGTTTTAACACTTATTATGTAGTGAATCAAAAATACCCAAAGTTTATGAACTTTAAACCCTAGTTTCGAATTGATGACCAATTCGTGTTTCTGGGTGGCTATAGACTATGGAAATCATCAATTCAACAACGCAAAAGCATAACCCAACAGTCTTTTAGACCAAAACACTTCACATTTGAAAACACCCAATTTGACTTATAAACCCTAATTTTCAAAAAATCGTCAATTAGTGAAACTGGGTGGATTTTGATGGTTAACAAAGTATCATTGATGTATTATGAACGTTTTGACACAATCATTTCACCCCAAACACACACGTATTGATTGTGTGTTCTTACGCATAAGCGTAGAACAACAAATCACGCGTAGAACACGTTTTAGCCGTAGGATTTACATGAGATTCAAAACCATTATTTAAAAACATGATCCAAACACAGAAACACTTACAGATTGATAATCGAAAGCACGGATTTGTAAAACGAATATGGACCATGGATGATATTAGGTGAAATATTTAATGTGATGGGAATAAATGTGGTGGGTGGAGTATTTTGTATAAAATAACTTTAAGGTTTTGACAGTTATAGTCCCTCCACCTTTTCCTTTTTCACACAAAGCCTTTTAACTTCCATTTTGGTTACCAAACGAAGATTTTTGGGAAAGAAACTTGACGACTCTCCCCCTCGACTTCAGAAAATAATGAAAGGTTGTTAATTAAAGTCCAAGGAGTGTCTTTGAATCATAAAGTGTACCACCATTTGTAAAAGAATCAACCGAGATGTGATAACATGCAAGTACACAGATGTTTTGAAACAGTTAATGGATTATTTTCTCCCCCTCAACACTTGATTGGTAAAAATACTGAATTTTGAAAGATAAAAATGTTGATGGAAGAGATGTACTTGCCATGTTGAAAGAAAGATAGATTAGGAGAATATTTTTGTTGTTTTTATAGGATTTTATATTTTTGTATTTTGTTTTTGAAAATTTATTTACAAAAGAGGTTTTGGTGTTCGACAGGTTTTTAAGACTGTTTTAAGAGGTCATCCAGTTCCTCTTGAGTCAAACACCTCATACCAATTCGGTGGACCAACTCATTAAACCGAGCGGGAGGCAAGGCTTTGGTGAGCAGATCTGCCAATTGGTATTCAGTACCCACAAAGTATAATTCAACGGTACCCTGTTCCACGTGGTCCTTGATGAAATGATAGCGTAGATCGATGTGCTTTGATTTCGAGTGCTGAACTGAGTTGCACGAGATTGCAATGGCACTCCGATTGTCGCAGTACATCGGGATTCTGTCAAATACGTAACCATAGTCTTTGAGTTGTGTTCTCATCCAAATGACTTGAGCACAACAGGCAGACATGGCTACATATTCTGCTTCAGTTGATGACAGTGATGTACAATCCTGCTTCTTAGATTGCCAAGACACCAGTTTATCACCGAGAAATTGTAGAGCTCCTGAAGTACTTTTCCTTGAGTCTAAGCATCCTGCGTGATCAGCGTCTAAAAAAGCGATTAGTGCAAAACCAGAATCCTTCGGATACCAGATCCCCAAATTAATGGTTCCCTTGATGTATCGGAGGATTCTTTTAGCCTCAGAGAGGTGGGTTTCAGTTGGTCGCGACTGATAACGGGAGCATAGATAAACGGCAAAGACAATATCAGGTCTGCTAGCTGTTAGATACATGAGGGACCCAATAATACTTCGGTATTTGGTGGGGTCAACTAATTTCCCATGTAAATCAGCATCTAGCTTCTTGGTATGAGTCATTGGTGTGGCATAAGTATCACAGGTTTTCATTCCAAATTTGTTTAACAATTCAAGGGCATATTTGGACTGACTCAGAAAAATACCACGGGGTGATTGATGAACTTGCAGTCCTAGAAAGAACGTAAGTTCACCCATCATGGACATTACAAAATTTTTCTTCATTAGTTTTGCAAAGGCGATTGAAAACTTTTTATGTGTAGACCCAAAAATGATGTCATCCACGTAAATTTGAACAATTAAGATGTGTGTCCCGTGATATTGTATAAAAAGAGTTGGGTCAACCGAGCCTTTGGTGAAATTATTGGCAATGAGGAAGGATGATAGCTTATCGTACCATGCCCGAGGGGCTTGTTTGAGACCATAAAGGGCTTTGTTCAGTTTGTAGACATGGTTCGGGAACTCAGGATCAACGAATCCATCTGGTTGGCTGACATAGACCATTTCTTTAAGTTGCCCATTGAGAAACGCCGTTTTGACATCCATTTGATAGACCGTCATGTTCATATGAGCAGCGAACGCGAGAAATATCCGAACAGCCTCAAGACGAGCAACCGGAGCAAAAGATTCTTCAAAGTCTATCCCTTCTTCCTGACGATAACCCTTAGCAACTAGCCGTGACTTGTTTCGGATGACATTCCCTTCAGCATCCAATTTGTTTTTCCAAATCCATTTTAGACCAATGACGTAGACCCCTGTTGGTCTTTCAACCAGTTCCCATACTTCAAGACGTTTGAATTGGTTGAGTTCTTCCTGCATGGATTCAATCCAGTTGTCTTTTGTCATTGCGTCTTTAATGTTTTTAGGTTCAGATTGGCAGACAGTGAGTGCATAAATGCAGTGTTCACCATCTGAGTGAAGACGTTGTCTCGTAACGACAGGTTGATTCGGGTTGCCAATAATGTTAGTCAGAGGATGGTCTTTAGTCCATCTATGTGTAGAGGGTTGATGTTGGTATACATTGTGCAGATTCTGAGGATTCAAATGGTTTGTTGAAGATTCCGCGACATCTGGTGCAGCAGTCTCATTGGAAAACGGGTTGAAGAACGCATTTGGATCAAAATCTGCAGGTGGGGGTACTTCATTCAGAATATCATCAGCTGGTTCATCATTGTTGGAAGCGATGTGTTCAACTGTTGTGTTGGAGTCAATTGGTGTAGGTGCATCTTCAACAGTAGTTGTTGTAGCAGGTGTATCAGGTATAGGAATATTATCAGGTTGTGCAGCGGAAACAGCGGATACACCAGGAGCACGTTCATCAATATCGTCACAGAACAGAGGAGCAAATAACCTTTCCATTTGTTGACGAGTTAGCTGAGGGCTTTCTTCAGCTGATGATGGGGGTTGAGGGAAGTTTAAACGGTTGTGTCCGGGTTCTAAGCTGTTATACTCAGAAGCCATTTCCGTGAGTTCATCGAAATGAGCATGAATCGTTTCCATTACCTCCTTAGTTCGACGATTCCAGATTCGGAAACCTTTAGAATTGTCACAGTATCCAATAAAGACTCCAATATCAGCTTTGGCTTTGAGCTTTCCAAAATCATCACGATCATTATTCGGATAGCAAAGGGATCCAAATACATGAAAGTGTTTGAGGTTCGGTTTGTAGTTGTGGAAAAGCTCGAAAGGAGTTTTGTTGTGGCGTTTTGTGATCATAGAACGGTTTTGAGTATAGCATGCAGTAGATACAGCTTCTGCCCATAAGTAATCTGGAAGTTTAGTATTGATTAACATTGTTCTTGCAGCTTCCACTAACGTTCGGTTTCGTCTTTCAACAACTCCGTTTTGTTCAGGTGTCCGTGCAATAGATGTTTGATGCTGAATTCCCACTTTCTCATAAAATTCACGAAGGGTTTTGTTAACAAATTCAGTTCCTTTGTCTGTCCGAATAATCCTGACGGTGTTGCGGAGCTGAACCTGTATCTTTGTGAGAAAGGTGATGATCATTTGTGGAGCTTGGTCTTTGCTACGAAGAAAATAGACCCAAGTCCATCGTGAGTAGTCATCAACAATTACTAAGATGTAATGTTTGCCGTTGATCGTTTGCACACGCATCGGGCCACACAAATCCATGTGAAGAAGATGAAGCACATGCTGAGAGCTGTGTTCCACCTTTGAAGGAAAATGAGCACGAGTGCTTTTCCCTTGTTCACATGCTGAGCAAAGGTGATCTTTTGAATACTGGAATCGTGGGAGTCCTTCAACTAGTTTGTGTCGAGCAAGGTTGGTGATGGTTTGAAAGTTTAGATGTGAGAGACGACGGTGCCATAGCCAGGATTTTGTAGATGTTGCCTTTGAAAGTAAGCAAATGGGAGAGGAAGCAACCATGTCTTGCATAGAGATAGTGTAGAGACTAGAATTACGCGAGCCAGACATAAGGTCATTTCCATGTAGATCACGAATGAAACAAGTTTTCTCCCTGAAAGCAACCTCCAAATCTCCATCACAAAATTGACCTACTGAAAACAGATTGTGACCGAGGCCTTCCACATAGTAAACCCTGCTTATTTCAATGTTCCCATTAACATAATCTCCGTAGCCCATGATGGCTGCGAAGTGATCATTCCCGAATCTGACAGTGCCAATGAACTTTGCAATAAAGTTTGATAACAGTTTAAGGTTGCCTGTCATGTGTCGGGAACATCCGCTATCAACAATCCAGAGAATGATCTGTATCACCTGCATTACACACAGACGACACAGATGGAATAGAAGTAGATGTGGAACCCGAAATGTTAGAGGGTTCCGAAGCAGGTATATTAGACATACACACATTGAGAATTTTAGGCATCCACTTAAATCCTAGTGTGTTATATATCCATTTCTGCCATCTGTAACTACTCTTTGCTTTAGTCTTAGTGAAAGCACTAGGTGGTACTACATTCTTAGGAGGTGAAGCGGTAGCTACTGTGATAGCAATGGTTGCCTTAGAATCTAAAGAAGGTGGTTTACCAAGCACAGACTTAGAATGTTTAGTGGGCCTAGAGGTATTCTGATTCTTAGGATTCCGTAATCTAGAGATTATAGCTTTAGCAACACATTTGTCATGACAATCAGAATTCATACTCTTTCGACAAATATCACAAGGTGCATCAGACTGAATATCAAAGGTACTTAACGGTTTAGCATTCGTTACATCACTATTTCTATTACATTTGCCAGACGCAACATCTATAGTGGAAGTAACATGAGTTTTATTCAGAGTCCTAGGGTGTTCTTCTACTTTAGCATTCCTTATTGATCTTTTCTTATGTCGCAACTTCCTATTCTTCGTTTGAGTGCTCCTAGGCTGTGAAGTGCGGACGTTTGGAAAAGATACAACTATTCCTGTTTCAGTAGAGGGAAACACATTAGCAACTTGTGATTTGGCAGTGTGAATTCTTGGTTCACGATTACTAAGTGTGACTGGTGCTAATCTCTTAATCATAGTAGGCGGGAGTAGTTCATACTTTCCTAACATTTCCCGTAACTTAGAAATGATGTGAATCAGATCTTGATTTTCAGAACGAATATTACCAGCAAAATTCATGACTTCTCTAGTGTGAGCAAGATAGTGATCAAGTTCGTTTGATGCTTCATCTCGAGTCTTTTTGAGTAAATCAAATATGACACCATATTCCTGTTTAACTTTTAAAATTTCTTGTTCATATTTTGAGATTTGACTTTTCAAAGACACGTTTTGATCATCCAGTTGATCAATTTTAGGATCAGAAGATTTTGCACTCAATTGAGCGATTTTCTTTTGAAAACTAAGTTGATGGTTGTGAATATCTTTTTCACACCATTGAAGACGACGTTTTGCATTGTAAATTTCCGTGTGTAATCGTTTATTTTCTGCTTTTAAAGACTCGATCTGAAGCACATTATCGGTGTTCTCAACAGTAACAACAGTGTCAACAATATCAGCAGAGATATGATCAGATGCATATGGCAACGAATAGAATAGCACAACTGTAAGATATAACTTTTCACATACACATCAAACCATAACACAAGGTGGCGTATAAGATGGAATTCTAGAGAGAGAAAGTTAGAGGTTTAGGGAACTTAGTGAGAGAAAGTGAAAGATATTATTATGAGCTCCAACTCTCTACCTTGGAAGGTAGAGAGTATTTATAGTCTTACACAAATCGCCACACTTTGGGCTGTGGATCAGGCATACAGTGGGTAAAGACCCGTCCGTCCTCCACGGTGTTACTTAACTAAATAACTACTTAACTTAAAAGAACTACGACTACGAGCTTTCTAACGATTACATATACTTGAGGTGACCGACTCTTTAATACCGGGAATTTCTAATTCCTAACAATCTCCCCCTAAGGGAGGTCACCTCAATCACGTACCAAAAATACATAGAATACAAATAGATATTACATTAGCACTTGATCTTGCATTCTTGATGTAGTTCTTTGCACTTAAACTCGTAGTCATTGATTCTTCACATTGCATGTATGATTGTTCCAAGTGGAGGTCTTTTACTGATCCACGTGATGATAATTTTGAGCCATCATTTGAGATCATCAGCTATCAACAATCTCTGAGACATCCATTGTGGTGTTGTGACTTTGGGACCGACATGCTCACATTTTGGATCATGATTTCTTCTCATCAGAGTAGCGGAAGCTTTTGTTGAATCATGATATTGGCAGCAGCGTAGCAGAAGCATGGAGTGAAAATATCAGAGTCATTGATGCACTAATCATGATTTCTTTTGAGATGAATGTGTTAAGTGAGCATGCGGCTATGGATTGACTGCTTCATTCTGATCAGCTGCAAACGTCGGGCGTACCTGCATACAACAGTTAGCAACAAATCGCACGAAAGTGTCTTTGATCACTTTCGATGAATTGAGGTACACGGCCCACGGTTCCCCGTTGATCAGTACAAGTACTGCCTGTGATCAGGTAGGATTCCTAAGAATCTCCTTGACAGGGTTTCGCAGCTGTTCTAGTTGTTCTCAAACCGGAACATCTCAAAGAAGACAGCACGGAGTGAGTGAACCAGCGAATTTAAAGTCCACTGATTGAAGAAAAGAGATTTGAAAAACAATCGTGTATTGCTCAATAGAAATTGTTTTTGCAATACAACGAAGGTTTTATTGAAAATCAATTATCAATCATAAAAATACCTTTTGGTTTGAAAAATGAGTACACAGTCGATGTGCTAAAGAAAAGAGTTTTTAAGCACAAAGACTGGTTTTTCTACGGTATCCGTCAATCCCTAACCTGAACCAGGATTGATTCAAGAAATTGAATCGCCCCATTGTTTCTGTTCAGTTGTCACATGGTTGATCTATATGATAGATCTCACATGCCACCTACCAGGAGCTTGTTTGATGTTGGCTCCAGAAGGCTTTCCATCTTCATTGTGAATGTGTAAACACATCACTCAGATGTTCTGGCAATACCACAAGGATAATGCGTAGGACTCAAGATATAATCTCTCTTTCCACATTGTGTGAAACAGAGAGTCTTCATTGAAAGTGTCCTAATGAGATTAATTGATGATCTCGTGGCTCTAGACTCAATTTGTGCATATTTGGATCCTATAACGGAGACTAGGGAGAGGGTCTCCTTCTTCAATATCAACCATCTCTAAGAGAAAGTCGATAGATAATGTCGGTTCCCCGTGAGAATGAAACAAGCCCTTTTAAGAGGAACTTGAGTGGTTTGGAAAGTTGAAGTGCAGTGCGTCACTGGGTCCATGACGTCTTGTCTTCAATACCGATGTTACCATCAGTAACATATGAAGTGAACCCGGTTTCTGCCCTAAGGTTGAATTAATGGAGGGCTATTTGTTTTCACCCTATTTTCATTCAATTCTTTTTAATTCTTCAACCCCTTCAGTGCTTACCGAGACTTCATAGCTATTACCTTGTTGGGTTTATTCCAGTACTAGCTCAGTCTTAGTCTGCACTCTTCCCATATCTCACTTTTCTCCTTTTATCATCATACCTAAGGACTTCTACACTAACTAGTGGATTGTCCCTGGGTAGATCCCTCCGGTTCTGGCGGATCATGGGAACCAATACCTAACCTTATCATCCTTATATCACCGTACATAAAGTAAAGTTGGTCGGTCAATTTGGTATTGTTCATCTGCCATTGGATCCAATTGAAAACCATTTGAAAATCAATTCAGATACTTGTGATATATTATCAAAGCTTTTTGTACCTGAATTGTTTTTGATAATTTTAGAACGAGAACTCCCCCTCAACATGTGCATCAAGTATTTGAAAATGTTTTGCACACGGAGGCAAGAGAAAGAATTAGCTTCTTTTGATTACCATTTTCTAAAAGATATCAACATCACTTCCCTCAACAGATCAAGTAGGTATAGCATTTCCGGGAAGGATGAGGTTTCCATGATTTTGCTCCCCCTCAATATGTGCCTCGAGGTTTGAAAAGAGTTTTGCACATACTAGAGGGAACCTGCACATTAGGATGAATGATCACGTTTCAAATCATAGGTTTAAGACAGGTGCTCCCCCTCAACATGTGCATTAAAAAAATTGAAATCGTTTGTCACATGTGGGAGGGACAGCATGTTCATTCATGTGAAACCATTTACCTTAATATCAGTTTAAATCTAATTTAAATCACACATTCTCCCCCGATCACAATTATCAAATCATTTGAGATTTGTGATCTCGTATAGATTTAAATTGATTTTGAAAGCTTTTAGGGAGAATTATGACTTGATTGTGAAAGCGTTTGAACTGATAAGGATCGGATTTTAAGACTTTAAACTCCATTTATAAAACCATGCATGTATATCTTTTGAAAACAATTTAATGCTAAATAACTTTTTAATTTAATTGAAATCATTCTCCCCCTCAATCAATGACGTAGGTTGTTGATTGAGAGATAGAGATTTTGACAAATAAGTCCTGATGATTATCAAAAATAGAGATTGAGTTATTTTTCAAAGCATTTAGTTTTCAGCAGATAGGAGTTTATAGAATCAGAGCATAGGATTTGAAAACATGGTAAAACATGGCTCTGTTCTTTCTTTAAAACCGGGTTATTGCCTGAAGATGACAATAAACCATTTCTCTTTCTCCCAAAAAAATATTTTTTTTTGATTTTTTTTTTTTTTTTTTTTTTTTTTTTTTTTTTAAAGAGTTCGAACAACATCTAAAGACCCGTGTCATTCTTTGAATGACATCACAAAGACCGTAGATATAATCGAACCGGAAAGAAATATGAACAAAAATGACAATAATAATTTTTATTTATTTATTTATTTATTTTTTTTGAAGATTTTTCGACTTTTTCAGATTTTTATGGATTTTGAAGGTTTTATAATTTTGTATTTTGTTTTTTCAAATGAATATTTACAAGAGATAGATGAAGAAAGACCTATACTCCTCGTCTTCCTCCTGAAGACGTTTGAGATTTTCTGGTTGAAGGCTTTTCAAACCAAGACGTGGAAGAATAAACTCAAAACGTTCTCTTGGAAGAGCTTTGGTGAAGATGTCCGCTAACTGATATTCAGACCTCACAAAATATAGTTCCACCACACCTTTTTCCACTTGTTCCCTGATGAAATGATGTCGAATGTCGATATGCTTTGCTCTTGAGTGTTGAACATTGTTGCATGAGAGAGCAATAGCACTTTTATTATCACAGTACAGAGGGATTTTGTTGAATTCAAAGCCATAGTCAGATAATTGTGATCTCATCCATAGGATTTGAGCACAACAAGATGACATGGCTATGTATTCAGCCTCTGTAGAGGAAATAGAAGTACTCATTTGCTTCTTTGAAGACCAGCTCACAAGCTTATCACCCAAAAACTGAGCACCTCCTGACGTACTTCGACGAGTATCTTGACAACCTGCATGATCAGCATCTGCATAGGCCGTTAGTGACATACCGGTGTCCTTCGGGTACCATAGTCCCATATTGATGGTTCCTTGGAGATACCGAAAGACCCGTTTAACTGCTTCAAGGTGCTTTTTAGTAGGCTTAGCCTGGTATCTAGCACACATGCACACAGAGAACAAAATGTCTGGTCTACTAGCAGTGAGATACATCAGGGATCCAATCATACTCCGATATTTCGTTTGGTCAATCATGATCCCTGAGAGGTCCTCATCTAGTTTGGTTCGGTCAATCATGGGGGTGTCAACAGGGTCACTTGAATCAAATCCAAATTTCTTTAAAATCTCTGTTGCATATTTAGATTGATTTATGAAAATGCCTCCGGGACTTTGAGAAATTTGTAATCCCAAGAAAAATGACATTTGTCCCATCATTGACATTTGAAACTTGGAACTCATTTCATTAGAAAAGCGATCACATTCCATTGGGTCAGTCGAGGCAAAAATAATATCATCAACATAGATTTGAACATGAGTTAAATGTTTGCCTGACTTCCTGGTGAACAATGTTGGATCAACTGCTCCTTTGCTGAATCCAGTTGACAGAAGAAACTTTGACAGTGTATCATACCATGCCCTTGGAGCTTGCTTTAAACCGTAAAGAGCCTTCTTCAAACGATAAACGTGAGTAGGATGCTCTTGATTCACAAAACCTTCAGGTTGGCTGACGTAGACGACTTCTTTAAGATCTCCGTTCAGAAATGCCGTCTTCACATCCATCTGATAAACCACCATGTTCTTACTTGCAGCATTAGCCAAAAAGATTCTGATTGCCTCGATTCGAGCAACTGGAGCAAAAGATTCTTCAAAGTCTATACCCTCTTCTTGACGATATCCTTTAGCAACTAATCGAGCCTTGTTCTTCAACACATCGCCATGCTCATCAAGTTTTACTTTGAAGATCCATTTTAGGGCTATAATCATAGCACAGTCTGGAGCAGGTACTAACTCCCATACATCAAGACGATCAAACTCATGAATTTCATCTTGCATAGCATTGAACCAGCTATCTTCATTCATAGCAGTTTTAACATCTTTTGGTTCGATCTTAGATAGTACGGAGTTGAAGAAGCACCATAAGGCATCGGTTGCAAGTTGCTTCCGGGTTGATACAGGGCGAGAGGGATTACCAATTATGTTGTCTAATGGATGATCGTGAGTCCATTTTCTGAGGTGTTCATGTGGCATTTGTTGAGGAACTGAGGTAGCTGAGTCGATGTCTCCTGAAGAAGATGGTTCAGATGATGATACAGGAGTAGCAAATATGTTTTCAAATGGAGCATCTTCAGGAGTCGCAAAGGGATTAACTTCATCATTGATGCCAGGAACATTTCCATGATGTACATTTGAAGAATGATGATTTGTTGATGAGACTGAAGGATCAGCAGCAGGTGCTTCTTGACTTACAGATATTGAAACTGATGGATTGACTTCATTCACTGGAATCTGAGCATCCTCTGTTGTAGGGATCAGCACCTCATTAGTAGTAGACTCATACAGTTCATCAAACATTGGATCAAACAATTTCTTTACATCATCTTCAGATGGAGGTACATATGGTGTTTCTTGAGAGGAGTTTGGGACAAGGGATGAACCAATAGGACTGTTTTGAAGTGCGGGTCCTGAGCTGGAGTGTCCAGGAGCCATTTGACCGGTCAGCTCATCAAACGTAACGTGAATTGTTTCCATGATATTTCGGGTTCTTTTGTTGTAGATTCGGTATCCCTTTTTGTTTGGTGCATATCCTACAAATATTCCAATGTCAGCTTTAGCTCTAAGTTTGCCCAAGTCTTGACCCTCATTAGTTGGATAGCACAAGGCACCAAACACACGAAGGAAAGATAGATTAGGTTTCCTGTTGTGAACAAGTTCATATGGGGTTTTTCCATGAATGGTGTGAATCAGGGAACGATTTTGTGTGTAACATGCAGTGGCAATTGCTTCAGCCCAGAGAAACATTGGAACCTTTGAGTAGATCAGCATTGTTCTTGCAGCTTCAACAAGAGTACGATTTCGTCTTTCAACTACACCGTTCTGTTGAGGGGTTCGTGGAACACTTCTTTGATGGCTGATTCCAACGCTTTCATAGAATTCACTAAGTTGTTTGTTGACAAACTCAGTTCCATTGTCTGTTCTGATAATTCTGACAGTTTTGTTTAGTCTCACCTGCAGCTGTTTGATGAGTTTGATGATGATATCCGGAGTTTCATCCTTTGTCCTTAAGAACTTGACCCAGGTGAATCTAGAATAATCATCAACCACAACTAACACGTATTTCTTCCCAAAGATATTCTGCACCCTCATTGGTCCACATAAATCCATATGAATCATATGAAGAACTTCTGTGACAGAGTTAGTAGGTTTGGGTTTATGGGCATACTTCTTGCTTTTTCCCAATTGACATGCTGAACAAAGATGATCCTTTTCATACTTTAGTCTAGGTAAACCTACAACTAAGTCCTTTCTGGAAAGATCGTTGATGGTGCCGAATTTTAGGTGATTGAGACGACGATGCCATAACCATGACTTTGTCTTTGAAGCCTTTGATAACAAGCAAATTGGTGAAGCTCTCATCATGTCATCGATAGAGATAGTGTAAAGGTTTGAGCCACGAGTTCCTTTCAACAGTTCCTTACCATTAAGATCTCTAACGAAGCAGGTATGTTTTCTGAAGGCTACTTCTAGATCAGAATCACAGAATTGGCCAACAGAGAACAGATTATGACCTAAACCTTCCACATAATACACTCTGGAGATGACACTATCACCAACAACATAATCTCCATAACCCATAATAGCACCGAAATGATCATTACCAAATTTAACAGTCCCGATGAATTTGCTCACGAAGTTCATGAGCCGTGACCGGTCTCCAGTCATATGCTTGGAACAGCCTGAGTCCAAGTACCACAGAACGATTTGAACGATCTGCAGTTGAACACAGACAAGAATGGATAACTAGATAATTGGGATCCCCATGCAAGAATGGGTTCCATTTGGTTAGTAGCAACAGTTGGAACACCCACATCAGAAATAGACGCATTCATATCAGACAGTGAGGTAATGGAATCATTATGAGTAGATGCAATACTAGTGTCTGTATTAGACCTGTTTACAGTGTGACCACTTCTTAAGGGAATAGTTCTACCAGTAGGCATCCATTTTCTAGTGGGCATTATCTGATTGGTCTTATGACCAACAGGTATCCAATAAGAACCTATTCTGCTGAATGTTCTTCCTGTGGGTTTCCATTGTTTTCTAACTTTCTTTCGCTTTTGCCTTTTAGCCTTTTTAGCATGAATTTTAGCATTAACAATATTAACTGGACAATTAACATCATTAGGCAAAGCATTGACATCACATCCATGATTAGAAACAGAATTCAAGCAAACATCAGTACAAATTTTGCAAATGGTATCAGAATTCGAATTAATTACAGTACGCTTATGGCTAATACTAGAATCAACACGATTCGTTTTATTCGATTCAAACTTAAGGTTCCTAGATTGTTCTTCTACTTTCTTCCAGTGCACATTCTTAGCTTGAGAGGTCCTATCATTCCTTGTATTGTCTTGAGACTTTGACCTGCTCCCTTTAATGTCACTGATTACTCCTGTAGAGGGAATGGGAACATTAGTTTGTTTTACTACTCTTTGCACCACCTGTTTAGATGTGCTGGGATCTGAACTACATTCAGGTGCACTACGGTTCACTTTCATAAAGCTAGATGTACTGAGATTGGTACTCCTAGAAGGCACATTTGAGTTCTCTTTCCTAGCATTGACAGATCTAGAATCTGAACTACTCAAGGGTACACAACGACTCTCATTCAAAACATTGGGAATCGAGTGCATCTCATATTTGGCCTTAGGCATTGAGCATGGAATCAAAGGGTTAACTCTCTCACCTAATGTCTTTGGGCATATGGTGATCAAGCATTCTAAGATTTCTTGAGATCGTTTGGCATATGAGCATGCATGTCCAATTGCATTATCATGAGGTTTCTCTAGCTTATCCTCTTCAACAATCTCACGCAGGCATTCTAAGCAATCCTTAAGGGATGAGAAATATGTTTGAATGGCAAGTTTGTTGTTCCTTAGATGAGGAGGGACATATGTCACAGATAACGCATATTTATTGCAAGAGTGAACCTTTGATACAACATTCTCCCCATTGGTCATTGGCATTTTCCCTTTTACCTGACTCTTCAGATTCTCAATTTCCTTTTGCAATGAAGCTACTTGTTCGTTGTTTTTGTTACGAGTGATTTTAATTGACTCAAATAACTCATTGAAATGACGTTTAACCTTTTCATTTTCTTCTAGAAAACTTTCGTTTTCCTTTTGTAAAGCATTTACTAGGTTTTGAAGATGAAATGTTTGAGAAATCTGAGAATCTAAAGGAGGAGGCATTTGGGAACCTGTCATATTGTTTGTTTGACCTTTTAACTGAGAGATCTGGGCTTTCAACTTTCTGATCGTGTTGCACTGAGCTTGAATCTGTTCATCACGTTTGTTAATTTGAAAAACTGCATCAAACTCTGGAACATCTGAAGATGTCTTGACATTTGAAGTTTTGACATTTTCTTTGAGATGTTGGTATTTTAGTTGTAAATTAAAATGCTCAACTTCTAATTTGGAAAAATGTTTAACTAAAGTGTCGTGATCATCTAGTTCAATCTTCTCGTTTAGTTTAGAATTAGTTTTTTCAAGCTCAATGACACGATCATGGGAGACTTTCAGGGCAACAGACAGTTCATGAAATTTAGAAGCATTAATGGAGCAATTTGAAGCAGTAAAAAAGATATCTTGAGCAACACATTCAGTAATAAGAGTCTCATTTAATGTATGCAAGTTCTTTCTCTCAATCTCATTATATTTTAGTGCACGCTCATAATCACTAACTTCAGCAACCATTGCATCAAATTCCTTTTCCATACCTTTAATATCAGCTTCTACCCCCTTTTTAAGACTCTCAAAGTGATCTTTTAGAAGTTTAAAGAAGGGCATGACCTCAGTTAAATAACATTCTTTCATTTGTTCAAAACCTCTTTCACCTTCAGTTATACCAGTGGGAGTGATCCTTTTCTTGCAAGTTTTCTCAAAATCAACAAATAGTTGGAATATAACGTATTGGCTAATTAATGTCTTGCTTTTAGTGGCAATTGTTCTAGGTACAAGATGCATAGGTGTATTAGGAGGATACACTGTCGCTCTAGGCATTTTCCGAAGGGGAGGGTTTGTTACTACAATATTTTCAGCTTTCTGCTTATCTAAATCCATTTTCCAGAAGACTTGTTCGGGAGTCAACAAAGTCTGAGGTTTAAACTTGTTCAAGGCAATCCAGTTTTCCTTCTTGTAATCATGAGGAGAGAAGATTATGTTTTTCTCTTTGCATTTGGGATCATCTTGCTTCTTATTCATCTTTTCCCTAGTGATATCATTTAAAATCTTATCTTCCTCAGTACACTCAACGCAACTAGGTTTCTGCCTAGGCTTAAGGACTTCATTACCATCGTAAATTACCTTATGAGCATTTCTAGCCTTTTTAATTACCTCTGGATTTGGTTCCTCTACAAGGGGAACGCTATGCTTATCGCTTAGAACTCTATGCTTAGTGATCATGTGAGCAGTCTGAATGGTGTTTCCTTGTAAATACAACTTGTTTTCAAGTTTGTTTTTCAAAGTTTTTAGATTAGAAAAATCTCTTAAGAGTTTTGATTCCTTTGCATTAAATTCTTGCTTAAGCATTTTCACATTTTCTTGAAGTTCTTGTTTTTGCTTAGCTGTTTTAGAAAGTTTTTCTTGCAAGGAATTTAGTTCTTGTTTCAATACTTCTTCTCTAAACTTGCTTTTTCTAATTACTGTACTCACTTGGACATCCATTTCCTGCTCACGAGTGGTCAACTCAAATTTTGCCCGTTGTTCATAAATAGCAACACGTTCCTTATAGGCATTTAGTTCAGAAATTATGGAATCATTAGGAGCACATGCAGTGTATTCATCAAAGACATAGTCATTGTTGACTGCAGAAGATGCATCACTTGGTACAATTTCACTTTCACTTTGTTTCACGTATTGATCGTATGGGACAATATTGATGTTACCCATATTTTCAATATTTGATTCAAAAGTTTTAGTTGGTTGTACTTTGTCATGCATCTGTTGCACATCAGCATCATCGTATAGTTTTAATACCTCAGAGATGAGTTTGTCCTTGGATGTGCCAGCTTGTGGTGAGGAAGAGATCTTGGGAGAAACCATTGGAGAGATGCTAGCCATAAAGATTGTGTGTGCAGTAGGTCCATCATCTACATCAGAATCGTAAGCATCACAGTCAGCGACTTGAAAGGCGTTCTGATGATTGTGACCTATCTCCTGAATAGGCTGCTCATCCACATCTGCATCATAGGTCTTGGCATTACCCTCAGCAAGAAACAGCAATTCCTCTTCATCCAACGTAACACCATTGTCCTGAGCTTGTGCCAGCAGCATCTTATCTCTGAAGTAATCAGCATTCTGTGGCCGCTTTGGAGATGTGCAGTTCCTTGCAATGTGTCCCTCACCACCACAGTTATAGCATTTGATCGGCTTAGCTTGACCTTGGTTACCATTCCTTCCTCGATTCTGATTGCCCACATAGCCTCTACCAGCACCACCCCTTCCCTGATCATACTGTCTTTCCTGAACTGGTTGCACCACGATCCTTCCATCTTTAACAGTAGCTTGATTGTGTGGGTTAGATGCTGTTCTGAGGTTGTTGTTGGTTTGTGGGAGAGAATTCATGTTTTGGCTAATCAGAAGAGCTAGTTGATTGATGAAGCTTCCCACGTGTGCATCAGCATCAGCTTGTTTGTACATAGGATCAGGAATGAGTTTGTGATTACCATTACCCAAGGGTATGACTTGTGAAGCTTTGGTTTTGATTCCGATGTTTGAGTAGAAGGCAGTTGAATCATTAGACGAGCTTGTCTCTCCTGGGTTAGTTTTGAACTGATTGAGAATCAATTTTTCAAACATGGCATGTCTCTCATTCTGAAGGAGGAAGGCATAGAGTTGCTCATAGTTTGTGTTCTTCAGTCCTTTAGTAAGCTTCACAGCGGTAACAAACTTGTGCCATTCGGGATTCATGTTGTTTACAAATTTTGAATTCAACTGAATGTTAGGCAGAGTCATTCTGATGTTCCTCATGTCATTAACTAACTTATGAAATCTCACATAGTACTCATAGACATTCTCATCTGGTTTCATCTTGAAATGCTCAAATTCATCATAGAGTTGTGATTCTCTGTCTTCCATGGTTAATTCTGAGCCTGAGAGAAGCATCTTTACATTATCCCAAACTGCTTTTGCATCAGTGTTGTGATTGATCAGCTTGTAGATGTCTTTAGGAAGACCTTGAAGAACAATGTTTGAAGCCCTGATATCTGCATCGAATCTCTTTTTCTCCTTATCATCAAGCTCATCATACATCTTAGGTCTGTCCATTCCGTAAACAGGAGTACCATCTTCATTAGTATCAAGTATGTCTCTGGTCGTCTCAACACGATATGGTCCTTCATCAATGGATTTGAGAATGTTGACACCATTTTCCTTTCCAAGGCAATACAATCTGATTCGTTGAGCCCAAGAATCGTAGTCTGTTCTGTCAAGCATGGGTGGACGAGTATCTGAACCAGCTGCTTGTACATCCTCGGCAACAGTGGAGATGACAGTAGGGACGTTGGTAGACATGTTAACAGATTATTCGGGATTTTATAACTCAATGATTAAACCGGGAAATAGATTCTTTCACGGGATTTTACTAAATCAAGAGAAAACCGTAAATAATCACTCAAGTCGCTAGATGATAAAGCTCTAAGTCGCTAGGGACAAATTCACTAAGTCGCTACCAATTAATTCGCTAGACAGCCAATTCGCTAGAATCCCAAGTCGCTAACAGAAAAGCAAGTCGCTAAGTAGTAACTCGCTAACACTCAAGTCGCTAGCAAAAATTCAGCAGTAATTCGCTACTCAAGTCGCCAACAATGCAAGTCGCTAAAGAGCAACTCGCTAACACTCAAGTCGCTAGCAACAATTCAGCAGTAATTCGCTACTCAAGTCGCCAACAACGCAAGTCGCTAAAGAGCAACTCGCTACAGACCAAGTCGCTACCACAAGTCGCTACTCGTAGTGGAGAGTCCACTACTTGTCCTTTAACTCGCTAGCTCTAACTCGCTAGCTTTAACACTGTAACTCGCTACAATTTTGTGAAGCAAGTCGCTACCAAGAAAAAATCCGAGAGCTAAGTCGCTAGCTTGAAAAACCAAATAAACTTCACTTTTCAATCCAAAAACAACCCAACCAAGATGATTCAAGCTTACCAAATGAAAACCTAAACACTTTTGATGATTCTAAACATAAAAGTACCAACAAAATTCAAACTTTAACACAAGAAATCAACCAAATGATGCAAAAACCACTAAACCTTTTCAAACTCAAAAACCACCTAAAAACCACTATAAATCCAAAGATGTGCAAGATATGATCTAACCATGGCTCTTGATACCAATTGTAAGATATAACTTTTCACATACACATCAAACCATAACACAAGGTGGCGTATAAGATGGAATTCTAGAGAGAGAAAGTTAGAGGTTTAGGGAACTTAGTGAGAGAAAGTGAAAGATATTATTATGAGCTCCAACTCTCTACCTTGGAAGGTAGAGAGTATTTATAGTCTTACACAAATCGCCACACTTTGGGCTGTGGATCAGGCATACAGTGGGTAAAGACCCGTCCGTCCTCCACGGTGTTACTTAACTAAATAACTACTTAACTTAAAAGAACTACGACTACGAGCTTTCTAACGATTACATATACTTGAGGTGACCGACTCTTTAATACCGGGAATTTCTAATTCCTAACAACAACATTATGGATATCAGCACAGATAACATCTTCCAAGAGTCGATCAACATCTTTTCTCAACAGTTTCTTTTTGCGTTTTGTGTTAGTAATAGATGTTTCTGTTTTCTCGAAAACGTTTTTCATTACCCCAAGTTCCTTATGAAAATCCTTTTCCCAGGCAATTGCACAACTTTTCAAGTTTTTAACATTAGGTAAAAGATTTTTCTGAAAAATGTCTCTTTGTTCTCGCGCCAGAGGCGATTGAAAATGTTCAACTTTGATTTCAGATCGATATTCTATCTCATGTTGTAAAATTTTGAGGTCAGCCATGAAAATGTCAAAATATCGAAGAATTTTTCGATTTTCAGGTTGTGAGTTTACTTCGCTAATGGAAGGTAAAGGACCATAAGTTTGTGCAAAGACTGTTTTGGGATTAACAATAGAAGACTCAGGTGTTTTGATGATAACCCTTGGTGTGTTAGAAGAATCCGTTGGTGTGACGAAAGTGACCGCGTTTTTATAATTAAAAGGTTTGTTGTAAACAACAGTTTTTAATTTAGATCGACTCTCGTCTTCTGCATCTAATTCCTCTTGATGATGGTATTCAACAACACTCATGACAGTATTATCAATTTTATATTCTGCACTGGAAACTTCAGGAGTTGGTTTGAATGTTTTTAGTGAAAGCTTTGGTTTGTAATCAGCTAGATTTTTTCCATATCCATTTGGATTGGGTTTTAAGGTAAACTTTTCAATAGCTGTTACTGATTCACCATGTTTGTAAACAACCGTTTTAAACTCTTTAATTTTCTTTTGCAAACCGAGAATTTCTGCAAGAAGGTCATCTACCCGATTCGTTGAATGCTTTTTGTATGCGGAGAACTGTTTTTGACAATTTAACAACTCAGCCTTAGCTTTTTGATTTTCCAAGGTGAGAGCGTTAAGTTGCTTTTTATGTTCATATTTCAGTTGTTCTAATTCGGACAACAAAGCATTCTTCGAGGTGGCTAGATCACGCATCTGTCGCTCTAAATATTTTTCGTTTTGATGAGATTTTGCAAAAGCGGTTTCAAAACCTTTTTCACGGTTTTCTTGAGTTTTGAAAAAGTTGAGTTGCATTTGTAAACATTCAAAATCCTTGGTTAACAGTGCATTTTTACTTTTTGAGGATTGATTTAATGCATAGCATTCCTCCATTTTGATTTTATGGTCTTGAATTAACCGAGCAAAATCCGGATGAGGCAAAGATCATCTTGTTCAACGTGAGTCTCAACATGATCATTCTTGAGATCCTCAAGTACGACCACGGAGTCAATTTGATTATCAAAGGAGACCATAAGGTCATCTTGATCGTCAAATGTAACTACAGGGTTAACTTGAAAATCATCAGAAGAAGATGTAGAAGACTCATTTTGAACAGTCTGATCCGTGCCGGATTCAGATATTGGCGGAGATATTAGTTCAGATATGATGATGGTTTGTTCGGGTACCTGAGACAAGCCATCAGTGTCATACACTGGGCCTGTATCACTCATGTGCAGCTTATGCATATTAGCCATCAACATAACAGCTGCATTCGCCTGCAAGTCCTCTATATCATCATCTAAGTCTGCATCTGCCATGAAGCTCTGTTCTTTGTCTATAAGAGATCCACCAGCTTCATCCTTAAGAGCCAGAAGTAAGGCCTCTTTGAAATAAGCACTGCCCCTAGTCCTTGGCTTTGGGCATGCATTAGCCAGGTGTCCCTTCTCATTGCAGTTGTAGCATCTAAGACCATTTAACCGATTCTGAGCATTTCCCTGTTCCACCACTTGAGCTCTGTTGTTATTCCTACCCACAGCATTAAACCCTTGACCACCGCCCATCTGACGACCATAATCACGATTTTGAACTTCAACACGTCCATTGTTCACAACAGCTTGAGTCCGTGTGTTAGATGAGGAACGAATACGATTGTTGGATTTGTTGGTGTAACGGCCAAAAGCATTAGCAATCATCACAAATCCTTGTTGCAATGCTTCGAACGGATCTGTTTCCTCAGTCGCTTCACTGACATATGCTTGAGCATTGTTGCTGTATGGAACCAATTGATTTTGTTGAGGTTGTGACTGTGAAGGTGGATTTGAAGCAGTTGGTTGAGTTGCTGGTTGAGAGGGATAATTCTGTTGAGCATACAAGGCAAGTTGTTGATTGTCCGGTTGTGACTGTTTAGCAATTTGAACTCGGAGAATCCTTTCCCGATCAACTTCCTTTTCATGAGGCTTCAAGTAATCGTACAACAAACCATAAGTAGAATGATGCATATTCTTCGCTTGACGGAGAAAAATGACATACTTCTCCCATTCTGGACCAAGACTACTCAGGAACTTAGTATTCACTGCAATTCTTGGCATAATGATGTTGTGTTTATCCAAATCATTGATGATATCTGAAAATCGATGATGATAGGACTCTAGTGTCTCTCCAGGTTCAATCAAGAAGTGTTCATAAGCCAAGTAAATTTTGGATTCCAAATCCTCCTGATTGAGTACAGATCCTTCCATAAGAAGACGAATATGATCCCACATTTTTTGTGCAGTCTTTTGAGCATCAACACTACGAAGAATTGGGTTTGGTAATCCTAAGAGGATGTATTCCATTGCAAGTTCATCCGCTTCATAGTGTAGAAGTTCTGTAGCATTAAGATCAGCAACCGTAGCAATGTTGGTTTGTTCATCTCTTGGTGGAACAGCGTTTGGATCTCCGGGTACAGTGACAGTAGGCATCTCAAATGGGCCTTCCAAGATAACCTTCTTTAAGAACTTTCCATGTGGCTTCTTCAGATCACAGAACCTAAAGAACCTTATCACCCATTGATCGTAGTTTCCTGGAGTGAGCATTGGAGGTCTATCAAGTGATCCAGCTTCATGAATTGATTGTTGGCTGCTTAAAGCTTCACACATCTTAGCAAACCAAGTGGGTTCCTTCATAGTGGTCCGTGATGGATGTTGATTGAAATCGGTTGTGTAGGGTTGAACTTGAAGGCTTGGTTGTGGTTGAACCATTTGTGGTTGTGGAATTGCACCAAGTTGTGGAGTATGTTGCTGATTAAATTGTTGTTGATAAATAGCTTGTTGTTGATTCCATTGTTGATGTTGTGGAGTTAATTGTTGTTGTTGTTGATGATTATAAGTGTGAGGGAAATAGTTAGAGTATGGTGGTTGAGACATGATGATAAACTTGTGTGGTAAAGATGAATCTTTGTAGTCGAATGAACCTTTGTTGATGAAGTATCCTTAGGCGTAGAAAAGACAAGAACCAAGTAGCACTTATGCGTAAAAACACCAAAAGTTACGCGTAACAATGAGGAGTTACGCGTAGGTTTTAGCTTACGCGTAAGTAGGGAAAACACTAAAGTTAAGCGTAGACAAAAGTTAGGCGTAGAAACGTAGGCGTAGGATTACCTTATGCGTAGACCGTAGTTTACGCGTAAAGTGAATCTTATGCGTAGGAATTATACGCGTAAGCTTATGCTTATGCGTAATATTAGGGTTTTTGCCCAAATGATCTTTTACACTTCACAGTGCAAAAGATATCCAAAGTCAACGTATTTTCAGACTTATCCAAGTAAGAAAACATGGATTAAACCAGAAAATTGAAGATCAAACCAAGGAACAATCTTACGCGTAATTTTAGGGTTTTGATACGCGTAGAATTACTCGTAACTTTGATTCTGTCCAAATGTGTTTCTAAACCAGTTTTTTGTTATGGAATAGCTTCAATAGTACCAAAAGAACACAAAAGTGTGAATTTTGATGTACCAAAACTGCTAAACAGGTTACGCGTAGAACGACACCCACGAACAAAAACAAGCTTAAAAACGTAAATCCACGCGTAAAGTTTGAAACTTTTTGCCAAAAACAAGTATTTTAACACCTCAAAACATTGAAAGTACAAGAATCTTGGATTAAAAAGTGTAAAAAACGAGTTTTTAAGATAACCAAAGATAGCGTTATCTCTACGCGTAAGATCCAAAACCAAAACTTCAAAAAACAAACGAGTACACCCAACTATTTGGCGATTGATACCACTGTTAGGTCACAAGTTTTACAACACAAGCTTATAAGAGAAGAGATAAGGCGATTGAGCAAGCTCTAACACATACACACGTTAAGCAATAACACGGTTATGAGAAGATGTATGTGAAAGAAAAGAAAACTTGAACAACCAACCCTCAAATGAGGGTTTACAAGAGTTTATATAGGCAAGGAGCTAGGGCAACACTCCCTCTCCTTCCCTATTCCTTATTGGGCTTGGATCAAGCTTATGGGCCTTCTACATAAGCTTGACCTTAAACAAACATAAAGGCCATAATAAAGCTACCTATTACATATGAAATATAAATACTTGAAATACTGTTTAGGAGTGATTCCAACAATGAATGTTTGGTAAAGTGCGGGCTGTCACAGACTACCCTCCTTAGCGGAATCGCGTCCTCGCGATTCAATTCAAGTTATCCGTTAAAATTGCAAAGAATTGAAGATACTTCCACAAGATTCCATTTTCACGCTTCCACGTGAGCTCAGGACATCTTTTAAAGTTCCATCGTACATTAACAACAAGAATGCGTGTTAGGATTTAGAAAATCCATAGTGAAGTGTCGGACACTCCAACTATAGTCTTGCATATGTTAGCCCATAGACATATCGTTATTTACTAGTTAATTAGTTAGTTATTAGTTTAGAGCAACACCGTGAAGGAAGGACGGGTCTTTACCCACGGTATGCCTGATCCACAGTCCGACAAGAGGACGTTTAGGTTATAGCTATAAATACCTCTTTCATCCTTGAAAGAGGTGGTGATTCTTAATCTAACCTTTCATTTTTGTTTTTACTTTCTCTCTCAAGAACACCTTCTATACTCTTTATCTCTGTAAACATGGCATACTTGTATTATCATCATCCTAGACCACCTGAATCATCAAACAACATAAAAAGCATGATCCTACAATTGGTATCAGAGCCAAGGTTGTGTTGTGTTTGATGATTCGTATGGTTTTTGCACTCGTTTTGTATGCAGTTTCTATGGTTCCTTGATGCGGTTTGATGTGGTCTTGAAGTTGCGTGTTGTTTTTTATGTGTTGATGTGTTGTTGTTGTTTGTGTATAATAGATTCTACATGGTCCTAAGCAGTTATTAAGGTGTTTTTGAATCCGTTTGGATTCGGTTTTTGAATCTGCTATTTTTTCATGATATTGTTCGTTGAAGCATTTTGAATAGCTGTTCTCGAATGTGGTTTGTCGTTGATTCATAGATGCGGTTTGAGGTCACATTCTACAACGCGGTTTGATACAACTGTCCAGATTCAGTGTACCCGAAGAGATTTTACTGGATGCGTTTTGGTCATGAAAGATGCGGTTTGGTCTCAAAAAGCGTTTTGATGCTATGTGGTTTGGTCACTCAATATTAAGTCACTCAATCATCGACTACGGTCATCGATTGAGGGGGAGAGTGATTTAAAATAAAATATTTTCAAACGATATTTCTTCACAAAAGTTCTGGTTTGTACGTAATAAAGTGGTGATCTAAAGATTTAATGTTATGTCATGGTATGATCTTCTTTAAAACTCAAAGATCTTTTTAAATGAAATTTTTTCTGTTCTTGTTTGATTGTGAAATTGTTTTATTTTACTTAAAGATCTCTTAAAACTATCATATATGACACTAACAATATTTAATGTCTAAAATTGATCTTATCAGTCATTTTTCAAAATTAAATTTTGCCACGTCTTTCCCCAAAATTTTCTAAATGATTTAAATCAATCGGGATTCAAAATCTCAATTAGTTTAAAATTTTTGATCGGGGGAGAGATCGTGATTTAAATCTCAAATCGGTTTTAAAGGGTGATTTTTTCAAAATCACTCCTTCCTTCATGTGCCAAACGATTTTGAAATACATAATGTACATGATTGTGGAGGAGCATTTAACCATAAACCAAAAGAGCTTTTAAATCAGGCACATTTTTCTCCCATGTTTTCTAAACCTTATTAAATCACTTGGGATCCAAAATCTCAAAGGGTTTGATATTTTTGATCGGGGGAGAATTTGTGATTTAGTTATAAAATCTGATAAATGATGATCGATTTGATTCAAATGTGCGTGCTGCTCTCCCATACGTGATAAACGCTTTCGAATCTCGAAGCACATATTGAGGGGGAGCATTTCAAATGAAAATATACTTTCAAGGTACAAAGATTTCTATGTTTCAACAGAAGTACCTTGATTGATTTTCTAATGGTTTTCCTTATGGCAGTGTGATCGTAAAAGTACTTCTATGAACTCCTTCCTCTATGTGCTAAATGATTTCACAACCAACACACATTTTGAGGGGGAGAATTTACCAGAAAATCAAAAGGCTTTTTCTATGGAAATTGTGATCAAGACATTATTTCAAAGAACTCTTGCCTCCATGTGCTAAACAATCTCAAAATCATATGTACATGTTGAGGGAGAGCATTTCTAAATGATCAAAACAATTAAGGTACAAAATGCTTTGATTTTATATCACAAGTACCTTGATTGATTTTCCAAATGATTTTTCAATTGGTTTCGAGAAGGAATGAACAATACCAAAAGATCGACCAATTTACTTTATGCATGGTGTTATAAGGATGGTTAGGTTAGGTATTTGTTCCCACGATCCCGCCAGAGCCGGAGGGATCTACCCAGGGACAATCTACTAGATAGTGTAGAAGTCCTTAGGTATATTAAAAAAGGAGAAAATTGAGAATATGGGAAGAATGCGAACTGAGATAGAGCTTGAACTGGAATAAACCCAATGATGAGTGTCTAAATACTCATCATTTTTGTACTATTAAAATGCCAAAAACATCTGAAAACACTCAGAAACACATCAAAATGATAAAAATATCACAAACAAGTGTTTTATATGTTTTAAATGCAAAAACATCAAAATCTGGTGAAAAACGTATCAAGTTTGCATAATTGGCAGTTTTAGTCCCTCAAGTTACAAAAGTTGTCAAAATCAGTCCCTGGTAATTCAAAAAACTTGTAAAATATCATTTTAGGTCCTTGAGATTCAAAAGTTGTCAAAACAAACCCTTCCAAGTTTAAAAATCACAAATTGACAACTTTAGTCCTTTAACTTTGAAAATTGTCAAAAATAGTCCTTGGTTAATTTAAAAAAGTGAAAATTATCAACTTTTAACCTTGTTCTATTTATAAATGACAAAAATGGTCCTTATGATAAACTTTGGAGAAAATTACAAGTTTGGTCCTTATAGTTTCTAAATTGACAATTTTGGTCCCTGGATTTGTAAAAATGAAAATATTCAACAAAGGTCCTTGTACTAATCTTACTTGGCAGTTTTAGTCCTTATGAGAGCTTTGGAACATGTTCAAGATCAGCCCTTAACTTTGGCTAAATTGCATAAGTGGTCCTTAATGTTAAACCAAACCAAACGGACCCTTTATTATCACTAGCCCAAATCCAATCCAGAAACAGTGACCCGGCCCAAGATTTTAAATTCAAAAATACCGCGCCACTGTAGCTTGTCTCTCCCACACTGGTTTAGCCAAAACCAGTGGTGGTTTCACCTCCACCTCACCATTTCCACCTCACTTTCCCACTCAATTACACTCCACCTCCACCTCCACATCATTCCAAGCCCAATTAATGAATAAAACCTGCTCGAAGACATTTTTGGCGCCAAAATCGCCAAGTGGCAATTATGATTATCTGGCTGATTTCAACGGATGGATTGTGGTGGGATAACTTCAGAGGTCGACAAGAAGATATTTGAAGTCAATAAATAGAAGGTGGAACCAATATAATTAAATATCTAGTGTAATTTTTATTGTTAATGTCGTTTTAGTCAATTTTCATTTTCCAGTGTATTTCTTAGCTATCAAACACTTTATTAAGTATTCTCACTGTATGTTGAAACTTTTTCAATAATTAATTTCAGTATTTAAGTCTAATCTCAGTTTTCAAATTTTCAAATTTTCAAAGAAATCTCAATATGGTGAATATTGTTAATCAGTTGTTACTTTGGACTTAGAAGCTCATATAAGCTCCTAATAAAGCTTATCAAAGCTTTTAGATACTCTAAAAAGCAGTTTGTTAGCAAAAATCAGAAATTCATAAAAATATCAAATAAATAGCTTAAAAATAAAAATCACATGGACAGGAAGAAGAAAAGTTGGAGCAGGGTTTATCTTTGATGGCCTTGGGTATAGTGCTTATTGGTAAGCTATAGGATTTATTATTTGGTCCTAGTTCTCAGTTTGTGACCTCAAGCCATTTGTAAGCATCTTAATCTCATTTTGGTATTTACTGTGTAAGACAGTTTTTAGCTCAATTTCCTGTTTGATCATATTCATTAGTTATAATTAAGTGTTCTCAAACCATAAAACCAGTAGTTTGTTATTTTAAATCAGTAGTTATTAACAATCTCATTTTAACAGTTAATATTGCATACTTTGTAATTCTTAGTTTTATACTATTAGTGTTGTTGTTTTATACTTATATAGTCCCCTTATATGATAATCTAAGGTTTTTAATCAAGTACATGTTATTAATCTGACAAACTCTTTGAAAAGCTCAAAATCAGTCCTTTGAAATAGTGTTTGGATTTGTGCAGTTCACTGTGTAACAGGTTGTGCAGTCCTTTGCTTTTGCTTGTCTCATATCTCACTAGGTCTTAATAACTCATACAAGTCATTAAAACAAGTCCTTATTAGCCTAAAAGTCAAAATCTTTCTTTTTGGTCTTGAATCAGTCCACTGTTGGGATTTTAATTTGCAAGAATCATCATATTAGCTCAAAAGTAGTTAACATAGCTTAATATAACTTTATTACACCTTAATACATCAATATCAGTGTTTTAGATCAATCACAAGTTCATTAAAGTCAAACCTTCAATTTTTAGAAAAGTCAAATGTGCCCTGTGCACAGAATTTCTAACCATTTTCATCAGCTTCTAAAGAGCTTATTAGTTGACCATTATCTGTGATTTTTAGCTCTTTGGATAGTCAACCTGGTCCTTTTCAAGCTCCAAGTTTTAAAATTCCATTTTCAGCTTATTTACTAGGCCTGCTATTGCTTATCAGTTGGTCCCATATCACTCAGCATTAACTGAGTTTTACTCAGTGGTTTGACAGGTTTTGAAATAGCTTCTCCCAAGCTCATAAGAGCTTGTCATTGTCTGAGTTTTGGTATATTTGGTCTCAACCAGGTCTAATACAAGTTCTAATAATTGCTTTTCAGTTTTAGCTTATTGTGTGTTCTGTGCATAAGCTAAAAGTAGCCCACCAGTTTCTGTTTTGCTCATTAAGATCAAACATAAAATCTGTGTTAACTTGTAATCCAGAGGTTCAAGCTTGTTGTTTTTGGTTGCAATTGAGTCATTATAGCATATTTTAGCTTCTGTATCAAATTGGTAGTCTTTGGTTATCATTTGGCTTTTTCTAGTGCTTATTAATAAGCAGTTGCCACTTCAGTTGCTTATTTCTCCACACAAGCACATTATTTTCTATTTTTCCTAGATTCAGGATATTAAAATAGACTTTTCCTGAAATTTTCATAATTTTTCATAACTGTTTGCTATTTTTCTTAATTAAAAATAGTTTTTAGGCATTTTTAAATAGCTTTTAATACAAATAAATTATAAAAAGTTAAAAAAAATGATTTTTCAATTTTCTTAGGTTAAGATAAATATAAATAGTCTAAAAAGTATTTTTCCATAATTTTCTTAGTTTAAAAAGTATTTTTTAGCATTTTAATTAGTTTTAAATAGTTTTAAATTAATAATAAATACATAATAAGTCTAAAAAATATATTTTTAGTTTTAAAATAAGTTTTATCATATTTTAGACTTTTCCAAGTTATAATTTCATTTTTCTAGGTTAATTTTGTATTTTCTTGTATTTTAGTGCATTTTAAATACTTAATAAATAGTTTTTAATTAATAATAATTAAATAAATAGTAATAAAAATAATTTTCTTTTTCTAATAATTTTCTTTTATTATTAGGATTGTTAAAATATCATTTTCATATTTGTAGCTCTTTTATTTCTTAAAACTCACATTTTATTTTGTACGTAGACGTAATTTTATTTTAAACGTAAGTTTTAAGTTGTAGGTTTTAAACGTTCATCGTCTTTAAAAATAGTGATAGCGTTTATTTAATAGATTTTAACTTTTTAATCTTTTTAATTTGCATTTAAGTCGCTTTAATTTGTAGATTTTCTCTTTAGGTATAATTTTCCATTCAAAACCCTTATCGATCACTATCCTTAGTGATCATTCTACCATCTGATTAAGTGTTTTAACACCAATTCATCCTCCGTGGGACTTAACGACCCAGGAATTCCCTATATTCCTCTGATCTTAATTGCATTAGTGTTTGAGCAGTTTTTAGTCTGTTAGACTTGACTGTTTAGCACCAATCAAATTTTGGCGCCGCTGCCGGGGAGGCTGTAAGCGTGTTTCTAGCATTTTCAGACCCATACTTGCACATATACCACAGTTTGTAAAAAGTTTTCTGTAAAGTTAATATAAATCAAAAAGTTCATTAACACTTTTCCTAAAGTGTTAAAAACCCAAAAACAATATAAAACAACAAAACAATCGTAACGTTTTCTGTCTTGTGTTTCTTTTAAGGTGATTCTTAAAGAAATACGATTTGGTTAAACGGGACGATACCAAAAATATTTTCCAAAAGTTTTTAAACCCTATCAGCACAAATCTTACCTACGTCTTTTCAGTGGTACTTAATATACATAAAAATCAACCACCGCAAATCAAGGCAGTGCACTACCTAACTGGGGGTGCGACCATAATAAGTTCCCGAACATCAGATTTAAAACTTGCCTTTGTGTCACTTGTGATTTGGTGTACCTTTTTCAAAGAAGCCATTTCATTTGAGATTATTGGTTAAGTTCACTTGTGTTTTGCCTCATTTGTTTTGAAAATTGATTTTTATACTTAGTGCATGCGCACTCGTTCTTCCAGTTCTACAAGTCCACTTTCCGAACTTGGAAACATTCCTCGCAGACGTAGAGGACGTTCAGCTCCTTCAGCCGTGACTGAGGAACGTCTACCACCACCACCACCTGTCGAAATGGCAGAAGACAAACCTATGAATGAGCTTCTCCAAGCACCCATTGAGGGTTACGGAGATGCCATTGTTGTCCCAGCCATTGTGGCTGATACCTTCGAGCTCAAAACCGGGTTGCTTAATCTAGTAACCCAAAGCCAATTCTATGGTTTTGAGCGGGATGATCCTCATGCACACATTCGATGGTTCAATAAGATTGCATCAACCATCAAGTACAAGAATGTCCCACACGAAGCTATCAAGCTTCTTCTGTTCCCATTTTCTCTAGAGGGACAAGCCCGGAATTGGCTTGAGAAACAACCCCCTCGTTCTATAGAGACATGGGACGATCTAGTTACCAAGTTTGTTAACGAGTTCTATCCTCCATCTCGAACCACAAGTCTTAAGAATGAGATAATGAAATTTTCTCAGAGATTTGATGAATCATTCGGGGAGGCATGGGATCGTTACAAAGAATTGCTCCGCAAGTGTCCACATCATGGTTTTACCGAGTTAATGCAAATGGATACTTTCTATAATGGTCTGAGACAAGCTGACCAAGACTCTCTAAATGCCTCCGCGGGAGGTAATTTCCTTAGCAAAACCACCAAAGAAGCCTTACAAATCATTGAAAACAAGTCCCAGGTCCGTTCTTTCCGCACTAAGACATATCAGAATCAGTCTAATGCTGGACCTTCTACTTCATCTCCTGTGAGTACATCTAGCACCGATGCTAAGATTGACAAACTCACGGACATTGTTCAGGCTTTGGTTCTTGCTAACCAAAAGAAAGTCACCTTCACTCAAACACCATCACATGGTGAAGTGAAGAAAGTTGAAGTTTGTGTCACTTGTGGTGGTCCTCATGCATACTACAACTGTACTGCCACTGATGGTAGTCCGTTTGAAGCAAATGCTATAGCCGGTACTTCAAATCAAGGAGGTAATCAATACCGTCCTCAGAATGCTCCAAGCTACCGTGCTAACACTTATCAGGCACCACCCGGTTTTAACCAGAATCCTAACCGGAATCAGAATCAACCTAGAATAAACCAAGGTTATCAAAACTAAGGTAATTTCTATCCTGGACCCAATCAAGGTTTCCAACAACAAGGGAACCTTCATCAAAACAATTTCAATCGAGGGAATCAATTTCATGGGAATGTGAATCCTAATCAAGGGAATTTTCAACAACAAGGTCATAATCAAAACATCCGACCTCAAAATTTCCCTCCTAATCCACCTCCCATCATTACTCCTCCAGGACCATCATCTGATGAGTTACTGAAGCAGTTTATGAAATCCCAAGATGAGATGAACAGATTGTTGGTCAGTCAGATCGCTGATCTCAAGAAGTCTTTAAATGATCAACCCTCGGGCTCAGGAAAACTTCCGAGCAACACGATCGCTAACCCGAGGGGCGATGCTAAGGCGATCACGACCAGAAGTGGTGTTTCATACAATGGACCCGCTGATCCTACTACCTCTTCTTCTTCTTCTCTTCCAAAGGTAGTGGAAAGTGAACCTCCGACTCACAATGGACCTACGACTCCAATGCCCCCTCCTCCTGTGGCAATGAGTCAAGTTACCAAGGCGACAAAGGACAAGGAACTTCCTATTGATAATGGAAATACCGCACAAGTCCTACCTTCGGTAGTCCAACCTCAAGTTGTCTAGAAACCCAAGTCTAATCCAGGAGTTGTTTTTGAACCACCTGCAGCTCCCGTTGAAAATATCAAATCCAAATCTTCTATTCCATATCCATCACGTTTGAATGAGCAAAAGCTCCGTGAAAAAGCTAGTCATCAAATGGACAAATTTTTCCAAATTTTCCAAGAATTACACTTTGACATAAGCTTTGCGGATGCTATCATACTGATGCCCAAGTTTGCATCAACTCTCAAACACATGTTAAGCAACAAGGAAAAGCTGTTTGAAATGGCTAAAACTCCTCTTAACGAGAACTGCTCTGCAGTTATCCTGAAGAAGCTTCCAGAAAAGCTTGGAGATCCTGGGAAATTTCTCTTACCTTGTGTATTCCCAGGAATGGTTGAATGCTTTGCCCTAGCAGATCTTGGTGTAAGCATTAATCTGATGCCATATTCAGTATGGAAGAAACTTTCTCTTCCGGAACTCACTCCTACATGCATGACTCTCGAGCTTGCAGATCGTACAATATCCCGTCCTCTTGGCATTGCCGAGGACGTATTTGTGAAAGTAGGAAAGTTCCATTTTCCAGCTGACTTCGTGGTTGTTGATTTTGATGCCGATCATCGGGTTCCTCTCATTGTTGGTCGAGGATTCCTGAGAACGGGCCGTGCTCTCATAGATGTATTTGAGCAAGAAATCACATTACGTGTTGGTAATGAAGCTGTCACTTTTAACCTTGATCAAACTTCGAGGTACTCCGCAAATTATGATTCTGAATCGGTTAACCGAATAGATATCATTGATGTTGCTTCTGAAGAGTACTCGCAAGAAGTTCTTGGTTATGATCATAATTCTTCAAGTGATAATCTCACTCATTCATCTCAACCTATCATCACTAATTCTACTCCTTCTCTTACCCCATTTGAGGAAAGTGACTTCATCTTAGAAGAGATTGAAGCCTACTTATCCAGTGATTCTGTTCCATGGGAAATTGATCACGCTCCAAATGACATTGAGGGAGACATACTTCTCATTGAGAAGTTGCTTAATGATGATCCATCATCCACCCCTCACTCTAGTGATTCAATTCCTGATGAGATTAATCAAAATGAGATTAATCTGGAGGGAGGTATTCTTCTTGAGAAATTGTTAAATCATGACATTTCTTCTCCTCTCCCTCCCATCAAACTTCATAACAAGGAAGTCAAGTCAGTTGAGAAAACTGAAGAATTTCCTGAGGTTGAGCTTAAGGACTTACCGCCTCATCTCGAGTATGCATTTCTTGAAGGTGATGATAAATTACCAGTCATTATTGCTAGAGATTTGAGTAAAGATGAAAAAGCTGCTCTCATTAAAATCTTGAAGTCACACAAGCAAGCAATTTCTTGGAAACTCTCCGACATTAAGGGTATCAACCCTGAGTTTTGTACTCACAAAATCTTGATGGAGGATGACTTTAAGCCAGCAGTTCAACATCAGAGAAGAGTAAATCAAAAAATCCATGATGTTATCAAACAAGAGGTTATCAAACTTCTTGATGCAGGATTGATTTACCCAATCTCAGATAGTCCTTGGGTTAGCCCAATTCATTGTGTCCCGAAAAAGGGTGGTATTATTGTTATCACAAATGAAGATAACGAGTTAATTCCAACTCGTCTGGTTACGGGATGGCGTGTGTGCATTGACTATCGTAAGTTGAATGACGCCACCCGTAAAGACCATTTTCCTCTACCCTTTATGGACCAAATGCTTGAGAGATTAGCAGGAAATGAATATTATTGTTTCCTTGATGGTTTCTCGGGGTACTTTCAGATTCCCATTGATCCAAAGGATCAAGATAAAACCACATTCACCTGCCCATACGGAACTTTTGCCTATAGACGTATGCCTTTTGGCTTATGTAATGCTCCTGGCACGTTCCAACGATGTATGATGGCCATTTTCCATGACATGATCGGGGAAACAATGGAGGTGTTTATGGATGACTTCTCGGTCATTGGGGATTCGTTTCAAACATGTCTCTCCCATCTAGATAAAATGCTCAAACGGTGTGAAGACACCAATCTTTGTCTAAACTGGGAGAAGAGTCACTTTATGGTCAAAGAAGGCATAGTCCTTGGCCATAAGATTTCAAAGAACGGGATTGAGGTAGATAGAGCAAAAGTCGATGTTATTGCTAAATTACCTCATCCTACTACCGTTAAAGGTATTAGGAGTTTTTTAGGTCATGCCGGTTTCTATCGTAGATTCATTCAAGATTTTTCCAAAATCGCCCGGCCAATGACACATCTTCTTGAAATGGATGCTCCTTTTATCTTTTCACCCGAGTGCATCGTAGCTTTTGAAACATTGAAGAGAAAGCTTACTGAAGCACCCATTCTCGTTGCTCCCGACTGGGATTTACCTTTTGAGCTTATGTGCGATGCAAGTGATTTTGCTATCGGCGCAGTCTTAGGGCAACGTAGAAACAAGCATTTTCAGCCTATTCACTACGCAAGTAAGACTATGACTGAAGCTCAAACTCATTACACCACCATAGAAAAAGAGCTATTAGCCGTGGTGTATGCTTTTGAAAAGTTTCGGCCATACTTAATCTTAACAAAATGTGTAGTATATACGGATCACTCGGCTCTTAAATATCTCTTTGCAAAACAAGATGCAAAGCCGAGATTACTCCGTTGGGTTCTCCTCCTCCAAGAATTTGATATCATCATACGTGATAAAAAAGGAGCTGAGAACCTGGCTGCTGATCATCTGTCCAGATTAGAAAACCCTCACCAAGATGTTTTCGAGAAAAAGGATATTAATGAAACATTTCCTCTCGAGACACTCAATGCGGTTTCTTTTCGTGGAAACTCTTCTACCCCATGGTTTGCTGACTTTGCAAATTACCATGCGGGTAACTTCATTGTGAAAGGGATGTCGACCCAGCAGAAGAATAAATTCTTCAAGGATGTTAAACACTATTTCTGGGACGACCTTTTCTTATTCAAAATCTGTGCGGATCAAGTCATCCGACGGTGTGTTTATGGACAAGAGGCTCTTGACATTCTCAAAGCTTGCCATGCTGGACCCACCGGGGGCCATCATAGTCCAAACTACACCGCCAAAAAGGTGTTTGATTCCGGGTTCTATTGGCCCACAATCTATAAAGATGCCCACGATTATGTCAAAACCTGTGACTCTTGTCAGCGTCACGGAAACATATCTCAAAGGAATGAAATGCCACAAAATGCCATTCAAGTTTGTGAGATATTTGACATATGGGGTATTGATTTTATGGGGCCATTTCCATCGTCTCGTGGTAACAAGTACATACTCGTGGCTGTCGACTATTTGTCGAAATGGGTTGAAGCAAAAGCTTTACCTACAAATGATGCCCGAGTAGTTGTGAAATTTTTGAAAGCTCTCTTTGCCAGGTTTGGAACTCCTCGTGCAATAATCAGTGATCGTGGTACACATTTTTGTAATGACCAATTTGAAAGAGTCATGCAAAAGTATGGTGTTACCCACCGTCTATCTACTGCATACCACCCCCAAACAAGTGGGCAGGTGGAAGTTTCAAATCGTGGTATTAAAAGAATACTTGAAAGGACAGTAGGTGAAAATCGTGCATCCTGGTCGGATAAACTGGATGACGCACTCTGGGCTTTTCGTACAGCTTACAAAACACCAATTGGGTGTACTCCATATAAGCTAGTGTACGGAAAAACATGTCATCTTCCGATTGAACTAGAGCACAAGGCTTACTGGGCCTTAAAACATGCAAACTTCGATATACAGACAGCCGGTGATCACAGAAAAGTTCAAATGAATGAACTAAATGAACTTCGTGATCAAGCTTATGAGAACTCTTTGATCTATAAACAAAAGACAAAGAAGATTCATGACTCCAAGATCAACAACCGCGTTTTCAACGTTGGTGATCGAGTCCTTCTTTTTAACTCTAGATTAAAGATTTTCTCGGGAAAGCTTAAGTCCCGCTGGTCTGGTCCATTTACTATTGCTAAGGTTTACCCTTATGGCACCATTGAGTTATCTCAGCCTGATGGTCCTAATTTTAAAGTAAATGGTCATCGATTAAAGCATTACTTTGGAGAGGACATTCCCCCTGTGGTTGTCCCGGATTTGCAAACATTCCCCATGAACCAATGAATGCGGGGATCGAGTCAAGCTAGTGACTCGGGAATCAAAAATAATAGCACACACAATATGGGTTTTCACCCATGTTTCTGTTTTCTTATCCCCTTTCTATCACCCTAGTGTGGGGGAGTTTTTCCCACACTGTTGTATATTCTCAATCTTTAAAAAAAAAAAAAAAAAAAAAAAAAAAAAAAAAATGTGTACATATCAAAAACAAAATAATGGTCGTAGTATTTCCCTTTTATGTTCTATGTTTCGGCATAACCGCCGGTACTTTGAATATTGAGGGCAATATTCATTTCTAAGTATGGGGGGGAATTCTCACGAATTTCATGTAATTATTCCACCCAATTCCCCCGTTTTTGGCCAAATTTTTTTTTTTGGAGTAAGTGTTTTTCACTTACTCAGCGAATGGTAATCAGTCCGCCATGTCTAACCCACATAAGGATTGGCTAATCCAGGAGCAAACGGCTCTTGGTAAAGATATCTCAAATCCGTTTATGGCTTGCAATTTGCCTAAAATTGTATGGTGTTCAACTCACCATATCTTTAAACTAGTGAAAAGTTGGCTAGCCCGCAAGTTTATGGCTTGTGGTAAAGGCAGTGGAAAATCCATAATTGGTAATCAGCTCACCAAAGATAATGTTGATAATTTATCTAAGAGTTGGCTAGTCCAGAAGGGTACGGCTTCTGGTAAAGACAAAATCAAATCCGTTGAAAGCTGGTGGTTTGCTCAAAATCACATGGTTATCGGTGTACCATGGTTCTTACTTGAACTGAAATATTTGGCTACTCCAGAAGTAATGGCTTTTGGAAAAGAGATTAAAATCCATTACGTTTTCTCAAATCATTGCTAGGGACTAGCAATATCTTAGTGTGGGGGATTGATGAGTGTCTAAATACTCATCATTTTTGTACTATTAAAATGCCAAAAACATCTGAAAACACTCAGAAACACATCAAAATGATAAAAATATCACAAACAAGTGTTTTATATGTTTTAAATGCAAAAACATCAAAATCTGGTGAAAAACGTATCAAGTTTGCATAATTGGCAGTTTTAGTCCCTCAAGTTACAAAAGTTGTCAAAATCAGTCCCTGGTAATTCAAAAAACTTGTAAAATATCATTTTAGGTCCTTGAGATTCAAAAGTTGTCAAAACAAACCCTTCCAAGTTTAAAAATCACAAATTGACAACTTTAGTCCTTTAACTTTGAAAATTGTCAAAAATAGTCCTTGGTTAATTTAAAAAAGTGAAAATTATCAACTTTTAACCTTGTTCTATTTATAAATGACAAAAATGGTCCTTATGATAAACTTTGGAGAAAATTACAAGTTTGGTCCTTATAGTTTCTAAATTGACAATTTTGGTCCCTGGATTTGTAAAAATGAAAATATTCAACAAAGGTCCTTGTACTAATCTTACTTGGCAGTTTTAGTCCTTATGAGAGCTTTGGAACATGTTCAAGATCAGCCCTTAACTTTGGCTAAATTGCATAAGTGGTCCTTAATGTTAAACCAAACCAAACGGACCCTTTATTATCACTAGCCCAAATCCAATCCAGAAACAGTGACCCGGCCCAAGATTTTAGATTCAAAAATACCGCGCCACTGTAGCTTGTCTCTCCCACACTGGTTTAGCCAAAACCAGTGGTGGTTTCACCTCCACCTCACCATTTCCACCTCACTTTCCCACTCAATTACACTCCACCTCCACCTCCACATCATTCCAAGCCCAATTAATGAATAAAACCTGCTCGAATACATTTTTGGCGCCAAAATCGCCAAGTGGCAATTATGATTATCTGGCTGATTTCAACGGATGGATTGTGGTGGGATAACTTCAGAGGTCGACAAGAAGATATTTGAAGTCAATAAATAGAAGGTGGAACCAATGTAATTAAATATCTAGTGTAATTTTTATTGTTAATGTCGTTTTAGTCAATTTTCATTTTCCAGTGTATTTCTTAGCTATCAAACACTTTATTAAGTATTCTCAGTGTATGTTGAAACTTTTTCAATAATTAATTTCAGTATTTAAGTTCTAATCTCAGTTTTCAAATTTTCAAATTTTCAAAGAAATCTCAATATGGTGAATATTGTTAATCAGTTGTTACTTTGGACTTAGAAGCTCATATAAGCTCCTAATAAAGCTTATCAAAGCTTTTAGATACTCTAAAAAGCAGTTTGTTAGCAAAAATCAGAAAATCATAAAAATATCAAATAAATAGCTTAAAAATAAAAATCACATGGACAGGAAGAAGAAAAGTTGGAGCAGGGTTTATCTTTGATGGCCTTGGGTATAGTGCTTATTGGTAAGCTATAGGATTTGTTATTTGGTCCTAGTTCTCAGTTTGTGACCTCAAGCCATTTGTAAGCATCTTAATCTCATTTTGGTATTTACTGTGTAAGACAGTTTTTAGCTCAATTTCCTGTTTGATCATATTCATTAGTTATAATTAAGTGTTCTCAAACCATAAAACCAGTAGTTTGTTATTTTAAATCAGTAGTTATTAACAATCTCATTTTAACAGTTAATATTGCATACTTTGTAATTCTTAGTTTTATACTATTAGTGTTGTTGTTTTATACTTATATAGTCCCCTTATATGATAATCTAAGGTTTTTAATCAAGTACATGTTATTAATCTGACAAACTCTTTGAAAAGCTCAAAATCAGTCCTTTGAAATAGTGTTTGGATTTGTGCAGTTCACTGTGTAACAGGTTGTGCAGTCCTTTGCTTTTGCTTGTCTCATATCTCACTAGGTCTTAATAACTCATACAAGTCATTAAAACAAGTCCTTATTAGCCTAAAAGTCAAAATCTTTCTTTTTGGTCTTGAATCAGTCCACTGTTGGGATTTTGATTTGCAAGAATCATCATATTAGCTCAAAAGTAGTTAACATATCTTAATATAACTTTATTACACCTTAATACATCAATATCAGTGTTTTAGATCAATCACAAGTTCATTAAAGTCAAACCTTCAATTTTTAGAAAAGTCAAATGTGCCCTGTGCACAGAATTTCTAACCATTTTCATCAGCTTCTAAAAAGCTTATTAGTTGACCATTATCTGTGATTTTTAGCTCTTTGGATAGTCAACCTGGTCCTTTTCAAGCTCCAAGTTTTAAAATTCCATTTTCAGCTTATTTAATAGGCCTGCTATTGCTTATCAGTTGTCCTATATCACTCAGCATTAACTGAGTTTTACTCAGTGGTTTGACAGGTTTTGAAATAGCTTCTCCCAAGCTCATAAGAGCTTGTCAATGTCTGAGTTTTGGTATATTTGGTCTCAAGCAGGTCTAATACAAGTTCTAATAATTGCTTTTCAGTTTTAGCTTATTGTGTGTTCTGTGCATAAGCTAAAAGTAGCCCACCAGTTTCTGTTTTGCTCATTAAGATCAAACATAAAATCTGTGTTAACTTGTAATCCAGAGGTTCAAGCTTGTTGTTTTTGGTTGCAATTGAGTCATTATAGCATATTTTAGCTTCTGTATCAAATTGGTAGTCTTTGGTTATCATTTGGCTTTTTCTAGTGCTTATTAATAAGCAGTTGCCACTTCAGTTGCTTATTTCTCCACACAAGCACATTATTTTCTATTTTTCCTAGATTCAGGATATTAAAATAGACTTTTCCTGAAATTTTCATAATTTTTCATAACTGTTTGCTATTTTTCTTAATTAAAAACAGTTTTTAGGCATTTTTAAATAGCTTTTAATACAAATAAATTATAAAAAGTTAAAAAAAATGATTTTTCAATTTTCTTAGGTTAAGATAAATATAAATAGTCTAAAAGGTATTTTTCCATAATTTTCTTAGTTTAAAAAGTATTTTTTAGCATTTTAATTAGTTTTAAATAGTTTTAAATTAATAATAAATACATAATAAGTCTAAAAAATATATTTTTAGTTTTAAAATAAGTTTTATCATATTTTAGACTTTTCCAAGTTATAATTTCATTTTTCTAGGTTAATTTTGTATTTTCTTGTATTTTAGTGCATTTTAAATACTTAATAAATAGTTTTTAATTAATAATAATTAAATAAATGGTAATAAAAATAATTTTCTTTTATTATTAGGATTGTTAAAATATCATTTTCATATTTGTAGCTCTTTTATTTCTTAAAACTCACATTTTATTTTGTACGTAGACGTAATTTTATTTTAAACGTAAGTTTTAAGTTGTAGGTTTTAAACGTTCATCGTCTTTAAAAATAGTGATAGCGTTTATTTAATAGATTTTAACTTTTTAATCTTTTTAATTTGCATTTAAGTCGCTTTAATTTGTAGATTTTCTCTTTAGGTATAATTTTCCATTCAAAACCCTTATCGATCACTATCCTTAGTGATCATTCTACCATCTGATTAAGTGTTTTAACACCAATTCATCCTCCGTGGGACTTAACGACCCAGGAATTCCCTATATTCCTCTGATCTTAATTGCATTAGTGTTTGAGCAGTTTTTAGTCTGTTAGACTTGACTGTTTAGCACCAATCACCCAACAAGGTTCTAGTAATGAAGTCTCGGTAAGCACTAAAGGGGTTGAAGAATGAAAAAGAAATGAATGAGAAAAGGGTGAAAAGAAATAGCCCTCCAATAATTCAACCTTAGGGCAGAAACCGGGTTTAATACATATGCCACTGGTAGTTACCAACGTAACACTGGTATTGAAGACAAGACGTCATGGACCCAGTGACGCACTGCACTAAACTTCCCAAGCTACTCAAGTTCCTCTTAAAAGGGCTTGTTTCATTCTCACGGGGAACCTACATAATCTATCGACTTTCTCTTAAAGATTGTTGATATTGAAGGAGACCCTCTCCCTAGTCTCCGGCATAGGAAACCAAATGTGGACTATTGAATCTAGAGCCAAGAGATCATCCACAATATCTCATTAGGACACAAAATTAATGAAGACTTGCTATTTCACACAATGTGGAAAGTTAGAATATATTAAGAGTCCTACGCATTACCCTTGTGGTATTGCCAAAACATCCGAGTGATATGTAAAAGTATTCACGATGAAGATGGAAATCCTTCTAGAGCCAACCTCAAACAAGCTCTTGGTGGGTGACATTTGAGATCTTTTCTAAAGATCAAACTTGTGAAAAATGGATAGAAACAATGGGGCGATTCATTCTTCAGTCAACCTTGGTCCAGGAAATGGATTGAAAAAATACTTTTGGAAAAACCGTTCGATGTGAAATTCTCTTCTTCTCTCTAGCACATCGAATGTGTATTCATTTTCAAATTCAAAAAGTATTCCTGATTGAAAATTGATCTTTCGTATAAAACCTTCATCGTATTACAAAACTCTTTCTTCTAAGAAATACGCGATTGTTTTTCAAATCAATTTTTCATCAATCAGTGAATCTTAATTCGCTGGTTCACTCACTCCGTGTTGTCTTCTTTGAGACATTCCGGTTTGAGAATAGCTAGAACAGCTGCGAAACCCTGTCAAGGAGATTCTTCGGAATTATACCTGCTCACAGGCAGTACTTGTACTAATCAACGGGGAACCGTGGGCCGTGTACCTCAATTCAACGAAAGTGATCAAAGTCACTTTCGTGTGTTTTATTGCTAACTGTTGTTTACAGGTACATTTGGACGGTTGCAGCTGATCATAATTGAGAAGTCAATCCAAAGCCGCATGCTCACAGCATCCACACTTAATTAAAAAATCATGACAAGTGCTTATCTACATAACATGGCTCAGATAGCTGCAAATATCATGAACCAGTAAAGCTTCCGCTACTCTGATGAAAAGATGTCATGATCCAGAAAGTGTGAGCATGTCGGTCCGAAAGTCACAACTTCACATGATGGCAACACAATAAAGGGTGATCCAGAGATTTACTGTGGCTGATGATCTCAAAAAAAGCTCGAAGATCATCAAGATGTGGATCAGTTCAAAGACCTCCACTTAAAGTACAAAGCTTGGTTTAAAAATGCGCGCATCATTGCGCAAATTGCACGCATCATTGTATTGCATTTGGAATTTCGCATCATGACACCTAATGCAAGGCCATTCTAGATTGCATTCGCAATTGACCCAATTTATCGCATTTGTATAATGCTAGCAATAGTCGCAAGTAGTGCAATTTGGAATTTGGGCTGACTTACGAAGCCTAACTATTTTAATAAGGACTTTAGTAAATGACGTCCATAAAAATACACATTAACAACCATAGATCTTGACCTGCATCCAAATTACCCCATTTTTATTTCATTTAATCTCCTGGTGGTGCGACTGATTCTACAAAGTGAGTAAATTCTTTAATTTACTTTAACGCATAATCGAATAGTTTTCTTCTTTCTGTTGTGTGATTCAAGTTGTAAAACTCATATGTTCTTCTTTAAATATAATAATCAAATATGTTATTTTATTAGGTACAAAGTGAGTTAATTTATTTGATTCAATGCTAGAACTCATATATTGTTCAACTTTTGATAAACTTTATAATACTAACTTTTGCTATTGATTTAATTATGAGTAAATTATGATTATGTGTTACTTATAAAACTTGTAGCTTGTAAGTATACTTTTGATATATTTTAACATCATGTCATCATCTACTTTTGAATATGTTAGTAATTTATTTATAAGTTTGTTGCTTTTACTTGGTACTTGGTAAAAATATAATATTTATAAATATTTTTTTCACTTTTTTAATACTAAACGCATCGCGTCTAAATTGCGCTCGCATTTGCATCACGCATTACGCATTGGCCTTTTGGACCTTGAGCGCATCGGATCGCAAAACGCAATTTTAAACCAAGGTACAAAGTAATCAGACTTTGAAGAATCACTGCTAAAGCACAAAGATGCAGATGTTAAAGAATTAAAGTCTACGAGCTCAAGACTGAAGATTAAATAGAATGCTAAGATTCGAAATGTAAAACATGGGGTGACCTCCCTTAGGGGGAGATTGTTAGGAATTGTAAATTCCATAGTGAAGTGTCGGTCACCCCAAATATAATCTAGCATAATTTAGCTCGTAGACATATCGTTATTTACTTGTTATTAATTAGTTATTTACTTATTAGTTTAGCTTATTGCAACACCGTAGAGGACGGACGGGTCTTTACCCACTGTATGCCTGATCCACAGCCCGACAGAGGGCGTATTATGTAAAACTATAAATACCCTCTACCTCCCAAGGTAGAGGGTTGGACCTTTCATTCAATCTAACCTTCTTTCTTTTGTTTACTTTCTCTCTCTAGAAAGGCTCTCATCTTTTACTTTCTCTCTCTAAACTCTACTCATATTCGACCCATATATTGTTATTTGATGTGTTTATAAAAACCAATATCTTACAATAATAAACAAGCGGTCCCTAAATACAAATATCAGAGTCGTCTATGACCCTGCCATGCCAATGCCCAAGCGCCTCCAAAAGTAAACTATCGCCTCAATACCTGAAAATACATGCTAAAAGTGTCAACACGAGGTTGGTGAGTTCATAGGTTTAAGTAAAATACTTCGAGTTCCAAAAGAGCTTTGCGACCAAAGTGTCATCCACAGTGTCGCGAAAATAGTGTTTACCTTTCATAAAGTATTAATGTGAACCACAAGGTTTGTGTCGCGAAAATAGAGTTTACCTTTCATAAAGTATTAATATGCACCACAAGGTTTTCGAGCGCAAATAATCATTCACAAACAATTCAAAATATACCTTAGGCTCACACTGCCTAAATCCCAGTATCATATCAAAATAACTATTACGCATGCTAAGTCATAAACATTTAAGCAACCATCATGCCCTAATCACATATATAAACCGACATGTTATACGTCATGGCAAGTTGGTGCATCCACAAATCCGGGTAAAATCCCTGGCAAGTTGGGCAACCAAAGTCCAGACGGGGTGGTCAACCAAAATAGATCTATCTATAACGTTTGCGCTTCTCGCAGGAATTAATGGCCTAATAGTGTGCAATTAACGGGATACTCAACCTTACCCTTGACTACGTAATAGTTTACAAAACATTTCCTGGTCAAATCAAACATTTCAAGCACTTGTGTACACATAAAACGTATTCAAACCAAATCTCACATTTCATCGAGTCAAGTAACAATCGTTTATTCAAATCAATGAAACAATTTATTTAGTAAAAACTAGCATGTATTCTCCCCCAAAACAGTTTAAAAGCAAGTAAAAGTAGGTGCCATGAACTCACCTCAACTAAAGTAACGCAACGCAAGAATCACAACTGGCATTAATGAGCATAGCACATCAGTCACTCAAGAAAGGCACAACGATATCCAAAAAGTAAAAGCACAACGGTACGACATTTTCACAACCTAATGGAATTTGCTATCTCAAAATACGTCTAGCAAAGCAAATGAATTTCCGAAAGACAATGTGTCTTAGTTTTCATGGAATACTCGCATCAAAGATTTCAAAAATCCATTATCAATATCACAAAAAGTTTAGTTTCAACGTTTTGTGTGGTGGTAAGAAAAACATAGACTCGGCATACAACTCACGCCAAAAGTATATTATAGTTCCCAAGTGTGACTCGCACCAAGCGGACCTCATGCCAAAACATAATATATATCCCAATATATTATGAGGAATAGTCAAGATGTATTGACCAAGACTCAAGTCGAGAAGGCAATGACAAGAAAGAAGTCGAGGAAGTAATGACACATAACTATGCCAAGAAAGTAAGTTAATTGGTAAGTTTCGGTATTTACCCATAATCCCAAATAGTTGGTATAAAACAAAAATGTTTTATAAACAATGATAAGTTTGAATTTGCAATTCAACGAATAAAGGTTTTACCACTTAAAAGAAAAACACTTGTGTAGATTCTCGGGTTATATATAATTAAAAGAGATTTGAATTTTTAAAATATAAGTTAGAATGTTTTTATAAATTTTTGCATGACACGTCCATTTATAAAACTTTCCCAAGTCATCGTGACTTTAGAATAGACCAAATTTTAATTACAACACTTTATATACTTTGGTTATCGTTATCATTCGCGCAATTATTAGTCCTTGGCTTTATTGAATATTTTTTTTCCGATCCGTGTCTATTATATTAAATTCTTATCGAGTCTAATATATTATATTGTCTGGTCCCAAAATGTTCAATAATTTCCATCGTCCAATATCGTAAATCCAATAGCGATCCAAATGTCCAGTAAATAATCAAGTCCAAATCATAATCCGTATTTAAATCCCATTAAGTATTCTTATTATCCAATTTCAAGTTACAATTCCAATATCTGAATCCACAAAGTACCAATATCGTTTAATACCAAATATCATATCCCAAAGTGTTATCCGAAACATACCAATATCCATAATAGTCGAACCAATAGATCCCATTAGTCGATGTTTTATAAACAAAACTACTAATCTAAGTTTAAAACCCCATATTACAATTTATAATCAACTTGTTAACACTTTTTTTGTAAACTAAACGCACACACTTTAATTTATCGTGGGCTTTGGCCCATCATCAACATAAACACACCCATATGATTTTTTGTGGGCTTTGAACCCAACATACCTAATCAAACGCACCCTCCTTAACCGTAACACTCCTTAAACGTAACTAATATCCTAAATAATACATAAATACCATCGATCTTCATTTATTTCGACCCTAAATATTAGGAGGGGGCGGCTGAGATGGTTGGTGGTGACAAACCGGAGGATACCCAGAGCAGCGTTGGAACATGAGCGGCTGATGAGAGGTAAGTGGGGAGGAGTAATGTGTTTTTTTTAGGGTTTTCCAAATGAATTCTAATCTTTCTTTTATTCATGTGCAAAAATGTTGTAAGGAATGATTGTGTAATTGCTTGAAATAAGAGGGGCGGTGGGGGAATTAAAGCACATGGACCATTTTCATAATTTTCTCAATCTTATGCAAAATTGAAGTACAGGACACATTTGGACTATCAAACATGTGATTCAATTCACGAAAGTTGCGCCATCGCGTTCAGAATAATTTTTCCAATAAAAACAAGTGTTTGCACGACTAATTTCTCGTATATAATATGAAAATTAAATCAAATCGCCGGTTGTGCCAGTACGCGTTGTGTGCAAATTCCACGTTACATGAGATAACTTCTCGTTTTCACGTCAAATGAGCTCGGAAAGATCGTAAATGAAAAATAGGCATAAATTCTCGTGATATGAATGTTTGGTAAAGTGCGGGCTGTCACAGACTACCCTCCTTAGTGGAATCGCGTCCTCGCGATTCAATTCAAGTTATCCGTTAAAATTGTAAAGAATTGAAGATACTTCCACAAGATTCCATTTTCACGCTTCCACGTGATATCAGGACATCTTTTAAAGTTCCATCGTACATTAACAACAAGAATGCGTGTTAGGATTTAGAAAATTCATAGTGAAGTGTCGGACACTCCAACTATAGTCTAGCATATGTTAGCTCGTAGGCATATCGTTATTTACTAGTTAATTAGTTAGTTATTAGTTTAGAGCAACACCGTGACGGATGGACGGGTCTTTACCCACTGTATGCCTGATCCACAGTCCGACAGGAGGACGTTTAGGTTGTAGCTATAAATACCTCTTCCATCCTTGAAAGAGGTGGTGATTCTTAATCTAACCTTTCATTTTTGTTTTTACTTTCTCTCTCAAGAACACCTTCTCTACTCTTTATCTCTCTAAACATGGCATACTTGTATTATCATCATCCTAGACCACCTAAATCATCAAACAACATAAAAAGCATGATCCTACAATTGGTATCAGAGCCAAGGTTGTGTTGTGTTTGATGATTCATATGGTTTTTGCACTCGTTTTGTATGCGGTTTCTATGGTTCCTTGATGCGGGTTTGATGTGGTCTTGAAGTTGCGTGTTGTTTTTGATGTGTTGATGTGTTGTTGTTGTTCGTGTATAGATTCTACATGGTCCTAAGCAGTTTTTAAGGTGTTTTTGAATATGTTTGGAGTCGGTTTTTGAATCTGCTGTTTGTTCATGATATTGTTTGTTGATGCATTTTGAATAGCTGTTCTTGAATGTGGTTTGTCGTTGATTCATAGATGCGGTTTGAGGTCACATTCTACAATGCGGTTTGATACAACTGTCCAGATTCAGTGTACCCGAAGAGATTTGACTGGATGCGTTTTGGTCATGAAAGATGCGGTTTGGTCTTAAAAAGCGTTTTGATGCTATGCGGTTTGGTCTCAAAAAGCGTTTTGACGCTATGCATTTTGGTACTGATAAAGCGTTTTGGTCGATGCGTTTTGGTCGGTCCGTTTTGGTTGATGGGTTTTGGTTCTAATGCGGTTTGTGCTCTAAAGCGATTTAATACTTGACTGCGGTTTGAATCTTGATTTCGTTGCGGTTTGTCAAAAGCGGTTTGATAAAAAGTATGATGCGTTTTGAATAAGATGAGAAGCGGTTTGATCAAGTTTTTAATGCGGTTTGATGAAAAGATGGATGCGGTTTGACTCTAAAAACAGACTAATGATTGCAAGTTGAAGACTCTAGCGACTTGAACGTGTTATTGCAATCTTAGTTCACTAAGTTCATCAAACATAAACATCACAATCAAATTTCAATCATCTATTTTACACTTTATAATCCAACATCATCTGTTTAAACTTTACAATATCATCCAACAGATTCATACAACAGAAAACAACATCAACATCATACATCTTAATCTAGCTCATGGTTTCTAAATACACCTATCTACAAACTACATCTGCAATCACCAACAACCTACACATCCACTAAAACTCAACCATTTTTCAAAGATCTCAGATCTTTTCATGTGTATTCATGTCACATCAAGACTCATACACACGACTCATAAACCATCACAGATCCATTAGCATGCCGCAATGCTTCTTGTTAGATATTCGAATTTTTTAAAAGATAACAAATCTGTTAGGATACATCTTTTTATTCGTTCGTTTCATCATTATACTCAAAACTGAAGCACAAATCTTTCAAAAGTAAACATCATAACTATCAAGTCTTTAAAAACATATTCTCGTCATATACTCATCAATCTCTGAATCGATTCAAGATTATTTGTAATCTTTTAAAGATTAGCTCAAATGAATCATTTTCATCATTGATCTTTCTGTGATTATATTTGAAGTCAAAGTAAGAGCATAACAACAATGTTATCTCATTTCTTTATTTCGATTCATGTCTCAAAAGGAAAAAACGTAATACCAAATCGTATATGAAAGTAAATGATCACTCTTGATCCTGGCTCGAAGTTTCAACTTCAAATTATTATACGAACCATGAAATGAACTTAACAATGAATGTTAATTCATTTTTTTTCATTTGTTCGTGTTTTCAAATCTAAACAAAAAGAATCGGTTCAATCTTTAATTTATCTTACCTTCGACCAGTTGGTTTGGTCTCTAAGTTTTTTCCCATGTCTCATGCCATCGCTGTGGCGAAGACAACATGAACATCAAAAGTAAGTTGATCCGTTTCATGGATAGATACATATGGGTTTGATACGGAGAAAGATTAGAAGAGAGTAATTAGGATGATATTGTTGTTAAGATGCGTTGGGATAATTTTTTTTAGCTGATATGTGAATGATGGGGGCGGACTGAGTTTTGAGATTAGGGTAATACTAGGGTAAAAGTAAAGTGTGTGCTGCGTATTAATACCCCTAATATTTAGGGTTAAGGTGCTTTGGTTTTACGTTTTTTTCATGGGCCGGAAAAAGCCTAGTGGACCAGTCTTGGATATTGGGTATTGGATTTGGATAGGATACTAGCTTTATCTAATTGGGTCGAGCACTGTATATGTATTTTGGGCTGATATTTATTACTGTGGGGTTCATGTTTGGGATGATTCAAATTGGCATAGTTTTTGGATTATAACTTGGTAATCTGAGGTGAGTGGATCTGTTATATGTATTGAAAGATGGACCGAGTGAGATTTGTAATTGGATCATATGTTTAGTAGTGATAATGGACTTGGACCGTGTTTGAGTATGTTATGATAAATTTGATTGGATGATTAGATATAGGGCTTGTTGCTATTATGATGGACTGGGTCGTAGTGTGCGAAATTGAATCGGGTCGTTTTTATGTGGTGATATGTGATAGTTGGATATATTGAATGGATCGGGGTTAATTTTTGCAATTGGATCAGGAACAATGGTGTGGTTAGGCTTCTCAATATTGGATCGTATTTATGAGCTTTAATAATATGAGATAATATGAGATTTGGATATTTTGGTGATGAGACTTGATGATGAGAGGTGATATATTATGAGATTTGATTTGAGAGACGTGAAATTTGATGATGAGATTTGGTGTGATGATGAGATTCGATGGGTTATGCGTTTTCGTACTTTGGTGTATACATTTTCACGGAGAATATTATGTCACGGCTTGAATTGTTATTGGAAATAGGTTGACTACGGGGTTGTTTGTATGGTATTTCTTATTTGGATTTGAAGTGAGGTTTTCCGGGCGCGTTTACTTATTTCGTCTTCTTTATTTCTACCCTTTCGCGAAGATGACATGTTTGGGAATTTATAGAGTGTGATAAAGACTTTACTATTTAGTTACTTTTGTGATTCTTTCTCACTTAACCCACAACTTAGCTATCACTTCGGTGTCTCACGCAGTTGAGGATACGTCAAGAGGTTTTGTACATTGGGTACACTGTTTCGTTTTTACAAGGATTAGTACAAGCTTAAGTAGCAAATCTGGGGAATTCTTCTTCATGTTCAAGTTTGGTATATCGGGTTTACGTCACCAAGTGGTCACTGCAATAGCCGACGGAATATGTGAAAGATGTGCTTACCAAATTATTTAAAGGATGAGATGTGATCAGCAATTCCCATGAGATATTCTACGCCACAGAATGTCATTGATTCTTCACAGTCTAAGCAAAATCTTTCAAGAATTTTCAGCGTCAGTCATGATTTTTCAAGATGTTTGCTTATGACAAGAACTTCTCATGCAAATGGTCGTACACGTTATGATGCTTCCGAAAGTTCGAAACCATCATGGGGGAGAAACGTGTACTTTGATATTTTACGGTCAACCTCCAAGGGAAAGTAGTGTTACTTAGTATGGTTTGTGAAGTATTCTACATATGGGAGAAGAATTGTTGATGATGGAGAATGAACCGATGCATGTTCCCCTAAAACAGATATTCACCCGAAACCAAAGTTGTCATATCACATTCAATCTTGCATTGCTCACGGTTTAGTCTTGGTGTTGTAAAATCCCGTGAAAGAATCTATTTCTCGGTTTAAATCATAGACTTGTAAAATCCCGTAACAATGGAAACATCCCGATGAAAGAAAAAGTGCATTTCTGGATCTATCTCTCGGTTTATTCTTGGTTTTGTAAAATCCCGTGAACGAAACTATTTCTCGGTTTAAACCATAGAATTGTAAAATCTCGTGATAATGAAATCATCCTGGAGAAAGGAAAGTGTATTTCTAGATTTTATCTGAAGCTGGTGCTACGATTTCTACTTCGAAGAAGGGATAAAGGGTGCACTTCATGAATCGGGTGATTGTTTGGATTTTCTTCTTGGAAGTTTGGTTATTACAAGGTTTTACGGGGTTATGTGCTTTTAACCATGGTCGGGATGAAACTATTATCAATTTTCATTTAAACGTCAAAGGAGGCTAGATCTGAGCTTTTAACCGCAAAATGTGACAACGATGTTAATTCATTATTATTTATTTGAGGTTGAAGTGAAATTTCACGGGCGAGTGTACTTAGTATTTGAAGGTATCGGGGATGGTTGGATGAAGATTCTTTGAGATCCTTGTTCGAGCTTTTAACATTTTTTAAAAACGAAGACTTGGAAATCTAGTTATTTTTGGGTGATTTTTCTTTTTCTTTTTTACCATCACAAAATAACTATCACTTCAAGGAGTTACGTTGTAGTGCTCAGTGTCACATTGAATTGTGGATTTTCAAGAGGTGATGTACGTCTTATACTTCATGGTTGGTTGGATGAAGAGTATAGAGTACTTGGGGATTCAAAGGGGCATGAACTCTCGGCAACTCTCTTTGTTACATGTGTGCAAGTTTAAGTCACGAGTTCGGGTTAGTTTACTTCAGTGTCAAATTCATCATATTGGGTGTTCTCCATCAGCTGTCACGACAAAGAGCCTACTGAATGATAATGGGGATTGATATCAAGTTTGCCAAGAGATGCAGAAAAGAGAGAGATTATGACGTTTGAATACAACAGTTCAAACCTCCTTCCTCAAAGAAAAGAAAAGTGTACGCTTCAGTGCGATTTATCTTCAGAAGAAGAGAAATCTTCTCGCTTATGACAATTCTCATCAACATGCTTCATACTTTTTCCATGCGCACTCAATCATCAAGTGAATCGACTTACAGTTGCTAGTAATCTTATTCCACTTGCTCTATTATAATGACGATGGTGACATCATATGCAACTTTTGCGGGGTAGAAGTGTGAATAGACTACATTTTAAAGATAATCACTTGTTTAATCAAGAATGGCATCTCCGTATGCAATTCTTGAGGGGGAGAAGAAGTGTGATAATTCTGCATGTTGAGTTATATCTGAGAATTTATGGTCATACGGATCCAAAATCATTTAAGAACCGAGCTTCTTCTTATCGGGTCATCTTCACATGGAGTTTCTTCTAAGAGCCGCTGGTTCACATCTTCTCACGGGCTGATATGATTAATGACAAAGTGCTTCTAGTTGCAGGGCTGATTTCCTTAATGAACATCTTTTTGTTCTTGTTTGATTGAGAGGGATTTGAGTTAACGGGATTTGCTATACATAAGTTAATGGGAATGCATTTGGTGAGAAGAAGATGTTAATATTTTATTCCCCAAACGGAAAATCTAGAAGAAGGTCGAGTCTACAGTCTATTTTACAGTTTCTACTGCATGTTAGAAGACTAAAGACATGTTTTATTTAACTACCAAAAGACTTCTTTTTATTCCAGGCATTTATCAGAAAGATTGTCAGTTTAGGGGAGAGCACTAATTAGGGGAGAGTGATAAGCCAGATTTAATCCCTAATTAGATTTTCTCACACTGTTTGTCACACCCCCAAATTACCTATTTTACAGCGGAATGGAATACCTTGGGGAGGACTGTCATAGCATCAAAGTTACAGTTATATCGAACGACCTAAAGTGTCGTTTTGAAAATATCGTTTGATCCAATAAAATAAACAGAGTTTACAAAGATTAGGTCCCAAAAGATTTTCAATATATCAAAACGAGTTTGTTATAATCAAACGATAGTTAAGTGCATAAAAATATAGGTGAGACGCGTCGACAGCACGACTCTATGATAAGTCCACATGCATGCCATGAAGTGAATGCCTTAGATACATGAGATAAAACATGCTAAAAGTGTCAACACAATGGTTGAGTGAGTTCATAGAGTTTTGTTAACAAGTAAAGCTTTTAAAGAGCGTTCATGCAACAAAGGCAAAGTCTTTGGTCATTTAGAATAGTCCACAAAGCAAAGGCATTGCAAATCCAATCAGTTCCAAGTTCCGCCCATACAAAACTTGCAACCTGTGTGTTCACAACCCACTGCCAAAAGTAATATGTCTAATAGTCAAGTGCACATTATCATAATAGTTCACAAAGAAAAGGCATTGTAAATCCACTCAGTTCCAAGTTCCGCCCATACAAAACTTGCAACCAGTGTGTTCACAACCCATTGCACAAAATATAGTGTGTCTAATAGTCGAGTATAAGTTACCATAATAATTCACAATATAGTACCACGTATATAATAATGTATGCCAGGCAAAGCCCCTAGAATAAATAATATGCGTCCCGTAACATAGTGGACGAGAGGTTGGCCGACCTCTAATAGCGCTATCCATACTACCTACTAATAGGAGACTAACAATGCGAATGTACGAACAGTACATCATACAACTATTATATACAATTAAGAACACTCCGAACATGGGAGAATTTGCACTGCTCCGAACAGGGGAGACTTAGATTGAAAATACTCCGTTCCCATAGGGAGACATTCTGCTCCGGACCGGGGAGGCTTTATAGTGATGCTCCGAACAAAGGAGACTTTATAGTGATGCTCCGAACAAAGGAGACTTTATAGTGATGCTCCGAACATGGGAGACTTTAGGTCAAGGTCATAACACGTACGGTTCAAGAAGTTCAAACAAGTCATAAGTTTGTATTTAAGTTCAAGAGTTCCGTTCAAAAGTTCGTAATTAAGTTCAAAGATTTAAGTCGACTTCAAAAGTTCAGAACAGTCAAAGAGCTCGAAACATATCAAAAGGTTCAAAATAGTCAAAGGGCTCAATGTTATGTCAAACAAGTTCAAAATAGTCAAAGGGTTCAATATAAGGTCAAACAAGTTGAAAATAGTCCAAAGGTTCAATGTAAAGTCAAGTGATTGGTCCCAAACGGTCAGGTTATCTCACACAAGCTAGCCACTTGTGAATGGCTAACCGTAAGAAACTTAAAACAGTTCAGACACAAAATGCAATGAAGATCTAGAGGAGTATAGTGTTTCCCCAGGTCGTTATGTCCCAACGAGCTGTGCGAGAATAATCAGACGAATAGTGATCGAGAGAATTTGAACGGGAAAGGATTATGATTGATTTAACCTAAAGAAAAAGTTTATAGATTACAGGGGCTTAAATGCAAATTAAAGAAAATTAAAAAGATAAAATAAATTAAATAAACGCTATCACTATTTGCAAAATGATGTTTTTCTATGATTTATAAAACAAAATAACTTAAATAAACTATTTTAATCAAAACGTAAACCTAACTTACCTAAAAACGTGACCTAGAATGAAAACGCACGTTATATGTAAAAATTACGCGAGTGCGCAAGTAAAAACGTAAAATTTGTAAAATAAAAGTCCTACGAGTGTAAAAACAATTTTCTTACTTACTATATGACAAAAGAAAATTTTAGGAAAAAGCCGGGTATTTTTTTGACTTTTATTTAATTTATTATGAATTAAAAACGGTTTTAATCTAATTTAATAATAAAAAATACTAAACTAATATAAAAAAATCTGAAAAAAATCACAAAAGTTACTTTGCATTATACTAAACTTAAGAAAAATAAAAACTCTTGTGGTTGCTTTAGAAATAAGCTAAAGTGGTTTAAAATCAAAACTGCCTGAACTACTTCAAAGATTTAATATGCCCAAATAAAACCCAAAAGACCAAGTAGCAGAGGTGGTAAGGCAAGTTGTTGATGTGCGTGTGCAGCAGAGATGGAGGTCCAGTGTTCGAATCCCACTACCTACGTTTTTGGTCACTTATTTATTTTATTTGATTCTTACTTTTGCAAACTAATCTAAGCACTAAATGAAATATTTCTAACAAAAATTTGACTTAAAAAAAAAACCACAACGAACTGTAACAGGTAACCCTTTCAGCAAATCCACAAGGGAGTGTTTGGTTCTAGGTTACTAAGGGGGCTGTTTGGTTGCTGCTACTAAGGGGAGGGCTGTTTGGATGTGCAGCAAAAAGGGCAGTGCCTAAAGGGGGCTGTTTGGTATTTTTAGGCTACTAACGACGAACGAAACTATAAAAACTAAAACCATCTCTAGCAAGCTACAAACCAACAATAATAATCCTAAAACAAGCTAACCTAAACTGGAAATATCACATGAGCATTTAAAAAAAACAAACCAATCTTAGCTAAAAAGCTAAGACCAAACATCTTATACCAGCTTGATATGATACAATACGCTTATGAACAAGCTTCTAATAAGCTACACCTAATAATATCCTAATTCTAAAAAGCACTAAATGGGACAGAGATGGGTCTGTGACAGCAAGAAAAAAGGAACATGAGGCCATTAAGGAGACAAAAATAAGCTAACAAGTGAACTTGAAAATGCAAACTAATTCCAGAAAACCAAATTCATACTACTAACTACTTGTAACAACAAAAATTAAACCATAAATCTGACCCCTAACTAATCTAAAACTAATCTTAAAAGAGGGACAATGGGGCAGTTTCAAAGCAAAAATTAAGCTAGTGAATGAACTTATAAGTTACAAAAAAAAGCAAGATAAAAAGGAAAAGCAGTTGGCTATAAAAACTAAACTAGGAGATTCCTAAGCTAACTGGAATGGGAGAAAAAGCACACAAGGAAGCTAAAGAGCACTATTGAGCTAAAACTAAACTAAACGACTAATTCAGCAACCATCTACTAAGATAAGCTAAGCAAATTACCATTAAGCTAATGACAAAAAAGAAGAGGACGTGACCAGTTTTAATGCTGACTGCAGGTACACAAACAGCCTGAGGGACTTCTTTGGAGCTTATTTTTAAGCCACAAAAAGCCTTCCAAAGCAAGACAAGCTACAGAAAATCAAAGTCAGCATAGCCAAGATTTAAATCAAACTTATTGGAGGCCAAGAAGTGGGCTAATAATAGCTTAAAAATAAGCTTTTATCAGCTATTTTCGGCCATTTCTTCAATAAGACAGAATCTAAATTAGCCAAAAGTTCATATTTTAACACTGAATTAAATCAAACTGATGAGGATTAAGGTGCTAGTAAAGTGGACACAAACCAAGATTGGAATATAGAGATTTGAGAAGACCAACTTTTGCAAATTTTGGAAATCAACTAGGCTAAAAAAAAGAGGCTCAAGAACAGCAGCTATCGCTACTGTCCTGAGTGTAACAGCATTTTTTTTTTCTTTTCTTTTTTTTAAAACTCAACTTTCACAAAATTTTTCCGAACACATTGCGGGTTTGTAAACATGACTCATGAACTCAAAATGAGTTTGACTCTAAAGGTCAAACGCGTTGAACTGTTCTTTGACTAATTGAAAAGCATAAACCAAAACACCCTTTAATGGTATGAAACTGCTTGCAACTGATTATCTATTCCAAACAAATATGATCTCTTCTTTAAGAATGTGCGATTAAAACCTGTAGTAACTGAAAACTAAAAAACAATAAGTAATTAAACTACACAAAACTTGAACCAAAATAGAATTTCATTAACTGGAAAATATTACAATAAAAAAAACTGAGAAAACATTTAGACTAAAACTAGGCGTAACTAATACTACTCTCTATTCTACATGCCTTATACATAGGGCTACAAGATCTATTTATACTACTACTTCTTCCAGTCTTCCTTCTCTTCATTCTTGACTTCTTCTGACCATTTTCCAACCCTTGGATTGAGTGGAAGTAATCTTAGCCCTTTAACTCAGTTTTGGCGGGAAAATGTGATAGTGGATTGCCAGCTTGCATTGCATCACGTGAAGAGGGTACTGGCTATAGGAGGGGGGGGGGAAAGAAAGATAGCGTGTAGCAGAGAAAAAGGCATGGGGGAAACATGGGGAGACATGATTGTTTGGTATTTCTTTTCTGGGTTTTGGGAAGGAGGGAAAGGAGGATAGGGTTGACTTGGGTTTATTGTATTATATTTTGGGTTAAGTAATTTTAGGTCCGGTTGGGTTGTGGTGTTTACACAAGGACCAAAATTGCAATTCCACCAATCTTGAGGGACCAAAAATGTAATTTTCAAAAGTTAATCATAAGGACTATATTTGACAAGATCAATTTTCCAAGGACCAAAAATGATAATTTTCAAATTAAAAATGTCCCGGGGTAATTTCTGTCAATCTTTGAAACTTCAGGGAGCAAAGTTGCCATTTTGCAAAACTGACTTTATAAGGCTAATTTTTGACACTTTGAAAATCCCTGAGGGCCTTTTATGAAAAATTACATTGTTTTGACTAACCAGGGACTAGATTTGACAATTTTTGGATAAAACACAGTCTAAATATTTTTTCTGTCTTTTTAATACTTTTCAAAGTGTTTTTGACTGTTTTAGCAGTGTAGAAGGAACAAAAATGATGAGTATTTACACACTCATCAATCCCCCACACTAAACCATTGCTAGTCCCTAGCAATCTTTTGAGAAAACTTAATGGATTTGAATCTCTTTACCAAAAGCCATTACTTCTGGAGTAGCCAAATGTTTCAGTTCAAGTAAAAACTATGGTACACTGATAACCATATGATTTTGAGCAAACCACCAGCTTCCAACGGATTTGATTTGTCTTTACCAGAAGCCTTTTGCTTCTGGACTAGCCAACTCTTAGATAAAATATCTTTGGTGAGCTGATTACCAATTATGGTTTTCCACTGCCTTTACCACAAGCCATAAACTTGCGGGCTAGCCAACTCTTCACCAATTTAAAGATATGGTGAGCTGAATACCATACAATTTTGGGCAAATTGCAAGCCGTCAACGGATTTGAGATATCTTTACCAAGAGCCGTTTGCTCCTGGATTAGCCAATCATTTTGTTTATTAGACATGGCGGACTGATAACCATAAGTTGAGTAAGTGCAAAACACTTAGTCCAAAAAAAAAATTTGGCCAAAAATGGGGGAATTGGATGGTAATATACATGATAAAATTCGTGAGAATTCCCCCCCACACTAGAAATGAATATTGCCCTCAATATTAAAAGTACCGGCGGTTATGCCGAAACATAGAACGTAAAAGGGAAATACTACGGCCATTATTTTGAAAGATTTTTTTTTTTTTTTTTTTTTTTTTTTTTTTTTTTTTAGAAAACTTATATACAACAGCGGGGGGCAACTCCCCCACACTAGGGTGGAACACACGGGTGAAAACCCATGTTTAACTACTGTTTTTGATTACCGAGTCGCTAGCTTGACTCGACCCCGAATTTATTGGTTCATGGGGAAGCAAAGTGGAAGAAACAATCTCCATCGGACTTTCATTCAAGATGTTTGGACAAACATTTGAAGCGGGTGAAAGTTCCACACCGATGAGATATATTCCCGGCTCAAGATAATGGTACATGGAAATGCCGGGATCAAAGATAATGTCTTCATTCCCGAAGGAGTGAAGAACAGGAGAAGTGACAGAATATATGAAGAAAAGAAAGAAAATCATGAAAAAAATCATGACTAACTCTTCATCCTCAATAGGAGAATTCATAGTTTCATGAATCTCATCAGTTAAGCTTGCTTGATCAAGACATATTATGGGAGTGTCTAGATCAAAGTAGAAATTATCATACTCCGACGGAGATATGATATGAGTGAGTTCATCTGAGAACTCCATGAAGGTGAATGAATCATATTCAGAATTGATATGAGTGGGTTCACTAGTGAACTCCTCCAATGTAAATGATTCATAATTGGGGAGAGAATTATGAGAATGAAAAGTGGTACTACCACTAATCTTCTCTCCCATATTATCAAAACAGAAGGCTTTCATTTCCGGATTAGAATCATCGGAAAGAATGTCACTACCCTTAATGGGGATAGGAGATGAAATAGGTTTCTCTTTGAAAGCCTCGATTTTAGAAATGAGAAGACTGGCATTCAGTAATGTTGCACGAAGTGCTTCATCTTTGATTTCAGTGTCAGTAACTTCATCATTCTCTTCTTCTAAGCTAACAAGCTCAGAAGGTAAATCTTCCACATAAACGATGTCTCCACAAGACAACGAATCATCATCATCAGAATCGGAGAACATCTCAACATGATCTTTTGGGAAGACAAGAGGGGTAGGGATATCACACAAATGCTCGAGAATTCCCTGTGACTCTCTTGGGATTGGGACAAGGTTCTCAACACTAGACTTTATGAATTCGTCCGATTCCTTTTCAGGAACAGTGTCAAGATGCTCGTCCCCCATGCTCAGAGAGTGAGTGTGAACCTCGGGTGTGATAGCAGTTGTTTGAGAATGAATCTCAACTGCTGGGATATCATCTGATGAACTTGATGAATCTTTATAGAATTGAAGGATATCAAGTGTATCCTCATCATCACTGTCATCAGGAATAAAACGAAATTGAGAGCTAGATCTGGCTGCTTTTTCTTTTGCAATTGATTCCCTAATAGATTTTTCAAACGCAATTTGGGAATTTATTTTAGCAGCCTGCTCTTCAGATAACAATTCTTCCATGGATTTTTGATTTGGATTATCTTGGGAATGTTTACATTCCTTCAAATCTTTCACTAAATCCAAAAGATCAAGGAGAAGATTTTGAGGAAGTGGCTCAGGCTGTGGTGGTGCCTGATTCATTTGGTACTGTAGAGGTTGGTTATGATACGAAGAGTCGTAATTGTTACAAGGAAATGGATTCCTTGTTTGACAATCAGAGCTACAGTGTGGACCTCCACAATACTCACAACAGTAAAACTGATGTGGTTGTGAGTTATATGTGTGGTAGTCATAATTGTTATCAGGAACCTGCTCATAGACAAGCGTGTTTCCCGATTGACAATCAGAACTGGAGTGTGAACCACCACAGTAATCACAACAGTAAAACTGTTGAGTCTCACAGTGTGGTAGCTGATGGAATAAATCAGTTGTGTTATGGTAGGAATAAGGATCCTGGTTATAGACAGACCCGTTTCCTGATTCCACCATGCTACAACTGGGGCAATTGTCACCATTATAAGGACCACCACACCATTGACAACCAAGAGGGTGATGATAAGACATAGAAAGAATCAAAGGTTTACAGAGGGGTTGGGATGAAGAATCAAAGATGTGAGAGGGTAAAGATGGATTTTTTTAATTTTTGGATAAACATTTTGTAAAAATAAAATAGAAAATCTTTTTGTTTCTTTTTTTTTTTTTTTTTTTTTTTTTTTTTTGTTGAAAACTTAAATAAAAAAAATGTTTTTGGATTTTTTGATTTTTTATAAGAAAATATATAGATATGGATAGATGGTATGAACAAGGAGTGAATATTCAAATCACTAATCTGCTAAACGGAAGATAATTAGCACAGCTCCCCGGCAGCGGCGCCAAAATTTGATTGGTCCCAAACGGTCAGGTTATCTCACACAAGCTAGCTACTTGTGAATGGCTAACCGTAAGAAACTTAAAACAGTTCAGACACAAAATGCAATGAAGATCTAGAGGAGTATAGTGTTTCCCCAGGTCGTTATGTCCCAACGAGCTGTGCGAGAATAATCAAACGAATAGTGATCGAGAGAATTTGAACGGGAAAGGATTGTGATTGATTTAACCTAAAGAAAAAGTTTATAGATTACAGGGGCTTAAATGCAAATTAAAGAAAATTAAAAAGATAAAATATATTAAATAAACGCTATCACTATTTGCAAAATGATGTTTTTCTATGATTTATAAAACAAAATAACTTAAATAAACTATTTTAATCAAAACGTAAACCTAAATTACCTAAAAACGTGACCTAGAATGAAAACGCACGTTATATGTAAAAATTACGCGAGTGCGCAAGTAAAAACGTAAAATTTGTAAAATAAAGTCCTACGAGTGTAAAAACAATTTTCTTACTTACTATATGACAAAAGAAAATTTTAGGAAAAAGCCGGGTATTTTTTTGACTTTTATTTAATTTATTATGAATTAAAAACGGTTTTAATCTAATTTAATAATAAAAAATACTAAACTAATATAAAAAAATCTGAAAAAAATCACAAAAGTTACTTTGCATTATACTAAACTTAAGAAAAATAAAAACTCTTGTGGTTGCTTTAGAAATACTACTTCAAAGATTTAATATGACCAAATAAAACCCAAAAGACCAAGTAGCAGAGGTGGTAAGGCAAGTTGTTGCTGTGCGTGTGCAGCAGAGATGGAGGTCCAGTGTTCGAATCCCACTACCTACGTTTTTGGTCACTTATTTATTTTATTTGATTCTTACTTTTGCAAACTAATCTAAGCACTAAATGAAATATTTCTAACAAAAATTTGACTTAAAAAAAAACCACAACGAACTGTAACAGGTAACCCTTTCAGCAAATCCACAAGGGAGTGTTTGGTTCTAGGTTACTAAGGGGGCTGTTTGGTTGTTGCTACTAAGGGGAGGGCTGTTTGGATGTGCAGCAAAAAGGGCAGTGCCTAAAGGGGGCTGTTTGGTATTTTTAGGCTACTAACGACGAACGAAACTATAAAAACTAAAACCATCTCTAGCAAGCTACAAACCAACAATAATAATCCTAAAACAAGCTAACCTAAACTGGAAATATCACATGAGCATTTAAAAAAAACAAACCAATCTTAGCTAAAAAGCTAAGACCAAACATCCTATACCAGCTTGATATGATACAATACGCTTATGAACAAGCTTCTAATAAGCTACACCTAATAATATCCTAATTCTAAAAAGCACTAAATGGGACAGAGATGGGTCTGTGACAGCAAGAAAAAAGGAAAATGAGGCCATTAAGGAGACAAAAATAAGCTAACAAGTGAACTTGAAAATGCAAACTAATTCCAGAAAACCAAATTCATACTACTAACTACTTGTAACAACAAAAATTAAACCATAAATCTGACCCCTAACTAATCTAAAACTAATCTTAAAAGAGGGACAATGGGGCAGTTTCAAAGCAAAAATTAAGCTAGTGAATGAACTTATAAGTTACAAAAAAAAGCAAGATAAAAAGGAAAAGCAGTTGGCTATAAAAACTAAACTAGGAGATTCCTAAGCTAACTGGAATGGGAGAAAAAGCACACAAGGAAGCTAAAGAGCACTATTGAGCTAAAACTAAACTAAACGACTAATTCAGCAACCATCTACTAAGATAAGCTAAGCAAATTACCATTAAGCTAATGACAAAAAAGAAGAGGACGTGACCAGTTTTAATGCTGACTGCAGGTACACAAACAGCCTGAGGGACTTCTTTGGAGCTTATTTTTAAGCCACAAAAAGCCTTCCAAAGCAAGACAAGCTACAGAAAATCAAAGTCAGCATAGCCAAGATTTAAATCAAACTTATTGGAGGCCAAGAAGTGGGCTAATAATAGCTTAAAAATAAGCTTTTATCAGCTATTTTCGGCCATTTCAAGTGGGGGGGATGTTATGTTATTATGTTATGTTGAAAAAAAAATGATTCGAAAAAAAAAAGTTGATTGAGTTATGATATTGTAAAGCGCAATGTTATAAGCACTGTAGTATGAGCTTTATTAATTAGTATCGAGTAGGCCACCTCGGTCACATTTGAAGATTGGAGTTGGTAGTTATGCCAACAAAAGAAGAAAAGGTAGTGTGCCCATCACGACGTCCTCTAATGACACATCTACCTTGAATTTCATGATCCGTTTCTAGACTTCTAAGCTTGAACTTTGGGCGGACGGTAAGTGGTGATGACTTGGTTATAGATTTAGACTACCTGCTTGTTTTTCTTTTTACACCAATTATATATCCCATGTCTTATCCTACCCTTTAGCCATGAAGCATGTCTAGGTAATGCAGCGAGCAATCTTTGGTGTCTTGGCCATGGATTTGGTCATGTATCATTGATTTTGTCCACTTCGTCGTGACATGTTAGTAATGACGAGTCACCCCTTAACCTTTGTCGTGTCTACCCATATTGCCTTCAAGAATTGTTTAGCCTTTAACTCTAGTGGTGGAGATTTGTGTAACCGCCAAGCTTATGATAGAATACATGCTATAACTATGCGGTTGAGTGATCACCCCAAAATTGACACTTAGAATAGTTGAGAGATTTGAGTGTTTGTTCCCCTTTCGTGAGGTGTTCGGCTTTGTTTTATTCTAGCATAAGGGATTTGTAAACTCATATTTTCCAGGTTTTGGGAGATATCTTTTTGGGAATCTATCTATTAAGGTCTACTTGAGGGCAAGTAGAGTTCAAGTGGGGGGATATTTGATAACATCAAATAGTCCTGAATATTAAGTGTCAATTTCCCCCGATAATGCTCGTTATTTATATCATTTATATGGATTTACGCTTGTTTTCCATTGTTTTCCACTTTCAGGTAAATTACGAGCATTGGAGCTAAAGAGACGCGGAAATGGAAACATAACTAAAGATTTATCACAGTATGCCTATTTTGAGGAAGTTACAGCGTAACTCCTCTCTCACATTACGCCGTAACTATTGTGTGACCCTGAATACCAACTTATCAAGAGGTTACGGCGTAACTCTTCCCAAAGGTTACGACGTAACTCCATTAGGTCAAAAGAGGTTCCACGCCGCTGATACTTACGCCGTAACTACTGCATCACTTACGACGTAACCGAGTTTATTGAAGACTACGGCGTAACCACTAATAAGGTTACACCGTAACTAGCAGATCTAGTGCATTTATGATGAAATAGAAGGTTACGGCGTAACTCCTATATTGGTTACGCCGTAACCCAGACCTGGCCTATAAATACCCCATGAATTCCAGCATTTCTAATCATCCCATTCCACACACAACACTCTGAGAACGTGGGAAAAAGCTCAAGGCATGTCTAGGGGAGCATACGGAGCTGTTTCCAAGGGAGAAGTCACTCTATTACGATAAGCTTTAGCGTTTTATATTTCTTTTACTTTCAATTCATGTATTTCGTACCTTTGAATATTGAATAGATTTGCATGATTAATATGAGCGGCTAAGCCCCCTTTGGTGCTAGCCTAGTTATGATTCCTTAATTGTTTTGTTTGCATTTACCTTTACTTCCGTACAATTATTTCTAAGTATGCATGCATAGTTCATTGGTAGTCACCCTTGGTTCGGTAGTTTTGAATGGTGGTAGAGGCCAATTGCCTAGGAGATATGACCAACTGACCCTAGGTGAGCGGACTGAGACGGGAAGGGTAAGATATGACCAACAGAAGACCCTTTCTACTTGTGTGATTTGACCAACTGATCACCTATCGTTTGGATGAACTTAAGAATTGGGGGTGTAGTGTCTAAGTTCGTAACGGCCGGATACTAACTATTATGAATCTAGCATGTAGCGGTACTTAATGACTTGGCTTAGGGGACCAGGAACAACAGGACTTATGACGGTGCGCCTGATTTCTCCTATGGTGGCATCTTTGCTGATAGGTTAGGGCGAATTGACCAAATGCTGTCCTCTCGAATTTGACCCCACCTGAAGTAATTGGAAGTAGGTAGACGTATACATAACTAGCTAGGAGGATTGACTAGGTTAGCACCACTATTCCTCTATTGAATTCCCTTTATCCATTTATCTGCTTTTATTTCATTCTGCATTAGTAGTTTAATTAATTAAATCCCTATCGAAACAATTATTATTTTGTGACACTAGACTTAGTAATAATCCAACACACATAGCTCTTGGGACGACCTCGGCTTTACCATATACTACATTACACGCGACCGGGTACACTGCCCGTTAGTGCATTAGGGTAGACCATAGGTATAGCGAGACACTATAAATATTAAGACCTGGTCAGTAAAACCTGCATCACAGTGTCATCCAAGCAAGGAGAAGTTCAAAGCAACCCCGAACCACTGAGTCATCCTCAGTCATCAAATGAAAAACATGTGGTAGCACAATGTACTCAACCACTGACCATGAGTCAATTGCCAAATTCAAGCAGACCTTTAGACCCAAGCCCACTAGTATGTAGGTTAGCAAGAGAAACTAATTCAGTTTACTATTTGTGTAGAGACACGCCAGGGAGCCTATTTGGCATCTAGATAGTGGATGCTCAAGAAGCATGACTGGCGTTAAGGAGTATCTGCACAAGTATGTAAAGGAACCAGGACCCAAGGTAGTATTTGGTGATAACTCATCATGTCCCACTGAAGGTTATGGTTCAGTATACTGCAATGGAATAGTTTTCTCTAGAATAGCTTATGTCAATGGTCTAAAATACAATCTCATCAGTGTCAGTCAATTATGTAATGCTAATTACATTATGCAATTCAACGACAAACAAGGCACCATTTTCAATGCCAACAATAAAGTTGTTTTGATAGCTCCTAGGAGAGATGATGTTTATGTCTTAGACATGTTAACACTCTCTCAAGATGGAACTTGTCTCTTTGCCAAATCCACTGAAACTGTTAATTGGTTGTGGCACAAGAGACTCTCTTACTTAAACTTCAAAAACATCAACAACTTGGCAAAACAAAATAAAGTCCTTGGCTTACCATCACTGGTTTTTGCAAAAGATAAACCATGCTGAGCCTGTGAAAAAAGCAAACACCATAGAGCATGATAACATCAAATAATCCTGAATATTAAGTGTCAATTTCCCCCCAATAATGCTTGTAATTTATATCATTTATATGGATTTACGCTTGTTTTCCATTATTTTTCACTTTCAGGTAAATTACGAGCATTGGAGCAAAAGAGACGTCGAATTGGAGAATTATCAAAAATTTATAAGAGTAAGCTCACTTTTAAGAAGTTACGGCGTGACTCATCTCTCACATTACGCCGTAACTAAAGCGTGACTCAGAAAGCCAACTCATTAGAAGATTACGGCGTAACTCTCCCAAAAGACTACGACGTAACTATATTAGGTCAAATGAGGTTCCGCGCCGCTGATAACTACGCCGTAACTCTTGCATAAACTCCGACGTAACCAAGAAATATTGAAGATACGGTGTAACTACTTATAAGGTTACGCAGTAACCAGCAGATCTAGTGCAAATTACGAAGAAATAGGAGATTACGGCGTAACTATTCTATTAGTTACGCTATAACCCGGATCTGGCCTATAAATACCCCACGATTTCCAGCATTTCAAAGCATCCCATTTCACACACCACAACCAAAGAACGTGGGAAGAAGCCAGAGGCAGGTCTAGAGGAGCATACGGAGCCATGTCCAAGGGAGAAATCACTCCCCTACGATAAGCATTAGCATTTTATCTTTTCTTTACTTTCGATTCATGTATTTCGTAACATTGAATATTGAATTGATTTGTATGGTTAATATGAGCGGCTAAGCACCTCTTGGTGGTGGCCTAGTTATGATTCCTTAATTGTTTTGTTTGCGTTTACATTACTTTCGTATAATTATTTCTAAGTGTATGCATGCATAGTCTATTGGTAGCTACCCTTGTTTCGGTAGTTTTGAATGGCGGTAAAGGCTAGTTGCTTAGGAGATATGACCAACTGACCCTAAGTGAGTAGACTGAGACGGGAAGGGTAAGATATGACCAACTGACGACCCTTTATACTTGTGCGATTTGACCAATTGATCACCTACCGTTTGGATGAACTTAAGAATTAGAAGGTGAGTGTTTATGTTGCTAACGCCCGGGCACTCACTATTATAAGTCTAGCATGTAGCGGCACTTAATGACTCAGCTTAGGGGACCAGGAACAACTGGACTTATGAGGGAACACCTGACTTCTTCAGTGGTGGCATCTTTACTGATAGGTTAAGGCGAATTGACCAAATGTTGTCCTCTCGACTTTGACCCCATCTGAAGTAATTGGAAGTAATTAGATATAGACATTACTAGCTAGGATGAATAACTAGATTAGCACCACTCCCCTCTGTTGATTACACCTTTACCTTTATCTGCTTTTATCTGCTTTGATTAGTTAATTCCTTATCATAATCATATTAAAATCTGTGACACCCAAACTTAGTATTATTCCAATACACATAGCTCTTGGGACGACCTCGGTTTTATCGAATATTACACTACACACGACCGGGTACACCGCCCGTTAGTGCATTAGGGTAGACCATAGATATAACAAGACATTATAAATATTAAAACCTGGTCAGTAAAACCTGAATCAAGTTTTTGGCGCCGCTGCCGGGGAGTTATTTTAGGATTGCTATTAAGTCTTTTATTTTTGTTTTGTTTTAAAATTTCTAAAATTCTCACGATCACTATTCAAGTTTTCAGGTACCATGGAAGTTGTTAACATTGATGACCTCACTCTTGAGGAATATTTAGCGTTAACAAGGGAAGAACAAGGACCAGGGATTGTTAGGCCAGCCATCGCAGAAGATGCTCAATTCGAAATCAAACTTCAATTTATGAGGGAATTGCGCGCAAATCCCTTCTCTGAAAACATTACCGATGATGCTCATGAACATATAGACAACGTGGAATACATTGTTAGCCTATTTAAAATTCCTAGAGTCTCAAACGATGCTGTCATGTTACGGGTATTCCCTATTTCTCTTACAGGAGCTGCTAAAAGGTGGGTTGATCGATTACCTGCAAGAGCAGTCAACACCTGGCCTATCCTAAAAAAGTATTTCATTCAGAGATACTGTCCTCCATCAAGGACTGCTAAGCAATTAGAAGAAATTCATAACTTCAAACAAGAGGGTGATGAGATGTTGTACCAAACTTGGGAAAGGTATAACGAGTTATTGTACAAATTCCCTACTCATGACCTCAACAGCCAACAAAAGGTGAACGTCTTTTACAAAGGTCTGAACATCTCTTCAAGGCAAATGATCGATTCTCAAGGGCCAATTCCTGGCATGACTCCTACATTAGCTTTGGAAACTATTCAAAAGATGGCCGACCACTCTCACAAATGGCACAATGGGGGGAGCAACCGAAGTAAGAATGGAAATATGGAAGGTCTTGCAGCAATAAACAACAAACTAGAAAGCCTGGGAAGAGAAATGAAGAAGCTCAAGGAAAATGTGCATTCCATACAAGTAGAAAGAAGTGCACACAGTGGAACTCCCCCTACTAAGGAATGTTCCTTCAACGAGGAAGTTAAAAGAATCGAAGAAGTAAAATATGGAAGTGGGAGCCCTTTCAACGGATACAACGGTGACAGGCCCAGATATCGAGAAAAGTCCCCAGGATTCTACACAAGAATCAACAATAATCCTCCTAGACCAAGCCTTGAAGAAATAATGCATAGGCACATCGAATAATCTACAAAAAAAGGGAGATAAACTCAAAGAATGGATGGTCAAGGTCAAAGAAGACACCAACATGAACCTGCGGAACCAAGATGCTGCAATTAAAAACCTAGAAACACAAATTGGGCAATTAGCTAAAAACCTTGAGACCATTAATGCCAAAGCTATTGCCTGCAAAGCCATATTTACGCAAGATAAGGCAAAAAAAGAAAAATGCACATCCGCTATCACGAATGATATGTCCGGGATTAACTACCTAAAAGAAGATAATAAATCGGAAGACGACGAAGTCCTGCCTATCCAACTTCCTGAGAAGCAACAATACCAGGAAAGTTTTCTTCTTTCATGCACTATCGGTAATATTAAGATTCTCGCATTAGCTGATTTGGGGGCCGGGGTAAACCTTATTTCTAGAATACAATAGCCCCAAGGGTATTTGATGATGGAGGTTCATAACCGCGCGGGGCTTCACCACTGTAAAGCTTTACCTTAAATTCTGGGACATCATGCTGAGCACATTTGTCACGAGCAGTTCTGAATATCTGGACCAGTTCATTGTGGGCATCTAAGAAGTTAATGAGTCCTTGCACGACTTCTGGATCCAAATTAGGCCCATCTGAGCTTGCAAAATGGCTCAACCTATGTTGGACTTCATCCTGTGTGTCATAGATATAGAGTTGCAAAAACTTTGGATCATCATTAACCGGGCAAAGTGAGCCAATCCGATGGTATATTTGGCCGGAGACTTTAAAAACATATGGTCTTCCACCATTGTTGATTGCGTTGTCTACTGCGGCACTGAATGAAGTCATTGCAAACATCTGATTGTAAGTTCGGATATTTTCCATAAAGGCGCGTTGTCCAAGCAACTCTTTGATTTACTGAGGTGGATCTGCGTCAGGTGCATAAAAACTTTACCACCTCCACAACATAAATGGTATTGAGATAAAGCATCTGTAAAACGATGGCCTCTAAGACGCTCCTCACACCAAAAAGCAGCATTACAATGATGGCATCGCTCAGTACAATCTACTAAATCATCATATGCAAGAGATGCGCCTACATTGATTAACAAACCATCATTAATTTAAAGGTCTGACAATATATGGTTGGGAAAAAGATGAATCGCAGAAAAAAAAATGGCAATAGCTACCTTGTGTCGTATAAGAAGATGACTCTTCATCAATGTTGCATGCACTATTATATAAGTCAGAACGAAAACTACTAATGAGAGAACGCTGCTGCATAGACCTTCTATGAGGCTATCCCGCGCGCCTATTTCTTTTCTGGCATTGTGATTGATGACCAACATTTTTCGTAACACCTGTTTGACCATCGGCATGGAGCCGGATTGCTGCTAGCAAAAGAAAGTACCATAAAAATTAAAGGCAATCTTGGATGGAGACAATGTGTTTTAAAAGGTAAAAAACAAAAAAATAATTACTTTCAGTTGCACTAGGACTGGATGGTTCACCACTGGTGTGACCATGGTTCTCTGAATTTGGTTGATGCATAGATGTTGTGGAGGCCTGACATGGTGGTCTTTTTCTTTCCTGAGTGTTCGGCAAATAACAATCATCAGATGTAACATCAGTGTCAACATCTTTTTCTAGGCTGCTGTGAACATGGAGTATCATGCATAGTTGTGCCTGTTCCAATAAAAAAAATCATGAGAATGTGATTCAGTGACCCCAAATTGTTCTGAAAAAACAAAGGACATCAAAGCACCTCTTGTTGTGCAGGCAGCAGATTGCTGACGAAGAATAGCCACACTATTGTTTGAATCAGGTTGACAACCGGGCGCCACAGAACAATGTTGGACACTGGTGCTGCTAATCATGCCAACGCTTTTCTTACTTCCCATTGGTATAAACATTCCACCTATATAACCAACACGGTCTAAGCCAATGTGGTGCCCTGTAATGTGCACACTCTCCTTTCCAACAATATCTACCAAAAAAATGCAACATTAGCATGCACATGTTTCAACGGTAAATATGACAATAAGTGTGAGTATAGGAACAATGAGCAACAAAAAAAAGCAACTAACCTCTAGCATCATGAGTCTCTGATGCAGTAAAAGACTGTGACGCATATGGTTGACAGGCGGGCACGCCTGCCGTAATGCTGTTACACATTTGACATCCAGGACCACCATGTATATTCGGAACATTGTTTTGTATCAGGTTTTGAGGTGAGTGGTTGTGAAAGCTTTGGGAGCTAGTTATCGATTTTGAAGTCATAGTTATAAGCAATAATAGACAGTCCAATTATCAACACTATATAGAACAAACAAAGTAGAACCACTAACATATTCGAAGATTCTCGAAAGTAGAAGATTCTCGCATTAGCTGATTTGGGGGCCGGGGTAAACCTTATTTCTACTACTTTGTTTGATAAAATAAAACTTACCAATTTAAAAGAAACAACAATAATGATAGAAATGGATGATCCTCCAAGGCTGTACCAAAGGGAGTAGTAAATAATGTGCTCCTTAAAATTGGAAAATTCCCTTTTCCCACTGATTTTGTGGTTATTGACATGGGAAAACGGGAGACTTACAACTTAATTGTTGGAAGACCTTTTCTGGCCACTTGTAGGGCTCAAATTAAGGTTTTTGATAAACAAATTTATTTGGGAACTGAAAATGATCTATTAACTTTCAGTAGGAAAGAGCATTTGAACCCAAAATTAGAAATTTCAGATAATGTTGATGTTGTTAATGTTCAATCTCTTAATCCACCTTTACATTATGATCCTAGTTTTAATAATAGTGGAGAAAATGTTGATAGTTGCAAGCAGAAACAGGAAAAGACTGTCCAAGTCCAAGGTATTAAGGAAGCTCCGATTCCAAACAAACATTTCTGCAACCCGATATTAACCGAGGATAACGACTCAATTACAGCATGGCCCTCGTGTAATCCTTTTCGAGAATCTTGTGAAGGAAAGGCGGATGAATGGATATGTCCTCACGAGACTGAAAGATATGATATTAAATTTGGGAAATTAGCATTTGAAGAGTGGTACAGAATCAGATTTGGAGACTCAGAAATCAATAAGGGATTGGTAAAACAATTGAAATACAAATACAATGACTATCGTCTTACTAATGCAATAACTAATGGTGAAAGATCGAGCATGAGTACAGCAAACAGTCTTTTAGCTGAAGATGATGACTGGGGAGAGTCATGTATATCATTTAATGAGTGGCTCTCACAAAAATTTGGAACATGTAGCAACGGTAACACTGCAAGAGAAAAGGTTTTTATCAAATGGATGAATGATTGTCGCCAACTACTGAAGGAAGTTGGCCAAGTCCAAAGGCCCCCATAAAGCCCAAAGGCTCTGAGTCTAACTTAAAGACTCGTAAATAAAGAAAAGTGCTCTTTCGGGAGACAACCCGAATTATCCCTTTCTTTTGTTTTATTTCCATTTGTGTAGGGTTTTTTTGTTTTTAACCATTTTTGCAGGGAACTTGGAGTAATTGCTGCTACAGCATACTGATCTGACCATAGTTACGGGGTAACTCATCTCTGTGGTTACGTCGTAACCAACCCCTAGCAGCAGAATTTCGGATGCATTACCAATTACGGCATAATACCATCTTCGTGGTTACGCCGTAGCTACACTCTTGCAACGTATGCCAGGTTTTGCCTAAGTTACGGCGTAACTCCCTCTAAGAGTTACGACGTAACTCTCATCTGCTTTACTTCTTTCACTTTAAACACAATAACCTTGTATTAGTATTTTAAATGAACTTTGTGAGTGTGTTCCCTGTAAACCCTCACGAGACTTCACTCGTCCATTTGGGACACCAAGTGGTTTAAAAGGCTTGTTGCATATGCTAAATGCAACCGTGATTCCTACGAAAGTGAGTTGGGTTTGTTTTTAGTTTTCAATTTTTCTTTGTAGAATTATGCTTGTCGGTAGTGTGATTTCAGGGATTGAAGTTTGCTCATGGATGATTATACGAAGGCACAACGCTTTTTCGTGGGCCTTCTTTCTTTTTGGAGCAAATATCAGGGAAGTTCTCGCTCTAATTCTACTTTTCTCTTCACCTTTAATTAACGCTTAGTACAAAAGGGACTTTGTACAATTCAAGTAGGGGGACAGGAGTAGAATTATCTCTTGAATTTTATTTTGCCCTCGTTTTTCTAGTTTATTTGGAAAAATTATGCCATTTTTAAAATTTTGACATGTTTTTCTTAACCTAACTAGATTAGACCTTAGCCGAGCACATACAACCCTTGATATTATATGGTGAGATTAGCCTTATCCGTTTCCAATATTTTACCCCAAATCCACCAAATTATGAGTGTGCCGGTAGCTTGTAAACTTTAGAACTTGGCCTTTGCATCATTTCGAGACCATAAACGAGGTATGTTGAGTTGGCTCGATGTATTTGGACTTTTCAGTTTAAGAAGGCAATATTATAGGATTATCACCCAAATAGCCTACCATTGTGTGTCTATCGATTAGTCACCTCGACTTCTCAACCCCCATGTGAAACCCTTTTGTTGCACTCACTTTTAGTGCAAGATACCCCAAGAAACACCCTTCTGAGCCATTCCTTTCATTTTGTTAACCCAATATATTGTTTCGATACACCTATACACCTTAGCCTACCCTGTAGTCTTTATTTGTGATTGGGAAGTCATCATTTGCCTAAGTTCAAGGTTCAAGTGGAAAGGTTCGGAAATCACGCTTTTGTCGACGACATATTCTTAAAGATCATTGAAGACCCCCCGAAATTCCCATTTTTCATTGATTCGTTAGTAACAAAGCGGTTTTAAAATTTGTTTTCCCGATTAAGATTAAACAATCACTTGAGGACAAGTAATAATCAACCTTCCGGAGTCGTATTCCACGGCGAGATATGAATTGAGATTTACGTTTATGTTTTTTTTTTATTGCTTGATTGTCGAATATTTTTTTATTTTGGATTTTTGAAAATGATTTTTAAAACTATTTTAACTAGTAGGCAATATTTTAACTAATTAAAATAAAAGAACAACAAATGACGAAATAAAATTAAACTAAGAAAATGATACTAAAAGTTATGCTTGTTAAGTGAGGTGAAAAGGTAAATAAGTGTGAACAATCTATTAAGCTCTTGTAACTAATACCCGTCGAAATAAAATTATTTTCTCACAACGTTGGCTTATATTGAAAACAATCATTTTTCTCTTGGTAATAATCACTAGATTTAAATAATCAATAATTCCAACGGCTTTTGCCCATTAAAACAATAAACTAATTATATCTAAAAATAATCCGGAAACTATTAATCAATAATCTTCGATACCCGTTTAAAAAACTATTTTCTCACAACGTTGGTTTATTTTGAAAACAATTCTTTATCTAGGTAAAATTACTAGATTTAATTAATTACCCTAACGGCTTTTGCCCGTCAAAACAACAAATTTCAATCCAAGTAACCGAAGGTTATTAATCAACAATTTCTAATGTTCACACTTTATTCACGTATCACCATCACTTAACAAGCATATAAAAATCTACTCAATAAGCCTAACTACCAAGCCAACAATAATAACCTCAACAATAATAAACATTTTTAATGACTAAACATATAAGCTAAAGAGAAAGTAAGGAAAATAGAACCCGATCTAAGCTATGAGAAGAATAAAAACCACCTGATTTTATAAACTTGACAAATTGTAAAGTTTACTTCTTTTTAAGCATTAATATAACCAAATAATCAATAAAGTTTGTGACTTTATCAACTATTTAGCTTATTAAGACTAAAAATCTTTAAACTTTATAAATAAGCATAAAACCCTTAAGCTCCACGCCTTAGGAATGAATGAAAGTAAGCTTAAAAATCACAACTTTAACAAAGGTTAGGACAAATAAGTAATAATATGAATCAAATAAGCTATGGAAAAGCTTAATGATTTAAAAAGTATTAAACTTTAATGGAAATAAGCAAAGAAAAAGCTTAAAGATTAAAACTTTTTAACTAAAAATGCTAAATCAAGAGTAATAAGCTAAAGGATAACTTTTTATAAAAGAAAAACTAATAAAAATCAAATCTTTTTGGGTTTTTATAAAGTACTTGGTAAAATAAAAAGTAGATCTAAGTTTATAAAAGCTTTTAAAAGAAAGTAGTAAAAGAGAGCTTATGAAATATGCTAGATCTAAAGAAAGAGATGAAGAAGAAGAATAAGATAAGTTGAAAACATTAAATTCATTAATAAGCAAAAAAGTCTTACAAATAAGCACTTGAAATAAGCTATTAGAAAATAAGCTACTACATAAAATAAGGGTCTTACTACCCAAACACCCCATAGTTTTTAATATAGGGGGTGTTTGGGTTTTATCTCTCCCAAAACCAATCGCTGCTACTGTCCTTCTTTTCTTCTTGTCGGCGGCTGGGACCACAGTACACGAAAACCACAAATGATGAATGATATCATTCATTTAGAATGATATATATAATAATAAATGTTTCCATATTAACCTTCAACTTTCGACAACTTGCAACTTGGCCCTTCTCTTTATATTTTCTTCATTTACACATATATATAAGTTTATAAAAAAAAAGTTTATAAAAAGTTTATAAAAAATTTATAAAAAATTTATAAAAAAGGTTTATAAAAAATTTATAAAAAAAGTTTATAAAAAATTTATAAAAAAAGTTTATAAAAAAAAGTTTATAAAAATTTTATAAAAAATTTATAAGAAATTTATAAAAAAGGTTTATAAAAAATATATAAAAAAGGTTTATAAAAATTTTATAAAAATTTATAAAAAAAGTTTATAAAAAGTTTATAAAAAAAGTTTATAAAAAGTTTATACAAAAAAGTTTATAAAAAGTTTATAAAAAAAGTTTATAAAAAATTTATAAGAAATTTATAAAAAATTTATAAAAAAGGTTTATAAAAAATTTATAAAAAGTTTATAAAAAATGTTTATAAAAAGTCTATAAAAAAAGTTTATAAAACGTTTATAAAAAAAAGTTTATAAAAAAATTTTATAAAAAATTTATAAGAAATTTATAAAAAGTTTATAAAAAAGGTTTATGAAAAATTTATAAGAAATTTATAAAAATTTTATAAAAAAGATTTATAAAAAATTTATAAAAAGTTTATAAAAAATGTTTATAAAAAGTTTATAAAAAAAGTTTATAAAAAGTTTATAAAAAAAGTTTATAAAAAGTTTATAAAAAAAGTTTATAAAAAGTTTTTAAAAAATTTATAAGAAATTTATAAAAAAGGTTTATAAAAAAATATATAAAAAAGGTTTATAAAAAATTTATAAAAAAAAATTTATAAAAAAAGTTTATAAAAAAAGTTTATAAAAAGTTTATAAAAAAAGTTTATAAAAAGTTTATAAAAAAAGTTTATAAAAAATTTATAAGAAATTTATAAAAAATTTATAAAAAAGGTTTATAAAAAATTTATAAAAAGTTTATAAAAAATGTTTTATAAAAAAAAGTTTATAAAAAAAGTTTATAAAAAATTTATAAGAAAAGTTTATAAAAAATTTATAAAAATTTTTTATGAAAAGTTTAAAAAAAAGTGTTATAAAAAATTTATAAAAAAGGTTTATAGAAAATTTATAGAAAAAGTTTTTAAAAAATTTATAAAAAAAGTTTATAAAATGTTTATAAAAAGTTTATAAAAAAAGTTTAAAAAAAAATTATAAGAAATTTATAAAAAATTTATAAAAAAGGTTTATAAAATATTTATAAAAAAAGTTTATAAAAAATTTATAAAAAAAGTTTATAAAAAGTTTATAAAAAAAGTTTATGAAAAAAAGTTTATAAAAAACAATACACAAAACAAAAAAACAAAACAAAAAAACAAAAACAAAAAAAAAATCCAATCATTGGCCAATCATTGGCCAAATGATTGGTCTATGAGGTGTTAAGGAAGGAAATCATGGGGTGTTGGGGTAGGATGCACCTAAAATAAATACCACTACTGATGGATCTAGGACACTCTCCTTGTGTCAATGATATTTTGTATAATATTATCAAGCAAGCGGAATTTACTTAAGTAATACTTAGAAGACGAATTATATGATGTAATGAGAATGAACACAAGTTAACACAAAACTCAAGCTCCAATATTATTAATGAATAATACGAGTGATCCTAACTTATCACTAGGGTTACACCTTGAAGCTTTCGTAGATAATATTGTAATGTAATACGTATCTAAGACAATGACCTAGGATCTCCTTTTATACAACAAGGAGTCCTTTACAAGATAAGTATAAAGCTAACATTATAGAATATACACACAATCTATTATATACTTATCTAGACGCGTTTAACTAAACTTAAACTAATAGCAGTGGTAATAATGAACTGGCAGTGGGAATACGTTTCCACTGCTAGTGTTAATCCAAGCAGTGTAAACCACAACTATCCGTAGTAACAAATTATTCCCAACAATCCTCCCCTAAACTTATGATTTCTCTGCAAATCAATAAGTTTCTTCAATATGCATTATCTCCAAGGATTTGGGGAATTCAACCAAACACTTCACTTCTTTTCTCTTAACTTTTGTATAGCTCTTGAACACTGATCTTGAAGCCTTTGTAATAATGCTCTGACCTTCTCATTGTCTTCATTGACTCTTATATGTAAGCTTAACATTACTGTAAGAGCTCCAGCTCTAAGTGGATATTCTTTCTCAGCAAGCATGAAAAAGTCTTCTCCATTAGCTATAGAGACATGATGAACTTCACATGAATCATAGTAAAACCATTTAGTACCAAAACATGTGAACAAGGTTTTCCAGTAGTCATCATCAGCATTTGGTTCATAAAGCCTTCTAAGATTCACCCATAACTGCATCTCCTTAGTATCTTTGAGATCTTGAGCATTAAACCTTTCTTGAACTAATTTCCATAGTGTATTAAGGTCATCTCTGTTAAAAGCTTTAATAAGATCTTCAAATGTTATGAATGATGAAGTTTCTCCTCCCAGCCTTGTAATCTTTCATGTTGAAGCAAGATTGCTAGCAGTGTAAACTTCCCAATCAATGATAGGATGTCGAATTTGCAGTGGTTCTGGATAAAAATCTCTGTCTTCAATCACAATCATTTCAGTCATTTATTCTTTAGTGAACTTCTCAGTAGGAATCTCCTTCTCAGTAGACTTTGTATGATCTTTATCAACCTCAGTCTTCTTAATAGTGTGAGAATCACTTACTTTGGCCTTTCGCTTCAATCTAGGAATTATTCTTTCTTCTTCTTCAGAACCCATTGGAATAAAAGATTTATCTTGTTTTACAGTTCTGTAGTAAGCCTTTTTAATTTGATCATCAGGCATTCCTTTAAATTGATGCATTTTCCAGTTACCAACATGACAACAATAAGTCTTCATGTATGCAAGTATTTGAGCCTTGGTTGGTTGTCTTGGTTTCTTCTGACCCTTTTTGACTGAAATAATCACATCATCAAGTGCTTGATTGTTCTTCATCATAATAAAATCCTTCAACTGAGCTGTTCTTTGTTCCTCAGTTAAGGATGCATCAGCAACAAGGTCAATTGCCTTTTTCTTGATTTCAAAATTATAAGCAATCAAGAATTGAATATCTTCTTCAGTAGGAACATAGCTAAACTCTGGAGCTTTTTCTTTCATAATAATAGGTTGAACGGTGGAAATTGAATCAGTATCTTCCATTCTATCCAATCTTTTAGCTTCCAAAAAACTTACAACTTCCATCTCTTGCAATCTTTTCTTTTCAGCAACTTTTTCAGTAATTTGATCTTCTGCTATCTTCTGAGCAATTTCTCTATCAAGATCAATCTGAACATGTCTTTTCTTTGAAATCCTACTTTCAAGTTGTTGTACATCTTCCATAACTGCTTTACCCTTGTTTGTCTTCAATTTATCAAATTCTTCACTTGCAGTGGCAAAAGTTGGCTCTACAGTGGAAATAAAATCAGTGGTAAAATCAGTTGCAGTTTGGAAAATGTCTTGATCTTCAAGTTGCTCTCCATGAGTTTCAGCTTCTTTTGCTCCTTTACTTGTATCTCCTTCATCTTCAAAATCAATTGTCCTCCCCTCAGTGTCAGAACCTGTTTTCCTCCCATGTTTGGAGGAATTTCCCAAATCTTGATCAGCTGAATCACCATTAGAAGGTGAGGATGAAGATGAAATCACCATCTTTGCAGTCTGCCGGTGCTTTTTCATCCTCTGCATCTCTTCCTTTAAGGTCTGAATCTCTGTCTTTAATAATTGAACATCCTTGACATGGTTCTTCTTAACAGTAGCCAAGTCTTTTTGTAGAAACTCAACCTGCTTTGCTAATATGGTACACAAAACCATCAATTCCATTTGGTTGCCACTGCCCTCGGCACTTCCAACTGTGTTACCTGTTGGGAGAGGTAAATCATGGGGCAAAGGTCCAGATTCCTCCATAGTAGGACTAGGTGGAAGTCTAGAACCACCACTACTTGTTCCTAGACCAAAAGGTTCAGAAACTTGTTGTGTTGTCATGAGAGGAGTTGACTGTTTTAACCTTCTCTCATAGGTTCTTGAAACTGGTGGTGTATAATCAATGTTGGGTACATCAATTATAGGTGTAGTTTGTTCAGTTGAAATTTTAGCAAGAATTTGGGGTAGGAGAGATGTAAAAATCATATTGCCATCTTTATTCAAATTTTGAAAAACTTTAGGCTTTAGGCCACTGATTTGATAAACAGTAGTGTGAGGTTGCAGTTGAAATTCATTAAGCACAGCTTGCACAAACCTAATGTGAGTGGTATGAAGAAAGTCCACAATCTCATGAAAAACAGGGCCACTCTTCTCGTTATTCTTTTGTAAGTAGGCCACAAGGTTGTGCTCATCTGCAAATTTCAAAGAAGCGATAGAAACTTTTGATGAAAAATATGATTATGTCAGTAAGAATTGAAGTAATGACTAGCCAATTGAGAGAAAAAGATATATAGGGTTAGGGTTTAGAATTGATGCACAAGTAAAATTATCTTTAGAAAGTAGTTATAATATAGTAAGAAGATAATTTACTTAAAATATTAACCCTAAATATATGACTATCAGTGGTTACTTTCAACGGCTAGTAAAAAATTTATTACTGACATAATCAGTTGTAACGGCTAGAACAACAGTGGTAAAATAACACTGTCAGGGGTAACTGTGAACTAGAAGTGGTAATTTTTCACTAAAATTTCAAAGAGCAGTGGTAAAGATAATCATTTAAAAACTAAACTGCTCTTATCATAGTTTTTAGCAAACTACCAGCTATCAACGGATTTGATATGTCTTTACCATGAGCCGTTTGCTATGGACTAGCCAACTCTTAATCATAAAGAATATGGTGAGTTGATAACCATATAGTTTTTGGTAAACTATCAACCATAAACGGATTTGTCAAGTCTTTACCAGTAGCCGGTTGCTCTGGACTAGTTGATTCTTATGTGTATTAGACATGGTGAATCAATAACCATTTATTTTGTATCTCAGATATACACCTTTTAACTCCAACTTCTCATCAAAACTTGATATACAAACTCATACAACAATTTCATTATCCTACAGCCTCCCCTCAACACCAGAAAACATCTATGGATTAAGCATTCCAAGACTTGTTACCAAGTACTGAAATCTTCCCACATCAAGACCTTTTGTTAATAAATCAGCATAGTTGTCATCAGTATGAATTTTGACAACTTGAATTAGTCCCTTTTCATAGCAATCACGAATGAAATGGTGTCTAATTTCAATATGTTTGGTCTTTGTGTGTTGAACAGGATTCCTTATGATGCATATGGTACTGCTATTGTCAATATGTATGATGGTATTCATGAAATTGTACCCATAGTCCAAAAGTTGATTTTGAAGCCATAGAACTTCAGCACAGCAACTTGCAGCAGCTATATACTCTGCTTCAGTTGAAGAATTTGCCACCATTGTTTGTTTCTTGCACTGCCATGACACTAACCTGTTGCCAAGAAATTGACATCCACTAGTTGTAGATTTTCTATCCAAGCTAGCTCCTGCATAGTCACTATCTGAGTAAGTAACCAGATCTAAAGGAGAATCTCTAGAGTACCACAATCCCAGAGTAGGATATGCTTTAAGATATCTGAAAATCTTCTTCACAGCAGTCAAGTGAGAGAACTTGGGAGTAACTTGAAACCGTGCACAGGCACACACAGCAAACATAATATCTGGTCTAGATGATGTAAGATACATCAAAGAGCCAATCATAGACCTATACATGTGCACATCAACAGCTTCACCACTATTTTTCTTAAGAAGTAGATGTGTAGTCTTGTCTGCAGGAGTGCTAGATGACTTTGCATCAGTAAACTTGAACTTCCTTAGTATCTCAGGCACATAATTATCTTGATTAATGAAAATACCATCTGGCTTTTGTAATACTTGAAGTCCCAAAAAGAATGTGAGTTCTCCAATAGAACTCATTTGAAATTCTTCTTTCATCAGTTTCTCAAAATCTTTGCACATCTGTGTCTTTGTAGACCCAAAAATGATATCATCAACATATACTTGGACAAGCAAGATATCATTCTTGTCTTTCTTGATGAACAAAGTTTGATCCACTCTGCCTCTATGAAACCCATTTGCAAGAAGATAAGTAGTTAAGGTTTCATACCATTTCCTTGGTGTTTGATGCAAGCCATACAAAGCTTTAACTACCCTGTAGACTTTGTTAGGATAATCAGGGTCTTCAAATCCTGGAGGTTGTGAGACATAAACCTCCTCATCAATCTGCCCATATAGAAAAGCACTTTTTACATCCATTTGGTAGACTTTAAATCCCATAAAAGATGCATAGGCTAAGAACAACCTAATTGCTTCAATCCGTGCAACAGGGGCAAACACTTCTTCATAGTCAATACCCTCCTCTTGAGTATATCCCTGAGCCACAAGCCTAGATTTGTTTCTGATAACAATTCCCCTTTCATCTTTCTTGTTTCTGAACACCCATTTAGTACCTATTACCTTCTTGCCAGAAGGCAAATCACAAAGCACCCATACCTTTTGAAGCTTAAATTGAAGCAACTCTTCTTGCATTGCTTCCACCCAACTGTCATCTTCAAGTGCCTTGTAAACATTCTTTGGCTCCATTTGTGACAGAAAACACATAAATAGACATTCATTCTTGCCTTCATGTATTTTAGATTCATATATTTTACTTATGAATCCATGAACATCAGGCAACTTTGTTTGTCTTCTAGTCTTCACAGGTGAATAGACATCCCCAATCACATTTTCAAGAGGATGTGATTTATGAACAGTGGTGTGGGGAGTCTGAGGAACTGCAATCTCACTTGGCATATTTGAAATTTCAACATCATCGGCTTGAGCTTCTATATTAACTGGAGTGGTGATTCCCACATCTGGTGTTGTAGTGGAAACATTTTGCCGAACAGTGGAATCAGAATTTCCACTGCTTTCAGAACTTTCAGCATTCAAATGACTATTTCTTTCTTTTCTCAAATCACAAGAAGGATGAACAACTCCAGTTTTTTGTACATCATTATTGTCTGCATAGTCCCAAAGAGGTAGACTGAATTCATCATGATCATTTGCATCCTCTTTGCTTGATTCATCATCATCAAGAAACTCTTCTGAACTTGCAAAACCAAAAGAAGATGTTTGATTCCTCCCGAACTACCTTCTTTTATTTCTACGTCACACTTATCAACCGCTTGTGAACGGTCAACCATAACAGATGATAAAAGGGCGACAGCCCGGGAGAGAATGATAGTTTACCAAGGATTAAAATATCCTTGGATCGTTTATGTCCTGGCGAGGCGTGACGTTCTGGTACAATGACTTGTGAATTGTTGAAAATAATATTAGTATAGGAAAAATAGGAATCTGATTGACTAACACTAGGAATGTGAATAGTAATAGCTCTGTCACAGCTACGTCAATAAAAACGTACAATCAGAAACCTAAAAATCTAAAAGATATACAAACGTACGTTTAACTAAAACGTAAACGTATAAAAACAAAACGATTATAACTATAGTAGGGATTTGCATGTCTTAGCGACATAAATGCAAATTAAAGGAAATAAAAGATAAAATATATTAAATAAATGCTATCACTATATTTAAAATGATGTTTTTGGTTTTATGTTTTTATAAAAACTGAATTAAAAACTACGTAGCGTACAAAATAAAAAGTGAAACTTATACAATATAAATCCTAAAAATATGAAAAATACATTTTTACAATCCTAATGATAAAAGAAAATATTTAGAAAAAGAAAATTATTTTTATAACTATTAAATTAATTATTATTAATTAAAAACTAATTTTAACTAATAAATAATAGCTTATAATACAAGAAAATATGAAATAAAGCTAGAAAAATAAAATTAAGACATAGAAAAATCTAAAATATCAAAATAGAATTTTCAAAACTATTTTTGTATTTTTCTGATTATTTTTCTATTTTTTATGAATTTTAAACTATTAAAAACTAATTAAATTATTTAAAAATACAAATTTAACTAAGAAAAATCTAGAAAAATATTTTTTGTCTTTTTATATTTATCTTAACTTAAGAAAAATGAAAAATTATTTTTTTGAAACTTTTCTTAATTATTTGTATTAAATCCTAATTAAAAATGCTTAAAAACTAATTAAAATTAAGAAAAATAGCAAACAAGCTTGGAAAAATCTGAAAATTTCAGGAAAAGCTTAAAATAATATTAGGAAGCTAGGAAAATATAAAAATGATAGCTTATGTACAGAAATAAGCTGATGGGTAATAAACTTCTTAAATAGAAGCTATCACTTGAGCTTATAGTGGTTCTTTATGTTTTTTCTGCTTTCTGAATTAACTACATACTAATATTAAACAATTATTAAGAATATCGGACTATACATACCAAGGCATAAGCAGTTTCAAGGCTTGTAGCTTATTCAGTGAGCTTTTGAGCTAACTGTTTGGCTACAAGCTTGAAACAAGCTTATAAAAGCTGTACAAAGGAAAAACAAAATACCAGGAACATGCACACAAGCCAAATGGCCAAGTATAAACATGTGTGTGCACTGGAATAGCTCAAATGAGCAAAGTGTGAACTTGTGGTTTAGACAGTCAAGCCAAAGGCTTGACTTGGATGGAATGGAGGCTTCAAAGAACCTGTAACAAGCTCCACACTGAAAAAGAAAGAAAAGATAAGTTTGTACAATGTTGATAAGCAAATATGAACAAGCTTGTTAACTGAGTTTGGCCAATAAGCTCACAAAAGCTTATAAGCTTTACTCAGATAAACAGCTAAGCCAAACACCCCTGCAGTCTTAAATAAGGACTAAGTAAGCTCATCAAATGAGTTTAAAAGACCAAAGAAGCTTTAAAATCAGCAAGGTGGTCTGGGTGGCTTCTCAAAAAGCCCAAGCTCACCTAGTGGGGTCCACTAGTGAGTTTGTAGGAAGCTTATGAAAAGTCACCCATTTGAGTTGGTATGCTAGTGAATTAGCATATTCTGACAAATGGGACAATCAAGAAGCCATATGCAGCCCTAGTTAATGGGTTGCAATGGGGAATTTAAGAGTTTAGGACTTAAAATCTAGTGAATAAGCTCCAACTGGAACTAAGTATCACAAGCTAGGTCCCTGCAATAAGCTTCTTGATAGCTTATGAAATAGCTAGGAGTGCACTGAGTTCTTTAGCATACTCAGTATGGGACAAATAAAAAGCTTGTTGCAGCTATACTTAATAAGCTGCAACATGGAAATTAAGCACTGGAACTTAGAATTTGGTGGATGAGCTTAACATAAAGCTAAAACACACAAGCTCTAGATCTCTAATGAGCTTTTTAGGAGCTATTGGAAATGGTGTAAGTTAATGGATTTAACCAGTTAACTGTTATGAATGAGCAAACAATAAGCTCCTTAAAACTTATCAAATGAGCTTTTGAGAGCTCAACAAACACAGAAACATTGAGTATGACTGGTTAGCCTCAAATGAAACTAATAATCACAAGCTCAAGCTTAAGGAGGAACTTTTCATTAGCTATTTGAAAAACACTCACTTCACTGTTTGCTTCAGTGAAGTGAGTTTTTGTGGGACAAAAGATATTGAGTGATTAAGCTATCTAGATAAGCTAAAAAGGTAAAAGCAAGCATGAATATAACAACTAGGCTAGAAGGGCTACTTAAATCAGTAAAGTGTACAAGCTAGAGCCAATATCCACAAGCTTGTGCAAGCTCATGAACTTGACAGCATAAACTGTGCACAGGGCATTTTTACAGACTAGGACTAGAAATAAGATAAAAAATAAGCACTTAAAAAGCTAAGAAAAGATAAACTAATATTTTTCTAATTAAGTTTAGCAGCTGAATTTTGATCTCCCAAAAGAGTTTAAGCTAAAACTTAATACTGAATCCTACACAAAATTATACATTTTATTCAAAAACGACTATATTGAAAAATTGACTTTTTACAAGAATATGCAGTTTGACTAAAATGAATTTAAAACTGAATCTATGGACTGAATATGATGGATTAAATTATTATAAGATGATATTAAGCTATGTTTACAAGATTTAAGCTAATTCTATGAATTTCACAATCTAGATCTTAAACAGTAAACTGCTTAAGCAGATTAAAAGGAAATTTGACTTTTTAACAAAGAATGGCTATATATTATGACTTGGTTAAGCTATTAGGTACTATTGTAACAGAAAACAAGTACAAACAACAAAAGATAAACACTGGAATCCATTTTTATCAGCAAATCCAAACAATCCTATGATTATCACTTGTCACATGAAGATCAAAGGTTTCAATGAATCTGAACATAAACCTTATTCCAAACATTTAATTATAACATAATAAGACTATTTGAGCATAAAACTTCCAAGAACACAGTCAAGAACACAGATTTGTCAGATTTGCATTTCAACTGAGTAATTTCCAATTTTTAGCACAAGTGAATCTCAATGAACAACCTACTTATATTATGTTATAATAACACTAAACAACAACACAGAAACAGGAAAACTTGAAAATCAAAACATGAAAAGTAATAAAACAGTAAGAGGTAAAAAATGGCAAAAATGGAACTCACAAGTGATCAAGGTAAACACTGAGTACCAAGGTCCAGAAACTACTCCTAGCTTACTGTCAATAAGCTAAAAACCAGAAAATCCATCCAGCTTAGCTTCCATTTCCCCAGAACTTCTTATTTGGACCACAGTTGACTTCCATTGACTGATTTTGATTTTTTTAGTATTTTTCTGAATTTAAAAGTCTAGCTTAATTTATGGTTCTAAAAGCTTAGTGAGCTTTTGTCAAGAGCTTATGCAAGCTATAGAAGCCAATAAACAACTACTTAACATGAAATTAAAGAGTACGAAATTTAAAGGACATTAAGCAAAATGTGAAATTTAAAAGTGACTTGAATTTAAACTGGAAACAGAGTTCCATTACACTATTTTGAGTTTCATTACACTAATTAAAGCTTTTAAATGACAGTAATTAAAAGGAAAGCAATAAAGATTACACTATGATTAAGCTATTCTAAGTGATAATGGCTTAAGGCCAAGGTGCTTCTTCTCATGCCTCTCTTCCTTCTTTTATACTCCAATAATGTTCCACGTGTCCTCTTGAGCAGATCCCACCTTTCACTTCGACCAATGGTTGAGTTTTGAGCCTCATCACAATTTGGCGGGAAAATTGGTTTTGACTTGTAGGGCTCTATTTTATCAACTAGGGGGGGTGGCATTTAATGTGGTGGTAAAAGTAGGTAGTGGTGATGATGAGGGGTGGAGGGAAAGGTTGAGGTGACTGGAGAAGGGAGCAAGCAAGTGGAAGACACAGGTGTTGGGGAAGATAAACAGTGGGGGCAGGTTTTGCTTGAGGTTTGACTTATTTGACCAGGGGGTTCAAAAACAGAAAAGACAGGGTCCAAAGGGGTATAATGGCAGGGGTCAAAATTAGTTTGACAAGGCTTAGGTTAGGAATATGACAAGGACTTGTTTTGTACTTTCTGAATTCTTAAAGGACCAATCCTGTAATTTTCCAAACTTGTTACAAGGGACCAAAACTGACAACCTTCAATAGTACAAGGACTAAATTTGACAATTTCAATTTTCCAGGGACCAAACTTGACATTTTTGAAAGTTGAGGGACCTTTTCTGCCATTTAACAAAAGATTTATTCAAGGACCATTTTTGACAACTTAGAATATTTCAGGGACCTTGAATAACATTTTTCTTTATTTAGATTTACCAGGGACTGTTTTTGACAACTTTTGAAACTTGGGGGACTAAAACTGCCAATTATGCAAACTTGATACGTTTTTCACCAGATTTTGATATTTTTGCATTTAAAACACATAAAACACTTGTTTGTGATATTTTTATCATTTTGATGCATTTCTGAGTGTTTTCAGATGTTTTTGCAGTCTAATTTGTACAAAAATGATGAGTATTTAGACACTCATCAATCCCCCACACTAAGATATTGCTAGTCTCTAGCAATGATTTGAGAAAAATTAATGGATTTCATCTCTTTACCAAAAGCCATTACTTCTGGAGTAGCCAAAATGTTTCAGTTCAAGTAAGAACCATGGTACACCGATAACCATGTGATTTTTGAGCAAACCACCAGCTTTCAACGGATTTGATTTGTCTTTACCAGAAGCCGTTTGCTCTGGACTAGCCAACTCTTAGATAAATTATCAATATTATCTTTGGTGAGCTGATTACCAATTATGGTTTTTCCACTGCCTTTACCACAAGCCATAAACTTGCGGGCTAGCCAACTCTTCACTTTTTAGGATATGGTGAGCTGAATACCATACAATTTTGGGCAAATTGCAAGCCGTCAACGGATTTGAGATATCTTTACCAAGATCCGTTTGCTCCTGGATTAGCCAATCCTTATGTGGGTTAGACATGGTGGACTGATTACCATTTGTTGTGTTTAGTACATAGTACTTCCACTAAATTTTTGTTTTTTTAAATTTGGCCATTTTGGGGGAAAAAGGGACTAAAAGGGTACATTTACGATCAAAATTCGCCAGAATTTCCCCCCCACACTTAGAAATGAATATTGTCCTCAATATTCAAAGTACCGGCTGTAATGCCGAAACTTAGAACGTAAAAAGATAACATTACTAGCTAAGTGTGGAAACACAACAATTATTCTCTTTTTTAATATTTACAATTTTCATTCATTTTTTAGATCTATATAAAACATGTGGGGCATCTCCCCCACACTAGGGTGGTACACACGGGTGAAAACCCATGTAGCATGCTACTGTTTTTGATTACCGAGTCGCTAGCTTGACTCGACCCCGAATTAATTGGTTCATGGGGAAGTGGAGTGGGATTGCCACTCACAGAATTATAAATGATAAGGTAGGGAGAATCTTTTTGATTTTTAATTTTATAATGTTTTTGTATTTTTAATTTTATATATATACGTACAAAAGAAAGAAAATTCCTTACAACCGCCCCTCGAAAGGGAATCTGGGTCTGACAGAGCTCAGCAACTGTAAACAGCCAACAACCAAATGTTGTAACTGAGGGACTCATCAAACTGGGCAAGTTGTGTGCAAAGGAAAAATGTTTTTGTATTTTATATTGTTTATTGAAAAGAAATATGATACTGTATAAGTAATCACTACCTCCCAGGCTTGTGTCAGGTTTACCACGCTAGCTAATCACTTGTGAATGATTAACTGTAATAAATATGTCCTGACTGCCCGGTAGTTGAATGATAAGGTTTAATATACAAACAAGGATAGGTATTTCAACAAAATACAAAATACAAGTCATAATACGTAGCACAGCCTCCCCGGCAGCGGCGCCAAAATTTGATTCCTCCCGAACTACCATCTTTTATTTCTCCGTCACACTTATCAACCGCTTGTGAACGGTCAACCGTAACAGATGATAAAAGGGCGACAGCCCGGGAGAGAATGATAGTTTACCAAGGATTAAAATATCCTTGGATCGTTTATGTCCTGGCGAGGCGTGACGTTCTGGTACAATGACTTGTGAATTGTTGAAAATAATATTAGTATAGGAAAAACAGGAATCTGATTGACTAACACTAGGAATGTGAATAGTAATAGCTCTGTCACAGCTACGTGAATAAAAACGTACAATCAGAAACCTAAAAATCTAAAAGATATACAAACGTACGTTTAACTAAAACGTAAACGTATAAAAACAAAACGATTATAACTATAGTAGGGATTTGCATGTCTTAGCGACATAAATGCAAATTAAAGGAAATAAAAGATAAAATATATTAAATAAATGCTATCACTATATTTAAAATGATGTTTTTGGTTTTATGTTTTTATAAAAACTGAATTAAAAACTACATAGCGTACAAAATAAAAAGTGAAACTTATACAATATAAATCCTAAAAATATGAAAAATACATATTTACAATCCTAATGATAAAAGAAAATATTTAGAAAAAGAAAATTATTTTTATAACTATTAAATAAATTATTATTAATTAAAAACTAATTTTAACTAATAAATAATAGCTTATAATACAAGAAAATATGAAATAAAGCTAGAAAAATAAAATTAAGACTTAGAAAAATCTAAAATATCAAAATAGAATTTTCAAAACTATTTTTGTATTTTTCTGATTATTTTTCTATTTTTTATGAATTTTAAACTATTAAAAACTAATTAAATTATTTAAAAATACAAATTTAACTAAGAAAAATCTAGAAAAATATTTTTTGTCTTTTTATATTTATCTTAACTTAAGAAAAATGAAAAATTATTTTTTTGAAACTTTTCTTAATTATTTGTATTAAATGCTAATTAAAAATGCTTAAAAACTAATTAAAATTAAGAAAAATAGCAAACAAGCTTGGAAAAATCTGAAAATTTCAGGAAAAGCTTAAAATAATATTAGGAAGCTAGGAAAAATATAAAAATGATAGCTTATGTACAGAAATAAGCTGATGGGTAATAAACTTCTTAAATAGAAGCTATCACTTGAGCTTATAGTGGTTCTTTATGTTTTTTCTGCTTTCTGAATTAACTACATACTAATATTAAACAAGTATTAAGAATATCGGACTATACATACCAAGGCATAAGCAGTTTCAAGGCTTGTAGCTTATTCATTGAGCTTTTGAGCTAACTGTTTGGCTACAAGCTTGAAACAAGCTTATAAAAGTTGTACAAAGGAAAAACAAAATACCAGGAACATGCACACAAGCCAAATGGCCAAGTATAAACATGTGTGTGCACTGGAATAGCTCAAATGAGCAAAGTGTGAACTTGTGGTTTAGACAGTCAAGCCAAAGGCTTGACTTGGATGGAATGGAGGCTTCAAAGAACCTGTAACAAGCTCCACACTGAAAAAGAAAGAAAAGATAAGTTTGTACAATGTTGATAAGCAAATATGAACAAGCTTGTTAACTGAGTTTGGCCAATAAGCTCACAAAAGCTTATAAGCTTTACTCAGATAAATAGCTAAGCCAAACACCCCTGCAGTCTTAAATAAGGACTAAGCAAGCTCATCAAATGAGTTTAAAAGACCAAAGAAGCTTTAAAATCAGCAAGGTGGTCTGGGTGGCTTCTCAAAAAGCCCAAGCTCACCTAGTGGGGTCCACTAGTGAGTTTGTAGGAAGCTTATGAAAAATCACCCATTTGAGTTGGTATGCTAGTGAACTAGCATATTCTGACAAATGGGACAATCAAGAAGCCATATGCAGCCCTAGTTAATGGGTTGCAATGGGGAATTTAAGAGTTTAGGACTTAAAATCTAGTGAATAAGCTCCAACTGGAACTAAGTATCACAAGCTAGGTCCCTGAAATAAGCTTCTTGATAGCTTATGAAATAGCTAGGAGTGCACTGAGTTCTTTAGCATACTCAGTATGGGACAAATAAAAAGCTTGTTGCAGCTATACTTAATAAGCTGCAACATGGAAATTAAGCATTGGAACTTAGAATTTGGTGGATGAGCTTAACATAAAGCTAAAACACACAAGCTCTAGATCTCTAATGAGCTTTTTAGGAGCTATTGGAAATGGTGTAAGTTAATGGATTTAACCAGTTAACTGTTATGAATGAGCAAACAATAAGCTCCTTAAAACTTATCAAATGAGCTTTTGAGAGCTCAACAAACACAGAAACATTGAGTATGACTGGTTAGCCTCAAATGAAACTAATAATCACAAGCTCAAGCTTAAGGAGGAACTTTTCATTAGCTATTTGAAAAACACTCACTTCACTGTTTGCTTCAGTGAAATGAGTTTTTGTGGGACAAAAGATATTGAGTGATTAAGCTATCTAGATAAGCTAAAAAGGTAAAAGCAAGCATGAATATAACAAATAGGCTAGAAGGGCTACTTAAATCTGTAAAGTGTACAAGCTAGAGCCAATATCCACAAGCTTGTGCAAGCTCATGAACTTGACAGCATAAACTGTGCACAGGGCATTTTTACAGACTAGGACTAGAAATAAGATAAAAAATAAGCACTTAAAAAGCTAAGAAAAGATAAACTAATATTTTTCTAATTAAGTTTAGCAGCTGAATTTTGATCTCCCAAAAGAGTTTAAGCTAAAACTTAATACTGAATCCTACACAAAATTATACATTTTATTCAAAAACGACTATATTGAAAAATTGACTTTTTACAAGAATATGCAGTTTGACTAAAATGAATTTAAAACTGAATCTATGGACTGAATATGATGGATTAAATTATTATAAGATGATATTAAGCTATGTTTACAAGATTTAAGCTAATTCTATGAATTTCACAATCTAGATCTTAAACAGTAAACTGCTTAAGCAGATTAAAAGGAAATTTGACTTTTTAACAAACAATGACTATATATTATGACTTGGTTAAGCTATTAGGTACTATTGTAACATAAAACAAGTACAAACAACAAAAGATAAACAATGGAATCCATTTTTATCAGCAAATCCAAACAATCCTATGATTATCACTTGTCACATGAAGATCAAAGGTTTCAATGAATCTGAACATAAACCTTATTCCAAACATTTAATTATAACATAATAAGACTATTTGAGCATAAAACTTCCAAGAACACAGTCAAGAACACAGATTTGTCAGATTTGCATTTCAACTGAGTAATTTCCAATTTTTAGCACAAGTGAATCTCAATGAACAACCTACTTATATTATGTTATAATAACACTAAACAACAACACAGAAACAGGAAAACTTGAAAATCAAAACATGAAAAGTAATAAAACAGTAAGAGGTAAAAAATGGCAAAAATGGAACTCACAAGTGATCAAGGTAAACACTGAGTACCAAGGTCCAGAAACTACTCCTAGCTTACTGTCAATAAGCTAAAAACCAGAAAATCCATCCAGCTTAGCTTCCATTTCCCCAGAACTTCTTATTTGGACCACAGTTGACTTCCATTGACTGATTTTGATTTTTTTAGTATTTTTCTGAATTTAAAAGTCTAGCTTAATTTATGGTTCTAAAAGCTTAGTGAGCTTTTGTCAAGAGCTTATGCAAGCTATAGAAGCCAATAAACAACTACTTAACATGAAATTAAAGAGTACGAAATTTAAAGGACATTAAGCAAAATGTGAAATTTAAAAGTGACTTGAATTTAAACTGGAAACAGAGTTCCATTACACTATTTTGAGTTTCATTACACTAATTAAAGCTTTTAAATGACAGTAATTAAAAGGAAAGCAATAAAGATTACACTATGATTAAGCTATTCTAAGTGACAATGGCTTAAGGCCAAGGTGCTTCTTCTCATGCCTCTCTTCCTTCTTTTATACTCCAATAATGTTCCACGTGTCCTCTTGAGCAGATCCCACCTTTCACTTCGACCAATGGTTGAGTTTTGAGCCTCATCACAATTTGGCAGGAAAATTGGTTTTGACTTGTAGGGCTCTGTTTTATCAACTATGGGGGTGGCATTTAATGTGGTGGTAAAAGTAGGTAGTGGTGATGATGAGGGGTGGAGGGAAAGGTTGAGGTGACTGGAGAAGGGAGCAGGCAAGTGGAAGACACAGGTGTTGGGGAAGATAAACAGTGGGGGCGGGTTTTGCTTGAGGTTTGACTTATTTGACCAGGGGGTTCAAAAACAGAAAAGACAGGGTCCAAAGGGGTATAATGGCAGGGGTCAAAATTAGTTTGACAAGGCTTAGGTTAGGAATATGACAAGGACTTGTTTTGTACTTTCTGAATTCTTAAAGGACCAATCCTGTAATTTTCCAAACTTGTTACAAGGGACCAAAACTGACAACCTTCAATAGTACAAGGACTAAATTTGACAATTTCAATTTTCCAGGAACCAAACTTGACATTTTTGAAAGTTGAGGGACCTTTTCTGCCATTTAACAAAAGATTTATTCAAGGACCATTTTTGACAACTTAGAATATTTCAGGGACCTTGAATAACATTTTTCTTTATTTAGATTTACCAGGGACTGTTTTTGACAACTTTTGAAACTTGGGGGACTAAAACTGCCAATTATGCAAACTTGATACGTTTTTCACCAGATTTTGATATTTTTGCATTTAAAACACATAAAACACTTGTTTGTGATATTTTTATCATTTTGATGCATTTCTGAGTGTTTTCAGATGTTTTTGCAGTCTAATTTGTACAAAAATGATGAGTATTTAGACACTCATCAATGTTCCTGTAGAAACAGGCACATAGTTCATTGTATCAGTTAGAGAATCAAGATCAAACAATCTTTCTGGACCAGTTCCTTTGACATTGACTTTGTTTTCCAGGAACTCAACATGCAGATTCTCTTCAATCTTTTGGGTTCTTAAGTTGAATACTCTGAAAGCTTTACTAACCATGGAATACCCAAAAAAATACCCTTCATCAGCCTTTTCATCAAACTTGCCCAGATAATCTAAGGTATTGAGAATAGATACATGACACCCAAATGGTCTCATGAAGTCAAGGGTAGGTGGTCTTCCCCTAAACAATTCATAAGGTGTCTTGTTCTTTGTCATTACAACTAAAACCCTGTTTTGCACATAGCATGCAGTGTTAACTGCTTCAGCCCAAAAAGTAATTGGCAATTTTGAATCGGCCAACATGGTTCTAGCAGCCTCTATCAGTGTCCTGTTCCTCCTCTTAGCAACACCATTTTGTTGAGGAGTTCTAGCCACACTAAATTCTCATTTAATACCTTTATCTCTGCAAAACTCATCCATAACTCTATTCTTGAATTCTGTTCCATTATCACACCTAATGATTTTAACTTTCATATCATATTGGTTTTCAACTTCTGTGATAAATATTTTGAGAATGCCTGTTGTTTCATCCTTAGTTCCAAGAAAGAAAACCCATGTAAATCTGCTAAAATCATCAGTCACCACTAGACAATATTTCTTTAGATTCAAGCTGCTCACTGATGTAGGACCAAACAAGTTCATATGTAACATTTGAAGTGGGTGAGCAATAGATTTAACCAACTTTGACCTGCAAGAAGCTCTGTGTTGTTTGCCTTTAAGACAAGCCACACAGGTTTGCTCATTTTCAAATCTTTTCTGAGGTAAACCTCTCACTAAACCATCTTTGACAATCTTGTTAATGGATTTGAAGTTGACATGACCAAGTCTTCTATGCCATAACATGGATTCATCCACTGTGGCTTTTGCAAGCAAGCAAGCATAACTATCTTTAGCTACAATGTTGTTCATATCAAAGCTATAGAGATTGCCTTTTCTAGGAACTTTAAGAAGTATCTGACTTTCATCAGGCATCTTAAAGTCCTTAGAAAGAACAAAGCACATATCTTTGGTAAAAAGAACATTGTTCATCTTGTCACACATTTGTGACACACTAAAAAGATTGTACTTAAGCTCTTTTACGTAGTACACAGGTTCAAAGTCCAAGTTACCAGTTTTAATAACACCTTTACCAGCAACTTTTCCATTTACTCCACCTCCAAAGCTGACATACTGTCCATCATAATGCTCAAAATCAGAAAGATAGGACTTGTTGCCAGTCATGCGCCTTGAACACCCACTATCTGTATATCCTTGATCTGACCTTTTTGTCCTTGGATGTTCCTGCACAAATAAGTAAAGAGTTAGTTTTTTTTGGGGACCCAAGCCATGATTGACTTGGATCTGCCTCGTGTATCAATATAGTTAAATCTATCAAAGGTCATTGATACACCATTGGGATTGGTTGTAGAGGTATTTCCTTTAGGTTTCCATTCCCAACGTGCTGAGGCCTTCACAACATTGCCCGTGCCCCCCTTTTCTTATTAAAAACCCTTGCAGTGGTAACTGCTGGTTGATTTTTAGGTACCCACTGTTGATTTTTATTAACCTTTTTAGCATGAAAGGTTCTTTTTCCTGTTTGTGCAGATTTATTAAAACTTGTTTTGGTGTTTGCACTTTTAACAGGTGACTTAGGGTGAGCAGTGTTAACAGTTTTTGCAGTGGCAAGTGTTTTGAGGCCACTTCTAAGTTGAACTGCTCTTGGGACCATTTTGCAATGGGAATTAGGGTGTACATTTTGTTGATACTTGTTAGTCTCCACCCTTTTATAGCCATAGACTTCCCTTCTCCCAACATGATAGTCACAATAAGCATGTAAATGATCAAAACTACCACAGATATAACATGCCTTATTGTTCATTACAAAATCACTACCTAGTTGTTGAGATTTAACATGATTCCAACTCCTCTGGTTACCCCTAGGAGCTGTAGGCTTGTTCCTATACATCTCAGCATACCTTACAGTTGGTCTAGGTTTATTAACAGGTTTCCTAGGTTCCTTTGTAATAGTATTAACAACTTTTGGGATAGTAGTCTCTACATTCTTTTTAACACTCTCATCTACAACAGATGAGTCACTAGCACTCTTAAAAACATCATTATCAAGCTTACTCTCTTCCTCACTCTTCACAACTGTGTCTTTTAAAGGACCATATTCTCTTTCAAGATCCTTAAAATCCTCTATACATGTATGAGCTAAATCTATACCTGGAGGTGAATGAACACCCCTTAGTGGTGGAGGCGCAGTATTATAACCCATACCAGACTTATCTTTATTATATATTTGAGCATTCCAAATTTTATCAATTGACTCAGATTGATGATAACATGTGTCTAAAGTTAAATTGACATTTTCAATTTTCTTTTGAAGTTTTTCAAGCTCCTTTTTGTATGCTTCATTCACAGCAGTTGTATGTTCTACCTTTCTCCTAAGAAGAATCATATCATCATTATAATTTGACTCATTTTCCTGATAGTGCTCTATTTGTTTTTCTAAAACTGTCATGGCTCTCCTAAGATTAGCCACAGTATAATTAGCAGTGTATAACTCTTGTCTTTCATTAGAATATAAATCATTAAGTCTTTCAACTTCTCTAGCAGCCCTACATGTTTTAGAGCAACATTCAGAGTTTTGTACCTCAGAGTCAGAGAAAGCCATAAGAGCAACTTCAGCAGAAACAAGAGCAGCATCAGTGTGTTCTTCTTCAAGATCATCAGCCATGAAACTCCAATCATAGCTCACACCATCAATAGCCAACATTGCCTTTGGTTCTTCCACAGTTGGTCCCTTCTTTTGCTTGTACCATGTAGATCAGTTGTCCTTTGTCTTTGGTTTTCTACATTCTCTAGCAAAATGACCAAACTTGTGGCAGTTAAAGCACTCCACTTTCTTCTTATCAAAACCTGCAGTATCATCACCATTTATATGGATAGGCTTGCCAGTCTTCTTGTAGAATTTCTTAGCCCTCATGCTAAGAAGAGCTATCTGCCATTTTATATCCATCTCCTCCAAGTCATCTTCATCAATTTGCTCTATGTCTTCATGAGTTAAGAGAGAGCCATCAACTTGTGTGGAGATAAAAGCATAAAAGGTAGGATCTCCAATACTAGCAACCTTCTTCTTTGATCTTGCAGTGGCAATATTTACATTGCCAGTGGAAACTTTAGAACCTACAGTGGCAATATCATCATCACTTTCATCTTCAGAATCATCACTGTCAACAGAATTTGACAACAATGCCAAGCTACTAGAGCTTGTACCAAGTTTCCCTGCCTTCTTCAACCTTTGCTCAATAAGTTTGAAGTTGTTGTAAAGATCATTGAGCTTCATTGTTTCAATGTCTGACTTGTTTTCCCAGACAGTAACATTGGTTTGAAATTCTGAAGGCAAACTTCTTAGAAACTTCAAATTGAGGTCTTCCTTTTCTACCTCAATGCCAAACATAGTTAGCTGTGTAACAATCTTCTGAAGTTTGGTGAAAATGATATCAAGAGAGTCATTGCTTGAAGCAGAAAAGTTTTCATAACTTCGCTTTAACAATGTCTTCTGAGTCTTATTTGTAGCATCATTACCACCAAACACTGAGCAAATCTCTTCAAACAGTTCTTTAGCAGTCTTGAATTTGCTGAATGCAATAATCTGATCTCTAGGAAGAGTCATCAGCAACAGACTTCTAGCTTTAAGATCATTCTTCTTTTGAGCTTTTTCAGCATTTGATTCAGGCACAGAAACTTTCACAACATCTGTGTCACCAACTTTTGAAGTAGTGGTCACAGATTTGAAGGAATCTCCAAGTTGAATGATCTCCCATATAGCATAGTCCTGTATGAGGAAGTATTGCTCAATCAGTATCCTCCACATCTCAAACTCATTAAGCTTAAGCTTAGGGAGTCTGGTTGTAGAAGAAGAGTTTGATTGATTGTTTTCCATCTCCATTGAATTGAGTGAGTGAGTCAAGCTAATTCCTTGGATCTTCTAAAACAAAATATCAGAACCTTCGCTCTGATACCACTTGATGGATCTAGGACACTCTCCTTATGTCAATGATATTTTGTATAATATTATCAAGCAAGCGGAATTTACTTAAGTAATACTTAGAAGACGAATTATATGATGTAATGAGAATGAACACAAGTTAACACAAAACTCAAGCTCCAATATTATTAATGGATAATACGAGTGATCTTAACTTATCACTAGGGTTACACCTTGAAGCTTTCGTAGGTAATATTGTAATGTAATACGTACCTAAGACAATGACCTAGGATCTCCTTTTATACAACAAGGAGTCCTTTACAAGATAAGTATAAAGCTAACATTATAGAATATACACACAATCTATTCTATACTTATCTAGACGCGTTTAACTAAACTTAAACTAATAGCAGTGGTAATAATGAACTGGCAGTGGGAATACGTTTCCATTGCTAGTGTTAATCCAAGCAGTGTAAACCACAACTATCCGTAGTAACAAATTATTCCCAACAACTACTACTCTACTCTATTCTACTCCTAACCTACTCTAAAAAATAAAATAAACTGTGTGTATCCTTCCTGTGTGTGTGATATCCGGTCTTCATTTATAGCTCAACCTTGGGTCTCGAACATTCCCTTCAATCATAGTATTCCCTCTCTTGTGATAAGATGGCCACGTGGCAGTGATCTGTTGGTGGAAACAAGTTATTGCATGTGATGCGAGTGGCTGAGCATAAAAAAAACTCACGCGCCTTATTTGAATTATTTTAAGGACGGTAGATGCAAAAGCTGGGACATAGCATGAGATTCTTGCAATTTTCACTTGGCAACAATTTATTCCAATGGCTTGGATTTGCAATTTCATTGGGCACAACTTCAACTGGGCTATCAATGGTTGTGCGCTGGGCTTCTTTAATATTTCGCAGCTGGGCCTTACTTTTCTGGACTGGGCCACCTTTTTCTGATGGGCTCGAGGGGCTGTTGGGTCTTCTCAAGTATTAATGGGCCTGCTATATTAAATAATCAAAAATTATATGCGACTAGTGGGAATTAAACCAAGATCTCTTGCTTAGCAAACATGCCCCCAACCACTAGACAAAGAGCCTTTTTGTAGTAACTCTTGCATTTAATTTCCATTTAACATCATTTTACTTGATCCAAGTTTTAGCCATTATCTTTAAGAATATAATCTTCATTCGAGCTCCGTTTGATCTTTCAATTTTTCTTCTCTTCCTTGATGCTCCAAACAAAATAACCATTTGACTTGATTTTTCGTGATCTTTCCAATGATGTGCTTGGATAATTTTTACGACTTCGTTTGAACCTCGAAAAACGCGAAAATGTCGTTGAAACTTATCCAAAAGTCACCGTTTTGGTTTTATTTTCAAACCCTTGTACCTGCAAGTCGTAATAACACAAATCCAACATATTTGCAATATAAATTGACATATTTCATGGTTATTAGTCCGATTTGGCATATTTTTTAGATATAAAATGATGTGTATTTTAGCACACATCAAAATAACCCACACTAAAACCATTGCTGGTCCCACACGCAATGTTAATTACACACGTAGTGAAAGAAAATCTTTTAAATCCCCTTAACTAATAATCCCTCACATCAAACAAGAACAGAAAGATGTTCATCAAAGGGTACAAAAAACCTTTAGTTTTGAAAATGCCCCGTTTAAACCATTTTATCAAATATATATATATAATATTAAACACTTTTCTTTTTGTGTGACGGTTTGTTGAACTTTCATGTCAATCGATAACTCCCACATTTTTCAAAAGACATTTTTAGGATCACGGAGTAGGAAACACAACTCAGCGAGGAGTGACCATACGGATAGAATACATCGTCCCTGATTTTTCACAAGTCCCCAAACTAAGCGTAAAATTGAAATCATTGTTAAATATGATTTTAGATGCTAACACTACCCCATGGAAGTTACTTGTGTAATTATCTCTTGCTCCCATTTTCCTATTTTCATCTATTTATTTTATTTTTGGTGAGAAATGAATTTCTTCATGATTTCTCGTTTCGATAGGTTTTATTTCGATAAAGATATGAAGCTAAGACGCTAATTAGTTTTCCATCTTCCATCGAAAACCGTTGCAAACAAGAATGAGGTCCACATCAAGGTCCTAATTTAACACGATTTAAGGAGATGTCCTTTTTATTACGACCGAAACAACTCATCTACGAGTCCAGAGACAGAAGCTTTTATTTAGATATCTCCCGAAATCAAAGTTTGGCTTAACACTATTTCAGCACATTTGCATTTTTTTCAATTTATGCCCTCGGTCTTTACAACCACTAATTCAACGGGATTACCGTTTTATCAGAAGTCTTATTATGACTTTGGAATTTTCCTCAACCTTTTTAAAGTCCATGACAACGGGGGTACCGTCAGACATAGAAAAATTTTATGGCTTCGGATTTTTACTTTAATACATTTGGGCTTTATTTCATGTTAACTTTTCTGCCAAACTCCGAATCCCACAGCTTTTATAACAATAGAAACAATAGCAGCAAATTATCAAGAATCAGTTGTCTATTACACCGCAACACTGACAGTACCTTGATGTGTACCCAACTCTCATAGGCAAGGATTCTCTAAAGAAGATAAAAAACTAACTATCGCCATAACCTAACATCTTTAATTATTTTTACACAGATATGGGGTGAGACAATTTTGTGGGAGCAAAAAGCCACAAGTACCTTCAATGAGCTCTAAAGAGAACCATCTACTCCGCGCTTAGCATCTAAACTCATAAGTAACTCTATCATTCCTCAATCTCCGCAAATTTAAAATCCCAAATAATGAGATCCGCGGATGCTTAGCCGATAATTTAATTATCTATGGTTAAGGGAACAAGCTAGGGCTCAACACGCCTGGTCAAGTCAGAATTCTATTCCTACTCTCACCAGCGGAAAGTCAACAAGGTGTCAAAACTTATATTAATTTAGCAAATGTTTCGTCAAATAATCTCAAGTCTCGCATTTTTAAAGTCACTTATTAGAAACTAGCAAATCTTTTCAAAGCTTCGCATATTTAAAATCACTTAGGGAAGCTTGCAAATTCTTGGCCTTGTGAGCTAGAAACGCATTTTATAGCCTCTTGTCTAAGCAATTAGCAAAGACTTTTTTCAAGAAAACGCATATTTAAAGTAACTTCTAAGAGACTAGAAAAGACTTTTCAATCATAAAACTAGCAAAAGCTTACAAAAAAATTTTTAATTTTTTACTTTTTTTTGCACAGTTTTTTCATTTTTTCATTCAATTTTTTTTTTTTTTTTTTTTTTTTTTTTTAAATCAATTAAAAACGGGGTTGCATGAGGACCATACAAAACCAAGAAAAGTCATATTTCGATAGAAATCCACCCCACACTTAAAACTTAACATTGTCCTCAATGTTTAAAAATTACGGGTGTTAACCCCACACTTAGAATTGAAAAAGGCGAATGTTTTTTTAAAAATATTCCAAGTGTGATAGGTGAAAAATTATTTTTAATTATGACAAAGGGTTATCCCAAGATATAATATATAAATGATCGGAGACCGAGTGTTGGAGGGTTTGAAAACAAGCACGGAGGTCTTCTCGATCATAGGGATTCTTCAAGCAAAACGAGAACCTGCAAACACAAATGGAAAGAAACACAACCCCACACTAATCTACAACACACTTATTAGAAAAGGAAAATTAAAGATAGAGAGATAACACGGGTTGCCTCCCGAGAAGCGCTTATGTTTTTGTTAACCGAGTCGCTAGCTTGACTCGACCCCGAATTCATTTGTCCTTGGGGGAGCAAGTGTGGAATCCATCAATTATGGAAATTCCAGGATCAAAAATTGTATCCTCATTCCCGAAGGAGTGAAGGATAGGAGAAGTCACATTATATGTAAAGAAGGGAAGAAAGATTCTGATAATATACGTTTCAAGCTCAAATGACTCAATAGGAAGAAAGAGTTCATATTTGGATAGAGAATTTTGAAAAACATTTTGATCACATTTTAAAAACTCATTTTCTCTTCCAACGAGTATCCCTGGTTTAAAAATTTTGTCTTCACAAGATGTCTCAATGTGTTAGGAATTAGAAAATTCCTTAGTGAAGAGTCGGTCACCCCAAATGTTATCTAGCTTAAGTTAGCTCGTAGACTTGTCGTTATTTACGTTATTTAGTAGCTAATTAGTTAATTTGTAGCGTAGAATAGTGTAGTGCAACACCGTGGAGGAAGGACGGGTCTTTACCCACTGTATGCCTGATCCATAGTCCGATAGGAGGACGTATTTACTTGTAACTATAAATACCCCTTCCATCCATGGAAGGGGTGGTGCTTTCAATCTAATATTCAACATTTGTGAAGTAACTCTCTACCAAGAAAACACCCAACTCTCTAACTTTCTCTCTCTAATGGCTAACATGTATTTTGATCTCCCAAGACCACCCGAATCATCAAACACATAATATTACGATCCTACAATTGGTATCAGAGCCAAGGTTATTGTGTTATCTTTGATTTGTGTGGTCCGTTCCATGGTTGTTGCTTGTGGTTTTTCTTTTGGTTCATTAACTGGTTTCGGTACTCTTTTATGGTTGGAAAACATTTTTGTGTATTTTGGTAAAACAGTTTAATATGGTGTTGAGAATCTGGTTTTATGGTGCTAACTGTTGGGTGGTTATTAATGAATGTTGATAACAAATCTGGTTATATTGAGTAAGTTTTGGTTGTCATAAATGCGTCTTTTTGAAAACTGATTCTCTATAAAGTTCCTTAATGATGTCTGCTGCGTTCTATATGGTGTTTGTTGATTCGTTACTGCTGGTGTTAATGGTGTTCGTGGTAGAGACTTGGTCATATTCTTCCTAGAGACTTGTCCTCATCAATGTCCAGATTCATTGTATGGTCAATAAGTCAATGGCAACTTGTCTTTTTACTTCTGTAGCAACTTGGTTATTCGTTGACTTTCTTGAAAGTCAATAGCGAATTATGTCATAAACAAAGTAGCGACTTATGACTATAAACGATTAGCGACTTGCTTTGAAAAAGGTTAGCGACTTGTGAGTTTTGACTTACTAGCGACTTAGATCTATAATGCTAGCGAGTTGGTTTGAAATATGTTAGCGACTTGTCTAATCCGCTTTGACTTTTGAGTCTAGCGACTGGTGCTAATAATGGTAGCGAGTTAGTACAAGAGCTAGTGACTTGACTCAAAGACTTATTTTGACCTAGCGACTTACAGAAAGGATGAAGAAGAAGTGACCACAAGACTTGACCACAAAACCATATACCAACACCATGAATCTCAGTTTGTAAAACATCATCAGTCCATGTAATTGAAACTGTACTGAAAAGAAATCATAAGCAGCCCTAAACACACTTTCAATTATCACAGATCACCCTCATACAACTGCATCTAAACCTACATCTATCAACAACCCTCATTACAATACCATTACACTCTAATCGTTCTTTGAATTTATTCAATTACTTTGTAATCTACGTTTATACGAAACCAACTAAGAAATGAGTCATAACAATCCTGTTACACTCTTTCTTTGTTTCGACTGAAAACATCTAAAGAACGAAATAACGACAACAAGTAGGTAATCACTTCAAGATCTCAGATTCAATCTCGTGTGTATTGATAGTATTCTCATTCATTCAAGGATCAACACGAAACACTAATCATCACAGATTCAAAGGTTAAAAGGAGAACGTAAAGGTAATTAAGATAATGATCTCAGCTTTGATCCCTTGTGTGCGGTTCATAGAACACATAGATCTTTAAAGATGTATACACAAAAATCATGTGCTTCATGGATCTAAAACGTTTTCTTTTGTGTGATAATATCCGAATCTTATGATAAAGAAAATAACAAGAATGTTATTTCTTTTCTCATGGCTCGTTTATTTAAGGAACAAAACAAGTTTTATTTTCACAACACTATAAAACCTACCGTGAAGTTGTTATTTGACCACGTAGCCTTCTCAATGAGTATCAAGCCATCCCTGTGGCATCGAAGGTCCTCTTGCCATCCCTGTGGCAAGGCCTTGAGTTAATCATTGCTGTGTTGTGAGCATTTCTTTAAGGATGGAGGCGCACTGATAAATTTTTTTGAGCTAAGGTGAGAGTGATTTAGAAAGGGGGCAGAATATTTGAGTAGTTAGGGTTGAGAAAATATGATGTGTGTGAGATACGTGTGATAAATACCCAAATAATTAGGGCACCCATCAACCGGTTTTGTTATTTCAGTTGTGCTAATGGGCCTTGCGCTGAGATTTGATTGGGATTTGGACAGGATTGTATATTGGGCTGAACTACACGGTTAGTGAAATGGGTTATCAAATGATTTGGACTAAGATTATCTCAAACGAAACTTGGATTTGTAAAATGTGTTATCTGAATTTTTAGATACATATTCATGATGACATTTGGTATTTGTGTGGTATTTTGGTCTTGTAATATTTTCATGGTCGGTTTTTTGTTGTTGGCGTGAATATGGATCGGGTATAATGTGTTATTTATATGGGCCGTGATATATGAGAGTATATGAGTCGAACAAGAATGTGGAAATTTCTCATATGAATTATGTGATTACATGGACCTTATGATGATTTGGTATAAATGGAGTGTAATATATGGGCCTCGAGATTATGATCGGATGGATTATTAGATCGGGTATCATTTGAGAAGCGGTTCCATAGTATCATTGATTGATAAGAATTATTTGGACTTGGATTGTATTGTATGTGGGTAATTTGGACTTGGAATATCATGGGTTTTGACCTGGTTGTTTGGATCAATTTTCATTGACTGAGCCTTGATTATTCAAGTAACCAAATTTGGGTCATACACATGATTAGGACGGATGGGCTTCTCATGAGATCTGGTTGATCATGAGATTTGATTTGACTATGAGACTTGATTGGTTATGCTGATTGATACCTTGGTTTATACATATTCACAATGGGGTTTATGACAAGTCTTGAATTGATGATTGAACAAAGTTGACCACGGGGTTGTTGTACGGTATTTCTTATTTGGGTTTGATGTGAAGTTTTCCGGGCGCGGTTACTTATTTCGTCTTCTTTCCTTCTACTTCCGCGAAGATGACTTGTTTGGGCGTTTATTAAGTGTGATAAAGACTTGGCTATTTAGTTTTGTTTGTGATTCTTTCTCACTTAACCCACAATGTAACTATCACTTCGGTGTCTCACTCAGTTGAGAATGTCAAGAGGTTTTGTGCATTGGGTACACCGATTCTTCTTCACAAGGATTAGTGCAAGATTAAGTAACAATTCTGGGGAATTTCACTTCATGATCAAGTTTGGCATATCGGGTTTACTTCAGCAAATGGTCACTATTATAGCCGACAGAATGCGTGAATGATGTGTTTACCAAAGTGTTTATTGGATGGTTGATGATAATTTTTGATGTTGGATAATGAACCGTTGATGAACCGCTGCATATTCCCCTAAAACAGATATTCTCTGAAACCAAAGTCGTCGTAACACATTCAAGCTGACATTGTTTACGGTTTTGTCTTGATTTTGTAAAATCCCACGAAAGAACCTATTTCTCGGTTTAAATCATAGACTTGTAAAATCCCGTGACAATGGAAACATCCTGGTATTAGTAAAGTTCATTTCCGGATCTATCTTACGGTTTATTCTTGGTTTTGTAAGATCCCGCGAAAGATACTATTTCTCGGTTCAAACCATAGAGTTGTAAAATCCCATAATGATGGAACCATCTTGGAGAAGAGAAAGTGTAATTCTGGATCTTTTGATGCTGGTGCCACGGTTTCTGCTTCGAAGAAGGGATAAAAGGGTGTACTTCATGAATTGGATGTGTGTTTGGATTTTTTGTCATGGCAGTTTGGTTATTACATGGTTTTACGGGGTAATGTGCTCTTAACCATGGTCGGGATGAATACCATTATCATAGTTCACCTTAAACGTCAAAGAAGGCTAGATTTGGGCTTTTAATCAGAAGATGTGACAACGGGGTTAATTCACTATCATTTGTTTGAGGTTGAAGTGAAATATCACAGGCAAGTGTACTTAGTATCTGAAGGTATCGGGGATGGATGGATGAAGATTCTTCATGATCCTTGTTCAAGCTTATTATCAAAAACAAAGACTTGGAAATCTAGTTATTGTTGGGTGACTTTTACCTTTTCTTTTACCACTTGGGGGAATTGGGCTCTTATCATCTCAAAATAACTATCACTTTAAGGAGTTACGTTGTAGTGCTCAGTGTCACATTCATTTGTGGATTTTCAAGAGGTGATGTACGTCTTATACTTGATGGTTGGTTGGATGAAGAGTATAGAGTACTTAGAGATTCAATGGAGGATGAAGTCTCGACACCGCTCTTTGTTTCATATGTGCAAGTTTAAGTCACGAGTTCGGGTTAGTTTACTTCGGGGTCAAATTCTTCATATTGGGTTTTCTCCATCAGTTGTCACGACAAAGAGCCTATTGAATGATAATGGGGTTGATTACATGTTTTGCCAAGAGATTGAAAAGAGAGAGATTTATGACGTCTGTTCACATCAGTTCAGGCCTCGTACTCCAAAGAAAAGAAATGTGTACGTTTCAGTGCGCATTATCTTTGAAAGAAGAGAAATCTTCTTACGACGTTTGAATACTTCAGTTCAGGCCTCGTTCTCAAAGAAAAGAAAAGTGTACGTTTCAGTGCGCATTATCTTCCAAAGAAGAGAAATCTTCTTATTATGACCATTCTCATCAACATGCTTCATACTTTTTCCATGCGCTTCAATTCTCAAGTGAACCGGGCTACCATTGATCGTTTTCTTATTCAACTTGCTCTACTATAAGGACGATGGCGACATCATGTGCTAATTTTGCGGGGGAGAAGTGTGAATAGAATACATTTGGATGATTTCACTTATTTAGTCAAGAATGGCAACTTCGTCTGCAATTCTTGAGGGGGAGAAGAAGTATGATAATTCTGCATGGTTGATTGTTATCTGAGAATAAATGGTCAAACGGCTCCAAACTCATGTAAGAACCGAGCTTCTTCTTATCGGATCATCTTTACATGGAGTTTCTTCTAAGAGCTGTTGGTTAACATCTTCACTCGGATTGATGAGTTTATCGACAAAGTGCTTCCGGTTAATGCTACACGTATACATCAACATGATGATTCCAAACAATCTCTCTGTTCTTGTTTGATGTGATTGGTAGTTTGGTGTTACCATCTTGTGTGTTCGTTGCGGCCTGATTGCTGATTTCCTTGATGAACATCTTTCTGTTCTTGTTTGATTGGGAGGGATTTTAGTTAAGGGGATTTGCAAGATGTAAGTTGATTGGGATGCTTTTTGGTGATGTTCTTATTTTGGTGAGTTGAAGATGTTAACTATCTATTCCCCAACTGTATAATCTTGAAGAAGGTCGAGTCTACAGTCTGTTCTACATTCTCTGCTACATGTTAGAAGACTAAAGACGAGTTGCATTTGATTATCAAAAGACTTCTTCTTATTCTGGGCATTTATTAAAAGATTGTCGGTTTAGGGGAGAGCACTAATTGGGGGAGAGTGAAAAGCCAGATTTAATCCCCAATTAGACTTGCTCACATTCTGCTTCAGCAAGTTGATTCTCACAGATATATTTGTGCTTATAGTGTTCTTCTCAAAAGATTTCAAGTATTTGGGCTTACAAAGAGTTGCTGATTCTGAAGTGTCAAAACCAGCAAGGGGGAAGGAGACAAGCATCTAAACGCGAGTAAACTTGATGAACTTAATACTTCTAAGTAATTGAAGATATCCCGGGAAGACAAATGTTATTACCGCAGAGAAACTCAAGGTTTGACTCATGGCGAGTAAACTTGATGAGCTTAATACTTCTAAGTGATTGAAGATATCCCGGGAAAACAAATGTCATGACCGCAGAGAAACTCAAGGTTTTACTCATCAAGGCGTTTAGTGTTCTTATTCCAACTATGTGGGGGAAGAGATAGAAGAGTTAGTTTCTGAAGATGAAAGAGGTACACAAGTGTGTGATGATTTTGATGTTATCACAATCATCAGGGGAGAGAGATTGTGTACATTGGGGATGCTCAGCTGTTTTACTTGAGGGCTTAATCAGTGATTCAGAGATATAATCACTTATTCCGGTGTTGACATCCGCAGAGATTGTCACCCGCAGAGATAATCAGTGATTCGGCATGCTTCTTTAATGTTATCGGTTATTCTCTCTTTGGGCATTCGGGTACTTCGGGTTCTTGAGCTTCATACACTTTCTTCAGGGGGAGAGAAAAGTATACATCGGGGTTATTCTTTGGCTATTGGACTTAATCTGCATATTTGGTTCCTGTGCTGGAGACTAGGGAGAGGGTCTCCTATTTCAATATCAACCATCTCTAAGAGAAAGTCGATAGATTATGTCGGTTCCCCGTGAGAATGAAACAAGCCCTTTTAAGAGGAACTTGAGTGGCTTGGGAAGTTTAGTGCAGTGCGTCACTGGGTCCATGACGTCTTGTCTTCAATACCAGTGTTACCTTAGTAACAACCAGTAGCATATGTATTGAACCCGGTTTCTGCCCTAAGGTTGAATTGAAGGAGGGCTATTTCTTTTCACCCTTTTTCACATTCAGTTCTTTTTCATTCTTCAACCCCTTCAGTGCTTACCGAGACTTCATAACTAGAACCTTGTTGGGTTTATTCCAGTACTAGCTCTGTCTCAGTCCGCACTCTTCCCATATTCTCATTTTTCTCCTTTTTTCAATCAGAGATACTTTTTGGATTTAAAAACATAAGTACACATTCGACGTGCTAGAGAAAAGAAGGTTTGCACATCGAACGGTTTTTCCAAAAGTATTCGTCAATTCCATTCTTGGACCAAGGTTGATTCAAGACTGAATCGCCCCATTGTTTCTATCCAGTTGTCACAAGTTTGATCTTACGAGAAGATCTCACATGTCACCCACCAAGAGCTTGTTTGATGTTGGCTCTAGAAGGATTTCCATCTTCATCGTGAATATTTTCATATCACTCGGATGTTCTGGCAATACCACAAGGATAATGCGTAGGACTCTTAATATATACTTACTTTCCACATTGTGTGAAAAAGCAAGTCTTCAAGAATTTAGTGTCCTAACGAGATATTGTGGATGATCTCTTGGCTCTAGACTCAATCGTGCATATTTGGTTCCTGTGCTGGAGACTAGGGAGAGGGTCTCCTATTTCAATATCAACCATCTCTAAGAGAAAGTCGATAGATTATGTCGGTTCCCCGTGAGAATGAAACAAGCCCTTTTAAGAGGAACTTGAGTGGCTTGGGAAGTTTAGTGCAGTGCGTCACTGGGTCCATGACGTCTTGTCTTCAATACCAGTGTTACCTTAGTAACAACCAGTAGCATATGTATTGAACCCGGTTTCTGCCCTAAGGTTGAATTGAAGGAGGGCTATTTCTTTTCACCCTTTTTCACATTCAGTTCTTTTTCATTCTTCAACCCCTTCAGTGCTTACTGAGACTTCATAACTAGAACCTTGTTGGGTTTATTCCAGTACTAGCTCTGTCTCAGTCCGCACTCTTCCCATATTCTCATTTTTCTCCTTTTTTCATCATACCTAAGGACTCTACACTATCTAGTGGATTGTCCCTGGGTAGATCCCTCCGGCTCTGGCGGGATCGTGGGAACGAATACCTAACCTAACCATCCTTATAACTCCATGCATAAAGTAAATTGGTCGGTCTTTTGGTATTGTTCTTTCCTTCATGAAACCAATTGAAAAATCATTTGGAAAAACAATCAAGGTACTTGTGATACGAGATCAAAGCATTTTGTACCTTAATAGTTTTGATCATTTAGAAAACCTCCCCCTCAACATGTGCGTGTGATTTAGAAATTGTTTGGCATACGGAGGCAAGAGGACTTTGAAATATTTTCTTTGATCACAATTTTCATACGAAAAAGCCATTTGATTTTCTTGGTAAAATTCTCCCCCTCAATATGTGCATAGGATATTTTAAAACATTTTATCACATAGAGGCAAGAGTTCTTTTGAAGCACATCCACAATCACAAAATCCATTAAGAAAACCATGTGAAAACACAATCAAGGTACTTTATAATCTTTTTTTTTTTTTTTTTTTTAACTTTTGTACCTCGATGGTTTTGCTCCCCCTCAATATGTGCTTCGAGATTCGAAAGCGTTTAGCACATATGAGAGAGCAGCCTGCACAACTGAATCAAAACGATCAACTTTTATCAAATTTCATTATTAAATCACAAATTCTCCCCCGATCAAAAATATCAAATCCTTTGAGATTTTGGATCCCAAGTGATTTAATTAGGTTTAGAAAACATGGGAGAAAATGTGGCCTTGTTTAAATACTCATCTGGTTTTTGGATAAATCCTCCTCCTCAACATGTGCATTATGTATATTGAAATCGTTTGGCACATGGAGGCAGGAGTGCCTTTGAAGGACTAAAACCAACTCCATTTAAACAGATAAGAGATTTAAATCACGATCTCTCCCGCGATCAAAAATTTCAAACCATTTGAGATTTGTAATCCCAAAAGATTTAAATTATTTAGAAAATTTTAGGGAAAGACGTGGCAAGATTCAATTTTGAAAAATGACAGATATGGACCATTTTAAGACATTAAAGATTGTTCGTGGCAGGTATGATAGTTTTTTTTAAGAGATCTTTTAAGTAAAACAAAACAATTTCACAATCAAACAAGAACAGAAAAGATTTCATTTTGAAAGACCTTGATTCTAAAGAAAAAAAATCATACCATGACATAACATTAAATCTTTAGATCACCACTTTTTGTTGTACAAAACGGACTTTTTGAAGATATATTGTATGAAAATATTTTAAATTAAATCACTCTCCCCCTCAATCGATGACCGAAGTCGATAATTGAGTGACTTAAGTTTTGATAAAATGAAGTCCGGTGATTTTCAAAATTTAGTCCAATATATTTTCAAAACAATATATTCCATTTTCAAAACAATTTATTCAAATTTATTCAAAATTGTTTAAAAATGGTATCCTGCACAAAGATACGTTAGTGGTTGAGAAGCTTCCGTTGTTGTTGTTGTAGGGTTGGAAGAAAAACCGTCTGCAAATGCAGTGAGACTTCTTCTTACGTTGCATTTTGAATGCCAACTGAGGTCCAATTAAGCTCCGTTTCTTCACTTGCTGAAGAAAACCATCTGCTGATGCAGTAAGACCTCTTACGTTGCATTTCATGCCAACTCTCCTTAGAAGTCCAATTAAGTTCCGTTTCTTCATTTGACAACCCAAGATATAGTTACCCTTTCCTTTCGGCATCCAATCATCTTCAGTTGTGGGATCCGGATCGGGAACATTCTTTTATACCAATATACCTGCATACGTTAGTGAACACACATACAAATATATGGTGGTCGACATCACCCAAACAACAATCGACTAATAAAAGTCAATGCAACATATCAATCAGATCATATAAATGTAGGGGAATAATGTGTTCATCAAACTCTAATCATCTAAACCTAACAATCATATCCTAAATTCCTAGTCCTTCGACACAGGCAAATATCATTTTTAATTAAGCACGTAGGATAATTAAGAAAGCTCGTTAGATGATATAGATTTGAAAACATTCTCCCCCTCAATCAATGACTTATTTTTCTGAAAAAGCTAAAAGCGCTGAAGTCATTGATTGAGTTTTCAATTTTTACGAAAACTCTGAATCTAATTGATTTACAAGCAACTCATTTTCCACCATTTTGTTAAAACAAATATTTTTCTGAAGAATTTTTGAAGGAAAAATATTTGAGTAGGAACAGTAGTCCTTCGACATACTTTCCTCAATTAGTTTTTAGGATAAGTGCACGAATTTTGAAAAATGGTTTAGCGCAGCACTTTCCTTTCTTGAAGAGCAGGTTGCTATCTGAAATAATAGCAAGCCATTGTTAAAGCACGGGTTACAGTCTGAGATAACTGCAAGCCATCTTTTGAGACATGTATAGAAAAGAATATTTACACCTCCTGCTCGAACTTCATCTATGGTCCCGTGCCATTATTGAATGACATTTCTAAGACCGTAGATGTTATCGATACCAGAAGACATGTCTAGGAAAACATATTTTTGGAATTTTTCAAATTTTCTGATTTTTATGGGTTTTTGTTGGTTTTATATTTTTCTATTTTCTTTTTCTTGGTTTTATATTTTTCTATTTTGTTTTGCTGGTTTTATAATTTTGTATTTTGTTTTCTGATAAATATTTACAAAGATAGAATAGATGATATAGTTAAAGAAGATGATGATACGAGTACCGAGATAAGGATATCGAGCAGCACGTCGTAGAAGATAGAATTCGTCATCTCTTAAACATCCACCACCAAAGCTTCCAAGGGCTCTTGAATTGAACGAAATAGAACCATCTGAAAGAGAGACTTTGGCAGCTTCCCCCCAAACCGAAAATCCTTATGTTGAGCAGATTAGAAGCTCTATTTCAAGCTTGCTTTAGCCAGGTGCACAAAGAAGTACACCATTATCATAAATCTCGCTGCTCCTTTCAAGAATAATCACCGTGATTCTTCGTTCGAGGTTATATCATCAACAAGAACAACAACGTATCATCCCACACATAAATAACTCTTCTCAAATTTCATTACCACTGAAGTCTGAAGCAATGCATCCCCAACGAGTTGTCAAGAGAACGCTTCCCCCAAGTAGATGAATTGATGCTGTCAGTCTCTTAGACTAGAGCTCACGAACCCGAATACACATACCCGAAGACAAAGAAACTTATACCATCGAAGTTGAATCTCTTCTTTTCGCTAGCACGTTGAATGTGTACTCATTCTCTAATACAAAAAGTATTTTGATTGAAAATTGATCTTTCTCATAAAACCTTCGTTGTATTGCAAAACTCTTTATCTTAAGCAATACGCGATTGTTTTTCAAATCATTTTTCATCAATCAGTGAATCTCAATTTGCTGGTTCACTCACTCCGTGTTGTCTTCTTTGAGACGTTCCGGTTTGAGAACAACTAGAACAGCTGCGAAACCCTGTCAAGGAGATTCTTAGGAATCCTACCTGATCACAGGCAGTACTTGTACTGATCAACGGGGAACCGTGGGCCGTGTACCTCAATTCAACGAAAGTGATCAAAGACACTTTCGTGCGCTTTATTGTTAACTGTCGTATGCAGGTACACCCCGACGATTGCAGCTGATCAGAATTGAGGAGTCAATCCAAAGCCGCATGTTCACAGCAACCACACTTAATTGAAGAAATCATGACTGGTGCATATCTACATAACCTGGTTCTGATATTTTTATACTATGCTTCTTCTACGCTGCTGCAAATATCATGAACCAGTAAGGCTTCCGCTACTCTGACGGAAAGATGTCATGATTCAAAAGTGTGAGCATGTCGGTCCGAAAGTCACAACTTCACATGATGGCAACACAATAAAGGGTGATCCAGAGATTTACTGTGGCTGATGATCTCAATGAAAGCTCGAAGATCATCAAAGATGTGGATCAATTAAAGGCCTCCACTAAAAGTACAAATCAAAGCGGACTTTGAAGAATCACTACTAATGCACAAAGATTGTTGAAATGAAGAATTGAAGTCTACGAGCTCAAGAAAAAAGACAAGAATAGAATGCTAGGATTCAAAATGTAAAAAATGGGGTGACCTCCCTTAGGGGGAGATTGTTAGGAATTAGAAAATTCCTTAGTGAAGAGTCGGTCACCCCAAATGTTATCTAGCTTAAGTTAGCTCGTAGACTTGTCGTTATTTACGTTATTTAGTAGCTAATTAGTTAATTTGTAGCGTAGAATAGTGTAGTGCAACACCGTGGAGGAAGGACGGGTCTTTACCCACTGTATGCCTGATCCACAGTCCGATAGGAGGACGTATTTACTTGTAACTATAAATACCCCTTCCATCCATGGAAGGGGTGGTGCTTTCAATCTAATATTCAACATTTGTGAAGTAACTCTCTACCAAGAAAACACCCAACTCTCTAACTTTCTCTCTCTAATGGCTAACATGTATTTTGATCTCCCAAGACCACCCGAATCATCAAACACATAATATTACGATCCTACACAATGGGATACTCGAAAGATAACTCATCAGTAAGGGTAGAATCGTCATCACATGACGGGGGAGATGAGTCAGAATACAGAGGTGGGACAAGTGGTGTGCTCTGAGAGCTAACAATTTCCACCACTTCCGTTATGGTCTCCGTATCGGACTCAGACATTTCATCAAAAAGAGGATTTACTCCGCAAAAAGTATAGTCATCGTTAAATTCAAAAAGTGGATTTGAGAAAATCCCGGAAGTAACTTCAGTAATGTTAAGAGAATGATCACGAAAAGGAAAATCATACTCATCGTCGGATATATCCTCAAACTGACTTGGGATTGGGACAAGGTCCTCAACATTATACAATTCTGTTTCCGAAATAGTGCTGAGATGCTCGTCCCCCATTATAAGAGAGTCCTCGGGATCCTTGTTGGGTAAGACGGATGTGATTGCAATAGACTGAGGGAGTTGAGAGATAACATTGTTCAATGGAATAGCACTCTCCTCATCATAATCGTCATCGTTACCAATCAAGTGCATCTCGCGAAGGCTAGCTTTTAGTTCTTCGAATAGTAATTCTTCCATAGTTTTATCGCGAGACGCCATAAGAATTAAAAACGAGAGGGTTGAGAAGATAGAATTATTGGTTTAGAGGATAAAGAAGATTATTTTTAATTTTTGAAAAAAAAAATAAAAATATTTTTGGATTTTTTCTTACAAGATAGAAAAAGGAAAATATTTTTGGATTTTCTTGAATTTTTCAAATTTTTTAGTGATTTTTCTTTTAAAACTACGAAAATTAACTTTCAAAAGAAAGGATCTTCAAGGCACTAACTCGAAACAAAACGCAAAAATCTTAACATATCTCCTGGGCAGTGGCGCCAAAAACTGATTCGATTGTAGCAAAGGAGCAGTTTTAAAATTTGTTTTCCCGATTAAGATTAAACAATCACTTGAGGACAATTAATAATCAACCTTCCGGAGTCGTATTCCATGGCGAGATATGAATTGAGATTTACGTTTATGTTTTTCGTTTGATGCTTGATTGTCGAATATTTTTTTATTTTGGATTTTCGAAAATGATTTTTAAAACTATTTTAACTAGTAGGCAATATTTTAACTAATTAAAATAAAAGAACAACAAATGAAGAAATAAAATTAAACTAAGAAAATGATACTAAAAGTTATGCTTGTTAAGTGAGGTGAAAAGGTAAATAAGTGTGAACAATCTATTAAGCTCTTGTAACTAATACCCGTCGAAATAAAATTATTTTCTCACAACGTTGGCTTATATTGAAAACAATCATTTTTCTCTTGGTAATAATCACTAGATTTAAATAATCAATAATTCCAACGACTTTTGCCCGTTAAAACAATCAACTAATTATATCTAAAAATAATCCGGAAACTATTAATCAATAATCTTCGATACCCGTTTAAAAAACTATTTTCTCACAACGTTGGTTTATTTTGAAAACAATTCTTTATCTAGGTAAAATTACTAGATTTAATTAATTACCCTAACGGCTTTTGCCCGTCAAAACAAAAAATTTCAATCCAAGTAACCGAAGGTTATTAATCAACAATTTCTAATTTTCACACTTTATTCACGTATCACCATCACTTAACAAGCATATAAAAATCTACTCAATAAGCATAACTACCAAGTCAACAGTAATAACCTCAACAATAATAAACATTTTTAATGACTAAACATATAAGCTAAAGAGAAGGTAAGGAAAATAGAACCCGATCTAAGCTATGAGAAGAATAAAAACCACCCGATTTTATAAACTTGACAAATTGTAAAGTTTACTTCTTTTTAAGCATTAATATAACCAAATAATCAACAAAGTTTGTGACTTTATGAACTATTTAGCTTATTAAGACTAAAAAGCTATAAACTTTATAAATAAGCTAGCTTATACAACCCTTAAGCTCCACGCCTTAGGAATGAATGAAAGTAAGCTTAAAAATCACAACTTTAACAAAGGTTAGGACAAATAAGCAATAATATGAATCAAATAAGCTATGGAAAAGCTTAATGATTTAAAAAGTATTAAACTTTAATGGAAATAAGCTAAGAAAAAGCTTAAAGATTAAAACTTTTTAACTAAAAATGCTAGATCAAGAGTAATAAGCTAAAGGATAACTTTTTATAAAAGAAAAACTAATAAAAATCAAATCTTTTTGGGTTTTTATAAAGTACTTGGTAAAATAAAGAGTAGATCTAAGTTTATAAAAGCTTTTAAAAGAAACTAGTAAAAGAGAGCTTATGAAATAAGCTAGATCTAAATAAGCCACAAAAAGCTAATAAGCTTTCATAACTTATTAGACAATATAAGAAAAAGAAAAATAAAAGAAAGAGATGAAGAAGAAGAATAAGCTAAGTTGAAAACATTAAATTCATTAATAAGCAAAAAAGTCTTACAAATAAGCACTTGAAATAAGCTATTAGAAAATAAGCTACTACATAAATAAAATACCACTACTACTCTACTCTATTCTACTCCTAACCTACTCTAAAAAATAAAATAAACTGTGTGTGTATCCTTCCTCTGTGTGTGATATCCGGTCTTCATTTATAGCTCAACCTTGGGTCTCGAACATTCCCTTCAATCATAGTATTCCCTCTCTTGTGATAAGATGGCCACGTGGCAGTGATCTGTTGGTGGAAACAAGTGATTGCATGTGATGCGAGTGGCTGAGCATAAAAAAAAACTCACGCGCCTTATTTGAATTATTTTAAGGACGGTAGATGCAAACGCTGGGACAGAGCAAGAGATTCTTGCAATTTTCACTTGGCAACAATTTATTCCCATGGCTTGGATTTGCAATTTTATTGGGCATAACTTCAATCGGGCTATCAATGGCTGTGCGCTGGGCTTCTTTAATATTCCGCAGCTGGGCCTTACTTTTCTGGACTGGGCCACGTTTTTCTGATGGGCTCGAGGGGCTGTTAGGTCTTCACAAGTGTTAATGGGCCTGCTATATTAAATAATCAAAAATTATATGCCACTAGTGGGAATTGAACCAAGATCTCTTGCTTAGCAAAAATGCCCCCAACCACTAGACAAAGAGCCTTTTTGTATTACTCTTGCATTTAATTTCCATTTAACCTCATTTTACTTGATCCAAGTTTTAGCCATTATCTTTAAGAATATAATCTTCATTCGAGCTCCGTTTGATCTTTCAATTTTTCTTCTCTTCCTTGATGCTCCAAACAAAATAACCATTTGACTTGATTTTTCGTGATCTTTCCAGTGATGTGCTTGGATAATTTTTACGACTTCGTTTGAACCTCGAAAAATGTGAAAATGTCGTTGAAACTTATCCAAAAGTCATCGTTTTTGCTTTATTTTCAAACCCTTGTACCTGCAAGTCGTAATAACACAAATCCAACATATTTGCAATATAAATTGACATATTTCATGGTTATTAGTCCGATTTGGCATATTTTTTAAATATAAAATGATGTGTATTTTAGCACACATCATTCATCTCAAGTGGGGGGATATTATGTTTAGTTGTTATTGTTATGTTGAAGAATAAATGATTCGAAAAAAAAAAGAAAAAAAAGTTATGTTACTTAGTTTATTATAAGCACTATGTTATGAGCTTTATATAGATTTAGTATCGAGGAGGCCACCTCGGTCACATTCAAATATTGGAGTTGGTTGGTGAGCCAACAGTTGGAGAAAAGGTAGTGTGCCCATTATGACGTCCTCTAATGACACATATACCTAATTGTTAGGAATTAGAAATTCCAGGTATTAAAGAGTCGGTCACCTCAAGTATATGTAATCGTTAAAAAGCTCGTAGTCGTAGTTCCTTTTAGTTAAGTAGTATTTAGTTAAGTAACACCGTGGAGGACGGACGGGTCTTTACCCACTGTATGCCTGATCCACAGCCCGATGTGTGGCGTTTTATGTAAGACTATAAATACTCTCTACCTCCCAAGGTAGAGAGTTGGAGCTCATAATTATATCTTTCACTTTCTCTCACTAAGTTCCCTAAACCTCTAACTTTCTCTCTCTAGAACTTCATTCATACGCCACTTTGTGTTATGGTTTGATGTGTATGTGAAAACTAATATCTTACAATTGGTATCAGAGCCAGGTTAGATCATATCTCGCACATCTTTGGATTTTGAGTGGTTTTTAGGTGGTTTTTGAGTTTGAAAAGTTTAGTGGTTTGTGCATCATTTGGTTGATTTCTTGTGTTAAAGATTGGATTTTGTTAGTACTTTTATGTTTAGAATCATAACAAGTGTTTAGGTTTTCATTTGGTAAGCTTGAATCATCTTGGTTGGGTTGTTTTTGGATTGAAAAGTGATGTTTATGAGTTTTTTTTCTTGCTAGCGACTTAACACACGGAATTCTTTCTTCGTAGCGACTTGCTTTACAAATTTGTAGCGAGTTATAGTTTTGGACCTAGCGACTTAGAACTAGCGACTTACAGTACAAGTAGTGGACTTTCCACCACAGGTAGCGACTTGGAGGTAGCGACTTGGTCTGTAGCGAGTTGCTATTTAGCAACTTGTATCTTTAGCGACTTGAGTAGCGAATTGCTGCCAAAATTTTGCTAGCGACTTGAGGCTTAGCGAGTTACTACTTAGCGACTTGCATTTGTCTAGCGACTTGGGACTTTAGCGACTTGGGAGTGTAGCGAATTAGGTGTTAGCGACTTGGTGCATTTTCTTCTAGCGACTTGGGTGATTGTTTACGGTTTTCTCTTGATTTAGTAAAATCCCGTGAAAGAATCTATTTCCCGGTTTAATCATAGAGTTATAAAATCCCGTATAATCTGTTAACATGTCTACCAACGTACCTACTATCATCTCCACTGTTGCCGAGGATGTTCAAGCAGCTGGCTCAGATACTCGTCCACCCATGCTTGACAGAACTGACTACGATTCTTGGGCTGAACGAATCAGATTGTACTGCCTTGGAAAGGAAAATGGTGTCAACATTCTCAAATCCATTGATGAAGGACCGTATCGAGTTGAGACGACTAGAGATATACTTGATACTAATGAAGATGGAACTCCTATTTACGGAATGGACAGACCTAAAATGTATGATGAGCTTGATGATAAGGAGAAAAAGAGATTCGATGCTGATATCAGGGCTTCTAACATTGTTCTTCAAGGTCTTCCTAAAGACATCTACAAGCTGATCAATCACAACACCGATGCAAAGGCAGTATGGGATAACGTCAAGATGCTTCTCTCAGGTTCAGAATTAACTATGGAAGACAGAGAATCACAACTCTATGACGAATTTGAACACTTCAAGATGAAACCAGATGAGAGTGTCTATGAGTACTATTTGAGATTTCATAAGTTGGTGAATGACATGAGGAACATCAGAATGACTATGCCTAACATTCAGCTGAACTCAAAATTTGTGAACAACATGAATCCCGAATGGCACAAGTTTGTCACCTCTGTAAAGCTCACTAAAGGATTGAAGAATACAAACTATGAGCAACTCTATGCCTTCTTCCTTCAGAATGAGAGACATGCTATGTTTGAAAAATTGGTTCTCAATCAGTTCAAAACCAACCAGGGAGAGACAAGCTCGTCTAATGACTCAACTGCCTTCTACTCAAACATCGGAATCACAACCAAAGCCTCACAAGTCATACCCTTGGGTAATGGTAATCACAAACTCATTCATGATCCTATGTTCAAACAAGCTGATGCTGATGCACACGTGGGTAACTTCATTAATCAACTAGCTCTTCTGATTAGTCAAAACATGAATTCTCTCCCACAAACCAACAACAACCTCAGAACAGCATCTAACCCACACAATCAAGCTACTGTGAAAGATGGAAGGATCGTGGTGCAACCAGTTCAGGAAAGACAGTATGATCAGGGAAGAGGTAGAGCTGGTAGAGGTTATGTTGGTAACCAGAATCGAGGAAGGAATGGTAACCAAGGTCAAGCTAAGCCGATCAAATGTTATAACTGTGGTGGTGAGGGACACATTGCAAGAAACTGCACATCTCCAAAGCGTCCACAGAATGCTGATTACTTCAGAGATAAGATGCTGCTTGTACAAGCTCAGGACAATGGTGCTGCTTTGGATGAAGAGGAATTGCTGTTTCTAGCTGAGGGCAATGCCAAGACCTATGATGCATATGTGGATGAGCAGCCTATTCAGGAGATAGGTCACAATCATCAGAATGCCTTTCAAGTCGCTGATTGTGATGCATACGACTCTGATGTGGATGATGGACCTACGGCACACACAATTTTTATGGCTAGCATTTCTCCAATGGTTTCTCCCAAGGTCTCTTCTTCACCACAAGCTGGCCCATCCAAAGACAAACTCATCTCAGAGGTATTAAAACTATACGATGATGCTGATGTGCAACATATGCATGACAAAGTACAATCAACTGAAACTATTGAGTCAAATGTTGAAAATATGGGTAATATCGATATTGTCCCATATGATCAATACGTGAAACAAAGTGAAAGTGAAGTTGTATCAAGTGATGCATCTTCTACAGTCAACAATGACTATGTTTTTGATGAATACACTGCATGTGCCCCTGATGATTCTGTAATTTCTGAACTAAATGCCTATAAAAAACGTGTTGCTATTTATGAACAACGTGCAAAATTTGAGTTGACCACTCGTGAGCAGGAAATGGATGACCAAGTGCGTATAGTCATTAGAAAAAGTAATTTTAGAGAAGAAGTATTGAAACAAGAATTAAATTCCTTCCAAGAAAAGCTTTCTAAAACTGCTAAGCAAAAACAAGAACTTCAAGAAAATGTGAAAATGCTTAAGCAAGAATTTAATGCAAAGGAATCAAAACTCTTGAAAGATTTTTCTAATCTGAAAACTTTGAAAAACAAACTTGAAAACAAGTTGTACATAGAAGGGAACACCATTCAGACTGCTCACATGATCACTAAGCATAGGGTCTTAAGCGATAAGCATAGCATTCCCCTTGTTAAGGAACCAAATCCAGAGGTCATTAAAAGGGCCAGAAATGCTCATAAGGTTCTTTATGATGGCAATGAAATCCTTAAACCTAGACAGAAACCTAGTTGCGTTGAGTGCACTGAGGAAGATAAGAAACCAGATGAAGTCACTAGGGAAAAGATGAACAAAAAATTAGATGATCCTAAATGCAAAGAGAAAAAAGTAATTATCACTCCCCATGACTACAAGAAGGAAAACTGGATTTCCTTGAACATGTTTAAGCCTCAGACATTGTTGACTCCCGAACAAGTTTTCTGGAAGATGGATTTAGATAAGCAGAAAGCTGAAAATATTGTTGAAACAAACCCTCCCCTATGGAAAATGCCTAGAGCGACTGTGTATCCTCCTAATACACCAATGCATCTTGTTCCTAGAACAATTGCCACTAAAAGCAAGACCTTAATAAGCCAATATGTTATATTTCAACTATTCGTTGATTTTGAGAAAACTTGCAAGAAAAGGATCACACCCACTGGTATAACGGAAGGAGAAAGGGGTTTTGAGCAAATGAAAGAATGTTATTTAACCGAGGTCATGCCTTTCTTTAAACTTCTAAAAGATCACTTTGAGAGTCTTAAAAAGGGGATAGAAACTGATATCAAGGGAATGGAAAAGGAATTTGATGCAATGATAGTTGAAGTTAGTGACTATGAGCGTGCACTAAAATATAATGAGATTGAGAGGAAGAACTAGCATACATTAAATGAGACTCTTATTACTGAATGTGTTGCTCAAGATACTTTTTTCACTGCTTCAAATTGCTCTATTAATGCTTCCAAATTTCATGAACTATCTGTTGCCCTGAAAGTCTCCCATGATCGTGTCATTGAGCTTGACAAAACTAATTCTAAACTAAACGAGAAAATTGAACTGGATGATCACGACAATTTGGATAAACATTTTTCTAAACTAGAAGTTGAGCATTTTAATTTACAACTAAAATATCAACATCTTAAAGAAAATGTCAAAACTTCAAATATCAAGACATCCTCAGATGCTCCAGAGTTTGATGCAGTTTTTCAAATTAACAAACGTGATGAACAAATTCAAGCTCAGTGCAACACGATCAGAAAGTTGAAAGCCCAAATCTCTCAATTAAAGGGTCAAACGAACAATATGACAGGCTCCCAAATGCCTCCTCCTTTAGATTCTCAGAATTCTCAAACGTTTCATCTTCAAAACCTAGTAAATGCATTACAAAAGGAAAACGAAAGTTTTCTAGAAGAAAATGAAAAGGTTAAACGTCATTTCAATGAGTTATTTGAATCAATAAAGGTCACTCGTAACAAAAATAACGAACAAATAGCTTCATTGCAAAAGGAAATTGAGAATCTAAAGAGTCAGGTAAAAGGGAAAATGCCAATGACCAATGGGGAGAATGGTGTATCAAAGGTTCACTCTTGTAATAAATATGCTTTGTCTGTGAAATATGTCCCTCCTCATCTCAGGAACAACAAACTTACTGTTCAAACATACTTCTCATCCCTTAAGGATTGCCTAGAATGTCTGCGTGAGATTGTTGAAGAGGATAAGTTAGAGAAACCTCATGATAATGAAATTGGACATGCATGCTTATATGCCAAATGATCTCAAGAAATCTTAGAATGCTTGATCACAATATGCCCAAAGTCATTAGGTGAGAGAGTTAATCCTTTGATTCCATGTTCGATGCCTATTGCCAAGTCTGATATTCATTCGATGCCCAATGTCTTGAATATGAACCCTAGTGTGCCTGTAAGTAGTTCAGATTTCAGATCTGTCAATGCTATGAAAGAGAACTCAAGTGTGCCTTCTAGGAGTACAAATCCCAGCACTTCTAGTTTTAAGAAAGTGAACCTTAGTGTGCCTGCATGTAGTTCAGATCCCAGCACATCTAAACAGGTGATGCAAAGAGTTGTAAAACCCACTAATGTTCCCATTCCCTCTACAGGAGTAATCAGTGACATTAAAGGGAGCAGGTCAAAGTCTCAAGACAATACAAGGAATGATAGGACCTCGCAAGCTAAGAATGTGCACTGGAAAAGAGTAGAAGAACAATCTAGGAACTTTAAGCTTGAATCGAATAAAACGAATCATGTTGATTCTAGTATTAGCCATAGGCGTACTGTAATTAATTCGAATTGTGATACTATTTGCAAACCTTGTACTGATGTCTGCTTGAATTCTGTTTCTAATCATGAATGTGGTGTTAATGTTTTGCCTAATGATGATAATGGTCCAGTTAATGTTGCTTATGTTCATGTTAAAAAGGCAAAAAGGCAAAAACAAATGAGAGTTAGAAAACAGTGGAAACCCACAGGAAGAACATTTAGTAAGATATGCTATTATTGGATACCTGTTGGTCATAAGAATAATCAGACAATGCCCACTAGAAAATGGATGCCTACTGGTAGAACTATTCCCATAAGAAGTGAGCACAATGTGAACAGGGCTAATACGGACACTAGTACTGCATCTATTCACAATGAATCCAGTGCCTTAATTTCTGATATGAATGCTCCTTTCTCTGATGTGGGTGTTCCAACCATTGTTACTAACCAAATGGAACCCATTCTTGCATGGGGATCCCAATTATCCAGTTATCCATTCTTGTCTGTGTTCAACTGCAGATCGTTCAAATCGTTCTGTGGTACCTGGACTCAGGCTGTTCCAAGCATATGACTGGAGACCGGTCGCGGCTCATGAACTTCGTGAGCAAATTCATCGGGACTGTTAGATTCGGTAATGATCATTTCGGTGCAATCATGGGTTATGGAGATTACGTTGTTGGTCATAGTGTCATCTCTAGAGTATACTATGTGGAAGGTCTGGGTCATAATCTGTTCTCTGTTGGTCAATTCTGTGATTCTGATCTAGAAGTAGCCTTCAGAAAACATACCTGCTTTGTTAGAGATCTTAATGGTATGGAGCTGTTAAAAGGAACTCGTGGCTCAAATCTTTACACCATCTCCATCGATGACATGATGAGGTCATCACCAATCTGCTTGTTATCAAAGGCTTCTAAAACAAAGTCATGGTTATGGCATCGTCGTCTCAATCACCTGAACTTCGGCACCATCAATGATCTCACCCGAAAGGACTTAGTTGTAGGTTTACCTAGACTTAAGTACGAAAAGGATCATCTTTGTTCAGCATGTCAATTGGGAAAAAGCAAGAAGTATGCCCATAAACCCAAACCTACTAACTCTGTCACAGAAGTTCTTCATATGATTCATATGGATTTATGTGGACCAATGAGGGTGCAGAATATCTTTGGAAAGAAATATGTGTTAGTTGTGGTTGATGATTACTCTAGATTCACCTGGGTCAAGTTCTTAAGGACAAAGGATGAAACTCCTGATATCATCATCAAACTCATCAAACAGCTGCAGGTTCGACTTAACAAAACCGTTAGAATTATCAGAACAGGCAATGGAACTGAGTTTGTCAACAAACAACTTAGTGAATTCTATGAAAGCGTTGGAATCAGCCATCAAAGAAGTGTTCCACGAACTCCTCAACAGAACGGTGTAGTTGAAAGACGAAATCGAACTCTTGTTGAAGCCGCTAGAACAATGCTGATTTACTCAAAGGTTCCAATGTTTCTCTGGGCTGAAGCAATTGCCACTGCATGCTACACACAAAATCGTTCCCTGATTCACACTGTTCATGGAAAAACTCCATATGAACTTGTCCACAATAGAAAACCTAATCTCTCTTTCCTTCGTGTGTTTGGTGCATTGTGTTATCCAACTAATGAGGGTCAAGACTTAGGCAAACTTAGGGCTAAAGCTGACATTGGAGTATTTGTAGGATATGCACCAAACAAAAAGGGATACCGAATCTACAACAAAAGAACCCGAAATATCATGGAAACAATTCACGTTACGTTTGATGAGCTGACCGGTCAAATGGCTCATGGACACTCCAGCTCAGGACCCGCACTTCAAAACAGTCCCATTGGTTCATCCCTTGTTCCAAACTCCTCTCAAGAAACTCCATATGTACCTCCATCTGAAGATGATTTTAAGAAATTGTTTGATCCTATGTTTGATGAACTGTATGATTCAGTACTAATGAGGTGTTGATCCCTACAACAGAGGATGCTCATATTCCTGTGAATGAAGTCAATCCCTCAGTCTCAATATCGTTAAGTCAAGAAGCGCCTACTGCTGATCCTTCCGTCTCATCAACAAATCATCATTCTTCAAATGTACATCATGGAACTGTTTCTGCCATCAATGATGAAGTTAATCCCTTTGCTACTCCTGAAGATGCTCCATTCGAAAACGTATTTGCTCCTGAATCTTCTTCACAACCATCTTCTTCAGGAGACATCGACTCTGCTACTTCAGTCCCCCAACAACTACCACATGAACACCTCAGAAAATGGACTCACGATCACCCACTAGACAACATCATTTGAAATCCCTCTCGTCCTGTATCAACACGGAAACAACTTGCAACCGATGCCTTATGGTGCTTCTTCAACTCCGTACTATCTAAGATCGAACCAAAAGATGTTAAAACCGCCATGAATGAAGATAGCTGGTTCAATGCCATGCAAGATGAAATTCATGAGTTTGATCGACTTGATGTATGGGAGTTAGTACCTGCTCCAGATTGTGCTATGATTATTGCTCTTAAATGGATCTTCAAAGTGAAACTTGATGAGCATGGTGATGTGTTGAAGAACAAGTCTCGATTAGTTGCTAAAGGATACCGTCAAGAGGAGGGTATTGACTTTGAAGAATCTTTTGCTCCAGTTGCTCGAATCGAGGCAATCAGAATCTTTTTAGCTAATGCTGCTAGTAAGAACATGATTGTCTATCAGATGGATGTGAAGACGGCATTTCTGAACGGAGACCTTAAAGAAGTCGTGTACGTCAGCCAACCTGAAGGATTTGTAAATCAAGAGCATCCTACTCACGTTTATCGTTTGAAGAAGGCCCTTTACAGTTTAAAGCAAGCTCCAAGGGCATGGTATGATACACTGTCAAAGTTTCTTCTATCTACCGGATTTATCAAAGGGGCAGTTGATCCTACATTGTTCACCAGGAAGTCAGGCAAACATTTAATTCATGTTCAAATTTATGTTGATGATATTATTTTCGCCTCGACTGACCCAATGGAATGTGATCGTTTTTCTAATGAAATGAGTTCAAAATTTCAAATGTCAATGATGGGACAAATGTCATTTTTCTTGGGATTACAAATTTCACAAAGTCCCGGAGGCATTTTCATAAATCAATCTAAATATGCAACTGAAATCTTAAAGAAATTTGGATTTGATTCAAGTGACCCTGTTGACACCCCCATGATTGATCGAACCAAACTAGATGAGGACCACTCAGGGATCATGATTGACCAAATGAAATATCGTAGTATGATTGGATCCCTTATGTACCTCACTGCTAGTAGACCAGACATCTTGTTCGCTGTTTGCATGTGTGCTAGATACCAGGCTAAGCCTACTAAAAAGCACCTTGAAGCGGTTAAAAGGGTCTTTCGGTATCTCCAAGGAACCATCAATATGGGTCTTTGGTACCCGAAGGACACCGGTATGTCACTAACGGCATATGCAGATGCTGATCATGCAGGGTGTCAAGATACACGTAGAAGTACGTCTGGAGGTGCTCAGTTTTTGGGTGATAAGCTTGTGAGCTGGTTTTCAAAGAAGCAAATGAGTACTTCTATTTCCTCTACAGAGGCTGAATACTTAGCCATGTCATCCTGTTGTGCTCAAATCTTATGGATGAGATCTCAATTATCTAACTATGGCTTTGAATTCAACAAAATCCCTTTGTACTGTGATAATAAAAGTGCTATTGCTCTCTCATGCAACAACGTTCAACACTCAAGAGCAAAGCATATCGACATTCGACATCATTTCATCAGGGAACAAGTGGAAAAAGGTTTGGTGGAACTCTATTTTGTGAGGTCTGAATATCAGTTAGCAGACATCTTCACCAAAGCTCTTCCAAGAGAACGTTTTGAGTTTATTCTTCCACGTCTTAGCTTAAAAAGCCTTCAACCAGAAACACTCAAACGTCTTCAGGAGGAAGACGAGGAGTAAAGGTCTATCTTCATCTGTCTCTTGTATATATCTATTCGAAAAACAATACACAAAAGTATAAAACCTTCAAAAATCAAATAGAAAAATATAAAACTTTCAAAATCCAGAAAAACTTGAAAAATTCGAAAAATCTTCAAAAAATATTGTCATTTTGTCATGTTTCTCTCGATTCGTTTATATCTACGGTCTTGTTGTTGTCATTCAAAGAATGACACGGGACTTTAGATATTGTTCGAATTATTATTATTTAAAAAAAAAAAAAAAAATCAAAATTTTTTTGAGAGAAAGAGAAACAATGGTTTATTGTCATTTTCAGGCAATAACCCGGTTTTAAAAGAAAGAACAGAGCCATGTTTTTACCATGTTTTCAAATTCCATGCTTTGATTCTATAAACATTTATCTGCTGAAAACTAAATGCTTTAAAAAAAAATAACTCGGTCTCTATTTTTGATAATCATCAGGACTTATTTGTCAAAATCTCTATCTCTCAATCAACAACCTATGTCATTGATTGAGGGGGAGAATGATTTTAATTAAATTAAAAAGTTATTTGACATTCAATTGTTTTCAAAAGATATTCATGCATGTTTTATCAATGGAGTTTAAAGTCTTAAAATCCGATCCGTAGAGGTTACTGTTTACTCATATCCTTCACAGGATACGCGTAGTCCCCAATGTAGAACCTTACGCGTAAACGTTACGCGTAAGATTTCTCTTACGCATAACATGCTACGCGTAAGGTGATCCTTATACGTAGATTGCAAGTAACCTTGATTCTAAATTTTCAAGCATAAAAAACCTTAAATAAATTCATCTTAACATCAACATTAACACATACATTCATTCCTTTTCAAATAAGATCATGAATACTTATTTAAGCAGTTAAGTGTAAAAATAGGTTACGCGTAAACCTAAACCCTAAGGCTCAATTTTTACGTGTAAGTTATCTAGCCATAGGAATTGCACCAAAGTTTATCTGGGATGTCTTAGAAGCCTAATGAGATGTTCTGTGCAAGTTTTAACATCAAAAATGTTATGAATCAAAAGTACCCAATTCGTATGAACTAAAACCCTACAATTCAATTCTTTCACATTTGATGTTACTGGGCAAGTTCTAAGCATGGATATCATCAATTCATCATATCAACAACATCTTACAAGCAACTAATTAACCAGAAACACTCACACAAGAAAATACCCAATTCACGCATAAACCCTAATTTTTCAATATCAATCAATTCGTGTTTCTGGGTGAGTTTTGATGATGGAAATGGTTTCAAAGTGATTAAGTAAGCGTTTTAACACAACCATTTTAACCATAAACACATAAACCCGATTATGTGTTCATACGCTTATGCGTAGAACACCAAATCGTTCCTAGGTTAAAATCTAACCGTTGGTTTAGAAAACGATTCAAAACCTTTGTTTATAATCATGTTAAGAACACAAAAACACTTACAAAATGATGATCCAAAACACGGATTTGAAGCTTGAATTTTAGGCGTAGGATTTAGTTAGGTTGAATAATAATTGTGAAGAGTTAATGTGTTAGGTGGATATTTTATTAAAATAACTTTGAGCTTTTGACAGTTTTAGCCCCTCCACCTTTTCCATTTACATCCAATGTCCATAACTTCCATTTTGGTTACCAAACGAAGGATATTTGGAAAGAATTTTGACGACACTCCCCCTTGACTTAAGAAATAATGAAGTTTTATAAATTTTAGTCTGAGGAGTGTCAGTAAACCAGAAATATGACCACCATTTAAAGAAACAACCGGGATAAAGTAACATGTAGGTACAAGGTTTTATGAAACTGAAAAATATTTGCTTTCTCCCCCTCAACACTTGATCGAAAAAATTCTGAATTTAGAAAGATTTGAGTGTTGACGGAAGATTTGTACTTGCCACATTAAAAGAAATACAGATAGAAGAATATTTTTGTTGTTTTATCAGATTTTATATTTTTGTATTTTGTTTTTTTTTTGGAAAAATATTTACAAAAGAGGTTTTGGTGTTTGACTGGTTTTAAGAATGTTTTAAGAGTTTGTCCAGTTCCTCTTGAGTCAAACACCGCATACCAATCCGGTGGACCAACTCATTAAACCTAGCAGGAGCTAAGGCTTTGGTGAGGAGATCTGCCAATTGGTATTCGGTACCCACAAAGTATAATTCAACTGTACCCTGTTCCACGTGGTCCTTGATGAAATGAAATCGAAGATCGATGTGCTTTGATTTCGAGTGTTGAACAGAGTTGCACAAGATCGCAATAGCACTCCGATTGTCCCAGTACATCGGGATTCCGTCAAACACGTAACCATAGTCTTTGAGTTGTGTTCTCATCCAAATGACTTGAGCACAACACGCCGACATGGCTACATATTCTGCTTCTGTTGAGGACAGCGATGTACAATCCTGCTTCTTCGATTGCCATGACACCAGTTTATCACCAAGAAATTGTAATGCTCCTGAAGTACTTTTCCGTGAATCTAAGCATCCTGCATGGTCAGCGTCTGAAAAAGCTATTAGTTCAAAACCAGAATCCTTAGGATACCAGATCCCCAAATTAATGGTTCCCTTAATGTATCGGAGGATTCTTTTAGCCTCAGAGAGGTGGGTTTCAGTTGGTCTCGACTGATAACGGGAGCAAAGATATACGGCAAACACAATATCAGGCCCGCTAGCTGTTAGATACATGAGACACCCAAGAATACTACGGTATTTGGTAGGGTCCACCAATTTCCCATGTAAATCAGCGTCTAGCTTCTTGGTATGAGCCATTGGTGTGGCATAGGTGTCATAGTTTTGCATTCCAAATTTGTTTAACAGTTCAAGGGCATATTTAGACTGACTTAAGAAAATACCACGGGGTGATTGATGAACTTGCATTCCGAGAAAGAATGTGAGTTCACCCATCATTGACATTTCAAAATGTTTTGTCATTAGTTTTGCAAAAGCATTTGAGTATTTTAAGTGTGTTAACCCAAAAATGATGTCATCCACATAAATTTGAACGATTAATATGTGAGCCCCGTGATATTGTATGAAAAGTGTGGGATCGACTGAACCTTTGGTGAATTTATTGGCAATGAGGAATGTAAGATATAACTTTTCACATACACATCAAACCATAACAACCATGTGGCGAATAAGTGGAATTCTAGAGAGAGAAAGTTAGAGGTTTAGGGAACTTAGTGAGAGAAAGTGAAAGATATTATTATGAGCTCCAACTCTCTACCTTGGAAGGTAGAGAGTATTTATAGTCTTACATAAAACGCCACACAACGGGCTGTGGATCAGGCATACAGTGGGTAAAGACCCGTCCGTCCTCCACGGTGTTACTTAACTAAATGCTACTTAACTTAAACTAACTAAGACTACGAGCTTTCTAACGATTACATATACTTGAGGTGACCGACTCTTTAATACCTGGAATTTCTAATTCCTAACAATCTCCCCCTAAGGGAGGTCACCTCAATCATGTACCAAAATTACATTGAATACAAATAGATATTACATTAAAAATTGTTCTTGCATTCTTGATGTAGTCCTTTGCTTCCAACTCGTAGTCATTGATTCATCACATTGCATGTTTGGTTACTCCAAGTGGAGGTCTTTTACTGATCCACGTGATAATAATTTTGAGCCATCATTTGAGATCATCAGCTATCAAAAATCTCTGTGACATCCTTTGTGGCGTTGGTATTATGTGATGTTGTGACTTTAGGACCGACATGCTCACATTCTGGATCAGGATATCTTCTCATCAGAGTAGCGGAAGCATTAGTTGATTCATGATATTGGCAGCAGCGTAGCAGAAGCATGGAGTGAAAATATCAGAGTCATTGATGCACTAATCATGATTTCTTTTGAGATGAAAGTGTTAAGTGAGCATGCGGCTATGGATTGACCGCTTCATTCTGATCAGCTGCAAACGTCGGGCGTACCTGCATACAACAGTTAGTAATAAATCGCACGAAAGTGTCTTTGATCACTTTCGTTGAATTGAGGTACACGGCCCACGGTTCCCCGTTGATCAGTACATGTACTGCCTGTGATCAGGTATAATTCCGAAGAATTTCCTTGACAGGGTTTCGCAGCTGCTCTAGCTGTTCTCAAACCGGAACATCTCAAAGAAGATAACACGGAGTGAGTGAACCAGCGAATTTTAGGTCCACTGATTGATGAAAAGAGATTTGAAAAACAATCGTGTATTGCTCAATAGAAATTGTTTTTGCAAAACAACGAAGGTTTTATTGAAAATCAATTATCAATCATAAAAACACCTTTTGGTTTGAAAAATGAGTACACGGTCGATGTGCTAAAGAAAAGAGTTGTTAAGCACAAAGACCGGTTTTTCAAAGGTATCCGTCAATCCATAACCTGAACCAGGATTGATTCAAGAGATTGAATCGCCCCATTGTTTATGTTCAGTTGTCACATGGTTGATCTATATAATAGATCTTACATGCCACCTACCAGGAGCTTGTTTGATGTTGGCTCCAGAAGGCTTTCCATCTTCATAGTGAATATGTAAACACATCACTCAGATGTTCTGGCAATACCACAAGGATAATGCGTAGGACTCAAGATATAATCTCTCTTTCCACATTATGTGAAACAGAGAGTCTTCATTGAAAGTGTCCTAATGAGATTTATTGATGATCTCGTGGCTCTAGACTCAATTTGTGCATATTCGGATCCTGTGCCGGAGACTAGGGAGAGGGTCTCCTTCTTCAATATCAACAATCTCTAAGAGAAATTTGATAGATAATGTCGGTTCCCCGTGAGAATGAAACAAGTCCTTTTAAGAGGAACTTGAGTGGTTTGGAAAGTTGAATTGCAGTGCGTCACTGGGTCCATGACGTCTTGGCTTCAATACCGATGTTACCATCAGTAGCATATGAATTGAACCCGGTTTCTGCCCTAAGGTTGAATAAATGGAGGGCTATTTATTTTCACCCTTTCCTCATTCAATTCTTTTTAATTCTTCAACCCCTTCAGTGCTTACCGAGACTTCATAGCTAGAACCTTGTTGGGTTTATTCGAGTACTAGCTCAGTCTTAGTCCGCACTCTTCCCATATCTCATTTTTCTCCTTTTATCATCATACCTAAGGACTTCTACACTAACTAGTGGATTGTCCCTGGGTAGATCCCTCCGGTTCTGGAGGATCATGGGAACACATACCTAACCTTATCATCCTTATATCACCGTACATAAAGTAAAGTTGGTCGGTCTATTTGGTATTGTTCATCTGCCATTGGAACCAATTGAAAACCATTTGAAAATCAATTCAGATACTTGTGATATATTATCAAAGCATTTTGTACCTGAATTGTTTTTGATATTTTTAGAACGAGAACTCCCCCTCAACATGTGCATCAAGTATTTGAGAAAGTTTTGCACACGGAGGCAAGAGAAAGAATTAACTTCTTTGATTACCATTTTCTAAAAGATATCAACATCACTTCCCACCTTAAATCAAGTAGGTATAGCATTTCCGGGAAGGATGAGGTTTCCATGAATTTGCTCCCCCTCAATATGTGCCTCGAGGTTTGAAAAGAGTTTTGCACATACTAGAGGGAACCTGCACATTGAGATAAGTTGATCACATTTCAAATCATAGGTTTAAGATAGATGCTCCCCCTCAACATGTGCATTGAAAAATTGAAATCGTTTGTCACATGTGGGCAGGATAGCATGTACATCCTTATAAAACCATTTACCGAATTATCAGTGTAAATCCAATTTAAATCACACATTCTCCCCCGATCACAATTATCAAATCATTTGAGATTTGTGATCTCTTATAGATTTAAATTGATTTTGAAAGCTTTTTAAGGGGA
>BPTQ01000001.1:188204563-188233517 GCA_019973895.1 Chrysanthemum seticuspe | reverse complement strand
GGGCAACACACCGCAAAATACATTCTGATATTTATGAGAGATGGAAGGTTCCATCTCTCAACCTCGAGTATTATTATAGAAAGTGAAAGAGAGTGATTCAAGGGATTTGGAGATTGAAAGAGATCTTAAGGTGAATAAGCGGTGTACCAACAATACCAAACTACACATACACTTTTCAATATAGAATGTTAACCATAGTTCTCGGTACCAATCTAGTATAGAACGTGTAGAAACCTAAAGATCACCAAAAATCCACCAAAAACTCAAACTTTTTCAAATCACCAAAAACGTAGTAAACCAACTAAAGAACACAATTTCAAACTTAAAACAATCATGAAAATACAAATCTTAGTAGTGTTCACAAATCCAAAAGTAAACCATTCGAACTTAGTAGAACCAACCCAACAAAAACCTAACTTTTCACTACAAATATACCAAAAAGTACGATCGCTGAATCAAGTGCCTATTAAAAGAAGCATCACTGAACGAAGTGATAAAATATCACTCAATGTCAAAGTCTGGATGGCTCAATGTAGATAGCTAAATGTCATGTTCATCACCTGAGAGGTGATGCCCATCGCTGAACCACCATCGCTGAACCAGACATCGCTCAACGAGAAATCGCTGAACGTAGCAATCGCTGATCGCTAGAGTCCCAAGTCGCTACACAAATGCAAGTCGCTAAGTAGTAACTCGCTAACACTCAAGTCGCTAGCAAAATTTCGGCAGCAATTCGCTACTCAAGTCGCTAACGATGCAAGTCGCTAAAGAGCAACTCGCTACAGACCAAGTCGCTACCACCAAGTCGCTACCCGTAGTGGAGAGTCCACTACTTGTACTGTAAATCGATAGATGTAACTCGGTAGGTCTGAAACTGTAACTCACTATAAAATAGTGAAGCAAGTCACTACGAAGAAAATTATCCGTGAACTAAGTCGCTAGCATGAAAAACCATATAAACATCACTTTTCAATCCAAAAACAACCCAACCAAGATGATTCAAGCTTACCAAATGAAAACCTAAACACTTGTGATGATTCTAAACATAAAAGTACTAACAAAATTCAAACTTTAACACAAGAAATCAACCAAATGATGCAAAAACCACTAAACTTTTTCAAACTCAAAAACCACCTAAAAACCACTAGAAATCCAAAGATGTGCAAGATATGATCTAACCATGGCTCTTGATACCAATTGTAAGATATAACTTTTCACATACACATCAAACCATAACAACCATGTGGCGAATAAGTGGAATTCTAGAGAAAGTTAGAGGTTTAGGGAACTTAGTGAGAGAAAGTGAAAGATATTATTATGAGCTCCAACTCTCTACCTTGGAAGGTAGAGAGTATTTATAGTCTTACATAAAACGCCACACAACGGGCTGTGGATCAGGCATACAGTGGGTAAAGACCCGTCCGTCCTCCACAGTGTTACTTAACTAAATGCTACTTAACTTAAACTAAGTAAGACTACGAGCTTTCTAACGATTACATATACTTGAGGTGACCGACTCTTTAATACCTGGAATTTCTAATTCCTAACAAGGAAGGATGATAACTTATCGTACCACGCCCGAGGAGCTTGTTTGAGACCATATAGATCTTTGTTCAGTTTGTAGACATGGTTCGGGAACTCTGGATCAACGAATCCTTCTGGCTGGCTGACATAGACTGTTTCTTTTAGTTGACCATTCAGAAAAGCAGTTTGGACGTCCATCTGAAAGACCGTTATATTCATATGAGCCGCGAACGCGAGAAATATCCGAACAGCCTCAAGACGAGCAACCGGAGCGAATGATTCTTCAAAGTCAATACCCTCTTCCTGTCTATAACCCTTAGCCACCAGACGTGACTTGTTTCTGATTACGTTCCCTTCAGCATCTAATTTGTTCTTCCAAATCCATTTGAGACCAATGACGTAGACCCCTGTTGGTCTTTCAACCAGTTCCCATACTTCAAGATGTTTGAATTGGTTGAGTTCTTCTTGCATGGATTCAATCCAGTTGTATTTTGTCATTGCGTCTTTAATGTTTTCAGGTTCAGATTGGCAGACAGTGAGTGCATAAATGCAATGTTCACCATCTGTGGGAAGACGTTGTCTCGTTACGACTGGTTGATTCGGGTTACCAATAATATTCTATAGAGGATGGTCTTTTGTCCAACGATGTGTAGAGGGTTGATGTTGGTATACATTGTGCAGATTTTGAGGATTCAAATGGTTTGTAGATGATTCTGCAACATCAGGTGCAGCAGTTTCATTAGTAAACGGGTTAAAGAATGCATTTGGATCAAAATCTGCAGGTGGGGGTACTTCATTAAGAACATCAGCAGCTGGTTCAGCGTCGTTGGAAGCAGTTTGTTCAACTGTTGTTGTAGAGTCAACTGGTGGTGCTTCTTCAATAGTAGTTGTTGTAGAAGGTGTATCAGGTATATGAGTATGATCAGGTTGAGCAGCAGAAACCGCGGATACACCTGGAGCACGTTCATCAATGTCATCACTAAACAGCGGAGCAAAGAGCTTTTCCATTTGTTGACGAGTAAGCTGGGGGCTTGGTTCAGCTGATGATGGGGTTTGGGGGAAGTTTAAACGGTTGTGACCGGGTTCCAAGCTATTATGCTCAGAAGCCATATCTGTAAGCTCATCAAAATTAGCATAAATCGTTTCCATAACCTGCTTTGTATGACGATTCCAGATCCGGTAACCTTTAGAGTTTTCACAGTATCCAATAAAGACTTTAATGTCAGCTTTGGCTTTGAGCTTTCCAAAGTCATCAAGATCATTATTTGGGTAGCAAAGGGATCGAAATACATGAAAGTGTTTGAGATTCGGTTTATGGTTGTGGATAAGCTCAAAAGGTGTTTTGTTGTGGCATTTTGTAATCATTGAACGATTTTGAGTATAGCATGCAGTTGAGACGGCTTCTGCCCACAAGTAATCTGGAAGTTTAGCATTGATTAACATTGTTCTTGCAGCTTCCACTAACGTACGGTTTCGTCTTTCAACAACTCCGTTTTGTTCTGGTGTACGTGCAATAGATGTCTGATGCTCAATTCCCACTTTCTCATAAAATTCTCGAAGAGTTTGGTTCACAAATTCAGTTCCTTTGTCTGTTCTGATTTGGCGGATGGTGTTCCGGAGCTGAACTTGAATTTTCGTGAGAAAGGTGATGATCATCTATGGAGCTTGATCTTTACTTTGAAGAAAGTAGACCCAATTCCATCGTAAGTAGTCATCGACAATTACCAAGATGTAGCATTTGCCATTAATCGTTTGCACGCGCATCGGGCCACACAAATCCATGTGAAGAAGATGAAGCACATGCTGAGAGTTGTGTTCCACCTTTGAAGGAAAATGAGCACGAGTGCTTTTCCCTTGTTCACAAGCTGAGCAAAGGTGATCTTTGGAATACCGAAATCTCGGGAGACCTTCAACAAGTTTGTGTCGAGCAAGGTTGGTGATGGTTTGAAAGTTTAGATGTGAAAGACGATGGTGCTATAGCCAAGATTTTGTAGATTTAGCCTTTGAGAGTAAACAGATGGGAGATGAAGCAACCATGTCTTGCATTGAGATTGTGTACAGACTAGAATTGCGAGAACCAGACATAAGATCGTTTCCTTGTAGATCACGAATGAAACAAGTTTTCTCCCGAAAAGCAACTTCCAAGTCTCCATCACAGAATTGACCGACTGAAAAGAGATTGTGACCGAGGCCTTCCACATAATAAACCCTGCTAATTTTGATATTACCATTGATATAATCTCCATAGCCCATAATAGATGCGAAGTGATCATTCCCGAATCTGACAGTGCCAATGAACTTTGCAATAAAGTTTGATAACAGGTTAAGATTTCTTGTCATGTGTCGGGAACATCCGCTATCAACAATCCAAAGGATGATCTGTATCACCTGCATTACACACAGATGACACAGATGGAATAGAAGTAGATGTGGAACCCAAAGTGTTAGAGGGTTCCAAAGCAGTTATAGTGGAAGTACACACATCAATGATTTTAGGCATCCATTTAAATCCTAGTGTATTATGTATCCATTTCTGCCATCTCCAACTAGTCTTAGCTTTAGTCTTAGTGAATGCACTAGGTGGTACTACGTTCCTTGGAGGTGATACTGGAGCTACAGGGACATCAATGCGTTTCTTAGAATCTAAGGAGGGCGGTTTACCAAGCACAGACTTAGAAGCATTAGTGGGCCTAGAGGTATTCCGATTCTTAGGATTCCTTAAACGAGACAATATAGTTCTAGCAACACATTTGTCATGACAATCAGAAAGCATACTTTTACGACAAATAACACAAGAAGCTTCAGACTGAATATCAAAAGTACTTAAAGGTTTAGCATTCATTACAACACTTTTTCCATTACATTTGTCAGACGCAATATCTAAAGTGGGTGCAACTTGAGTCTTATTCAAAGTCCTAGGGTGTTCTTCTACTTCAACATTCTTTATTGATCTTTTCTTAGGTCGCAACTTCCTATTCTTCCTTGTATTGCTCCTAGGCTGTGAAGTGCAGACGTTTGGAAAATAGGCAACTAGTCCTGTTTCAGTAGAGGGAAGCACATTAGTATCTTGTGTTTTGTCAGTAGGCAATCTGGGTTCACGTTTGCTAAGTGTTACAGGTGCAATTCTCTCAATGATGCTAGGCTGAACTTGTTCATACTTTCCTAACATCTCCCTTAACTTAATGATAGTGTGCACTAAATCTTGATTTTCAGAACGAAGATTTCCAGAAAAATTCATGACTTCTTTAGTGTGTGCAAGATAATGATCAAGTTCGTTTGATGCTTCATTACGAGTCTGTTTGAGTAAATCAAATATGACACCATATTCCTTTTTAAATTTTGCAAGTTCTTGTTCATATTTTGAGATTTGACATTTCAAAGACACGTTTTGATCATCCAGTTGCTCAATTTTAGGATTAAACGTTTTTGATTGCAACTGATGGATTTTGTTTTGCAAAGCAAGTTCACGATTTTGACAATCTTTTTGACACCATTGAAGACGACGTTTTGAATTTAAAAGTTCGTTTAACAGTCGTTCATTTTCAACTTTTAAAGACTCAATCTGATGCCCATTATCAGTATTCTCAACAATATCAATAGAGTCAACAGAACCAGCAGAGATATGATTAGATGCATATGCAACAGATTGTAATAACACAAGATTATTGATATCAGCACATATAACATCTTCCAAGAGTCAATCAATATCTTTTCTCAACAATTTCTTTTTACGTTTAGTATTTGAAATCGATGTTTCTGTTTTCTCGAAAACTGTTTTCATGAGACCGAGTTCCTTGTGAAAATCCCTTTCCCAATATAGTGCACAAGTTTTCAAATTTTTGACATGGGGTAAAAGTCTTTTCTGAAGAATGTCTCTTTGTTCTCACGCCATCGGCGATTGAAAATGTTAAACTTTTATTTCAGAATGAAATTCTATCTCACGTTCCAAAATTTTGAGGTCAGATAAGAAAGTGTCAAAGTATTTTATAACGCGACAACTTTCGGCTTTTGTTTTAACTTCACTAAGTGAAGGTAAAGGACCATTAATTTGTGCACCATTGTGTTGGGGACTAACTTCAGAAACTGGTGTGATAACAAAAGGTTTGTTAGAAGTATCTTGTTGTGTGACAAAAGTTACGGCTTTTGAATAGTTAAATGGTTTGTTATAAACGACATTTTCCATTTTTGACCGACTCTCGTCATCTGCATCTAATTCCTCCATGCGATTATATTCAACAACAGTCATAATTGAATCATCAATTCTATGTTCTGCACTGTAAACTTCAGGATTTGGTTTGAATGCTCTGTTTGAAAACTTAGGTTTGTAATCAGCAAGTATTTGTCCATATCCATTTGGATTTGGTTTAAAAGTAAACTTTTGAATAGTTGTGATTGACTCACCATGTTTATAAACAACATTTCGAAACTCTTTGATTTTGAGTTGTAAGTCGACAATTTCTTCAAGATAGTTATCGATTCGTTTCGTGGAATGCTGTTTGTACTCAGAGAACTGTTTTTGACAAGTTAATAACTCAGCCTTGGCTTTTTGAGTTTCCAAAGTAAGAGCGTTAAGTTGTTGTTTATGTTCATGTTTCAGTCGTTCTATTTGAGACAACAAAGCATTCTTGGAAGCGGCTAGATCACGTATCTGTCGTTCTAATGATTTTTCGTTTTGATGAGATTTATAAAAAGCGACTTCAAAACCATGTTCACGTTTTTCTTGAGTTTTATAAACGTTGATTTGTCTAATTAAGCATTCATTATCCCTAATTAACAGTGCATTTTTATCTTTTAATTGCTTGCACATTATCAAACGAGATTCTTGGTCTTTAATTAAGGTCAGGAGCCCAATTTCTCTATTAGACAAAAGCTCATCTTGTTCAACGTGAGTCTCAACATCATCATTATTTAGATCCTCAAATATAACCACGGAGTCAACTTGATTATCAATATTAACCATAAGGTTATCTTGATCGTCAAATATAACTACGGGATCTTTTTGATAATCATCGAAATGAGATGTGGATGACTCATGTTAACACTCTGATCCTTGTCGGATGGAAAAATTGGCGGAGATATCAGATCAGGAATGAGTGTATTTTGGTCCGGTACCTGAGACAAGCCGTCAGTGTCATACACTGGGCCTGTGTCACTCTTGTGTAGAGCTTGCATTTGTGCCATCAACATCACTGCTGCATTAGCCTGCAAGTCCTCCATATCATCATCAGAATCTGCATCTGCATCTGCCATAAAGCTCTGTTCCTTGTTGGTAAGATTTCCACCAGCTTCATCATTGAGAGCCAAGAGCAACGCCTCTTTGTGATAAGCACTGCCTCTTGTCCTCGGCTTAGGACATGCATTAGCCAGATGACCCTTCTCATTGCAGTTATAACAACGAAGACCATTAACCCCATTCTGCGCATTACCCTGTTCAACCACTTGAGCCCTTTGTTGCGGAGCACCCATGTTATTCCGTCCCATAGCATTAAACCCTTGACCACCTCCCATCGGACGACCATAACCACGATTCTGAACTTCAATGCATCCATTGTTCACAACAGCCTGATTCCTTGTGTTTGATGAGGAACAAATGCGATTGTTGGATTTGTTTGTATACTGGCCGAAGGCTTTAGCAATCATGACAAATCCTTGTTGCAATTCATTGAAAGCATCGGAGTCCTCATCAGCTTCACTGTAAAGTGCTTGAGCATTGTTGTTGTTGTATGGAAGAAATTGAGTTTGTTGAGGTTGTTGCTGTGATGGATCATATGGTGTGATGGTTACAGTTGGTTGAGGAGCGGGTTGAGGAGCTGTTTGAGGAGGAAAACTAGTTTGAGCCCACAAAACAAGTTGTTGATTGTCCGGAAGTGACTGTGAAGCCGGGAGTCCACAGATAGCCCTTTCTTTGTCAACTTCTTTTTGGTGAGGCTTTAGATAGTCGTACAACAATCCGTATGTAGCATGATGAAGATTCTTAGCTTGACGGAGAAAAATGACATACTTCTCCCAATCCGGACCAAGACTACTTAGGAACTTAGTGTTGACAGCAATTCGTGGCATGATGATATTGTATTTGTCCAAATCATTAATGATGTCTAAAAAGCGATGATGATATGACTCTAATGTCTCTCCTGGTTCAATCATGAAGTGTTCATAAGCCAAGTAGATTTTGGATTCCATGTCTTCCTGATTGAGTGATGTGCCTTCCATAAGAAGATGAATATGTTCCCACATTGCTTTTGCAGTCTTTTGAGCATCAACACTTCGAAGGATTGGATTGGGTAATCCTAAAAGGATGTATTGCATTGCTAGTTCATCGGCTTCAAAATGTAGAAATTCATCAGCAGTGAGGTCTGAGATAGTTGCAATGTTGGTGACAGCATCTCTTGGTGGATTGGCATCTGGATCTGCGGGTGTGATAACAGTAGGCATCTGAAATGGACCTTCCATAATGACCTTCTTTAAAAACTTTCCAAGTGGCTTCTTTAGATCACAAAACCTAAATAACCTTATCACCCATTGATCATAATTTCCGGGAGAGAGCATTGGAGGTCTATCAAGTGAGCCAGCTTCATGAATTGATTGTTGGCTACTTAAGGCTTCACACATCTTGCCAAACCATGTCGGTTCCTTCATAGTACTCCTAGATGATTGTTGATTATAGAAGTTTGTGTAAGGTTGTACTTGAAGACTAGGTGGTGGTTGAACCATTTGTGGTGGAATTGCTCCAAGTTGTGGAGTATGTTGTTGATTAAATTGTTGTTGATAAATTTGTTGTTGTTGATTAAATTGTTGATGTTGTGGACTTAGTTGTTGTTGTTGTTGTTGTTGATTATAAGTGTAAGGAAAATAGTTAGAGTATGGTGGTTGTGACATGTTGAAAACTTGTTTTGTTAAATGGATCTTTATAGTCGAATGAAACATTGTTGATGAAGTATCCTTAGGCGTAGAAACCAAGTGTAGGAAAAGTAACACTTAAGTGTAAAAGCACCAAACTTACGCGTAAACGTGATAGTTACGTGTAGGATTAGCTTACGCGTAAGAATTGAGAAACACTAAAGTTATGCGTAAACTGAAAGTTAAGCGTAGAAAACTTAGGCGTAGGATTAGCTTATGCGTAAGACAGAGCTTAGGCGTAAGAAGAATCTTATGCGTAATGAGTTCTATGCATAATTTTGAGCTTATGCGTAAGATTAGGGTTTTGCCCAAAAGATCTTTTACACTATCACAGTGCAAAGGATATCCAAAGTCGAAGTGTTTTTAGGCTTATCCAAGCAAGAAAACACTGAGGAAACCACGAAAACTGAAGATCAAACCACGGATGACTTACGCGTAAGATTAGGGTTTTCTTACGCGTAGAAAGCAACCAAAACTGATTTCTGCCCAACGATGTTTCTAAACCAGATTTTTGTGATGAAACAGCTTCAATATCACCAAAATAACACAAAAGTGTGAAACTTGATGATCCAAAGCTACAAAACACCTTATGCGTAGAAATGAAACCACGTATAAAAGAAAGTTTAAAACCAAGTTTAAAACTAATGATCCACACGTAAAGTTTGAAACTTTTTGCTAAAAACAGATATTTTAACACCTTAAAACGTTGAAAGTACAAGAATATTGGATTGAAATGTGTAAAAAATACGTTTTTAAGTGTGACAAAGTATGAAACTGTTTTTACGCGTAAATCACAAAACTTCAAAAACAATAAAATGTTCACCCAACTATTTGGCAAATGATACCACTGTTAGGTTCCCATATTAGTAACACAAGCATCAATATAAGAAATAGAAGAGATCGGTTGAACAAATAGCCAAACACACGTATGAATGTAAAGACAAGCTATGCGTAGAGTGAATGAGATAAGTGAACAACCAACCCTCAAGTGAGGGTTTACAAGAGGTATTTATGGGAGGGAACTAGGGCAAGGCTTATGGGCTTTCTACATAAGCCTAGCCTTGATTACTAACATAAAAGCCATATTAAGCTAACTATTACATATGAATCACTAACACTTGAAATATAGTTTAGGAGTGATTCCAACAGCAACCTACATGAACTTCAAAGTTTACCAAATGGATGTAAAAAGTGCGTTCCTGAATGGTGAACTCAAAGAAGATGTGTATGTTCAGCAACCTCCTGGCTTTGAGAGTAGTGAATTCCCTAACTATGTCTGCAAGCTTGACAAAGCCCTTTATGGACTTAAACAAGCTCCCAGATCATGGTATGAAACTCTCTCAGATTTCCTGATTCAAAACAAGTTTGTCAGAGGAAAGATAGACAACACTTTGTTTATCTATAGGACAAAGCAAGATGTAATACTTGTCCAAGTATATGTTGATGACATCAACTTTGGCTCAACAAATTATATTATTTGCAAACAGTTTGAAAAACTGATGACAAAGAAGTTTGAAATGAGCATGATGGGTGAACTCACATACTTCCTTGGACTTCAAATCAGGAAAACTGGTAAAGGAATCTCCATCAGTCAAGAGAAATATACTAGAAATCTCTTGAAGAAATATGAGATATCTGACTGTGCCTTAGTGAAGACACCAATGGTCCCTCCCAACAACCTTGGACCTGATCTCACTGGTAAATCAGTCAAACAAACTCATTTCAGGGGGATTGTAGGTTCACTAATGTATCTAACTGCTTCCAGACCAGACATACAATTCTCAGTCTGTCTAATAGCAAGATATCAGTCCAATCCCAAAGAATCCCATCTCACTGCAGCCAAAAGAATTCTCAGATACCTGAAGGGAACTCCAAGCCTTAGACTTTACTATCTTAAGTGCTCAGGGTTTGACCTCAAAGGATATTCTGACTCTGATTATGCAGGCTGCAACATGGACAAGAAAAGTACCTCAGGGTCCTGTCAATTTCTTGGAGGAAAGCTGGTTTGTTGGAGTGCTAAAAAGCAACAATCAGTGGCTATGTCTTTGACTGAAGCTGAGTATGTGGTTGATGCAGGACGTTGTGCCAATGTTTTATGGATGAAAAGTCAACTCAATGACTATGACATCCATTACAAAATGGTACGCATCTTCTGTGATAACACCAGTGCTATTGCAATCTCCAACACCCCTGTCCTTCACCAAAGAACCAAACACATTAATATTAGATATCATTTCATCAGGGACCACATAATGAAAGGAGACATAGAACTTCATTTCATCCCTACTGAATATCAACTTGCTGATATCTTCACCAAACCCTTAGATGAACCTACCTTTAGGAGACTGAAAGCTGAATTGGGAATGCTTGACATTGAAAGTCAGTAACCTGAAAATCAATCTCAATCTTAGTGAGTTCTCTCTGAAATGGTCCATGCTCCCTGAACAAAACCCCAAAACAACCTTCTCACTGAATGAGTAAGACTCGTTCAGGGACCCTGACTTTGGATATTGAGCATTGAATGAGTAACTAAATGCACCAAGTATCAGTTACTTAAATGTCCTAGGTTGGTAAACATACCAATTTAATAGAGGAATATATGTCTCTTTATCCTGTTGTCATCCAAGTCAAGGGTCTTAACATTAAATGCCTCCTCTCACATGAAATATCCTAAGGATATTTTATTATTGCAAAATGCACTTTTATTGTGCACTGCAACTGTTCCCTTGAAAACCAGGAAATTACTACGGGTAGTGGAGTGGTGGCATTAATTGAGGTAAATGAAACGTTTTCAAAAAATAACTTTATTAATCCTCATTTATGCAAGATTTACCCCTCTCACCACTCTATAAAGACCCCCTTCATAACATCAAAAAAACACTCACAAATTACTTCTGCAACAAAACGCTGTCAAAACTCTTTTTCAAACCCAGAAATACTTGTGTGTTCTTCAAATCTTAAACCTGTCTTTACAAAAATCTTCTCTGTAAACCATTTAAAAAAGATTTCTCTTTACTAAACTCAAAAGTTTTTTTTAACTCTTTGATTGTTCTTGTCAAATATCTTCAAAATCCCTAAAAAAATCTTTCAATGGAAATGGAAAGAACACAAAGCCTTCTGTAAGATATAGGATTTCACAATCACACTAAACCATAATCATATGAGGCATTCAAGATGTTTAGAGAGAGAAAGTTCTAGAGAGAGAAAGGGAAGAGAGTTGGGAACTATGTGAAGCAAAGAAAAATGGTATTAAAGCTCCAACCCTCTACCTTGCGAGGTAGAGGGTATTTATAGTGTCTTACAAATAAACGCCACCTACGGGCTGTGGATCAGGCATACAGTGGGTAAATACCCGTCCGTCCTCCACGGTGTTACTTAACAAACTACTTACTAACATAACTTGACTACGACTACGAGCTTTCTATCGAATACATATACTTGAGGTGACCGACTCTTTAACGACTGAATTTTCTAATTCCTAACAATCTCCCCCTAAGGGAGGTCACCTCAAATTACAATGAATACAAACAGATATTACATTAGATTGTTCTAGGATTCTTGATTAAGATCTTTGCTCAGTAGCTCGTAGTCTTTAATTCTTCATCTTCCGCATGTTTGGATAATTTCAAGTGGAGGTCTTTAACTGATCCACGTGAAGATGAGTTTTGAGCCATCATTGAGATCATCAGCTAACATAAATCTCTGACTCATCCATTGTGGTGTAGGTATTCTGTGATGTTGTGACATTTGGACCGACATGCTCACATTCTGGATCATGTTATATTCTCATCAGAGTAGCGGAAGCTTTTATTGATTCATGATATTTGCAGCAGCATAGTAGAAGCATGGAGTAAAAGTATCAGAGTTGTTGAAGCACTTATCATGATTTCTTTAGAGATGAATGTGTAGTGTGAGCATGCGGCTATGGTTTGACTGCTTCATTCTGATTAGCTGCAAACGTCGGGCGTACCTGCATACAACAGTTAACAATAAAGAGCACGAAAGTGTCTTTGATCACTTTTGTTGAATTGAGGTACACGGCCCACGGTTCCTCGTTGATCAGTACAAGTACTGCCGGTGATCAGGTATAATTCTGAAGAATTTCCTTGACAGGGTTTCGCAGCTGCTCTAGCTGTTCTCAAACCGGAACGTCTCAAAGAAGACAACACGGAGTGAGTGAACCAGCGAATTGAGATTCACTGATTGATGAAAAGAGATTTGAAAAATAATCGTGTACTCCTCAATAGAAATTGTTTTTGCATTACAACGAAGGTTTTAATGAAAATCAATTATCAATCGTAAACACCTTTTATTTTGAAATATGAGTACACAGTCGATGTGCTAAAGAAAAGAGTTTTTAAGCACAACGACTGGTTTTTCAATGGTATCCATCAATCCATAACCTGAACCAGGATTGATTCAAAAGATTGAATCGCTCCATTGTTTCTGTTCAGTTGTCACATAGTTGATCTATTGGATAGATCTCACATGCCACCCACCAGGAGCTTGTTTGATGTTGGCTCCAGAAGGCTTTCCATCTTCATTGTGAATATGTTTACATATCACTCAGATGTTCTGGCAATACCACAAGGATAATGCGTAGGACTCATAAGATATAATCTCTCTTTCTACATTGTGTGAAACAGAGAGTCTTCATAGACAGTGTCCTAAGGAGATTTATTTGATGATCTCGTGGCTCTAGACTCAATAGTGCATATTTGGTTCCTATGCCGGAGACTAGGGAGAGGGTCTCCTTCTTCAATATCAACAAACTCTAAAAGAAAGTCGATAGATAATGTCGGTTCCCCGTGAGAATGAAACAAGCCCTTTTAAGAGGAACTTGAGTAGTTTGAGAAGTTGAAGTGCAGTGCGTTACTGGGTTCATGACGTCTTGTCTTCAATACCGATGTTACCTTGGTAACCACCAGTAGCATATGAATTGAACCCGGTTTCTGCCCTAAGGTTGAATAAATGGAGAGCTATTTCTTTTCACCCTTTTTCACATTTAATTCTTTTTCATTCTTCAACCCCTTCAGTGCTTACCGAGACTTCATAACTAGAACCTTGTTGGGTTTATTCGAGTACTAGCTCAGTCTCAGTCCGCACTCTTCCCATATCTCACTTTTCTCCTTTTTTTCATCATACCTAAGGACTTCTCCACTAATTAGTGGATTGTCCCTGGGTAGATCCCTCCGGTTCTGGTGGATCATGGGAGCAAATATCTAACCTTATCATCCGTATACCACCGTACATAAAGTAAATTTGGTCGGTCTATTTGGTATTGTTCATCTGCAATTAGAACCAATTGAAAACCATTTGAAAATCAATCCAGATACTTGTGATATATTATCAAAGCATTTTGTACCTGAATATTTTTTGATATTTTTAGAAAAAGAACTCCCCCTCAACATGCGCCTCATGTATTTGAAGTCGTTTTAGCACACGGAGGCAAGAGGAAGAATTAACTTCTTTGATTACCATTTTATAAAAGATATCAACATCACTTCCCTGATTAACTCAAGTAGATAAAGCATATTAGGGAAGGATGAGGTTTTCAAAAGTTTGCTCCCCCTCAATATGTGCCTCGAGGTTTGAAAGAGTTTTGCACATACTAGAGGGAACCTGCACTTAGAGACAAATCAATCACATTTCAATTATTTGTGGTTTAAAAATATGCTCCCCTTCAACATGTGCATGGAAAATTTGAAATCGTTTGGCACATGAGGGGAGGAATGCTTGCTAAACACTTATAAAACCAATTATCAAGTTATCAGTTTAAATCCAATTTAAATCACAAATTCTCCCCCGATCACACTTTCCAAATCCTTTGAGAGATGTGATCTCTATTGATTTAAATTAAAATTTTCAGAGCTTTTGAGGAGAATAGTGACTTGCTTTTGAAAAAAACAATTTTAACTGATAAGGATCAGATTTTCAGACTTTAAACTCCATTGTTTAAACATGCAAGAGTATCTTTTGAAAACATAACATTAGCAAAGGTTTTGAATCAATTGTACAAAACATAATTCATTTTGATTGTTCAACAATAAACCTTGCTCATTTACGTGCCAATTGTTTTTAAAAATGACCTTTCAAAATAACCTTTTTAATTCGATTGAAATCATTCTCCCCCTCAATCAATGACACAAGTTGTTGATTGAGAGATTTTGACAGATGATAAGCTCAGATGAATTTAAAAAATAGAGTACAAGGTATTTTTCAAAGCAATTTTTTGTTTTCATGAGATGACAAATATTTTTCAGAAGAATCGTTAGACGGAAAATTATTTGGAAAGAGAAACATTTGTCTTTTTGATGACAAACATTTGTTCTGAGAATCAGAGCATGAGATTTGAAAAATAAGATAAAGCATGGCTCTTTCCTTTACTTTTTAAAACGGGTTACTGCCTGAAATGACAGTAAGCCACCATTTTTCTCCGCCTCCTTTTTTTTTTTTTTTTTTTTTTTTTTTTTTTTTTTTTTAAAAACAAAACTATGTACATTCGAAGAACATCTAAAGACCCGTGACATTCTTTGAATGTCAATACAAAGTCCGTAGATGATATCGAATAAGAAAAAGATGGCAAAATAACAATATTTTTGGATTTTTTAAAGATTTTCTAATTTTTATGGATTTTTGAAAGTTTTATATTTTTCTCTTTGCTTTTTGTTGGTTTTATAATTTTGTATTTTGGTTTTTGAATAAATATATACAAAGATATGGATGAAGAAAGACATTTTACTCCTCCTCTTCCTCTTGAAGACGTTTAAGTGTTTACGGTTGAAGACTCTTTAGACCAAGTCGTGGGAAGATAAACTCAAAACGTTCTATAGGAAGAGCTTTGGTGAAGATGTCTGCTAACTGGTATTCAGTCCTTACAAAATAAAGTTCCACCACACCTTTTTCCACTTGTTCCCGAATGAAATGATGTCGAATGTCAATGTTCTTGGCTCTTAAATGTTGAACGTTGTTGCAAGAGAGAGCTATGGCACTTTTATTATCACAATACAGAGGGATTTTGTTGAATTCAAAGCCATAGTCAGATAATTGGGATCTCATCCATAGGATTTGAGCACAACAAGATGACATGGCTATGTATTCAGCCTCTGTAGAGGAAATAGAAGTACTCATTTGTTTCTTTGAAGACCATCTCACAAGCTTATCACCCAAAAATTGAGCACCTCCAGACGTACTTCGACGAGTATCTTGACATCCTGCATGATCAGCATCTGCATAGGCTGTTAGAGACATACCGGTGTCCTTCGGGTACCAAAGACCCATATTGATGGTTCCTTGGAGATACCGAAAGACCCGTTTAACCGCTTCAAGGTGCTTTTTGGTAGGCTTAGCCTGATACCTAGCACACACGCAAACAGCGAACAGAATGTCTGGTCTACTGGCTATGAGGTACATCAGGGATCCAATCATACTACGATATTTCGTTTGGTCTACCATGATCCCTGAGTGGTCCTCATCCAGTTTAGTACGTTCTATCATGGGAGTGTCAATAGGGTCACTAGAATCAAATCCAAATTTCTTTAAAATCTCATTAGCATATTTAGATTGATTTATAAAAATGCCTCCAGGACTTTGTGAAATTTGTAATCCCAAGAAAAATGACATTTGTCCCATCATTGACATTTGAAATTTGGAACTCATTTCATATGAAAAATGATCACATTCATTGGGGTTATTCGAGGCAAAGATAATATCATCAACATATATTTGAACGTGAATTAAATGTTTGCCTGACTTCCTGGTGAACAATGTCGGATCAACTGCTCCTTTGCTGAATCCAGTAGATAGAATAAACTTTGATAGCGTATCATACCATGCCCTTGGAGCTTGCTTCAAGCCGTAAAGAGCCTTCTTCAAGCGATAGACATGAGTAGGATGCTCTGTATTCATAAAACCTTCCGGCTGGCTGACCTATACGACTTCTTTAAGATCTCCGTTAAGAAAATCCGTCTTTACATCCATCTGATAGACAATCATATTCTTACTTGCAGCATTAGCCAGGAAGATTCTGATCGCCTCGATGCGTGCCACAGGAGCAAATGATTCCTCAAAGTTAATACCCTCCTCTTGACGGTATCCTTTTGCAACCAATCGAGCCTTGTTCTTCAAAACATCACCATGCTCATCAAGCTTTACTTTGAAGATCCACTTTAGAGCAATGATCATGGCACAATCAGGAGAAGGTACTAATTCCCATACATCTAGTCGATCAAACTCATGAATTTCTTCTTGCATGGCATTGAACCAGATGTCTTCATTCATGGCAGTTTTCACGTCTTTCGGTTCGATCTTAGAGAGTACGGAGTTGAAGAAGCACCATAAGGCATCGGTTCCAAGTTGTTTCCGTGTGGATACTGGAGGAGAGAGGTTTCCAATGATGTTGTCCAACGGATGATCATGTGTCCATTTTCTAAGATGTTCATGTGGTTGTTGTTGAGGAACTGAAGTAGCAGAGTCTATATCTCCTGATGACGATGGTTCTGATGATGATTCAGGAGCAAATATGTTTTCAAAAGGTTTATCTTCTGGAGGAGCAAACGGGTTTTCATCATCTGTAACAGCATCAACATTTCCATTGTGTACACTCGATGATTGATGATTTATTGATGAGACAGAGTGATCAGCAGCATGCACTTCTTGACTTAATGACATTGATACTGAAGGGTTAACTTTATTGACAGGGATAGAGGCAGCCTCTGTTAATGGAACTGACATATCATTAGCACTTGGCTCATAGTGTTCATCAAACATTGGATCAAATAATTTCATCAAATCATCTTCTGAAGGAGGTACATAAGGAGTTGTTGGTGAGGCGTCGTAAACCAGAGTAGAACTGATGGGACTACTTGATGATGCGGGTCCAGAACTGGGTTGTCCTGGAGCTATTGGACCGGTCATCTCATCAAACGTAACATGAATTGTTTCCATAATATTTCGGGTTCTTTTGTTGTAAATTCGGTATCCCATTTTGTTTGGTGCATATCTTACAAAAACTCCAATGTCCGCTTTAGCTTTAAGTTTACCTAAGTCGTGGCCCTCATTAGTTGGATAACACAATGCACCAAACACAGGAAGGAATGAGAGATTACGTTTTCTATTGTGGACAAGTTCATATGGAGTTTTTCCATGAGCAGCGTGAATTAGGGATCGATTTTGAGTGTAGCATGCAGTGGCAATGGCTTCAGCCCAGAGAAACATTGGAACCTTTGAGTAAATCAGCATTGTTCTTGCGGCTTCCACAAGAGTTCGATTTCGTCTTTCAACTACACCGTTCTGTTGAGGAGTTCGTGAAACACTTCTTTGATGACTGATTCCAACACTTTCATAAAACTCACTAAGTTGTTTATTAACAAACTCAGTTCCATTGTCTGTTCGAATGATTCTGACAGTTTTGTTAAGTCGAACCTGCAGCTGTTTGATAAGTTTGATGATGATATATGGAGTTTCATCCTTTGTCCTTAAGAACTTAACCCAGGTGAATCGAGAGTAATCATCAACCACAACTATAACACATATTTCTTCCCAAAGATATTCTGCACTCTCATGGGTCCACATAAATCCATGTGAATTGTATGAAGAACTTCTGTAACTGAGTTTGTAGGTTTGGGTTTGTGGGCATATTTCTTGCTTTTTCCCAATTGGCATGCTAAACAAAGATGATCCTTTTCATACTTTAGTCTAGGTAAACCTACAACTAAGTCCTTTCTGGAGAGATCATTGATGGTGCCGAAGTTCAAGTGATTGAGACGACGATGCCATAACCATGACTTTGTTTTCGAAGCGTTTGACAACAAGCAAATTGGAGAAGACTTCATCATATCTTCGATAGAGATGGTGTATAGATTTGAACCACGTGTTCCTCTTAAAAGCTCTTTACCATCAAGTTCTCTAACGAAACAAGTATGTTTTCTGAAGGCCACTTCTAGATCTGAATCACAGAATTGACCGACAGAGAATAAGTTATGACCAAGACCTTCTACGTAATATACCCTGGAGATAACACTATCACCGACAACATAATCTCCATAACCCATAATTGCACCGAAATCATCGTTCCTGAATCTAACAGTCTCGATGAATTTACTCACGAAGTTCATGAGCTGCGACCGGTCTCCAGTCATATGCTTGGAATAGCCTGAGTCCAAGTACCACAGAACGATTTGAACGATCTGCAGTTGAACACAGACAAGAATGGATAACTGGATAATTGGGATCCCCATGCAAGAATGGGTTCTATTTGGTTAGTAACAGTGATTGGAACACCCACATCAGAAGTAGAAGCAATGGATTCATCAGAGATAAATGCAGTGCTAGTGTCCGTATTTGACCTATTCAAAGTGTGTTCACATCTTAAGGGAATAGTTCTACCAGTAGGCATCCATTTTCTAGTGGGCATTGACTTAGAAAATTTAGGGCACAACACATTAATCTTATGGCCAGTAGGTATCCATTGACAACCTATATTACTAAATTTCCTTCTTGTGGGTTTTCACTGTTTTCTAACTTTCTTTCGCCTTTGCCTTTTTGCCTTTTTAGCTTGAATTTTAACATTAACAATTTTAGCTGGGCATTTAACAACATTAGACAAATCATTCACACCACATTCAAGATTAGTAACAGAAACCACGCAATCATCATTACATGTTTTGCCAAAAGTAGTAGAATTCGCATTAATTACAGTACGCTTAGAGCTAACACTAGAATCAACACGATTCGTCTTATTCAAATTCTCCCTAAGGTGATCTTCTACTCTCTTCCACTGAATATTCCTAGCATGCAAGGTCCTATCATTCTTTGTGTTGCCTTGAGGCTTTGACCCGCTTGCTTTGGTGTCACTTCTTACTCCTGTAGAGGGAATTGGAACATTAGTTGGTTTTGCTACTTTTTGCATTCCTGAACTAGAAATGCAGGGATTTGAATTACTTGAAGGCACATTAGTGTTCACTTTCTTAAAACTGGGCATAGAATGCTTGGTACTAGGCATAGAACAAGGCATCACAGCTTTTCCTTTTGCACCTAAGGATTTAGGACATGTTGCTATTAAACATTCTAGCAGTTCTTGAGATCGTTTGGCTTGAATGCACGCAAACCTAATTTCACTGTCAAGAGGCTTATTTATAAAATCCTCTTCCACAATCTCACGGAGACATTCTAGACTATCCTTAAGGTGAGCACAATAGTTGTGAAACACAGGTTCATTATTCCTAAGATGAGGAGGAATGTATTTAACAGTCACAGTATATTTGCAGTCTGAGGATGACTTTGATGCAACATTCTCATTAAAAACACGTGGCAGTTTCCCTTTTTCCTGACTCAGATTCTCAATTTCTTTTTGTAAAGACGTTATTTTTTCATTGTTTTTGTCACGAGTGACTTTCATTGAATCATATAACTCTTTAAAGTGTCGTTTAACTTTTTCATTTTCTTCTAGAAAACTCTCGTTTTCTTTTTGTAAAGCATTAACTAAGTTTTGAAGATGAAAAGTTTGAGAATAATGAGAATCTAAAGGAGGAGGCATATGGGAGCCAGTCACATTGTTCTTTTCACCATTTAATTGAGAGATTTGGGTGCTTTCAATTTTCTAATCGTGTTACAATGAGCTTGAATTTGTTCGTCACGTTTTTTTATCTGAAAAACTGCATCAAACTCTGGAACATCTGAGGATGTCTTGATATTTGAGGTTTTGACATTTTCTTTAAGATGTTGATATTTTAGTTGTAAATCAAAATGTTCAACTTCTAGTTTAGAAAGATGTTATATCAAATTATCGTGATCATCCTGATCAATTTTCTCACTTAGTTCTGAGTTTTTGTTTTCAAGCTCAATGACACGATCATGGGAAACTTTCAATGCAATAGATAATTCATGAAATCGAGAAGCAGTAATAGAGTGCTTAGCAACAGTATAAAACACATCTTGAGCAACACAACTCGAAATCAAATTCTCATTTAAAATATGCAAGTTGTTAGGAATTAGAAATTCCCAGTATTAAAGAGTCGGTCACCTCAAGTATATGTAATCGTTAGAAAGCTCGTAGTCGTAGTTATCTTAAGTTAAGTAGTATTTAGTTTAGTATCACCGTGGAGGACGGACGGGTCTTTACCCACTGTATGCCTGATCCACAGCCCGATGTGTGGCGTTTTATGTAAGACTATAAATACTCTCTACCTTCCAAGGTAGAGAGTTGGAGCTCATAATAATATCTTTCACTTTCTCTCACTAAGTTCCCTAAACCTCTAACTTTCTCTCTCTAGAATCCCACTTATTCACCACCTTGTTGTTATGGTTTGATGTGTATGTGAAAAGTTATATCTTACAATTGGTATCAAAAGCCATGGTTATATCATATCTTGCACATCTTTGGATTTCTAGTGGTTTTTAGGTGGTTTTTGAGTTTGAAAAAAGTTTAGTGGTTTTTGTATCATTTGGTTGATTTCTTGTGTTAAAGTTTGAATTTTGTTAGTACTTTTGTGTTTAGAATCATCACAAGTGTTTAGGTTTTCATTTGGTAAGCTTGACTCATCTTGGTTGGGTTGTTTTTGGATTGAAAAGTGATGTTTATATGGTTTTTCTTGCTAGCGACTTAGCTCACGGATTATTTTCTTCATAGCTACTTGCTTTACAAATTTGTAGCGAGTTACAGGTTTAGACCTAGCGAGTTAGATCTAGCGAGTTAAAGTACAAGTAGTGGACTCTCCACTACGAGTAGCGACTTGGTGGTAGCGACTTGGTCTGTAGCGAGTTGCTCTTTAGCGACTTGTATCTCTAGGGACTTGAGTAGCGAATTGCTGCCAAAATTTTGCTAGCGACTTGGTCTGTAGCGAGTTACTACTTAGCGACTTGCTTTTTTCTAGCGACTTGGGACTCTAGCGACTTAGTGGTGTAGCGAATTAAGTGTTAGCGACTTAGTGCATTATCTTCTAGCGACTTAGTGCATTATCTTCTAGCGACTTAGTGCATTATCTTCTAGCGACTTGAGTGAGTGTTTACGGTTTTCTCTTGATTTAGTAAAATCCCGTGAAAGAATCTATTTCCTGGTTTAATCATAGAGTTATAAAATCCCGTTTAATCTGTTAACATGTCTACCAACGTTCCTACTATCATCTCCACTGTTGCCGAAGATGTTCAAGCAGCTGGCTCAGATACTCGTCCACCCATGCTTGACAGAACTTACTATGATTCTTGGGCTCAACGAATCAGATTGTACTGCCTTGGAAAGGAAAATGGTGTCAACATTCTCAAATCAATTGATGAAGGACCGTATCGAGTAGAGACGACTAGAGATATACTTGATACTAATGATGATGGAACTCCTATTTACGGAATGGACAGACCTAAAATGTATGATGAGCTTGATGATAAGGAGAAAAAGAGATTCGATGCAGATATCAGGGCTTCTAACATTGTTCTTCAAGGTCTTCCTAAAGACATCTACAAGCTGATCAATCACAACACCGATGCAAAGGCAGTATGGGATAATGTCAAGATGCTTCTCTCAGGATCAGAATTAACTATGGAAGACAGAGAATCACAACTCTATGACGAATTTGAACACTTCAAGATGAAACCAGATGAGAGTGTCTATGAGTACTATGTGAGATTCCATAAGTTGGTGAATGACATGAGAAACATCAGAATGACTATGCCTAACATTCAGCTGAACTCAAAATTTGTGAACAACATGAATCCCGAATGGCACAAGTTTGTCACCTCTGTGAAGCTCACTAAAGGATTGAAGAATACAAACTATGAGCAACTCTATGCCTTCCTCCTTCAGAATGAGAGACATGCTATGTTTGAAAAATTGGTTCTCAATCAGTTCAGAACCAACCAGGGAGAGACAAGCTCGTCTAATGACTCAAATGCCTTCTACTCAAACATCGGAATCACAACCAAAGCCTCACAAGTCATACCTTTGGGTAATGGTAATCACAAACTCATTCCGGATCCCATGTTTAAACAAGCTGATGCTGATGCACACGTGGGTAACTTCATTAATCAACTAGCTCTTCTGATTAGTCAAAACATGAATTCTCTCCCACAAACCAACAACAACCTCATAACTGCATCTAACCCACACAATCAAGCTACTGTTAAAGATGGAAGGATCGTGGTGCAACCAGTTCAGGAAAGACAGTATGATCAGGGAAGAGGTGGAGCTGGTAGAGGTTATGTTGGTAACCAGAATCGAGGAAGGAATGGTAACCAAGGTCAAGCTAAGCCGATCAAATGTTATAACTGTGGTGGTGAGGGACACATTGCTAGAAACTGCACATCTCCAAAGCGTCCACAGAATGCTGATTATTTCAGAGATAAGATGCTGCTTGTACAAGCTCAGGACAATGGTGCTGCTTTGGATGAAGAGGAATTGCTATTTCTTGCTGAGGGCAATGCCAAGACTTATGATGCAGATGTGGATGAGCAGCCTATTCAGGAGATAGGTCACAATCATCAGAATGCCTTTCAAGTTGCTGATTGTGATGCATACGACTCTGATGTGGATGATGGACCAACTGCACACACAATTTTTATGGCTAGCATTTCTCCAATGGTTTCTCCCAAGGTCTCTTCTTCACCACTAGCTGGCCCATCCAAGGACAAACTCATCTCAGAGGTACTAAAACTATACGATGATGCTGATGTGCAAAAGATGCATGACAACGTACTATCAACTGAAACTATTGAATCAAATATTGACAATATGGGTAATACCGACATTGTCCCATATGATCAATATGTGAAACAAAGTGAAAGTGAAGTTGTACCAAGTGATGCATCTTCTGCAGTCAACAATGACTATGTTTTTTATGAATACACTGCATGTGCCCCTGATGATTATGTAATTTCTCAACTAAATGCCTATAAAGAACGTGTTGCTATTTATGAACAATGTGCTAAATTTGAGTTGACCACTCGTGAGAAGGAAATGGATGACCAAGTGCGTACAGTAATTAGAAAAAGTAATTTTAGAGAAGAAGTATTGAAACAAGAATTAAATTCCTTGCAAGAAAAACTTTCTAAAACAGCTAAGCAAAAACAAGAACTTCAAGAAAATGTGAAAATGCTTAAGCAAGAATTTAATGCAAAGGAATCAAAGCTCTTGAGAGATTTTTCTAATCTGAAAACTTTGAAAAACAAACTTGAAAACAAGCTGTACATGCAAGGAAACACCATTCAGACTGCTCACATGATCACTAAGCATAGAGTTCTAAGCGATAAGCATAGCGTTCCCATTATAGAAAAACCCAACCCTGAGTATGGAAAGATAGCAAAAGCAGCTCAAAGTATTATCTATGATGGCAATGAGATTCTTAAACCTAGACAAAAACCTAGCTGCATTGAGTGCACTGAGGATGATAAGAAATTAGATGAAGTCACTAGGGAGAAGATGAATAAGAAACTAAATGATCCGAAATGCAAAGAGAAGAAAGTAATTATCACTCCCCATGACTACAAGAAGGAAAACTGGATTTCCTTGAACAAGTTTAAGACTCAGACATTGTTGACTCCCGAACAAGTCTTCTGGAAAATGGATTTAGATAAGCAGAAAGCTGAAAATATTGTAGAAACAAACCCTCCCCTTTGGAAAATGCCTAGAGCGACTGTGTATCCTCCTAATATACCAATGCATCTTGTACCTAGAACAATTGCCACTAAAAGCAAGACCTTAATTATCCAATACGTTATTTTTCAACTATTTGTTGATTTTGAGAAAACTTGCAAGAAAAGGATCACACCCACTGGCATAACTGAAGGAGAAAGGGGTTTTGAACAAATGAAAGAATGTTATTTAACTGAGGTCATGCCTTTCTTTAAACTTCTAAAAGATCACTTTGAGAGTCTTAAAAAGGGGATAGAAACGGATATTAAGGGAATGGAAAAAGAATTTGATGCAATAATAGTTGAAATTAGTGACTATGAGCGTGCACTAAAATATAATGAGATTGAGAGGAAGAACTTGCATACATTGAATGAGACTCTTATTACTGAATGTGTTGCTCAAGATGTGTTTTTCACTGCTTCAAATTGCTCTATTAATGCTTCCAAATTTCATGAACTATCTGTGGCCCTGAAAGTCTCCCATGATCGTGTCATTGAGCTTGAAAAAACTAATTCTAAACGAAACGAGAAAATTGAACTGGATGATCACGACAATTTCGTTAAGCATTTTTCTAAACTAGAAGTTGAGCATTTTAATTTACAACTAAAATATCAACATCTTAAAGAAAATGTCAAAACCTCAAATGTCAAGACATCTTCAGATGCTCCAGAGTTTGATGCAGTTTTTCAAATTAACAAACGTGATGAACAGATTCAAGCTCAGTGCAACACGGTCAGAAAGTTGAAAGCACAAATCTCTCAATTAAAGGGTCAAACGAACAATATGACAGGCTCCCAAATGCTTCCTCCTTTAGATTCTCATAATTCTCAAACGTTTCATCTTCAAAACTTAGTAAGTGCTTTACAAACGGAAAACGAAAGTTTTCTAGAAGAAAATGAAAAGGTTAAACGTCATTTCAATGAGTTATTTGAATCAATTAAGGTCACTCGTAACAAGAATAACGAACTAATAGCTTCATTGCAAAAGGAAATTGAGAATCTGAAGAGTCAGGTAAAAGGGAAAATGCCAATGACCAATGGGGAGAATGTTGTATCAAAGGTTCACTCTTGTAATAAATATGCTTTATCTGCGACATATGTCCCTCCTCATCTAAGGAACAACAAACTTGCCATTCAAACATACTTCTCATCCCTTAAGGATTGCCTAGAATGTCTGCGTGAGATTGTTGAAGAGGATAAGCTAGAAAAACCTCATGATAATGCAATTGGACATGCATGCTTATATGCCAAACGATCTCAAGAAATCTTAGAATGCTTGATCACAATATGCCCAAAGTCATTAGGTGAGAGAGTTAATCCTTTGATTCCATGCTCAATGCCTAACGCTAAGTATGATATGCATTCGATTCCCAATGTTTTGAATGTGAACCGTAGTGTGCCTTTGAGTAGTTCAGATTCTAGATCCGTCAATGCTAAGAAAGAGATCTCAAATATGCCTTCTAGGAGTACCAATCTCAGTACCTCTAGTTTTAAGAAAGTGAACCTTAGTGCACCTGCATGTAGTTCAGATCCCAGCACATCTAAACAGGTGGTGCAAAGAGTAGTAAAACAAACTAATGTTCCCATTCCCTCTACAGGAGTAATCAGTGACATTAAAGGGAGCAGGTCAAAGTCTCAAGACAATACAAGGAATGATAGGACCTCGCAAGCTAAGAATGTGCACTGGAAAAGAGTAGAAGAACAATCTAGGAACTTTAAGTTTGAATCGAATAAAACGAATCGTGTTGATTCTAGTATTAGCCATAGGCGTACTGTAATTAATTCGAATTCTGATACTATTTGCAAACCTTGTACTGATGACTGCTTGAATTCTGTTTCTAATCATGAATGTGGTGTTACTGTTCTGCCTAATGATGTTAATTGTCCAGTTAATATTGTTAATGCTAAAATTCATGCTAAGAAGGCTAAAAGGCAAAAACGAAAGAATGTTAGAAAACAGTGGAAACCCACAGGAAGAACATTCAGTAAAATAGGCTTTTATTGGACACCTGTTGGTCTTAAGAATAATCAGATAATGCCCACTAGAAAATGGATGCCTACTGGTAGAACTATTCCCTTAAGAAGTGATCACACTATGAACAGGGCTAATACTGACACTAGTACTGCATCTATTCACAACGATTCCATTGCCTCACTTTCTGATATGAATGCTTCTATTTCTGATGTGGGTGTTCCAAACATTGTTACTAACCAAATGGAACCCATTCTTGCAAGGGGATCCCAATTATCCAGTTATCCATTCTTGTCTGTGTTCAACTGCAGATCGTTCAAATCGTTCTGTGGTACCTGGACTCAGGCTGTTCCAAGCATATGACTGGAGACCGGTCGCGGCTCATGAACTTCGTGAGCAAATTTATCGGGACTGTTAGATTTGGTAATGATCATTTCGGTGCCATTATGGGTTATGGAGATTATGTTGTTGGTGATAGTGTCATCTCTAGAGTTTACTATGTAGAAGGTTTGGGTCATAATCTGTTCTCTGTTGGTTAATTCTGTGATTCTGATCTAGAAGTTGCCTTCAGAAAACATACCTGCTTTGTTAGAGATCTTAATGGTAAGGAACTGTTAAAAGGAACTCGTGGGTCAAATCTTTACACCATCTCTATCGATGACATGATGAGGGCTTCTCCAATCTGCTTGTTATCAAAGGCTTCAAAAACAAAGTCATGGTTATGGCATCGTCGTCTCAATCACTTGAACTTCGGCACCATCAACGATCTTTCCAGAAAGGACTTAGTTATAGGTTTACCTAGACTAAAGTATGAAAAGGATCATCTTTGTTCAGCATGTCAATTGGGAAAAAGCAAGAAGTATGCCCATAAACCCAAACCTTCCAACTCTGTCACAGAAGTTCTTCATATAATTCATATGGATTTATGTGGACCAATGAGGGTGCAGAATATCTTTGGGAAGAAATATGTGTTAGTTGTGGTTGATGATTACTCTAGATTCACCTGGGTCAAGTTCTTAAGGACAAAGGATGAAACTCCTGATATCATCATCAAACTCATCAAACAGCTGCAGGTTCGACTAAACAAAACTGTCAGAATTATCAGAACAGACAATGGAACTGAGTTTGTCAACAAACAACTTAGTGAATTCTATGAAAGCGTTGGAATCAGCCATCAAAGAAGTGTTCCACGAACCCCACAACAGAACGGTGTAGTTGAAAGACGAAATCGCACTCTTGTTGAAGCCGCTAGAACAATGCTGATCTACTCAAAGGTTCCAATGTTTCTCTGGGCTGAAGCAATTGCCACTGCATGCTACACACAAAATCGTTCCCTGATTCACACTATTCATGGAAAAACTCCATATGAACTCGTCCACAACAGAAAACCTAATCTATCTTTCCTTCGTGTGTTTGGTGCATTGTGTTATCCAACTAATGAGGGTTAAGACTTGGGCAAACTTAAGGCTAAAGCTGACATTGGAGTATTTGTAGGATATGCACCAAACAAAAAGGGATACCGAATCTACAACAAAAGAACCCGAAATATCATGGAAACAATTCACGTTACGTTCGATGAGCTGACCGGTCAAATGGCTCCTGGACACTCCAGCTCAGGACCCGCACTTCAAAACAGTCCCATTGGTTCAACCCTTGTTCCAAACTCCTCTCAAGAAACTCCATATGTACATCCATCTGAAGATGATGTAAAGAAATTGTTTGATCCTATGTTTGATGAACTGTATGATTCAATTACTAATGAGGTACTGATCCCTACAACAGAGGATGCTCATATTCCAGTGAATGAAGTCAATCCCTCAGTCTCAATATCTTTAAGTCAAGAAGCACCTGGTGCTGATCCTTCAGTCTCATCAACAAATCATCATTCTTCAAATGTACATCATGGAAATGTTTCTGGCATCAATGATGAAGTTAATCCCTTTGCGACTCCTGAAGATGCTCCATTTGAAAACATATTTGCTACTCCTGAATCATCATCAGAACCATCTTCTTCAGGAGACATCGACTCAGCTACCTCAGTTCCTCAACAACTGCCACATGAACACCTCAGAAAATGGACTCACGATCACCCCTTAGACAACATCATTGGAAATCCCTCTCGTCCGGTATCAACCCGGAAACAACTCGCAACCGATGCCTTATGGTGCTTCTTCAACTCCGTACTATCTAAGATCGAACCAAAAGATGTTAAAACTGCCATGAATGAAGATAGCTGGTTCAATGCCATGCAAGATGAAATTCATGAGTTTGATCGTCTTGATGTATGGGAGTTAGTACCTGCTCCAGACTGTGCTATGATTATAGCTCTCAAATGGATCTTCAAATTAAAACTTGATGAGCATGGTGATGTGTTGAAGAACAAGGCTCGATTAGTTGCTAAAGGATATCGTCAAGAGGAGGGTATAGACTTTGAAGAATCTTTTGCTCCAGTTGCTCGAATCGAGGCAATCAGAATCTTTCTGGCTAATGCTGCTAGTAAGAACATGGTAGTATATCAGATGGATGTAAAGACGGCATTTCTGAACGGAGATCTTAAAGAAGTCGTCTACGTCAGCCAACCTGAAGGATTTGTGAATCAAGAGCATCCTACTCACGTTTATCGTTTGAAGAAGGCTCTTTACGGTTTAAAGCAAGCTCCAAGGCATGGTATGATACACTGTCAAAGTTTCTTCTATCAACCGGATTCATCAAAGGAGCAGTTGATCCTACATTGTTCACCAGGAAGTCAGGCAAACATTTAATTCATGTTCAAATTTATGTTGATGATATTATTTTTGCCTCGACAGACCCAATGGAATGTGATCGTTTTTCAAATGAAATGAGTTCAAAGTTTCAAATGTCAATGATGGGACAAATGTCATTTTTCTTGGGATTACAAATTTCACAAAGTCCCGGAGGCATTTTCATAAATCAATCTAAATA